>CM036589.1:8902500-9625000 GCA_020745705.1 Hemiprocne comata | reverse complement strand
AAAACATTTCAAGCTCTGAGTTCAGCTCCTCATGGGTGTTGGTGTAGAATATTTTAGCAGTATTACTTCTGCAGCAAAGCGATTTCTATCTGTTTTGAAAGCTCACTTGCAATAGTTGGTATTAATGAAGTTTAACACTTGTCTTGCTTTGCATTCTGACAGACTGTATGGCAATTTATGGAAATTTCACCTTGTCGTTAACAGTCCCTTGGAGAACTACAGCTGTGACATTTGTTTAGACTAGCAGATAATAAGGCAGATGGAATAAAGTCTTCAGGAAGTATAATAGCATTTGTTTTTAGAAGAGCTAAACAATAGCTTTAAATAAACCAGGTTGTTAACTGCAAGTTCAACCAGACAGCTTAATTTTATGTCACGTTAGAAGCTTATTATTATTGCATGTTAAGTTCTTTCTTAGGATTCCAGAATAAATGAAAAATAAGGTTTTAGAATTGTCACTACCAGAACTAACACACAAACTAGGGAAAAAGCAACCTCTGAGGAGGGTAGACAGTCTGCAGTTGTTTTGTGGTATCTAGTAACATTTGGGTTTGCTAATTTAATGCAGTTGCTTTCTTGTGTGTGAAATCTCCAAATAATCATCTCCTTCTAGAGTGACTTTGATAAAATGCTATATTTTATGAGCACACTCCAGAGCTTAATAAAATGTTTCAGTTAGTTCATTTAACTTAGCTGATTTTAACTTCAGTGTCAAGCTAAAATTTGATGAAATCAAGACTGCAAAGGCAATTCATTCTTCACTTTCCCTTTCGTCTGGAAATCAGTGTGATCATAGGCATAACAGAAATTTAATTTTTAAGAGGTGTTTCTAGCAAAGACCGAAAGAGATTGGAGATGAAGCATCTAATCCCTCTCTTCAAAACCCATTTGTTCAAGGCCCTCTGATTTCTTCCTCTTTTGCCCTACTGAAATATTTAAAAATCTGTTTGTTTTTTTCCTGAACTATGTAGATGCAGTGTGACATCTTCTCCCTTCTTCCTCTGCTTGTGTTTCCTGAGCAAACTGGACCTTGCTATAGCAATATTATAGCTCCATGTTTGCTCCATGTATCATCTGAGATGGCAGTTACAGCTTTTGATTATATATGAAGAACTCTGTTTTCTTCTATTTCACTTTTCTGGTATTTCTCTGAAGGCTGCTCTGAAGGTCCATCTATATTTCTTCATAAAAAATTAAGAGACTTCTAACAGGTCCAAGATGAGTAATTACTTGGTACTCTGCTACAGCTCCCTGGATCATCTCCCAAAATGCCTCCCGTTCCTTCCTCATGATTTGAAGGCTCTTACAGAAAAGCTTGAAAAGTAGATGTGATAAGTAAAGAAAGAACTCTAAAATCATTAATTTGCATTTGATCCCTGGCATTATGATTTTATATAAATGGCCTCTGACAAATCTTATGTCATCCCAATTTGTACAGACCCCTTAATCTGATTAGATTTATTTGTTCTTTCAGTAATTGTGCCCATCACTGTTGATGGTTACAGTGGCACCTGAAACCCAGAGTTAGTTTCTGATTTCCTTTTATTCTGGGCTTGCAGACTCAAAGACCCTAAAATAAGAATGCCCTCTAGTTAGTTAATTCCTTCAGCAATCACACGATTCCTGCAGGCATGAAAGAGAGAAAAGGTGGAAGTAGTACCTTCATCAATGTTGGGGACTTTGTGTTTCTCAGAAAAAATTCAGAAAAATCTCTAAGAGACCTTTTAGTCAAGAGTGCTGAAAATAAGTGGTATCTAATTTATCTCTTCAATATCCAATATCTGGGACATCAACATCCAGGTAAATACCTTAATAAAGGTAATGGATCACTTCATTCCCAAATGAAACTTTCAAAAACTTGTTACTGATGATAGCTATAATTTATGACATGACCTTGTTGCAATTTCTTTGTCTGGTTCCCTGCTACTTGAAAACGTAGCAACAGAAGACTTCTGGCCCACAGAGCAGACTGCAAAGACATGTCTTTATCTTGTGTAAAATACATGAAAGCTAAATATACTCTTTAAAAGAAGGCTGAGGACTAATGAAATAAATCTTCAAGCAATGCACTATAGAGGTTACTTAAGACAAAATAAATTATTTTAGGATTAACCACTGGAATGACTTCTAAAATCCAAAGTGCTTCTGGCGTCTTGTGAAAGTGTTTTATAGGGGTTATAAAGCTTTTCCTGGCTCTAAACAGATATAAAACAAATTAAAATGCAGTTTGATAGGGTGGCATACAAAAAAGGAAAAGAAACAATGATGAAGATGTTGCAGAGTGCTGTAGTATAAAAAGAATGACATCAAGCTGACAGTGTTGTAGTCTTTCATTCCAAGAAGTTCAACACAACTAAAAGCTTTTATAAAAACCTCTAAACTAAATAAAACACAATTTTAAACTCCCTGAGTGAGAGGTTGTGACACTCTTCCCTCTATATTTAGATACATGACCCCTATATTTACACAGAAGATCCATGCTAGAGATTCTCCAACATGTGCAGGGGCCACTGGAAGACAGCTCTACTTCCAGTTCCACAGTGGGAATAACTCTATATGCAATGAGGACCCTGTGTATTACCCTTTAGATGAGGAGGAGGAGATGTGAGGAATCTGGTGAAGTACTAGAGATGTTCCAATGCCCTGGTCTGTTTATTTATTTATTGGAGTTTCTTAGTGTTATTCTGTAACCTTGTATCTCACTTATGCAAACCAGGTTACAATAACAAGGAGAATAAAAGCATTCGACATAACATCTGAATCAGACATGAGAAGTGTGGTGGCCAAGAATGCAAATGGCATCCTGGTTTGTATCAGAAATAGTGTGGCCAGCAGGACTAGGAAAGTGATTGTCCCCCTGCGCTCAGCCCTGGTGAGGCCACACCTGGAGTACTGTGTTCAGTTTTGGGGCCCTCACTACAAGAAGGACATTGAGGTGCTTGAGCATGTCCAAAGAAGGACCATGAAACTGCTGAAGAGTCTGGAGAACAAGTCTTACAAGGAGCGTCTGTAGAGTCTTGCATCTGGGAAAGAACAACCCCATGTACCAGTATAGGTTGGGGACTGGTCTGTTGGAGAGCAGTGTAGGGGAAAGGAACCTGGGGGTCCTGGTGAACAGAAGGATGACCATGAGCCAGCAATGTGCCCTTGTGGCCAAGAAGGCCAATGGCATCCTGGGGTATATTAGAAGGGGTGTGGTTAGTAGGTTGAGAGAGCTACTCCTCCTTCTCTACTCTGCCCTGGTGAGGCCACATCTGGAATATCGTGTGCAGTTCTGGGCACCTGAGTTCAAGAAGGACAGGGAACTGCTTGAAAGGGTCCTATGCAGAGCCACAGAAATGAGTAAGGGAGTGGAACATCTCCCTTACGAGGAAAGGCTGAGGGAGCTGGGTGTCTTTAGCTTGGAGAAGAGGAGACTGAGGGGCGACCTCATCAATGTTTACAGATATGTAAAGGGAGAGTGTCAGGAGGACAGAGACAGGCTCTTCTCAGTGATGTCCAGTGATAGGACAAGGGGCAATGGGTACAAGCTGGAGCATAGGAGGTTCCATGTAAACATAAGGAAAACCTTTTTCACTGTGAGGGTGACAGAGCACTGAAACAGGCTGCCCAGAGAGGTTGTGGAGTTTCCTTCTCTGGAGACATTCAAAACCCACCTGGATGTGTTCGTGTGTGACTTACTCTAGGTGATCTGGCTCTGGCAGGGGGGTTGGACCTGGTGATCTTTCAAGGTCCTTTCCAATGCCTAACATTGTGTGTGTGTGAGGGAACTGGGGTTGTGTAGCCTGGAGAAAAGGAGACTGAGGGGAGACCTTATCACACTTTGCAACTACCTGAAAGGAGGTTGTAGCCAAGGTGGGTATAGGTCTCTTGTCCCAAGTTACAGGAGATAGAACAAGAGGAAATGGCCTCAAGTTGTGCCATGGGAGATTTGGATAGCATATAAGGAAATATTTCTTCACTGAAAGGGTTGTCAGGCACTGGACCAGGCTGCCCAGGGAAGTGGTGGAGTCACCATCCCTGAAGGTATTTAAAAGCCGTGTAGATGTGGTGCTGAGGGACATGGTTTAGTGGTGGACTTGGCAGTGCTGGGTTAAGGGTTGGACTTGATGATCTTAAACGTCTTTTCCAACCAAAATAATTCTATTCTATTCTATTCTATTCTATTCTATTCTATTCTATTCTATTCTATTCTATTCTATTCTATTCTATTCTATTTGTTTAGATGTGACATAGATACAGAAACAAAAGAAATATTACTTAATACATACTTTGGTTACATCAGAAAGGTCTTTCTGTTAGCTATTTCACCTGCTGTTTCCCTTTTGACAAGATGTTAGCCTGCATTTCAGTCTTTGTAGATGCTTCTTCCCTTTTTTTAGATAATATCTTCCCATTATTGCCACTCTTCTGGACAGTCTAGACAAACTGCATTTTTCATCCTGATGTCTCTGTGCTCTTATGAGGAAGACAATCTAGCTACTTTTTGTTTGGAACATAGTTGTGTCAAATGCCTCATAGTTATAGCTGGTGTATATATGTGGTTACGTATGTGATTTTCACTGGACATTCTTCAAATCATACCTTAAAACTGTGTATGATGAATATATCTAGATGGGCTTTATGTACTTTATGCCCAACTCTTGATTGAAACGTGAAGCAAAGTAATGATCTATGTTGATATGACAGTGGTTTCAGGGAAGCTGTTTCCCAGCCTCTTCCTTTTCTGCATTGTGTAACAGAGGTAAGTCAGACAAAAGTTGTTCCAACATCACTTCTACGTGTTACCTTAAAAATGTCTGAGACAACTGATGCCTGAGCCTTGTCTGCATTTTCTATTAGCCATAGAATAGTAGCTTGCAAAAAAATTGCTTTTTCTTGTGCATTGCATTAACACTGAGTGCATTAGGTTACATGTAGCCAATCTTTTCCATCTGTTTAGGATGCTTGCATACATTATGGTATATATTCTTTTTGCCTTATGTACAGTAAGGCCAGTTGATTGAAAAAGTAAGCTTTCAGAATTAACTTCCCACATGATTTAACCTGTGGCAATACCCCTGTAAAACTGAGCTTTTCTAAAGTTTGCAGTTGTCACCTAATTGCATAAACTGTCTGTACCACCTTCATGTGCTGACACAAAGTGCCAGGCACGAACTTCCAAAATATACAACCCTTGTCTGCTGTTAAATAGCAACAGGTGGTTAAGCTGGAGAGATTTATGTAGTTCACTGATGAAATTCAAAAAAGCTATAAAAGTAGTTGGATGAACAAATGTATATTCACTTATATGTTCACTCATTTATGGGACATTAATGACCATGTAAAAAAATGAATTTAATGGTATAAAATGAATTTAATGGCACTACGTCTTGTTTCCCACATGAACAACTCACAGCTAGGACTTGGATTAATTGACAGGTGCAGGAGGGTGGCCAAGAGCTTTGTGCCTATTATGACTGAGTTTAACTTGGCTGGAACTTACTGCAGATCAAGGCAATGCATGTCTGCCAGATATTGTGTTTGAGAAGTTTGTTCTGCCTTTTCCTGTACATAAACAGTTGACTTCCATCACCATACAACATTTCTCAGAAATACTGAAATGCCTTACTGCATTCTTTTAAGACTGATTTCCTTCCATTTCTACCTGCTCTCAAAGTTTTATTTTGGCATTGCTCAAACCTTATGCCCTGTGGCCTCTGATTCTTGGATTCGTATACTTTATCCTGTGTGTACTTATTTCTGTATCCTAAAATCCATGTTCTTTCCTTGTAATATTCTGTGCAGGTTAAAAAGAAATCCATCCAGATCTTGACTCTGTATTTAATGTGTTATTCTAGTTTACAGTTAAACTTTTTTAAAATTGCAGATAAGATTGCCATTTTTTTCTTGGGTATAAAGAAGCTTGGTATTCGTATGTTTTAAAGACTTAAGACTTAATTTAGCAGAAACTCTTTGAGGTGTCCACTAAACCCCATTAATATATGAAAACATACAATGAATTTTGGAGATGTAATAGAAAATATTCACGATATTGTCTCCAGAAGACTAATAAATTACGTATGCCTGGTTTTAAGTTTCATATCTGCACCATGTGTTTCTTAATAATAATTTGATGTTGTCCTTCTTCACTACTTTGCTAGAAAATGTTTCTCCATTTTTTCACTCTGAGAATTAGACAGATATTCCCTTTTAGGCACACAGCCCAGTTCTTAGAAGAACGACCTCTTAAAATAGTTTGTACATCTCAACTCTATGTTTGTCAGATTTTCTACCATTTTTGCCCATGAGTTGTTTTGCTGTCATCACAGACCTTTCCAGATTGTTTAGCTCTGCTAACTCCTTCCAAGAATAATGAGATCTGTTCACCTGAACGTGTCTTCCAGCACTGAAGTCCATTCTTTATTGTACATAATAGATGTGTATCAAGTAAAGTATGTAGTAAAGCAAAATAGTTGCAAAGTAGTACTAAGCAAAGAAAGGTCAAGTGCAAACAAATGAGAGATGTAGAAGTAGACTGAGACATATTCAGGCAAGGACAGGAACATGGGAGGTAAAATATTGCACATTTTGAGATGGCAAGTCAGGACGAATTTGAAGTTAATGATAATATTGATTAGGAACTTGAACAAGTAGCATATTAAAGAGAGTAATGAGAAGGATGTAATAAAATGTAAAAAACGTATTTCACGCTAGAACAAATAACTGCATATATATTTCCTGCAGAACTTCAGAAATCGTGCTATTTCCACAACAAAACCTGCAGCAAATTCTTTTTCCCCGAGATTTTTTTTTCCTGCATCAGTGTCTATTACACTGCATTAACATTCTTCCTGTTCCTCCAGATGTACAGACAGTACTGGGTGAGCTGCAGGCTGCTCCATCTCACTGTCTGGGCACAGCAACTAAGGCTTTTTTATGCCCATTCAGCTTCCTTTTTCAGATTCAAGTTTATTCAAAAAAAGTGCAGCTCTGCTAGAGAGCTATTTTGCATCTTACCACAATTCAGCACTGAGTATTTTCATGCATTCGATAGCTTGCTTAGTGATTTTTGTTTAAAATTTTCTTACCCAAGAAGATAACAATGTCTCCTTTTCAATATCATGGTATTCCATCATGAGTCGTCCAAAGCCCAAATAGAAGTTTTAACTTTAAATAGGTCCTCAAAATACCTATTAAAACAAATTCATTTGCACAAATATAAATTTGTTTGCAGAGGAATCAGGATGAAGAAGAAAGCCCACTGGGGATTTCTAACATTGCTGCTGTGTTTTTCACAAATTACCACCATTTTGTTATTCAAAGGAATAAACAGACTTCACCTCAGACTCCTGGAATGCCACTCTGTATTACAGAGGGAATCAAGCATCCTAGTTAGAAACCAATCATTGTCAATACAAACAGAAAGAAAACATTTTCATTATTAGAAGAAGGAATTGTTTTGATTTGCTCAAGCGCTTGTGATTTAGATGGCAATTTCATACTTTATTATTCAGGATTCTTGAATGTAGTACAGAAATTTGCAAACATACAGAGTGCTGGCTGGAATGCTCTCTACCAAGTGCTCACGTTTCCCATTCTGACACACTAGGAGGTGTTGAATGACCATTTTGATTTTAGCATTATATTAAAAGAAATATTTGGCATAAAGCTCTGAAATTTTAATTACTTCTCAAGCATTTAATGACTAACCAAAGATCAGGCAATGCTAAGTAACTGTTGTGATTGCCACGGGCACATGATGCATGTACATCTGCACCGATAACTGTGTTAGACAAGGTTTTGTTGTTATTGCTTACGATGGAAACACATGATCCTTCTCCTGAGACTGCCTGTCATGGTTACAGCAAAATGTGTCTATTTCTGTTTTTCCCAGTCAGCCCTTCCCAGCCAGACTCTCATCTTGTGTCTTCCTCAGCACCATGATCTGATAATATCTGATAAATATAGTCTGCTGCAGATCTCCCTGACTTCTTATCCACTGTGCTCTTTCTGTGACAGCCCTTGTTGTTCAGAGAAGTGAGCAGCTAACATACCCCCTGCTGACCTTTTGGCTCTCAGCTGTCTCTAGTCTCAGACTTAAGTAAATCTACAAGCTCTATTGCTGTACTCCTATCTCTTGCCTTCTCCAGGCCTCAAGTTCAAATTATGCAGTATTAGGAAAGTAGTGTTGCATTTTTATTGTTTCCCTAGTTTCAGCATTTTTCAGTCTTGGTTCTTCATCTCAGAAAGGTCCTCAGGTAAGATCTACTCTCTTCCGTTTTCCGATTCTGTTTTCCCCACCTGGTTCTGCAAAGATGCTTTCTCAAGTGTACATGTAGCTTTCTGCCAGGTTCTTCAGGAAATTCCTGCAGACTTTCTGCCAGAGGTTGCTTCAGGAAATCCTTAATGATGTCCAGTTTCCTAATTCTGCACTAACTGGCTCCAATTGCCACTTTGTCCTCTTATTCAGCTACAGTTAGGAATCTTAACACACTTTATTCAAAAGAGCCATGAACGTTTGACCTAAGAATGCAAATTATATGAGTCTCCAACTACTAGAATGATTGGCTGAAGTGGGAATAGTCTTAATTACAGGTGGAAAATGCTGTGTGTTAGATTATCCAGTGCTTCAGGATTCTCAGCCTAAAATGAGCAGTGAGAAGTCCATTTTATCTTTGAGCAGTTATTAGCCTTCAAAGGAACAACTTGAGCTTCTACAAAACCACAGAGTATTTGCACAATGAAGGTTTGAAATAATAAATTTTATTTTTTCTCTTAAAAAAATCTCTACTGCCATAAGGATTTGCTTAAGTCTGCTTGCACTCGAGGTCTACCTGTTTATCCTTCAGAGTGCCCAATTATACCAGGACTGTGTGTAAGCTTGGCTAAAATCAGTGTATAGAACAAGGGGGAAAAAGTCTGTGGTTCTGCTGATTTTCTAGGTGTTTTGAATATCATAAGAATGGTGGCAGACTCTGCTTCAAGAAGATACACAGAAATATGCCATTTTCTCAAAGCACAGGACCCAAAATTTACACAACAAAGCATCTTTCGTGGTAAAAAAGTTTAATAACAAAGCATAAAAAAAAAGTCTTTAAAAATGCAACCAAATCATCATGAGCAGGCTCATGAGGAGATCTACTCACCAACTGGGCAGATGTCATCAAGTATCTCTGGTAGCAGTTCATCTCTGTGTTCCAAATAGAATTTGTGTCAGTATTTGTTTTCAGAGTGTGAGTAGGTGATCGAGACTTCCCCCAACGCTCTTCCATTTAAACCAAATGATCAATATTCTTCAGTGCTGTCAATTGTAAGTAATGACAGCATTCTTTCAGAAGATAAAGAGAAACATAGGTGCCATGTACGTGACCATTCTAGCTTTTTCTTTGCAAGTTGCTAAATCCACTAGCCCTTTCATAGGACTGTTTACATCAGTTGGTGAGTGAATGAGAACCAGGAAGGATGGTACTTTGCTGGGAGTAATCTAGCTATACTCTCTAGTTAATAAACAGCCAGTACTGCTGTTTTCTGAAGCATCTCTGTTGTGGAGCTCTGTAAGACACTTTTATTTGTGATAAGAGGTTGGATATTCCTGTTAGTGAAGACCTGATATAACCTTTGTTTAGATGAACTTTAGGTTAGACTTATGCTTTAGTCTCTCGGAATGTCACTTGAAGAAATGCTGTTGCTGGAAAGACTGAGCTTTTCTCATGGGTCAATACTGAATCCTCTTCAACCTAAAGAACTAATAATATAGTAGCAGGACTTTTCCTAGCAAAGAGTTGATTAAAGAGAAAAGGACAGGAAAATATGATTAAAATAGTTTCATTTACTATAGACTATCACCACCAAAAATTCTAAAGAATTTGTGCATTCCTGGCTGAAGACAAAAGCCCTTAAGTGCTTCTGTTCATATCTTCCAAGTCTGTAGTTACTAAATGGTTGTTGACTTCAGATGACAACATAAATTCTTTTTAACTGAAAATGTATCCTTTTTATTTGTTTGTTTAGGAAGGGGATTCCAAGTGAACAAGTGAAACACGCCGATAGAGAGCAAGCAAAGCGTATAGTTTACTCAGTGGTTTATGGAGCAGGTAGGCATTTTTAGGAGAAAAAACTCAAGCTACAGTAGATTCATTCTTTATACATAATTTATATAAGTAAACTGAATTTCTGAAGGTAAATTAAAGTTCTTCAGAGTATTACATTTTTACGTAAGGATTATTAAATTATCTACCCAGTTTAAAAATTATCAAATTAATACAGCCACATTGACATCTACAAAGAATACTCTGATTTTGTATTAATTTGCTGCAGATGTAACCAAAGCATGTGTCTTTATCAAAAATCAGAACGCAGCACAAAGTAATCTGAAGTCTTTGCTGTTCCCCTGAAATAGAGTGGCTAACTTTCTTTACCCATCTGCTCCGTCCACCTTAAATCAATCCTATCTCACCTGGACACAACTTTTTCTGTACTGTTTTGTAGTCTTTTCTATAGAGATGTGAGACAGTTGGTCAGAATTTATTTCTATCCTTATGTTTTCATTTCCTTAACAGCTTAGATATCTTCTTCACCTCAGATAAATGTGCAAGCTAGATTCCTTGTTTGCATAAACTACAAGTTTCCTTAATGGTACACACGTGTGGAAAGTAGTATTTTGCAAATGTCTGCAAACTCCAGTCAAAATTAAACTGATGCTATAAATCTGTTTTGAGACAAGTTCTTTTAATTTCATTACAGTTATTCTCATCTCTGTTTATATACTGACAGAATGGCTGAGGTTGGAAGGGACCTCTGGAGGTCATCAGATCCAGCCCCTCTCCTCAGGCAGGGGTATTTAAAGCCAGTTGCCCAGGACTGTGTCCAGACAGCTTTTGAATGACTTCAAGGATGTAGACTCCCCAGTCTCCCTGGGCAACTTGTGCCACTGCTCAGTCACACTCACAGCATACTTTAGATCTTAATGTTTGTTGCTATTTCTCTACAACTGTAGAAAACCTGCAAAAATCCACTCTGCTCCCCGTTCTGTCTAAGTTCTGCCCCAGTCCTAGATACGACAAGACGTTCTGCATACTTTCCAAAACTGCCTACCATTTCTTAAATGATGCCCAACTGTCCTTACGCTTCATACATGCTTAGAATTCCATTTTCTGGACAGACAGATGCATAAGTATCATCAGCCTACAAGCTCTTATGAATTTGTTTTAATGAACAACTAACTAAACTTTATGTAGGTCTTCTGGAGAAATCCAATAGCTCTACAAAAGATGAGTACTTGGAAAACTCATTTAGGAAATGAGAGCCCGAGGTTGCAGTCTTTATTTAACTTGGAAAAACTTAGAACTACATCTTGGGTTCCTGTTTAGTCTGAGGAAGAGGAGGCTGAGGAGAGACCATATCACTCCTTACAAATACCTGAAAGGAGGTTGTAGTGAGAGTGGGGTTGGTCTCTTCTCACTGGTGACTGATGACAGGACAAGAGGAATTGGGCTCAAGTTGCATCAGGGGAGATTTAGGTTGGATATCAGAAAAAACCTCTTTACAGAAAGGGTTGTTAGGCACTGGAACAGGGTCCCCAGGGGGGTGGTTGAGTCACCATCCCTGAATGTGTTTAAAAGTCATCTGGATGTGGTGCTTGGGGACATGGTTTAGTGGTGGGTCATCGGAAATAGGGTAATAGGGTTAGGATAAGGTTGGATTCGGTGATCTTAAAGGTCTTTTTCAACCTGAACAGTTCTATGATTCTATGATCCTATGATTTTCTAAACCATCTTTTGCAGAGGGTTTTCAATAGTCCTTGAACCAAAGGCAGAGTTGGCCAAGGCATTAAATTTATTGCTTGGGACATTCGGCTGGGGAGAAAAACATTCAATTTCATCCCTCCAGATTATCTATTTTATGTACAGGGGTGTGCATAGGCTATATACACACATATAAGAACATATAAACACAAATGGGCATTTTTAGGTTAAGCTGTATTGCATTTTCAACATCGGTGTTTAAAATCTCTATTTAGAAAGCCCAGCACTAGCTCCCTGCAATATAAACTCAGACCTCCCCATACTGAGACTGGAACCAACCATTTCCAGCCTGAATGTTTACATCACTAGATTATTTTACAAAAGTGCAAGCATTAACACCCCTTTCCCTTGGTCCATGCAGGTACTACACATTTCCTATATTTTCCCTTCACTCTGGGTGGAACAGATGGATACCTGACATACTCAGTGTGAATCACCACTGGTTGAATGCCCTGTAGTTCTGTAGTTCTGTGTATAGTCAGTGCAGAAAAGGAGAAGCCTCAATTACTGGGGCTGGAGCCTCCCTCAATAGAATCTGTTTGTCTACTCATGCTATAGAGAACGTAGATGATTAGATTAAGCAGAGTGGTGGCAATCCTTCACTTGCTCTGGGCCCCACACTAAACATTTCAGAGCAGCAGTGCTTGATTTATCTATCTCCTTTTACTTATTCATGCTTTGTCTCTCTCTCAAATGAGGGCAGTTGGAGCACCTGATAGTGAGATACTTCAGTTCATTAACAGTGTGATCAAATTCTGATTAAGGCATAACATGAAATTGCATCATCAAACTATTTAGATAGAAAGTGGGCTGACAAAAAAATAATTGTCAGATAACTGAAATTGATGGACTGAATTCCACCCACAATTTGTCTCCCTTCAAAAGATGGCTAAGTTTTCAATATAGAAACATTTTGATATAGCTGAAGAGTGTCAGTAATATTTATTTCACTCCTTTTGGGATTGAAAAATACAGAAATATTCCCTGAGGAGCTTGCCTACATTATGCTTTGAAAATCTTTGTGTAGTAAATAGTAATTTTTTTTTTTTTTTTGCTTTCTCAGCTTTAGGTTACACTTGGTTCATATTTTCCAGCTGTTTTCTGTAATACCAGAGGATAGAAAATAGTATAATAAAAAGAGTCTAATTATGTCTAGGAGTTGGTACTTCAATAAATACACAGAAGGTTGAGAGGAGTGACAGTATTACTGTCTTTTGCTTGGTTTGGAGCAACTCAATTCACCTGCTTCTGCCTCAGTCATCTTGTAAAACTAAAGCACAGACAATTTAAACATCTGTAAAGTAAGGAATTAATTCCATTCAATTGCAGTATGTTCAAGCCCTGAGGTGACACAGAGGGATGTCAAGTTTTTTAAATGAAAGGCAGAGAAGCTAACGATATTTTTGGTTTTGAAAGATTATATTTCAGAATGGAGAAGGCAAACTCAGAGGCTGCTGCTAACAGTTCTCCTGGCACAGATAACTCAAAGAGTGTGCTCAGGGAAGCTTTAGTCCACTCCTGGGCATTGCTTTGCATGGCCTGTGCTCCTGCAATGTGGAACATGATCTAAAACTACTACGTGTCTGTACATTCCCCTCTTTATGCTTCCCATTCCCCCTTTATGCTTCCCATTTCCCTGGACTCTTTCAGACTTCCTTACTGATATTGTGGCTTAATTTTCCTACTATGTTATGCAATATTTTGTTCTCTTTATCAGTAGTTCTTTAGATGGATAACATGGACAAGCTTAGATGTTACAGTTCTCTAAGAAAGCCACAGCAATCTCCTAGCTGTTAACAGTATGTGCTTCAGCACATAGATTTGTCATTTGCTGACCCAGGAAGAAAACCCAGATTATTAGATGTTAAATAAAAGTACAAGACCTATAATAGCTCAGTAACAGTCATCCTGGATGTCTTGTCTATTTCTTCTTCTAGCACCTTGTCCAGACTCTGGTGATCCTGCAGCTCAGTGCAGATCCTGACGTGACTGAGAACAAACTGCTACAGAATTGTTCTGAAATGCACATCAGACTGACAATGACAGTGTTTAGGTGGATGAAATCTTCCCTCTTTCAAAAATGCTAGATAATATTTCCTGACAGTGTTACTGTCTTTGGTGCCTTGAGACATCATCTCTCAGCTTGTTACTTGCAGACACTGTGCTGGTTTTGTGTTGCTGTACAGCTGACATAGATACATCTGTCTTTCAAACCTCACGTGACATTATTTGCTTAATTATTATGCTTAATTTTTACTGGAACTGTTTGGTTTATAAATGTATTTAAACTACAGTTCTTACTTTGTTTTTTTCACACTCTGGAAGACTGTCTTCAGCTTTTTTCTACCTTATCTTATAAATGCTTTTAGATTGCCCAGGTGGCCAAGAAGGCCAACAGCATCCTGGCCTGCATCAGGAATAGTGTGAGCAGCAGGACCAGGAATGTGATCCTGCCCCTCTACTCGGCCTTGGTGAGGCTGCACCTCGAGCACTGTGTGCAGTTTTGGGCACCACAGTATAGGCAGGACATTGAGGTGCTGGAGAGGGTGCAGAGAAGGGCAACTAGGCTGAATAGGGGTCTGGAGAACAGGTCTTATGAGGAGAGGCTGAGGGAGTTGGGGCTGTTGAGCCTGCAGAAGAGGAGGCTGAGGAGAGACCTCATTGCTCTCTGCAACTACCTGAGAGGAGGTTGTAGTGAGGCAGATGTTGGCCCCTTCTCCCTAGTGACTAGCGATAGAACAAGAGGAAATAGGGTCAAGTTGCCCCAGGGGAGGTTCAGATTGGATATTAGGAAAAATTTTGTCACTGAAAAGAGTGATGAGGCATTGGAACAGGCTGCCCAGGGAGGTGGTGGAGGCATCATCCCTGGAGGTGTTCAAAAAATGCGTAGCTGTGATGTTTCAGGAGATGGTTTAGTGGTTAGGGGTTGTAGGGGGATGGTTGGACTTGGTGATCTTGAAGATCTTTTCCAACCTTGATGATTCCATGATGCTATGATTTAACATAATATGTATTGTGCATCTATATCTTATCACAAAAGCTGCTATTCCTTTCTCTCTGTGTTGAAACACACTTCATGTCTGTTTCTTCTATTTCCAACTCTTATCTTGCAATGTAGACACAGATTTTTACAGTCATTAATGAGCCTAAGACTGTTTGAAATCCCTGGTACTCAGAATCCTAACTGCCTTTCTAAAATCAGGCTACTTTGATTGCTTCAGCAGTTAAGTTTTTCTGTGACTTCTACACCAAATCTAAAACTTCCAGTTAAACTCAACCATCCCTGTCTCCATCCTTTTTAGATCTTCAGTCACATACATATTTCTTTAAAATTAATTTCAAGTGCTTTACCTGCTTCTCAAAGTTTGCAGATTTCAACACTGAACTAGTAGAATTATACTTAAAGAAAGTTATGCAGTGAACAAAAGAGATTTCAACCACATTACAGATGTAAATTATAATTAGGAATTTCTTAATTACATACTTCTTAGATACTTCTTAATGTATTCCTATTGCAGTAACTTTAGTAAAACATTCAGTCTCAAAGTTAAACATATCCTTTGTTGAAATGTGACTGTATATCAGATCTGTCCTCTTCCATAAAGTGTAACTAATTCCACTGATTGGGAATGTGACATTGCTATTGTATGTAGTGGATTTCTATTCTGCTTTATTGCATAACAAGGATAATTTCTTTACCACCAGGTAAAGAACGTCTTGCTGACTGCCTGGGAATTACTCCTTTTCAAGCCAGTCAATTTATAGAGAGTTTTATGCAAAAATACAAGAAAGTACATGAATTTACAAAGAAAACCATTGAACAATGCCGAAATAAAGGTAATCCAAAGTCTGTAAGCATATTTTTTTTGCTGATCAGCACTGTGTTGCAGTGGTGAAGACAAAGATTCAGCTCGACCACAATTCAGATAGTTACAGGACAAGACAAACAATGGGATATCATTTATTGATTAATCAGGCTTTTTTCTCTTTTAACCCGAAGAGGAGCTGGTTAAACCTGTAAGCCTTTTCTCAGAAAGATGCTAATAGAGTAAGATGTCAGTTCTCAGGGTGAACCCTACTTAATGTCAAGTTACACTGCATCATTTTGACATATAATGTACTCCAACACAAAAAAGCCCAAGGAATCTTTTACTTAATAAATATGCTATATAGGTGCTGGAGTGTGGAAGTTCAGCCATTTAGTCAAAGGACCAATTTAAAGAGCCTGTTTTTTTTTAGCATAGTTTTTTCTTTGTATCAGTTGGAATTTATGCTCTTGAAGTTCAGGTGGTATCTATGATGACAGGTGTGTGCAGAGTGCTTCTTGGAGCCAGCAGCTGCAAACTCTTCTTGCATAAAATTTGTCATTAGTCTACACATTCGTTTATGTTTAGTGAATCCTAGGAGTGAAGTAATTTGAGGACGAAGAAATACAGCTGTTTGAAATATTTCCTTTTAAAAGCTTAATAGTAGAACTATCAAAATGTATTTATTTTGTTTCTTAGTACAGTATACTGTAGTAAGACATTTTGTAGCAGTAAACAGTCCTTGACTGTCATCCAAACACACTCGTCTAATTAGTGTTTATTCCTCCTCTCACTTTCATCTGCCAACCATTGTTTTAATGATTAATGGCAGAAGAACAATCTGGTTTGGTTGTACAAGCTCAAAAAATGTTGCCACCAGGTCAACATTCGTTAATATTTCTCTGGTTGATACACCTCAGATATCAAATTTCCAACAAAAATATTCCAGCCTAGTGAGGTCATCACAAAGCAACTTTCCTTTACTCATCTGCAGTTCAAAGGTGAACAGCACCCACCTGACTAATGTTATTGAGGTTTTATGAATGTCGATACATCTTAAGCATATAAATAATATTAATTTGTGATTAAGTGTATTAATATACTTTGTTAGTTCAAGAGTATGTATGTTATTACATTGTCATTGTTTTTGATAAAATTATCAACATATTGAAAAGACTGCATTAAGGTCTCATTCAAGTATGTATTTCCAGGTTAATCTTTAACAACAGAAGCATGCTCTGCCATTACTGTATTAAAGATGGTATTTATTCTGAGGTTGGAATCAGCTCTGAGTATTGCAAGGGCAATTCTGTTGTGGAGATACACCACGTAGTAATAAGGATATTACAGCATATCTGTTTTCCCTAAGAATCCAATGTTTCAAGAATTCCATCTTTAGATACTGTTCCTCACGGAAAATCTTGGTTAAATGGGGAAGACTGAGTTGCCAAAGGATATCCTAACCTCCAGATAATTCAGCTCCTTGTTCCCAAACTGGTACTTTTGGTATCAGCAGCAGAACCAACTTCACCCTCTGTACATAGGTCTGGTTATGTGTTGCCATATTATGGTCATAATTTTGTGTTTGAAGAGGTCTCTTTATGACATGTGCTTTCATATTTTGGTTGCCAAAAAGGATTTGAAACTTTGAAACTCTGTGGCAATCTGAACTTCAAGTTCAGACTTGTCACTTCTAGTGACAATTCATGGATAGTCAAGGTGGTCAGAACTATAGGAAAACATTTTGTAAAGATACATTTTTAACATGGATGATTTTTAATTTTCTTAAAATAGAAAAGGAAGTTTAGTTTTGAAGAGAAGCTAAGATAAGGTTGTGTATGTTATTTTGACGAGCGGATCCTCACATCCCTCTTCCTTTCTCAGCTCCTCTCACTTGCCCTCCAAAATAGTTGTTTTGTCAAAATACGTTATTAGGCCTAACATAAAGCTTTAACTGTGTTTTTATGTGTATCTTTTAAACTAAAAAATCCTGCCACACTAGATTTAAGGAAGTTTGGCTGTGAAAGGGACAGAAAAATACCACATAAATAAATTAGAAAAAAATATGTAACTTTTTCTTTTTCCCAAAAGAACTCCTTGATAATTTTGGGAAATACTCATTAATCATTTAATTACTCTACAAATTGATTTTTCTTTGTTATTCCCAAGTAAACTATTAATTGCATGGAAAGCTCTAATTGTGGCTGCTAATAGATAGCTAATTCTGCTAGGTATTTATAGTTTCATCTCCCACAGAGAGAGTGTGCTGGTAAATCAGTAGGCATTCCTAATGAAAATACAGCTTTAATGAACAGAAGTTTTCCTTGAATGACATGTACCAATTCTCTGAATGAAATAATACTTGGATCAAAAATACAAGAAGCATTTAAGTTTCAAATAAGAGAAGCTCTGACTTTTTTCAGAGGGCAAAGTATTCAATTGGCTCAGGCAGCACATAATTACAAAAAATCTGTATTATCTTCAAAAATAACTTTTGAAATTTAATTGTAATCACTCTAAGAATACTAATTTCTATTTAAATCCTACAAGGTTATGTGGTTTCCATAATGGGACGTAAAAGACCACTGGCTAACATCAACGCACAGGATTACAAGCTACGCACTCAAGCAGAGAGGCAGGCTGTCAATTTTGTTGTTCAAGGTAAAAACCCCTGATTTTCTGATTTCCTACTTACCTGCCTATCTCTTTATCTGTGCTTGGCTTTAGAGGACAACAACTCTGATAATACCAGAAGAAGGAATATTCTAGTAGTCTACTAGGGTAGGCTACTGAGGCAGGAGTTTTACTGGAAAAGAGAAGTTTAAATGACCTCTTGTTTCTACCCTGAAAATTGCCAACAAACAGTATCATAAAACACAAAATGCTAATAAACAAGAATGCTCTGTGGTAGTTAAACATAGGTATAGATACAAACTGTGTCTAGAGGGAGTATCTAGAATTCAGTGCTTCAGATGTAGTGTTGTCTTAAAACGTTTTTCTGTCTGGTTTTAATAGTTAGTTAGTCCAAACGGGTTTCTATGATTATGCTGCTTAGAGATTCCAGCTTTTATTTTACCAGATAGCTTTAGTTTAATGACTATAAATATTACAAGAATCATGCACTGTTATTATTTGTTTTGAAACCAAACTAATTCTTTGTTACGAAAAGTCAAGCTTAATTCTGTGGAGGGCAAGAGAAAAAGGTGTTTTTTCACAGAAAAAACATTGCAAATTTGCCATATTGGTTGCAAATATAAAAAAGAGCATAAAGTGCTCAAATGTTAGTTAATCTTACACATTAACATACTCTATTTAAACCACTTGAGGCTCAGTCTTGTACAGAATTTAGCCACCTGAAGAAAAAAATAATAACTGAGCTGGCAATCCAAGATTGAGATTTGTCCTGCCAAGCTACCCCTTGAAATAATTTTTTTTTTAAATTGGATTATGCCGACAGCATGTTCTTTAAGTTATATATTGGAAGCATACAATTTACAGGCAAGTAAAATGCTTTCTGGGCATTGTGAGGTGTGCTTTTTATAAAGTGACTTGAATTTTCCTTTTGAAAGGATCATTTGTTTTTTCTCTTTTTCCTCTCCAAATATTATTAATTTTAAGGTTTCATTTTAAAAATTGCATAAGTATTTATGTCATGTTTGGGATTTCTTTTAATTAGTAACTGAACTTAAGTACTGTCTGTGCAAGGATATGTACACATCTAGAATTGTAATATATACCCCGTTGCTTGAAGAATAGTCGTGCTCCAGTGGTGGCTGCCTTGCTGTAATAAGTTCCCAAACATTATACCCTTAAAATTTTAAAATATCCTTGAAATATGTAGCAAAACTTGCACATTGGTAGCACTGAGCATTCCTCTTGTACAACCCTCTCTCCAGAGACTGTTCAGTTGACCCGGGTTTCCATCCAGCTGGCCAGCAGCCCTCTCCAGTTGAGGGCACAAGGCTTGAGCTAACACAGGGTCCTGCTGAGTCTACAGCATAGCATTAATAAAGCTGCATGGCCTTCTGAGCAGCACTTGCTCATGTCCAGCTGTCCAAAGAGATTGGAGCTGAGGCAAAGCTCTCACAGGACTGTCTACCAAAAGCTAGCTGATAGCTAACATAACCGACAACAAGGTTATCATCATATTTCATTGTTGGTTCAAAGAATACTGGAGGACAAATATGAAGGAAAAAAGTGTAACTGTTGCTCAAAATATGCAATGTTAGAAGGTGTGATGAAGCAAGGATTAAAAACCCTAAAGTATTAAGTATTCCCAAATTTTATAAAAAATTTCCTTCTAGACTACAAGGATTTTTTAATTTCAGGATTTAATCTCAGAGATAATATTTAAAGACAGTAAAAGCTTTCTATTTATGCTAAAACATTTTATCACAGTTAGTATACTAAGCTGCATATATGTCATTTATACTTAAATGTAACAGTCTAAGTAATTTAAGCAGTTTGCATTTTGGTTGTTGTAGCAGCAACTGGTAACAGAAGACTTCTGAAGAATGACAATATTGAGAGAAATTTAGAATTCCAGCTCTAACTTACTACAGCTATGTTTGACACAGTTCTTATACAGCTTTTTCAAATATTTCCCAATTGAAGTCTTTATCAATATACAGCATAATATTCTTAAGCTATCATTAATCTCTACCTAACAGTATAGAGCAAACCTTGTATTTTATTAAGGTATAATTAATAATGAATACTGTTACATTGAGTTGGAAGAACTCTGGGAGTTTGCTGGTTTGTAAATTCCATCCACTCTGAACTGCTCTATTCTGTTATTTGATTATGTTAACATTAAGGAATGTTTTAAACAAGGACTAGAGAACTTGTCAGAAAAATATAATAAAAATGCTTGTTCTGAAGTATGCTATATCAGTTAAACTTTACAAAATTGTGGCAAAATTAAAGATATCATGATTTTATTTTAAAATACCTAAAATGGCATAGCTCTAAAAATCACTTCCCAGAATTTTATTTATTTTTTTATTTTGAGAGTTCATTTGTATTTTATTACTTTACATTGTTTCCTGAAAAATACATATGAAACATATGTATTGTGATGGGTGAAATGCTCAATTATATAATTTTATTATCTGATAAATCTTTCTGTAAAATGTGTTAAAACCGTGTTGCGTGGTTCAGAACAGACCTCTTCACCAAACTGCACAGCTGGACAATCATTCTGCCTCTCCATCACTGCTCTTAACACTGGAATGTAATAAATATATACTACATACACATGGAAATATGCAAAAAAAAAAAATTAAGTTTCCAAATGTAAATGTATGTCTGAAACAATGTTATAGCTTTCTGTGATGTTAAGTTTTAATTAATTTATAGGTAAATTTTAATTCCAATTTAGAGTTAGATAATTTCAGGCATCTTTTATAAATAGGAATTTCTCAACTCATGGCCATGACTGACAAATTCACCCTTAGTTAACATGTAATATCATATTATTAAGTTCTGTTTTTAATTAACATGTAATTATGTAGTTTGTTATTTGTTAATCTTATTATATGTTTCACAAATTACATTAATTGAATATAATGTTTTTTCAAATCCTTATTATTCAGAATCTTTGCATGTTTTTCATTCCTAGGCCATGGTTCCAAGAAGAACATTTTTGTTTTTCATGCTTTAAATTAAAAGCAGATCTTTCTTTCACAGGATCAGCAGCTGATCTTTGTAAAATGGCTATGGTGGAGATTTTTACCTCTGTTGTCGTTTCTCCAACTTTAACAGCCAGGTTGGTAAAGAATTATTACAAAACAGTTAGATATTAAAACAAAATCAGTTGAAATGAATGAGTTTCAGGCATTTTAAGCAGCCATAGAAATATTGTGTATGCCTCTGCATCTTTTAACAAGGAAGGACTTGTGGGATGGTTTTATAAATTCAAAGTTGTATCTTTGTAGGTAAATGGTTGGATCTGTAAAACCATCCCAAGGCAATGAAGTGCTCTGGGGCCATTTAAACTCAGTCAGATAAAGTTCAGTGGTAGTTCTGCATCTCTGAAATTAAGCCCACTGATCATATCCTTCCTGTATTTTGGGTGTATTGTAGAATCAGAATTGAACATTCAATGGGCTGGGAAAAAAAACAGGAATCAGGAAACCAGTGCTCAAGCAAAATAAAGGAACACTTTTTTTTCTTGTATAGGTGGCTTTCCTTTGCTAAAGAAAAGCTAGGTCACTATGATTCTCTTCTGTTGTGGCTGCTCATAGTTGGGTAGAAATCACAGAATTTCCTTGAGGCTTTTATGCCATTGGTAAAAATAATGAAGTCTACTTGTCATGTAATAAAGGATGGAGGGAATGGTGCAGAGGGTCGGTGAGCATTATTATTTGCTGCAATAGAAAGATACTTCGGAGGCAAACATTGCAGAGAAAAACCCAAATAAATGGATTCTTCTATTTTGTAATGCTGTAGTAAACAATCAAGTACAACACATATTTTTGCCATAGAAGTTCAGATGAAAGCAGAGAGAGCAGAACATCAGTGTTTTCTGTTGCCATCCAGAAGGGGAAATAATAAAAACTGAGTTGTAAATCCTGTATTGAGGACTTCAGTGGGAGTTTGGCTCAATACAAAGTAACAGGGATTGTACTTCCAAATGTACTTTTACAATTATATTTAACATCTAACACTATAAATACTCTGTGTGTGTTTCTGTGTGTATGTATCATTTACTCACAGTGGTGTTGGCTGATTTGACAAATATTTTAAAAAGTAATTTCTGATTACATATATAAATTAGAAGTGTTGTATTCAAAGATAGAGTCACTCCCATACCAAAAATAAAACTTGTTCTAGGTAATACCCGGCATTCTTGCAACTTTTTGAGCAAAATCTATTGAACTATAAAAAAAAATAATAATTTGACCTCTAGAATAAATCTGAAACAGGACATGGTTCTTTGATGGAGATACTGCATGCAGCCAGACAATGATATGTTTGTGGATTAAATGTTGGATGATGTACTATAACATATTGCATTGTACATTTTGGGGCAGATTCTTGGTGCTGAGTATAATTCTTTCTGCTGCCTGAATTGTATGAAGAGGCCAGCATCTGGCAGCTGTGGCCTGGTTCAAAATGTCTTTAGCAGGTGTACCTTTGAGTTAGGTTAGTTATAGAGCAGCTGCCTCCTGGGACAAGCAGCCAACAGGTCCTTACTGGAGGAGACAAGTGGCAGTGGTGAGAGGGCAAAGAACATACTTCTTTCTGCAGTTCCTACCTAGCACACAGATCTTTAGGTTCAATAAATAGCTGTTTGTTGAAATTCCAAGAAAGCCAAAATCTTTTGCAATTGTCATGCCTGATAATGCTTGAGAATGCTTTCTCTCAACAGAAAATTTTGCTTGAGTTATCCTTTCTCAAAACTATTTATTTTAAAGAAATAGTGTCGTCAAACGGCTACGGAGCTACCAGAAATGGGGAAGTATTGAAGTTTTACAGGTTGAATTTTCCTTGTGTTGTGAAAGCACAGGGGAATTGCTACACCAGGTATCAGTAAAGGAGCACTGTCTAGTCTTATTCCTATCATAAACATCACAGCTGAGAAAGACCAAGACCCCAAGAGCAACTAAAAGGTGTAGACTGCTTTAAACTGGAATATTGAACTCCTGCCAGCCATTAGCAACTGGATGGCTTTGCTAAGGGAGAGCCTTTTAATAGTTACTGATGGCTCCTGCACCGTAAGATTTAGTAGGTTCTTACAAGCCAGGCTTGTCAGAAAAGCACAGTCAATGCCTTTATAAATTCTATGAACACTCACCTGGCTGGACGGTGGCTCAGGCATTTGAAAGCATCACTGTAGTATTGCCAAAAGACTATAGGGATGGAACTTGAAAATTTGTATCTCCACTTGTCTGCCAGGTGACATTCAATGAGTTATTTTTTCAGTGTTCTGTATGTTGACTTTCTTATCAGTCAAGTCAGGGTAACTATCCTAAGATCCTTTGTAAAGCACTTCAAAATTATTGTTAAAAGGAAGTGTATACATTATTGGTGCTGTTGTTGTAACAGTTGGGATGCAGAGTAGCTCTTCCAAAATGACAAATATAATCAGTCTCCTCTTACCATCATATCAGACCTTATTCATTCCGGAGATAGCACACTACTATCTTTTCTTCTATCTTCACCTCCTTGAAAGCATTTTTTTTCCCTATTAGACCTTCTAATTTTGGAAACAGGGTTTTCACTTTGAACAGCACATTGAACAGAAATATTTCTTACATATGCTTTAGAGGTGATTATGAACCCCTCATTTACACTGGGAGACAGTATGTCCTGTAAGGCATAGCCAGGTGGTAGCTAACACTCAACATTTTGTCTTCTCCACTTTGTAAATAATAAAAAAATAAAGTAAATTCTAGACAAGATCCTACAGTTTTTATTGTTGGTTTCAGTTGTGTTTGCAGTCTTCTCCACTGACAGCACCATGTTCAGTTTGCATACACTCTAAGCTGTTCAGCTGAGAGCAAGCTCTGACCCAACAGTGTGAAGCTTTATTTTCATATGACTAGTAGTCAGTAGATTTTTCAGTTATTGTTTGTACATATGATACTGCATTTGGAAGTCGAGGAAAGGTAATCCAGTTACGTTGTCATGAAGCTCCATCAGAGAGGCCCTCTTGATGAAACATTATATTCCACTGTGACTGATCAATGGCTGCTCTGTCAACCAGCAGTCTCATTTTCCATTTTGTGTTTCTTAATCGTATAATTCAAATACCAGCCTAGCAACTTACACTATTAACAATAAAAAGGTAATCAACTGCTTGAAAATAATTTTATAGAAATGGGAAAAAGTAGCATTAAATGCAATAATATGGTAAGGAACTGACAGTAGTATGGGTTAGCTACTGGCATCAGTGTTAACATCTCTGCATTTTGTGCTGCACTGATGAGTAATCAAAATGATTTATTCAGACTTCTTCCATATTACCTAGATCTTTTTTGAGATGCTGTTCTGCTGCTGATGGCCAAGTTACTTACTGGAAATGTTCTGCTGACATAAATTATTCAAGTGCCAGCTTTAAGCTGTCTGATACAATTCACAGAACCTCCACACAGTGTTTTCTGCAGGCATATGATAGCAAAGAAACTTCTGAAGTGAGATCAAGGCACACAGTAGTAGCTGAAAGATTTATGGAATTGCTGTGAGCAGAAAGGTACTCTGTGAACTTGGATGGACAGTCGTAGTTATTTTCAGCATTTGAAACATCATTGCAGTGGCAGATGCATGGAAGCTTGGTAAGAAAGATGCTGGCAAATTGTGGAAGAATTGCTTCTTATAGCAGTTCTTGTAAAAATTATCACTTTGTAAGCTGAAGATGCACTGATGTTACCTGGCACTACATGGACTTCTCAGAAAGTCATTAACAATGATAATATCCCAACAACATGCAAACTATGTTTAACAAGTCTGCAGAACTATTGAGTAGTTTGGTGTGAATCCAGCAATTCTGCTTTCTCACCATTTTATTGTTCCTTCAGTACTGGACCTGTGCCACAAACACACAGCTTTGCTTCTCAGCATATCCGTAGCCTAGTGAAAGGGACAGGTTCAGCAACAAGCCAGATATAAAGGAATGATCTGAAAAGGAGGAGCCACCAGCAAATAAGAAGAAAAAACACAATCTTATTTTCTTGGTCCCAGCTGCTTTTAAATAGCAGTGGATGTTGAAGGTTTATTGTCTTTGTCAAGGAACAAACACTTCAATCAGCCTAATGATTTTCTTAGTTGATGAACTGTAAATGCAGCTCACTTCTAAAACACCTCTAAACGTCCCAGGAACAAGCCTTGTGTTATGTGACCTGGATTTTTTTCAGATACAAATCTTGTGATAAATCACAAATGAATCATTTGTTGGAAGTGGCTTCAGTTTTAGTTAGACATAAGAACCTAGAGGCATTTTTATGAGGTGTGTGGAGATTCAAGCATTAGTACTTAATTGACTGCTTATAGTTTCTCAGATTCATACAAAAGGACATTCTAATAAAACCAAGTTCTTGATTACATCATGGCCTCAACCAAATGCCTTCAGTAGACTGCTTACTGCTGCTGCTATGTGTGATGAGTTTCTTTAATTCTGGGCATAAATCTTACGGCTCTTTATCTCTTTCTTCAGGAATTAAAGAACTGGTTTTACTCATATTTCTTCTGTAGCAGTTATCCAGGATTTTCAAGTAAATGCTTATTGCTCTGGTACTCTGACCACAGTTCCCAGTATATGATTGCAGATCTGCTCTAAAGGATTAAGTCTAGAAGGCTGTCAACTTTTATCCCTAACCCAATACTGGAGAAATAGAATCACAAGGAAAAGATAAAAGCTTTTGATTCTGCTGGGGAGAATTATAATATTTTTGTTTCACAGACATATGCTTTATTCCAGTGGCAGAAGGAAACATCCTAGGCCTAGGTCACATTGCTGTGTCAGAAATTACTGAGAGCTCTGCACAGCTGCTGTCCCAGTCCAATATGGAGCTCTTTGCTTCCCAAAGTGGCCAAATAACGCTGTATTTCTAGACATGTTGTTACTTAGCAAAATAATTACTTTCCTCAGGCATTCCAAGCAGTATTTTGCATAGATCCACAAGATGGAGAACTGTTACCTGAACACTTCATGCATAGGGAGCCAGAAAAAGTCAGAATTACTTATTCGTTACAGAGAGTAATAGACCTAAATAAATGTAATATACTTAAATATCACATCCAAAAAGGATATTCATTATGCAGCAGGTTTTTCAGTGTTCCTTTATGTGCATTGTTCAATAGAGATGCATAATTTTAGCTTATAAAAACCTTTTGTAGGTCACCTTTTAGATTGGTATGTTTTAAAACACTTTGAGTACATGCAAAAATTCTATTCTCTTTAATTAACCATCTGTTCAGCTTCCTGCTCTTCATAATGTAGCTCCTGAGAAAACAAATTTCAGAAGTTAGCCAAATTTTTGTAGTTGAAATGTTAAAATGTCAAAATATCTAGTTGTTCTTTGTTATGAAAACACTAGAAGAGGTAGATTAACTTTAATGCAAGTAACATCTATGCAGGCATGATATGTCTTAAGCTATAGCTTTTATACTGCCACATTAGAAATCTTTATAAAAGAAACTTGAAAAATCTACTGACTGTTACAAAATTATCTTAACCTTGTTCCTTAGTTACATGACAACTTAATAGTCATTCTTTCTGCTTCTGTGGGGAACCTGTGATGCAATTAAGTAACAGGTAGTATTAGTGCTATCAGAAAAGAAATTATTAGAGTTTTAGTGTAGGGAACGTAGAAATTTCTAAGAAGAATCAGATTCAACACCCATCTGGTTCATTATCACTGAGTGTGGCCAGTAGCAGATGCTTCAGGAGGAAGGTGTGAGATCTGTAGTAGGACAGTCTGTCTGTCTGCAGATTTTCATCTCTCTCTGATTGTGGGGGCAAGTCTAAGTTCTGAAAGAGAAGGTTTAAAAGTCTTCCCCCAAAATAAGGGATATTATAATTTCTAAATGTTCTTGAACTCCTTACAAGTGTTTGTTACAAGAGCAACCAGTCTGACTTTTTCTGGCAATGTGTTTCATTACATGCCTTGTAAATTAATATTTTGTTTTATTAAATATGAATATATTAAGTATTAATGTTTCAAATTTTAAAGTAATTCAATTCTTGGTTTTCAGTTACAGAACATAAAACATCTTTCCATTTGTTATTATATATACTCTTTTTCATATTCCCCCATTTATCTGATTTCAAAATATCTTATTCTTTTTATCATTTTTTTCTAACCACTTAGCAGCCTTTATGCTCTTTTGGGAATTTTTTTAAACTTATCTTTATATATAAAGCTTTTAACTACGCACTCTCCTATCTGCGATTTTGAAGTCTCCCATTATGCATTTAGAGGTTTCAAATTCAAAATGAAAAAATGTGATGTTACTAGTTGGATAATGATTATATTCATCAAAAAAGGAGATAACATAGGATGACAGACAAGGATATTAATATTTGGGATATAAAATCTAATGCTATTGTGTCAGAAAATGGTATTAATTTCAATGATCAGGCACACAGTGCTTTTTTAAATAAGAAGGAAACCATGTGTGAACAGAAAATGCCTGATTTTTTGAAGTATTTCTGAATGTTTATTGTGCAACTAAGTGACAATTAATACCCTTTTTAAAGTAGTGTGCTTTTAGAAACTTTTAAAATGTTTATACATTTTTTTTGTACCTATGTAAAAACTTAACCATTAGCATGGTCCTATGCTCTTAAGTACTGCATTATAGGGGGTGTTCTTAAGTTTAACTAGCATTTTTTACTTAAATAAGCTATGATGGGTTTCAAATAACACATCTTTTTTTTCCCCTTCTCCAAAAAGAATTCTTTGGCTTTAGGAAATCTATTGTTCAGTTATTATTTAATTTGCAGCATGTCTTCGAATTAGAACTAAAATTTGTAATTTTTCATGGAAATTTTACACTTGAGTACTTTAGCTCAGAGTCAGACCTGATGGTGCCACACCACTTTTTCCCTGAAGACACAGAGCTAACCAACAGGAGGCATTTAAAACCATTTAAATCTGGGCTTCTCAGCCTTAGTGAGAATAAAGTGCCCTTAATTCCTTATTTTGCAGGACAGTTGGACCCTCTTATTTAAGGTTTTTCCCCCTTACCCAATTTTAAATCTTATTTTAATTTATTTTCTATCAAAACTCTTAAACCAGCCAGCTGGATGTAGTGAGTGAGCTCCTCTCAGATATGGTTTAAGCAACATACTTAGCACCTTACACCTGTGGCTCAGCCTGTCTCATTCCCTTCCTTCCTGCTGCCTGTGCTTAGTTAGAGCTCCCGTGGGAGTGTCAGGGGCTGTGATGAGGGAAGTGAACAGAGGAAGCAACCTAAACTGAGGTGAATTTTGGGGAGTCTGGAATGGGCATGTGGTGGATCCAGATTGCCTGAAATAAATTAACCTGCAGTTAGTTTTATAAGAATTCATTAGTGGTTCGTATATTGTGTTATCTTCATGCAGACCAGTCTAGAAAACTAGAACATGGATGTGTTGTGTGCCTTGGATGTGTTGTTAACAGCAGAAAAAATTTCCTTCCTGATACAAAAATGTGTCACAAAAATGTTCAGAGGGCTGTCCTCTGTCTAACATGAGGTATCCAATGAAGGCAGCTGGTTTAGGGGGTGGTGACCCCCAAAGTCAATGCACAGAGTTGGATTTTTCCAGATGTCAGTTCAAAACATCTTAGTGAGAGCCTACCTTAGTCCCTTGGCTGTAGAAGGAGTGCGGATTTAATTAGTTTAAACATCTTTTGCTCAAACATTTAATGGCCTGAAACACTGTGTATGGTTGTTAAAAAACACCTTCTGAGAAAGATTACTATGATGATCTTGTCTTTTTTTCCCTAACCTACACTGGCCTCTTCTATGGGTTATTCCTACAACAGAGTCTGCAGCAGGCCATGCCACTGCAGTCCCATTTGCACTAGACAAAATGTTGTTTCCTTTAATGGTCAAGAAATACAATTTCTCACCAATAAGGTAATAGCTGTTTTGTTGAAGTCAGTTCAATAGTGTATTTATTTCTAGGCAACACATTTGAAGCAGTCATGGAAAAACTTGCAATTCTGTAGTTAAGAGCAGAGAGGTTCCGGTACGGAGTATAGTGCTTTACAGTAGCAGACAAAATCCTAATTTGGTCTTAAATTAGACAAATTGTCCTGGTACTAGGGAAAAAAATATACTATGAGGAGGCATATAGTATATGGCCTCATAAATTGAACATTATGAAAAAAGCCTCTTGATGATAGTGGAATTTGGTTTGGTTTATGTCAGGTCTGTAATAGGATTTTGTACTGATAACTGGGTGGATCCATTGGAGGCCTGAGAAGTTTAGTCTCTGTGTTTCATAGGAAACTGGAAGAAAGATGAATGTAGTGTTGAAGAACATAAAACACATTTTCCTTTTAAAGGAAAGCATGTCCTTTTAAAGGGCAGCATAATAGCTGAAGAAGGATATTGTGTGCTAGGCACTCTGAACTATCACAGAAATACTTCTGCATTTGGAGGTGCAGGTTGTAGCATTATCTTCATGCCACACCACAGCCATACTCAGACATAGATCATGTTTCTCAGTAAAGAAATCATGGAATCATCAAGGTTGGAAACGACCTTCAAGATCACCAAGTCCAACCATCTGCCCTACAACCCCTAACCACTAAACCATCTCCTGAAACACCATGTCTAGCTTTTTTTGAACACCTCCAGGGATGGTGCCCCCACCACCTCCCTTGGCAGCCTGTTCCAATGCCTCATCACTCTTTCTGTGAAGAAATTTTTCCTAATATCCAATCTGAACTTCCCCTGGTGAAACCTCACCCCATTTCCTCTTGTCCTATTGCTAGTCACTAGGGAGAAGAGGCCAACACCCACCTCACTGCAACCTCCTCTCAGGTAGTATAATGTGTGTACTCATCAAAAATGACGACTAACCTGCAGGCAATCAATAAAACCGTTAATAAACTATTAGCTTGTAAATCAAAGGCATTCTTATACTCTGTAGAACAACAAAACTACTAGTCTCTTCCTTGTTTGCAGTCTGTAATTTAGCAAGAGGGGTAATGAGAGGAGCTTGCTGTTTCAATATTCCTTCAAAGTGAAGATGATGCAATTAAGTTATTAAGGAAAAGTGTAGGTTTTTTTTTCAAACTTCTGTCACTCGAGGTGTGCAATGGGTAGGTGTGTGCATGCATGGGAATGGGGAAAGCTTTACATTTTGAATCTATGAATCGTTTTGATTTTTCTTTCATCTGTATTGATGTCAAATTGAATGCTTCCTTCTGTGAAACAGCATATTGTGTGTGAATCTTATTACTCTGACAACCCTGAAAAAATACAGGTGGCCTTATGCTGTAAACCTGAAATAGCACAACCTATGAAGTAGATGCAAGATGGGTAAGAAGGAGATAAGAAATCATAAAAAGAAATCCGATTTGTTTGATGAAAATAAAGAGTGAAATAGTGTGTACTGTTTCATTTCTCAGCATCAAGCTAGGAAATAATGTTTAGCATAAATAAAAATGTATGTAGTATCTTCCATTTGAAAATAGATCCATACTAGAAATACTTATTTCTTACATTTCACATTTCTGAGATAGACATTACCTCCAGTTTCTAATTGAAAGTGCATTGCTCAGCAGGAAAGAGACTCTGCAATGCTAACTGCTAGTTTTGTGTTTTAGCAGACAGAATATTGTCCTGAACTTCAAATGAATCACTAGATGTTCAAGATGGGGTAGGTGTAATTCTGCACTGCTGTGCAGTTCCTCAGTTGACTGGCAATACAACCGAGCTGACAGGGTGTGCTATTCAGGATGAGGAGCACTGAGAAACAGGGTCCTTTAGCTCAGGTGGAGAACCAAGCTAAAATAGCTGTGCTGCTTTCAGTAGAGGAACCGGGGCATGTAGAGTTGTGTTAAGTCTATTGTGCTGTTCAGACAGGAATTTTTAGTTCAGTTTACATTGCTTCCTCAGGTTTTCTGAGTCACGTAAGGTAGCACTGATCTCCTAGACCTGTTCTTCCTGAACTTGGCTTTACTTTTAGTGTAGAGATGAGGTGATCAGTTGATCCAATTATTAGTAAAGATTTATGATAGAATTTTAAATTTATAGGGTAAGTTCTTCTAAGAAAGGACTTTTCCTTACCAAATTCTATGATAATTCTATGAAATATTCAGAATTTGTCATGCTCTAATCCTGATTGATGTCATGAGACAGTATTCTGTTACAAATAATAACCTATCACATTTTTATTGCAGTGATTTGATCAATGCCATTATTTTCAGTTATTCCATTGCTTCACAGTATATTAAAAGGTTTTAATGTTCACAGTTCTTTCTAATTTATATCTTTTTCGTGTCATTTCAATGATTATGGGGAGTCCTTTGGTTTAATTAATTTACTTGCATTAGAAATTGTAAGTTTTTGTGATTCTCTTTGCTACGATGATCCTGATCTTTTCCTTTATTTCTTTTTTGGATCCTGTGTCCTAATTTCCCATTAGAAATATGTTAATCTGTTTCACTCTGCTTCTGACTGTGTTGTAAGTGACTAATAATTCAAGCTCTATTATTAGAGCTCATCACACTGTTAGTCAATGTCACATTGTATTTTAAGGCAGTGTGAAACTATCTTAGGATATTTTCTTGAAACTGTGAAAAGTTATAAGTAGTAACCATAGTGATGTTTCAGCCTTTTGTAAAGAACTATTTACTCGAATAACTGTTAGGTTGTAAGTCTATAATGGGCATTAATTTAAATGTTATATACCAATTGCAAAGCAATTTGGAAATTTGTGGTACAGTTTAATGGCTTAGACTCCCAGCTACAATGATTAAAGAAGTATTAAAATAACTCTAGCAGGAATACAGTCTAATCACATACACAGTATTTTCCTTTCTGAGTGAGAACTACTCTCAGGGTCACAGGTGCTAGTTTAGATCTATTCTGCCTTAGACCTGATTCAATCAAATACATTTATTATTTCCATTGTGAAAGTAGTTTTGCACCCAAACTAAAAATTTAGGGTTCTAGTCCTGTAAGCACTGAACAATTAAGTCACAGTCCATATGCAAGAGACCTGTCTATATAGAACTAATACAGACAAAGGGAAAAACAAAGCAGCAGTATAAATTCATTACAAAACAGCTCTGACTGAAGAGCCCAGGTACGTGGAGTTGCATGGGCTTCAAGATGTCAGTGCTTTCAGCTGTACACTCTGCTCGTACAAAGGCAGCTGTCCTAATAGCAGAGGCAGCAGATCAGGTTGTGTATCTGTGCCTACATTTGCATTCTTCTATCCTCCTCTTTGGCAGTATGAGCACACCTACTTTGCACTGAAGTGAAAAGGTTATCTCCTGGAAAGGACTCAAGTCACTGGCCAACCCCATACTAGGAGTTAAGATTGGTGTACCAGTGAGCCAAGCACTCTTACTATTGACCTAACTTGTGTTAGTAAAACCACCCATTTGCAACCAAATTTATTCCAGCTCAACTTGAGAAAAACAAGCTGTATTAACTAAACATAGCCTGCCTCTATAATTTATTGCCATTTTCTGCAAATTACATTGGTTTTAAGTAATACCTTGTCACATCATCAAATCCCTGAATGACACTTATAAGCTAGCAAGCATAGTTTTGGTTTATGACCATGGCCTTTATGTTTTCAGAATATGTGGAGTACCAATCCTTTTAACTCCATTAATGAATTATTCATTTTCTGAGGATGTTTATTTTCACTGTAAAATATCCATTGTACATGTGACAATTAATTGATTATATGAATGGAAAGCATTGTTAGAAATTTCTTGCATATGTTATCTGAAATTTTTCAGGTTAATTGCCCAGATTCATGATGAGTTGTTGTTTGAAGTAGAAGATTCTCAAATCCAGGAATTTTCAGGTAAATAAATTTTTTCTTATCCACCCCCTTTAAATTCCTGTAAGCTGTGATTTCTCAGAGGATAAAGAATTAATGTAACAAGAAGAAGCACGTTGATTCTCATAATTAAGGTAGATAAAATGGGATATAATCCTTATCTGGAGTTCATCAACATGCTTATTTGTATTGAGTTTTGTTCTCAAGATTCCCTCATCCAATGTGTGAATCTTGTAAAGCTAAATAATAATACTTTCTCCAAGGTTTAAATGGGATTTGGAAGGAAATAAACCAGCTTAAAAAGAAAGACTTGGAAAGTAACTTCCTAAATACTTATGATTGAGGCCTGTTACATAAAGAAGTACAAAATTCTCAATGTAAGAGTATGATGTACTGTGATTTCTAAGTTATTTTACTGCTTTTTTATATTAAGAGGACTTTATGAAGGAACTTTCAAGGTTAAGGGTTAGTAAAAGTTCCTGCTTACATTTTTATCCTCTCATCTGGCTTACTTCCAGACATCATTTCCTAAGCCAGGGTTTTTCTGATCATCTGGTACAAATTTAGCTAGCAAACAAGGGCACATAAGAGGCTTTTGGGTTTCTTCTCCAGTAGGTAGAGTATTTTTTTCTGCAGGCATCAAATGTTTATTCAGAAACTCTGGTCTAATTTGAAGCTCAGCAATACCTTTAGCTAGAACAATTAGCTTAATGTCACAAATATTTTAAATGAACCAATACAAGAAATATATTGCACAATAACCTAGAAATATATTGCATTATAACCTAAGCATCTAAGAAAAAATTAATTTCACCTTCCTGTGTTGCATTAATTTAAACAGTACAAGTTGCTGTGTTAGTCTCATTTCATCACTGATCCCTCTTGTGAGTATTCGTTCATAATGAGAACATTAAACTTCCATCTAATCAAAACAAAGAACCTGGGAAATATTTAAGTTCAATATATTGGGGGCAGAGTAACAAATCAGGTTACTATATTAACATTTAACCTCTAAATACAGGAGTTCAAATCTAGTTTAAATATAAAAAAACCCACAATTTATCAGAGATTGTGGTATCTCAGAAAAGAACAATGTCTGAAAGTGCCATAGTTTCAGAGTTAGAAAGTATAGCATAGAACAATTTTTATTAGCTTATTTTACATCAATTTGCATTAAGTATAAAGTTAATATTATACCCCAAAGATAAAAATTATTTATGGTTGCTTATACATACAGAAAAATCACAGATTCTGCCCTCATCATGTTAAAGTCTGATCTCTGTTACTGGTATGAATTTGTAGTAAAGTCAGCAAAGTCACTATTTTTTCCAGTATAATGTAAAAAACCTCTAGCTATCATATGAATCATAGAAATAAATTATCCCACTATATAAACATGATGACTAGAGGCTTTTTTCTGAAAAGACAAAATGACTCCAGTTCAAATACTCAAGTTATGTCTGCTCTACACACCACAGTGTAACTAGCTCACATATCTCCCCATCTTGCTGCAGTGTGCAGAACAAATTGACTTGTAAATTCCTTGTTCTGCTTCAAAGCTATCACCATGTAATTAAAGTTGCTAAGATGAGCTTTAGGAGATAGACCTGGGCAGCCCAGAGGCCTGAGATACCTTGCAAATTGCCATAGAACTTAACGTAGGCTGCCAAGCTTGAGTGTTCAAGATGGAAGCTTGTTTCATTCTACTGATTGAAGATTGATTTTTAGTTTTTTCTCTACTTTGCCCTGAGAGGCAAAGAAAAAGAGAAAACTTTCCGTTGCAGTAGCTTCAGATATGCCTAGTTGCCTCAGAACAAAAAAGTGATAAAATGTTTTTTCCTTAACACTAAAGACAAACTTAAGACTTGAACTTCCTTCTTCATTTCCTCATTCATTTCCTTCCCCTTTATTCATCCCTCATGAGACCAATCCTGGAGTACTGCATCCAGTTCTGTGTTCCCTAGTGCAAGAGAGCCATGGACATAGTGTAGAGAGTCCAGTGAAGGTCTACAAAGATCATGAAGGAACTGGGGCATTTTTCCTATGAGGAAAGGCTGAGAGAGCTGGGTCTGCTCAGCTTGGAGAAGAAAAGATTCAGGAGGTTCTTAGTGATGTATTTCCATACCTGAAGGGGAAGGGGCATAGGAGCTGGAGCCAGGCTCTTTCCACTGGTGCCCAGTGACAAGACCACAGGCAACAGGCACAAACTGAAAAACAGGAGGTTCCCTGTGAACATCAGGAAACACTTTTTTACTGTGAGTGTGATCAAGCATTGGCACAAGTTGCTCAGAGAGGCTGTGAACTCTCCATCCTTGGAGATACTCAGAAGCTGTTTGGACATGATCCTGGGCAGCTGGTTGTAGACAGCTCTGTTTGAGCAGTGGGGTTGGACCAGATGCCCTCCAGAGGTCCCTTCCAAACTCAACCATTCTGTGATTGTGTGTTTTGCAAATAGTTCTGCTACTAGCAAAAGAACTAATCCAAGTTGTCTTAAAAGGGACTGAAGTGGCTCTTCCTTCAGTGTCATTAACGAGGATTTTGCTTGATCTGAATAGGCAGAGACAGGGTGCATCTGCATCAGCCTCTAACTTCCAGTCAGGAGTATGACTGATGAAGCAGATCTCCCTATTGTCCCCAGTCCATGGTGTGAACAGCTTTGGTACACATCACAGAGCAGTCTGAGAGCAGTTGACCTAGATTCTTTTCAGAAGAAACTAAACAGGAAGTCTCTTTTCTCCTAATATTTTCCAATTATTTTGGGAGCTGCTCAGTCAGGCAACAAATTAGGTATTTGAATTTTCAACCAATGAAGGAGTGTCAGGAGGATGTGTGTTCCTAATTCACTTTAGTGCTTTTAGTGTCCAAATATGGTTGTCACTCCTTTACCCAAAGTTCTTTCTCTTTTAGGTCCTTACTCTTCTTACTTTTACTTGCCAATATTTAGCTGTCAGCTTTTTCTTTACATATCTAATGAGCTTTTGGTCATTCAGAAACTTGAAATTACAGGATCTGCTGACTTGCAGATTCCAGCCTGCAGCTTAATGATCCAGAGAGAAATCTCAGTTGTACAGTCCCAAAGCCCAGTAAAGGGAAAGACGTGGACTTAAAGCTAAAGAGTGTTTGATGGCTTTAATGGACTGCAGTTCAGTGCTGTGCCAGTCTCCTGCATTTAGTGTGATCCAAGAAGCACTGGCCTACTATTGAGAGTGTTTGCATTCTGATTCCAGTCATGCTCCGGATCTACTTTTTCAGGAAAGCAACAGCAAATGTATGTCTCAGTTTTCTTATTTGCAGAATGGATATGAAATCTAAAAATACTTTTAAGATTTATAAATTAAGAACATGAAGGTAAATAGTGTGGTTTCCGTTAGATTTCCATTACAGAAGTGCCTCTTTTGTATTATTTTACAACATTAAAATGCCTATTTGCTTCTTGGACTCTACTGAGTGGATGCTGAGAATTGCCACAAGGCAATCATAGTGCTGGTGCTTTCTCTACTCCTGCTTAGGATTTCACAGGCCACAATAAGAATTTTCAGTACTTTTCAGTATACACCAATCCAATTTATAGTGCACCTAATCATCTATACCAAGCAGATTATTTCAAATATTTTGATTTTATAAAGGAGCAAGCAATAAGAAATTCTTTTTTCCTAATATCTACTTTTGTACAAAATACTGCATATGACTTAAGTTAATATTAAGTTAGTATTTTGGAAGAATTAGGCCAGATTAGATGGGTCTTGGAGCAACCTGGTCTAGTGGGAATGTCCCTGCCCATGTAGGGAGGTTGGAACTAGACGATCTTTAGGGCCCTTCCAACCCAAACCATTCTAAGGAGCCTATGATTCTATGAAGAATACCTTCTTCAAGGAGAATCCATCACCCACAGTTTTAATATACATACAGTTCTCTCTGAATGGACAAGGCAAAATGTCATTTGTTTATACCAAGGCTTTGAGTGTCCAGGCTCTGACATACTTTGAAACACTATGAAGCACATACTACTCTGAACCATGTAATTTTCAACGAAGATGTGGCATATTATTTGCCTCAGTTCTCTGTTAAGGGCAAGAACAAGACAGCAAAAGGGCTTTTTAAAAACCCTCATTTTCTGTTAGAGGGTGCCTGGAAAGATAAAATTAAAACATTTGGCAGAAATTGGTTTCATTTTGGCAGGAGACTAACAGTTTTACCATCAATAATCTGCCTGATTTCTTGCCAGCGTCCCTGTCTGGCTTCCTCACATCCTGAGCTCTCCAGCAACCCAGGAAACAGAATGCCAGGTGATATTTTGGGAATGCCAAAAACTGGGCTCTTGGATCCGAGAGGGCTCAGCATCTCTGAGTTCTGAAGTCTGTGTAATCAAGTAGACAGACTGTCCCCAGATCAAACTGTGAGTCTGTCCAGGGACTCTGGAAGAGTATTCAGGAATTGCAGAACCCAGTTTTTCATTTTGTGGAGCCTGTTTCTGAGACTGCCTCTCCATGCTTTGTTTGAAATGCCTCTTTGCCTTTGGATTAATCTGCATTCATTACTGCTAAAAAGGGGGAATACACTTAGGAGTGAAGAAATGCAGAATAATTTCTTTTTTTACAGTACAGGGATACTCATAGTTACAACTTGTAAATTCTGGATTCTGATGTGTATTCCATATATACCTGATGTATTTGAAAGGTGAACTTTGCCTCTGGTGATGACTGTGGATTGTTCCTTGTCACTATGCTTGCTGAAATGCATCCACTAGTGACAAGCATCATTAAATGAAATACTTGAAATAACATATTTTTGTGGAAATATATGTTGAAATAGTTTCCAGTACTTTGTGTTGGACCATTCCATCTCACATTGCATTAGGGCAATTTTCAAATATGTCTTTTTTAGAACTAATTTATAATCACATATATTGACATAATTAACAAAGTTAATTTCTGCCTCCATTCTGATATTTGGTACATGTAAAACATACATTTTGATACAATTTTAGAATATTTTACCAGGATATAAAATATTTCAGCTGAAATACTTTAAGAAGCAAAAGAACTAGTCCAAGAATAAAAATCTACCAACCAACCAAAACAAACAGAATAAACTATGCCTAATTATTGTTATATTCAGATAATCAAGATTATTACTACCTGAAAACCAGTATCTTAGATTTTTTTAAAATCTGCCAATACAAATTTTTGCCTCGTACAAATTCCATAGAATTTCAGTTTATTGTGATACAATTTCCCACTTAATGGGTACTGAGGCAGCTGCAGGAAAGAGTGCATATGTTCAGAAGGGCACTCAAGTAGCAGAAGGACAAAAGAATGAGCTGGTCATCACGAGGTAGTGACATTTTCTGTCCTCTGAGCTGCTGTTTTCTAATTTGAAGAACACTGGTGTGTAAGTTAAAGAGGCATCCAGATAGTTTTCAATTTGCAAAAATCCCTATTCCATATATCAGACATCTGGCCAGCTTTGGCATGTTTCTGGAGTCATAATTTCATAGGTGAATGAGCTTGAAAAATGTCTTCAGTTTGATAGGGACAAATAAGCTTTTGTTCCACAGCAGGCATGCGTGTCTTTTCTTTGCTCCTATTCACAACACTTTCAGTAAGCATATTTATTCTGGCCAGTATCAAGAAAATCAAAGGTATGTTAAAATATATGTTAAAATTTCAGTTCATCTATGATCTCTTCACTTTGCTGTCACCATTATTTTTTTTTTTTTAATACATAATATTTTAACGTGCTGTACTTAGCACTTAGAAGAGATTTCAGGATGAGCATAATCAACAGATCCCATAATTGCTGACTCTGGGGTTTGAAAGATTAATTGCAAAGGTTGAGAGAACAGCATTTTGCAGATGCCATTGCAGTATATAACCGCCTGCAAAGGAACATTTTTAAATTAATAATTTATGTGCCCTAGATATACCTGATTCTTGACTGAACCGAAATAATCACTACCCCAAAACCCTCCAATTTAAGTCTTAGAAAAGAAACAAAAAATTAAGAGTGGTAAATGCAGATCTGTTTAAACATTGTGGTTGCTTTTCTAAGTGACCACACTCTATAATGTATATGAGATAAAGAAGGTAGAGTTGTGTATTCCTGGATTGTTTATTTTGAGCCTTGAGAAAGAGGAGAGATTTCAAAGAGATTTGAGAGTAGCAGGAGAACCAGGTATTAGATACATAGGACTAGAGGGGACCTCTCCTATGATCACATACCACATGCCATATGGTCTCTTTTATAAATTATCATCTCCATATGAAAAATTACTCCCACTGGGAGACTGTTCCAGAATTTCATGTCTCCAAAACCCAGAACTTTAGATTTCCAGCCTAAGTGTATTCAGCCAGTTTACCTATTTATTTTTGTGCAAAGCATTTAGCTTAAATGCTTTCTTCTTCACTCTTTACTGGCTTAGCAGACTGCTGAACGGGAATGGTAATCCAGCTGCTTTTTCTTGATATTTCTGTTATCATTATATATTTATTATTTCAGTAAAAATCTGTTGTGAGGTAGATGTAGGTGAATCTTTAGGATACTTTCAAAGGTATGATTTCAAAAGGCTGAAATGCAGGCAAAACAGCTTCAGATTCCTTGAAATGAATGGTTTACTATGCCACCCACTAAACTCTGGGAAGAGATGGAAAAAGTCAGTGTAATGTGAGAAAAAGAACAGGGAGCCAAACTGGCACAGAAAAAAAACAGTGAAGAAAATAGAACCAACCCATGGAGAAGCTTTTAATGGGTTGTCAATGTGAATGAGGAACCATTAGGTTTCTTCACTTATGTGGCCACTTTAATCGGTGCTTTTTAAAATTGAGAGCAGTTAAGGATGCAGCAGAATTCTGATTGTGCCCAATACTTTGAATTGAAAACTGTGTGAACCAACAGAGAAAGGTGTTGCAATCATTGCTGCCACTGTGAATCCCCTTTGGGGGATGACAGTTATATGGGAGGGAACTAGTAAAATTCAGAGGTCTAGAGAACTAAGGAGGAAACTGGTCTAACTCAGTGCATATGCAGACAGCACCTTTTATCATACCACTCCCATCTTTCAAGCCATGGATCGATGCTGCTGACTCATGCTCCCTCTTTCATTGTCCATCAGAGCTCTTTTTGTCAAGGAGGCCTATTTCTCCTATTGCCCTAATGCTTCACTGCTCTTTATTTGTCTAACAGCTCAAAAAATGTGAAGTTGCACAGAGCTGATTGAGCCCTTAGATTCTTCCTAAGTGCCTTGGTGGAACTTACAGAGCTGAGTGATTCTGCATGAGAAGTGCAGAATCCAGATGTTACTCTCTCTCAAAAGCTGTGTGCAGTCGTTGCCTGGTGGGGAGTTTACCAACAGAAAAAATGTTTACCCAGGGACTGCCTGGCAATCCACTTAGACTTCTGAAGGCATGCCACCTGGTTGGAGTGCCCCAGCGTCTGCTGCATTGCTGACCTCCCCGAGCTGGCAGCTTGTTCAAATTCAGAGTGGGCTTCTCAAGACAGAGGCAGTCCAGCACTTTGCTATTAATAGTTGTGTTGACTTGGACTAGATTTTAAATAGATAGTTATTTAGGCCAGCACTTCCCCTTTCACAATCCGTGGTTGTTGTGTTTGTTTCTGCTATCCAAAAATGACTCTGTGTCCTACAAAGGACCATAAACTACCTCAAATCTAACATGAAGCAAATATAAAGGTGTAGCTGTACACAGATCTGTCAGCAAATGTCTCCATTTCCTCAGCCTTGGCACTTCAGCCACTGATCGTTTGAGTTACTGCATAATTGGGACTTAATGAAAAAAAATCTTATGACAGCTCATTAGTACACAAGTCTGAGTGAGCCAGCACTGTCTGAGCACTCCACTTCTGATCAGAGAGAAGCTAGTTATCCTCATCAACGTTACGAAGCCAGCCTCAGTGCCACAGATGTGACACAAAACATTGCTGGCATCATTAGAAAAGGCTTTGGCAGCAGCCAGAGCAATAACCATTCACAGCTTCTTAAGAGTTCTTGTGGCTCCTTCACGTTTAACCTCAGCTGCAAAAGAACAGTGATGTCCATCAAGGGATAACTTCAAAGAAAGCTTCTAAGTGACCAAGTCGTTTAGCAGTTATCACTGTGTATTGCATACACTGATGTTTCTCAATTCTGTAAGGCACATGATGACATTATTTAGTCAGCCATCCTGTCAGACCAATGGAAATTGCTCAATAACTTTTGTTCTGGGGCTGCCTGGTTTTCCTATTTCACTTTCACTGGTGAAAAGTTACTTCTTTTTTAAAAGCCATTTATCCATGGAATTTTTCTTTGATTTTTATTAAAACCATATTGTGTTACAATGGCAATCTTTGTCAAGCAAAACACTAATTGGCATGACCAAGGATGACAAATCTGGTCCCAAATAATGGATTTGGAATAAGTATAGATGCATTCTCACACTAACAGTGATCATAGTGTTATGACATGATGAGTTGTTAAGTTACATAAATCATACTGAAGTTCAATTGTTTAGATTCTTGATAGCTCCACTATCACACAGGTAATTTTTTAAACAAAATTAGTCCCTGATCTTTTTACTTAGAAGAAGAAGATATTTTAGACAGTTCAGACTTCTTTTTTTTTTTTTTCCTGGCTTTTTTAATGTTGAGTTTTATGGCTGCACAAGAAAATAAAAATAAATAAAATGTCACCAAACATATATTTAAGAGTACTGAAAGCTCAGAAATGCAGCACTCAGACTTGCTGTACCTCTATGAAAAATGTATTAGTGCTGCACTTCTGTACTTATGGGATATATAAGTGAAATAATTATCCAAATATCACCCTGAAATTCTATTTAAAATAAGGAATTGAACATTCCACAAGAGATAAAATTTAACTTTAAAAAAAGAGCTGAAAAAATTGTAAATGGTTAAAGTATTTTTAATGTAGGAATGCAGGTATTACATAGCAGAATATAAACCATGTGATTTTTTAAAAATACATATATAACAGTTCTAACATGGAAAATAAAGCTGTATGTTTTTGAATTTACCTTACAGCACTGGTAAAAAGAATAATGGAGTCCTTGCAGCAAACCACAGCCTTGGAGGTGCCACTGAAGGTAGGGACAGTTCTGAATTTCCATGACCATCTCAGGCATACTTAACTTGGTATATTATTGTCATTATATTATGAATAGAGACAACTATTTTGCCTTTCACTTGAATAGTTTCATTTTTATATTTGCAGGTAATTGCTTTTTAAAATTACTATAAAAATTCTAAAGGCAAATAACTGAAAGAATCTCAACCTCCATTTTGGAAAGTGTGGTTGTCATCTACTCTTTGTCTTAGCAATGCAGTATGGTAATTTCAAAATCTATTTTGTTCATTGCCCTGAAATGTCTGTTGGATGTGGGAAAATGAGAAGGATGTGCCTTTAATAGGCTTTCTAAATGTGCCAGGCATTCCTTGCTGCTGAAAAATTATTGCAAAAGATTGTTAAAAGATTCTTAAGTAATTTGCACTTACAAAACTGGTCTTTTTAACATTTCTGATTGGATGCCTAACATATAAAGCAGACAGTATGATTGCTCATTGTTTAAATTATAGGACATCCTCTACCAGAACATCATCTGTAAAAACTGAGTAGATAGGTTCACACCTATTTTATCCATCTATGTATTGGACCTAATTGTAATTGTTTTATCATGTAAATTTTTTCTCTCTACAGTACTGGTACTCTTCACCCTAGCCTGCTGCTCAGCTTTTTTTGCTTGGTAAGGGACTATATAGTCCCTGGGAATCCCTAAACTGATTTAGTGAGCGACAGCCCAAGGGTTTCCATTTCCCTGAGAAATTAAGTACTTCATGTTGCCAGGTCACTCATTCAGCAGTGCTACTGAATAAGATTTGGGGACAGAAAAGAAGTTTATCCTATTTATTTCAGCAATGGTTACAAACATACAGACTTGCACTAGTGGAAACAGTTGAAAAAGAAAATTACTAGATCAGTTCTAGCTTCTATTTCTTCCTCCAGATCTTCTATATCTATTTCAGCATCTCAGCCATTTTGTCAGGCTTTCTCTGGAGTTCTGGCAGTTGCATATTTCTGGGTGCTTCTGGAGCTCATCTTTCCCACAGAAGCAAAGAGGAGAGAATGTGGGGTATCTGAGATATGACTTTCTCTTTCTCCTTCCCATGCTGGAACCCCCTCTCGTTGTTCACTTAGTCTGTGTAAAAACTCGTCATCCTGTTTTCCAGATTGGGTCAAGTGATCAGCTAGGATTGTGTGTTTCTTGCACTGACATTCCCAAGCTTTATAAACTGCATTCCTTTAGTTTGCTTACATTGTACACCTGTGCTTGCCTAGCTGCTTTGGTTACAAATTCTTTAAAAAAAAGAAGAAAGACTGTTTTTCAAGGTATACTACATCTAAATATTGTTAATGACAGTATTAGACACCTGGCATTCATGCTGCTGTATGGTTCATTAAAATAATCACATTATTGATGGTATATAAAGTGAATGGCAACAGTATAGTCCTTCTTCGATAGTTTTAGGAGACTCTCTTTGGCAACTTTGTCAGAGACAGCATAGTTCATACTTTGCCTGAGGGAAGTCATTGCCATTAAATAAAAAATGAAGAATTAAATATGTTTCTAATAAAGATGGATGTTTTCGTGGTTCGTGAGAGTGTTCATAGTTACATGGGCAGAAGATAATTTTAGTGTTACGTATTTCAAACTGACCACTAACTGTCAGAAAGTTTTAATGTCCTATGGACAAACTGGGACAGACTGTGTTACAACACAGTTTCTTTCACCTCTGTCTGGGGTGTCTACTGTCACACCATGGACAAATTCAGCTTGATACATTAGCAAATGGATTCAGTATGTTGTTCCTATGAGGAGTTCTCTCTTAAACCACAACCACATTTTAGTGGGTGAAAAGAAACACATTCTTGGACAACTGGTAGTTGTCTGGAGTTTTCAGATTAGGGCATTTTAATAGGCAATAGAAATATTTGGAGATACATGTTTTATTACCCTTGTTTTGGTCTCCTTTTCCTGAGCAAACTACTGCAGAAGTCCTGACATACTTTTACTCCTGCTGCATATTAGACTACATGCATGAAGATACTTCATCTTCCTCTGAAGCATCATTAATGGATTGGTGGCAGAGGCCAGATAGAAAACATAAAGTACCAACAGCTTGATCTCAGAGAACAAGTTGAGCGTGATCTTTTAAAAAAAGCCCTGTGATTTTATTCATGTTGTTTACCCTTCTATACAGTAAGAATGTTTTTTAGGATCAGAGATGTGGAAGATAAAAAGATTTTTGTGAAATGCTTCTGCTCTCCTTCAGCACTCATGCTTCAACTAAATATGTATTATGTGCTCTGTTAATATGGATATTAATTTTTAATAAGGAGGAAAATTGTCACTAAAGTAGAGCACTCGCATAGTCTTAATGGGGTGAGATTTCTTTTTATTTTGAGGAAAAGGATGCTTTATCTTTGAAGTAGCTTTTTTTTCCAAAATATAGTCCTTGCTAATGCGGCAGCTTTCATGTCAGAAAATCTACTGTGTAACAGAGCACCAGTAACTGCAAAACAAACTGAAATAAAATCAAAACAACAAAAATACCCCAGAACTGGAAAAGTGGATGGTAAAAGAAACTAGTATCTTTATGCATAACTGACAAAGTACTGATTATAAGTGGTCTGATTGAAAAGTGTAATAAGATGAATTTTGTTTCAGCATATTCCTTGCAAATCAGTAACATGTACTTGCAATTTCAAAACTGAATGTTAGTCTTAATTGTTAAGGTATTTTAATAAAAATTGGAGTGATAATTAAGTATTAATAGATATGAAGAACATTTCCTATTGGATAAGCATGTAATCTAGAGCAGTATCAACATCCAAAGGGAAAAGCAAAAATAGTAATCTTGCTATAAGCGAGGTGTTTGTTTGTTTATTTAAATTTTCATTCTTTTTTTTTTTTTTTCCCTGACAGGTTCCCTTGAAAGTGATTCTTACCACAGGGAAATCATGGGGGTGTATGACAGAATGGCAGGAGATGTAAAGCAGCCACCGGGGCTGTTGTTCAGCACCCTCACACCTCATTGGCCTGCGCTGGTTCCTCGCTGCATCGCTAGGCAACAGCGCTGCTGGATCTTTCATAAGCACCTAATACTCTGCATGTGAATTTTTTTACTTCATTTTGTCTGTAGCCCTAGGCAACAGCAGTGAGATAAAACTGGTTTTTACCAGTTCATTGTGTTTCCTTTAGCCAAGGTAACCAGCAGGGTGCTGCATTTGTTCCGAGCTAAATTACTACATGTAAGAAATGAAGCAAGACAGTATTAACCCTTTGGGAACACGACAAATGTATTTGAGTTAGATGGATGTTTAGACTTCAATGTTTTGTGGAGTGCTTGTGTAAAAATACTTCTAATCTGGCATTAGAAAGACAGTGTTTGAACTGTATCAGCAAGTGCTTAACTGTTGTGTTCAGCTGCTTTTATGATTTGTCAGTAGAAGGCAGCTGCTTGGATTTAGCACATATTGAATGTCATATTCCACAGACTTAGAAAAAGAAAGGTGGACATTTCTTTGAAAATTAAGAGTTCCCACCTTTGTTTATATGTGGAATTTAGAAGCAAAACAGGCAAACAAAACTGGATGCCTAAATGCATTAAAAATAACCAGATTGTTGCAAATTCAATTGATTTCAAGCTCAGTTTGTACACTGTAGCCCTAGCATACTTTCAAGGAAGTATTACAGTTTTGCCTAATCTATTATTTTTATTACTGATGTAGTGCTAAACACCGTTTAGATAAATTTTAGGATTCAGCCTTGTACTTTTCAGGATTCAGGCTTCTACTTTAATGTTTGGATTTGTTATTGATATTTTGGTTCTCTGTAGAGTTTATTCTTTAAACAAATTTGTTTCATAATGTTACTGGTTGCCAAATTCTGTCTCCATGCTTGTGGAATATGAAAATGTCCTCAAAGTCTAGTAATTATTTAGAAGTTGGAGCCAAGCACAAAACTTTTCAAGAGGTGTTCAGTATCTTTCAGTATTAGACCTCAAATGATCAAAGTAATATAATTTAAATTTTAAATGTGTATAGTAACAGAGATTTTTAAGCAGTTTTAATTTGTATAATTAAATTAAGCAATTTTGCATTGCACTTAAAAGCATTAAACTATTAACCATTGTTTTATTATGTTGCATATTAATTATATGTAACCTAATAGCTGAAGTGAGTCAGTAGTTTCTAAAAATGTATTATTATAGCTAAAAAATAAGCAGTGGTCATGTAAACAAAGTCAGAACCTTCTACATATTAACTGGGGGTCAACTCTGTGGCTGGGGGAGGGTCCAGCCTTCATGGCTGGGACACTGTACCAGGCTGTGTGAGCAGCGGGGTCTGATTCCACCTTTTCAACAGAGAAGGGTTTGCACAAAGTTTCATCTGCTTTTTGCCATATTCAAGCTTTCTGTGTTTGCAATAGCCTTGAGTAAGTGTGAAATGTTCTTCTCTCTCATCCGCTTCATTCTTCTTGAAGACCTACCATTTTCAGGAGGCCTGTGCTAATTAAGCCTTGCTTCTTTAAGGCTATATTTCTAACCTTACTACTATTTGAAAGAAATTGACATTTCTTTGTACACTTCCCAGCTGATCTCCACCTTCTGTATGTTTCTTAGGCTGCATACTTTTAAACTACATAGTGTATTTTTCCAGGTCCTAAAAAATACTAGGCATACCCTTCAGCATAACAAAAACCAAACACACACTGAAGAGCATAAAGAACCTTGATCCTGTCTTGTGAATTGACATCTGTTCAAATACAAAGCTACAGAAATGCAGAGGTCATCATACAGAACAAATTTTCAAACACAGCCCTTGCCAAAGACTGTCAGTCACAGTTCCCCAGACACATGCACTTTGTACAGGTTGTCTTACAGTGGACAAAGTTAGTATTTTTTGTTCTTCTTGTGTCCTAGAGAGGGAGTGTGAGCTCCTCTGGACACCAGGTTTGCCCCTTCTGCTTTTACAACTTTTCTTCCTGGGTTTAAATTTCCAAAGAGTAAGCTAACAAAAGGAAGAGAACCAAGCACTAAGGGCACCACTTTATCATGTGTCCAAGGCTCGTTCTGGATACACTGGTGTGAGGGCAAAAGGCAAACTGGCATACTTTTGGAGGATTGTTGATGACTAAGATCTCAAGAATTGGTGCAGTTTGTGTCCCTGCAACTTGCAGGATGCACACCATGAACTTTATCTTTCCAGTGTTCCAGATTCTCCATTGGAGAAAATGTGTTTCCTTCTAATTGCAGCCTTTAAGTGAATGAGCATACACAGATTTATGGCACAGCTAGGTGGAGACTAGAGCACTTGGATGTACATGCAACCAGTGTCTGCTGTACTAGGAATTACAAATACTTTGTAATGTGTTCTCTGATCTTTTGGTTCCATTCTTCTCCTCAGATAGTCAGGTGAGTATCTAGTCTTCACTACCTCCCCTGTGCTATTGTGTCAAGGTACAGATTTCGTGGGACATGAAGTTTAACTAACCACATGAAGTTTAACAAGGGCAAGTGCTGGATTCTGCACCTGGGACGGGGCAACCCTGGTGGTAAGTACAGACTAGGGAACAAGTGGCTGGAGAGCAGTGTGGTGGAGAGGAACCTGGGGGTCCTGGTTGATGGCAAACTGAATATGAGCCAGCAGTGTGCCCTGGCAGCCAGGTAGGCCAAATGTGTCCTGGGGTGCATCAAGCAGAGTGTTGCCAGCTGGTAAAGTGAGGTGATTCTGCTCTATTCTGCACTGGTGTGGCCCCATCTTGAGTACTGCGTGCAATTTTGGGCACCACAATATAAAAAGGACACCAAGCTATTAGAGAGTGTCCAAAGGAGAGCCACGAGGATGGGGAAGGGTCTGGATGTCATATGAGGAGCGGCTGAGGTCACTGGGATTATTCAGCTTGGAGAAGAGGAGGCTGAGGGGTGACCTCACTGCAGTCTATGGCTTCCTCAGGAGGTGAAGAGGTGGGGCAGGTCCTGATCTCTTCACTCCTGTGACCAATGACAGGACTCGGGGAAATGGCAGGAAGCTGAATCAGGTTTGGTTGGATATCAGGAAAAGTTTTTTCACCTCTGGGTGACCAGAGTGGTCAAACATTGGAACAGGCTCCCCAGGGAAGTGGTCACAGCATCGAGCCTGTGTGATTCTTGGGGTTCCCTACACAGGGACAGGAGTTGGACTCGATGATCCTGATGGGTCCCTTCCAACTCAGCATATTTTATGACACTATGATTCTATGATTTCTTAGACCTCACTTGAAGTGCTTTGGCTTCAAAGTTCCTCAGTTTTTAACTCATAAGATCCCAGCTACTGAGAAGAGTGCTGAGTGTTTGGGACAGTTTCTTTTACTTTGCAGTCCATTCCCATTGCCTGCCATCCCGTGTGGCAATATAAATTTTGGAAACAGTTTTATTTTTCAAATGTTGGTATTGCAGAAGTATATATCTTTTTAGCATAGCAGTCATTTCCTTGAACAAGCTGCCAGAGATAGGGTAGTGTTTGCAATTCCTTTCCCAGTAAGGTCCTCTGGACAAGGCATCAGTTTTACCACACTTATGTGCTGATGTATGTGTAGCAGTGCAGGTTTTCCAAACCCTAGGCAAGCTACCCTGCAGCATGCCTGAATCTAAAGAGCCATTATAGGGAAGCAAGGCCAGTCCTGACCACAGATTTCCTTCCAAATAAATATGGGTGAAAATATTCTTTATTTGATGCCTACCAGGAATTCCTTTTGTGTGGCACAATAATTTCACACCTGTGTCGGTTTGGCACCGAGTTGGCGGTCTCTCGATTCTCCCCTCCCCCCCTCCTCTCCCCAAGGTAGGGAAAGAGGGAAAAAAATGATAAAGAGAGGCTCTCTGGGTTGAAAAGTGAAACAGATTTATTTTAATTATTGGTGACAAGGGAATATATATTTGCAGAGATGTGCAACACCCGGCCCCCTCCCTCCAACCAAAACAACACTAGGGAACTCAAGATCCTTATTCTAATAAATGACCACCTTTTCAGGTTATTTTGGTTCTGTGTGGAAGGGAGTGTAAAGCATGGGTAGACTGGAGCAGGAGCAATTGTAAGAGCCCTTTTCAATCCTTAAAACTCTCAATTTGGTCTCTAAAATGGTTCTCTTATTCTCACAGCCTATGAAGAGGTACTGGAAGAGAGAGAAACAAACCTTCTGTTTGAAGTGGAGAACCCTACAAAAGTGAGTGTGGGAGATCACAGAATAGATGGTGAGAGGGGAATGGCTGGCTCTGCTTAGCTTCCATTACCTTTTGTGGGCAGAAATTTCAGTAATTGATTCTCTGAACACTGTAATAACCCCTTTTGAACTGATTTGTGTCTTTGGGTTTAATTTCAGTTGTGTTTTTTGTGGCATGAATCTTCACTTAGATCATCTGTAAATTTCTTTGTTTGCCTTGTGGAGCCTTGGGGAAGGAACACTATTTGAAAACACTTTAACTCAGTGTCTCTGAGAAGTGGAACATACATATCTGCTCAGGATTTGAATCTTTTATTGTTCACATACCACTGTGGAATGACAGGACTTTGATCTTGAATCTTGGTCCAACTTGATAGTAACCACAGTTAAAACACTGGTCTCATATTTTATGTGAGCAAGACATTTTAAACATGAGGGGGGAAATACCCCTCTCAGTTTTTGAAAACTGCAAATATATTGAGAGAATGAATCTGCTAGACCATCCAGGATATCTTTTGGTCTTGCTCATTATTATGACAAAACCCTTAAAAGTAAACTAATTTCATTTTTAGGAGTCCTCAGAACCTGGTATCTCATTTTCTGGTTTAATCAGATTTGAAAAGGAGGCCAAAGAATAGGTTGAAGATGGTATTATGCCTTCCTGAGATATTTCCTCAGTGGCCTAAGACGTCTTGTCTTGCTTCACCATTAGAAAACCAGACTGATAAAAAGCTGGTCTTGACCTCATAGCTCACCCTACTTTGAGCAGGAGGTTGGACTAGAGACCTCCTGAAGTCCCATCCAATCTGAATGTTGCTATGATCTTATGTCATTCTTCAGTTGGCCAACAGCAGGCATCTGGTTGAAAGACAGCAGAAAATTCCCTTCAAATATTCTGCTGTACCACATTAAAATACGCAGTGCTGTTCCAGAAGAAGCCCCATAAATGTTTTGGGATTTCATTCCTCTTTCCCACCTGTGTTGCCTCATTCTTTGCCAGCATTTACTATGTTCCCTGGCTCACGGGCTCACTTTTGGCTGGCATACTTCCTTTTGGAATTAGCAGGTTGTCAGAAACATTGAGGGAGTGGAAAGGAATCTGTTCTTATTTCTGCCTTTCTGCAATAGTTCTACTAGGCAGGGTGTCTCTGGGATTTAAAATAAGTTTCAATCATGTCCTGTCTTTGCCTTCCTGGGAAGCTTCCCCATCCTGATCAGCTCATCTATTGAAAACAGCAGCCTACAATCAGCTGGTTCTCTTGAGATGTCTTTGAAGTCCACTTCTACCACCCTTTTTTGTAAGACCCTCTCATGTTATCACGTGTCTTTATTATCCCACTGTAAGTTCAGGCAATTTTTTATCTTCTCTGCTTGTGTTTTGAATTGTGGAGGTCCAACTTCCAGCCAACGTGTACACATTTTTGTTGCATTTTTCTGTGTCACCTTGTCCATTCGAGGCTAATTAGTTGGATAATTTTTAGATTCTTCCTCCCTCCGCTTTTGCTATCCACACTGATAATTTAATCCATTGCCAACCTCTCCCATGCACTTCGTAGAGACAGTTATTATTGGTAGTAAAACTCTCACTGTTGTCCACAAGTCAAAAAAAAATGTTGCTTATCTTTCTACCTCTAACCTTTGTGCCCTCAGCTTGCTTCCCCCTACCATTTGACATGACATAGGTGGCATTTTGGAGACTATGTTCTGGCTAACTGTGCTTTTACTGTAGTTTGTGTGTCATCATCCTTTTTTCCACAGTATCAAAAATTGACTGTTGAAATTCTCTCTTTTTTTTCCCCCTTTCATTTTTTGGCAGATTCATCTGCTGTGCACACTGAATTTCTCATGTCTAATTATTCCAAAGTGTCATGCATCAGATGACAATCCCATTTTACAATTTGTGTGTTAAGCAGAGAACTACACGTCCAGGCTCCTGAGAATAAACCTCCATCCTCCCCACAAGTGGCTGCTGCTGTTAGACTGCATTTCTGTACAGAATTGGTTGAGGCAAAATTAAATATCTCCCTGGATTACCTTGGCCTCTTTGCACTGATCCATTAGTCCACATTCAGCTGAGCCCAGAAATTAGTTCATTGCTGTTTTATCCCAAATGCCTTGTTGGTATCTGGTGTGGTGAAGCAGACGAGTTTCCTCAGGACTTTTGCCAGAAATTTTTTTCCTTCTCTTTTTAACTTGAAGCTTTTTAACCCAAAGCCAGCTCATATTGATGATTGACTCCAAACTACAAGTGAAGTACACCTGCAAGAACTTCATTTCTTTGCTATGAATAAATTCTGCAGCAGTTTGAAAGCTGGACCACCCTACTTGCCTGCCAGAAATCTCCATCTCTGTTTATCTTCCTGTCCATTCACTTGAACTATGATGTTAAACTAAATAAGCTTCCCAGGGAGGTTTTCCTTTAACTGTAATGAACTTTTGTAACACTTGAGCTGTAAGAAGTCAATATCTTCCCCTGGGACCTTGGTAGGTTAGATAATCTTAGAAAAAAATTGTGTTTTAGTCAAATTCTCTGGCTGTGTTGTGCTGCTTCTGATATTATGGCTTGTGATACATTTGAGTTTTCTTTTGGAGCTGAATTTCTTTTAGTTCTTTCACTTTGTCTCATATGTGACCTAAACCATAACCTTTTCCTGGCAGACTCCATATTCCTCAACACTTTCTGTTTCCTGGTAGTCAGGTTTGTAGTCACCACTTTAATTCATCTTACCTCTGCAGTTTGGACCAATCATTGTTCAGACATTTATAACTGCACAACAAAACAAATATTTTCTGATAGTGAGTCATATCTTTATTTTCTGGGAAGCTTCTGAGTCTTGTTTATATTATATTTGTAAAATTTAAATCTTGCTTTAAATCCTATGGCCAATAAGTTTATAATTCAAAAGGATTTTAACGCAGTGGAGTAATAATATAACATGAATAAAAAGAAGTTATTTGGTGAGGACATATAAGCACAACCAGTTAGCTGGGGAACATTTTTTTAGGTATCAATTTCAGGAAAAGACCTGGGAATTTGTAGGTGTTTGCATAGTGATCGAGAATCCCTCCACTTGCTTCAGCCCCACCAAGGGCTTGGTTGAATGCTCTGCCCAATTTTCAGAAAAGATGTGGAGCAACAGGAATCCATAGGAGAGAAACAAGAACAATCAGAGCTACAGACAGTATTATTACCTGTGAGGAAAGACTGAAAGAATTTAAGTAATTTAACCTTGAGGAGACCAAGGAGAGATCTGAAAGCAGTTATCCAGTATGAAACAGGCAGTCATAAAGATGGTAATAAACTGCTCTTTAGGTCCCCTGGAGAAAAAATGAGAAGGCAGAGGCTTAAATTTCAGCAAGATGTTAAGCAAGCCTTTCTAAAGAATGCTACTGATAATTAAGCATGTGAATGGACTGGAGCAGAGCTGTTGGAATCTTTATTACTGTACATTGCTACAACAGGATAGATGGATATCTGTAAAAATATGCTTAGTTGACCCTGCTTTGGGACAGGGATAATGACTGAGTAGCCCATTGGGATCCTGGCTTCTGAGGTTAAGGCCCTGAGAACAGAACACATAGCACACACCAGAAAAAGTGCCATTGGCTCTTCAATGACACCAAGAAATCAGACCCTCACTTTACATCTCTAGTGAAAAATGATGGTGCTTCCAGTACGATGTATGTTACTAGTTCTGGACAGGCTCTGTACTGAGTAAAAAGAAATTAAGCTCCCTGCCATGCCCATCTTTGAAGCTGGCCTTGCTTTAAGCTAGGGATTGGAGCAGATGGCCATCAGAGATCCTTACCAACCTCAGTTATGCTCTGAGTCTAAGTAGACACTAGTAGCAGACCTGAAGCACCCTGCTTTCCTGATGAGTTATTCCCAGCTAGAAACTCACCAAGTTCAGCTCTGGATGGCAGTGTCAGGTTCTAATTTGCATCAGGGGAAGAGTCCATTGCAATTTTTCTCTTAACCAATGCAGTTTTACTGGGATGGAGAAACTGGAGTTTTCTGATGGAGTCTGTCTGAACTAATGCAGATAGATTTTTCTTCATACTGAAGAAAAAAAATGGTTAAGGGTTTTCTTCTGACCCATCATTGACCTTTAAGGATCATGTTATTTTGATCAAGCAAAAATAGTAGCATTCAGGATCTTCAGGCCTCTCTTTGTTGTTTTCCCTTTCTCTCTGCACATCTCCCTACTTGCCAGTGACTGTTCATTGCCAGTTCCTTATGGATAACGAGTTACAGAAATGACTGCAATGCGTTGCTATGGGTAGCACTGTGTTGCTAAGCAAGCTTTACTGGGACCTGGGAAATGGGGCATATCTTGATCAAAAAACTCTTGGACAGGATGGGTGGTCATTGTCTCAGGGCTGGTGACAGGAGTCCTCTCCATGTGTCTCAAGGAGTCATCTTCATCTGGGTAAGGTGAAACTCCCACAGACACCTGCACTGGTAAGTGACTCTGTTCAGCTGGTTGAGGTTTTTACATATTCCCTTCCCCAGTGTCACTCCTTTTATATGTAACATCAGAAACTGTAGGATTGTTTAAACACAGCAACTTACAAATTAGAGTCTTTTCCCTAGAGAGAAGTTACAAGGTCAATAAGTCATAAAGACATAAAACACTATTCCCACGTTGATTTGCAGACAGCTTCTTAAGATTGGGCAGGGAATAAAGTTTGTGAACATCAGTCTTCCATTAGGAATTGCTGGGTTTCTTTCAATTTTGGGCAACACCTAAATTTCTTGAAATATTACTTCCATGTATCCTAATGTGTTTAAGGTACACAATTACGACTTCAGAGATTATTTTTTCCCCCTGCTTCAATTTTGAGAAAAACATGCCTCTGCAACCTACAAGCCCAAATCACAAAATGAGCATAAAGGCTCACAGTACCAAATACTACACGTGGTGCATCTAGCAGAACTTGTAACACCACTCTGAAGCATCTAGATGTTGATGTTTTGGTTTTTTTTAACTCTTTTCAGCCAGAAACACTGGACTTTTTTCTGTCTGAAGACTCTCTTCAGAACTATTGCTGTCACTCCATTTGGGAGCATGAAAGTAGCAAAACTACACACCTGTCTCTTATTCAAAGGTGACCATGAGGGTGGATCCTTTGAGAGCCATCAGGCCCTGATATGTATTAGCTTTTGCTTCCTCTGTATGCAACACAGTGCATGTACACTCCTAGTTGGCCACAATCTGCCTCTGTGTAACCCCCCCATGCCAGACCCAGCCCTGCCCTCCATTTCCTGCTCATGCATGTGGTCTTTCCATCTTTGCCACACAAGCAGCTGTTCCAGTTTGTTAACGACCTTCTGAGCTGGGCAATTTATCTTTGCTTATCTAGAAGTCCAGGTTGGGACAAATGAACTACTGACCTCTCTTTTCACCAGCTGTTAGTATCAGGATTACTCAGCGTTACTCAGCCTGGCAGGAGGAGCAGGAGCTGGCAGCCTGTTGGAGTCATGTAGCATTTTTAGGATCAGATATACAGTTAGACCTCCATAAAATGCTCAAGACTTATGCTGCGTTGGCCAGCTCTCTGAATACCTAAGTAGCCTGCACAAAAAAACCCCAAACCTGTGCACGGAACAGTGTGTGATGGATTCTGCCCCTTTGGGATTTAAGTGCCTCCTCTGGGATTCACCTCCTTTCCACTGACATTCATGGCTTCTCGTTGTAACACTGTGGAGGCAGTTCCTTTGTTCAAAAGGCAGCCAGAGCAATGGATGCTGCTGCTCCTGTCCTTTTATCTGCAAAGTGTATGAAATCTTTCTCCCTGAAAGGCTTTCAACATCCATCATCCACGGAAAGGCATGAACCACCAGATCACAGGATGTTCTCCAGAGGAGCTTTCTGTGCTCCCTCTTGGGGCTGGCCCCTGTATATAAACTATATTTTAAGCTCCGCCAGAGAGCTTAAAAAAAAGAAAAAAAAAAAAGAAAAAAAATTTAAAAAGAAGAAGAAATAAACCAGGATGACTGTCCAGCCTCTGAGTTACCATATCCCACAGAAGAGCCTAGACTCTGGTTCCAGTCTCCAATCTGGGTGATCCTTCACTCTGTTAAACATGTCATTGTATGTAAATCAGAACAAAGCAGAATTACCTCTTTATTGTGTAACTGCCCATAGGTACAACAACCCAGTGAAATGCACATCTTTTGCCTTTGAGCTGGAGGACTATTTCTCTTTGACATCACTTCTGCATTATACATCCTTTGTGTCCTACTTCTTCATGCTCCACACTAATGGCACAGAGACAGGAGTGACCCTTCTTGTCCTTGCTCCCCTTCCATCACCTTTTGACTCAACTCAACAGCATTTCAGCTACACTTGTTTCTAGTTTCCTTATATTTCAGCTTTTCAATAAATTATCTTGGCAGTAGGTGTTACTCACTCCCTGCTCTGCTCCACCTCCTGCTCTGTTTTGAACATTAATACTTCTGTACCTAACCATTGCCAGTGACATTTTTTTCATTTCTTAGCCCAAGGACATTCTTTCCCCAGCAACAGCAAAATCTCTTTCTATACTTGTTTTTTTCCAAATCTGCCAGCCTGAAGTATTGTCCTGTTTGTGATACAGCTAAACACATTAGTAATAGTGGGGAAACTGTGGCATTAAATCCTTTCACTGCCTACATGAACATCAGATTGTAGACTAAAGGTGTTTAATCTCCAGATATTTCCTTTTCCTGCCTTGAAGAAATGGGGAAGCAAATAATCCTGTTGTCTGCTTCAAAAAGTCTGTTTTGAAAACCCTTCTTGATACACAATTGAAAAATATGGGTTCCCTTCCCCACAGACTAGTGATATGAGAGAAACCAGCAGGTAAAACAGAGGCTAAAGGAAACCTGCATGGAAAAGACTCAACTCAGAAAGCATGAAGATATAAAGAAACCTCTGTCTTTCTGCTTCTCACAATTAAGCAAATAACAGGAAGGTTTTGAACCCTTTGGTCTTGATAATTTTGAACTTGGCCATCAGTGCAGGGATCCAAAGTCTCAACCCTCCCTTGTAGCTTTAGCCTCAGTTAGAGATTCAGAGAAGAACCATGATGTGCAATTTACAAGAGTCCTTCCAGCACGTTATCTTGGAGTGCATCACTGTTTCTTGCCTGAGGTTGTTTGAAATTTCATCCGAGCCCAGACACCTTATTGCTTAAAGGCTGAGACATTCCTCCTCACAGTGTCCATTGGGATAGCTCTTGATTTTTTGCTTACAGACAACAAAGGATTTCGGATCAATTCCTTGTGGAATGATTGGGTGGTCCTCTCATTCCACCAGGGTATGGCCCTGGACTGTGAAAGTGCAGCTTCTGGCAGTGCTGGTAGGCAGGACACTGGACATGTGCACGAAGCTGGTGGGCAGTATCAAAGAGATGTTATGGGCAATGGTCTTACATTTCTTGTTTTCCTTAGACTCAGACATACCTCATCTCTAGAGACTGTTCTGGAGTTACCTGCACTGTACATGGCCTCTGATGGTCTGGCACTGGAGAGAAGCAGATTCTTCATCTGTAAACAAAGTGAGGGCTGGAAATTCAACCAATCCATTTGAAGCCTTGGGCTTGTAATAATTGGGATGGTTTGTAGGTAGGATTCATAAATAAGTTTTATTAGACTAAAGGGGATTGACTAAATGCTTGGCATTGACAAGGTGAATGTCTAACCCTTGTAGCACTCCTAGAAAGAATAACTAAGTAGGAACTAAATGGCTTGCTTTAATGAAAACATTTTGCCAGAAAAATAACACTAAGATATGTGATCTCACTTCCAAGAACTTAATGTCCCAGTAAACTAACCAAAATGTCACCATATTGTATTTCAGCAACTGCCTCTATGCTTGTAATGAGAATTCATTCTTAGCACAGTGTTGGTAGCTCCGTGGTGTTTCAACAGCAGGGAGCACAGGGTGGGCTGGAAAAGCTGTTTGTGAAGGCAAGTACTCCAGTGAAGGTCCTGTAAAAACTCTGTGCCATATTGCTTCCCTGCTGTAACACCTCCACTGGATTCACAGACACAGAGGAATCCCTTTAAGGTCTCACTCTGTGCATATTCCTGAAGGGAAGGAGGGAAATGGGGCAAAGATACTTTGGCCCATCTCTCAACATGCAGACATTACCTGACCATGTGTCAGGGAACTGTGCTCTGAAGACTGCATGGCAGCCACACTCTGATGTAAAACACCTTGTTCAGAGAGAGATGCTCTAGAGAGAAAGTGGCTAAACTTGTTTCCTTCAGCTCTACAGTATGTCAATCATGCAACCTTGATGAAACTCATCAGCGGTGAAGTGACCATAAACAGAGGTGTGTAACATTCTCTCCTTTAGTGGAAGGGGAACAAAGACACAACCCTGAATGTTGTCCCTTGCCTTGACCTCGTCCCTCACCTAACACAGATTTTATAGAATAATACACAGCACTGCCAGCAATAGGTCTGTGGCCTCTGGTCAGTCACCCAAACACTTCCAGTGCGAGCTTTATAGCCTGCAATTAAATGTGTAGTGGTTTCAATACAAGGAGTATTAGGCTATTGCACGTCACTAAAAAAAAAAATAAATCTTTCTTCAATTTAATCATACAACTTTTAAAAATAGTTTTCTAAGAATGAGTTTTAGAGTACAGGAAGGAAAATAAGACAGATTTAGGGATATTGTTCTATATTAGTATGCTTGAAGTATAATTATGTTAAATTCACAGCTCTTACAGTTTTGATGTGGCCTTTTGTGGGGCCTGAGCTTCTGTGCTGTTTTCCCTTAAGACTTCCTTACATATGCAAAAAAAGCTGAAAATCTGTGCAGAAGTGCTGGTGACAAATCCTTTGACACTATGACATGATGAAGAAACAAACCATCTCAACGAATAATTTTGCAGTTTATTAGCATATTGACGTGTTGATTAATTTTGCTTCAGTGAGTGACAAAAGAACTGTTGTATCATGTACCCTGTTCATTTCACTAGTATTTGTCATATTGAAATCTGCATTTAGGGCACATTCCTGGGACCAGAGGTGTCATGACACTGATATCAATTAAAAGGCTACTGTAGAAATAGTAGATAAGCATGTGATTGAGTTGTGCTTCTCAGACATATTCAGAGCCTAGGAAGACAAACAATCCCATAGGGGGAAAGGATAGTTATTTTTTAAGACTGCTTAACTTGCAAGTGCTCAAGCTAGCTGTGTGACTTGTTCATATTTGCTATGCAAACATAACGTATAATAAACCTAAATGACTCAGCATGAGAGTAAGGGAGAAGACAACAATATTGCTTGCCTCTCCAGCTTATTAGCTCTCCCAAAGCAATGCACGCAGTCTGGTTGGGCTCACTTTTAGTCGTCTAAACATAGGGTGTCTCAAATGACACTAGATCCTAATGTTTAGCCCAGCTGACTCATGTCCTTTGTATTTCTACAGAGCATCACTACTCATATCAAAGTCTATTGTGTTTGTTTAGAATGAGGGTAAAAAACCCAGCATCTGTCTTCACTGAATGCAGTTATTTCTGCAAGTCACAGCGAGGGAATCTTGCCAGGATCCCCAAAAGCTCAAATACTGGTTTTGAACACTGCATAGACCTGAAGCATGAAGGTGAATTGCAGCCCTCCCCCAGTGGCCAGCCTGAAGGCGTTTGTCTGTGATTATCATAGATACGATCTGACATTTAGGAGACTAAAATGGCAATGATAAAAAGTTCTGATCTAGCACCAGGGAGAAACACCTCAGCCTTGTGAAAATTTAATAGCTTATCCAGGACATTTTTGATGCAGTTTAATGTGCCCAAGTGCCAGCCATGCAAGTTTTGCTGCCTGAGAACCAAAGCAGTACAACACCCAGTGGAAAGCTTTCCCACTATTGCATGTGTAGAAATTAGTTTTCAGTGTGTTTTGGTTTTTTAAATTTTTTTGCAAGGCTTTTCATTTTTTTATTTGCTCACCATTTTTTCAGCTCCCCACCCCTTCCCTGGACATTGACATCCCCCTTAACATTATCTGAAATAGTTTCTGATGAACAGAGTTCTTTCTTTCTTCTCTGTGTAACACCTACAAGACTTTATGGGAATGGAGGTTGTGGTTGGTCAGTATATTTTTCCCTGTCATTTCAACCACATATATCTTATTTAGTGAGGCAAAAGGTGTTATCTCCAGTGGGGTTCTTTCTTACAGTGGACTCAATGGGAGAGGTGGATGTATAACACACATCTATACATTCATAAGAGAAAAAATTGTAGCTTTGTTACAGAATACACATATTTTCAGGACTTGTTAGATTGACACACATACACAGGCTAATAATAATGAAGAGCCTTGTTTAGGCCTCATTCTTTAGGCTGTAGAGAATATTTTGAACAGAAAGCTGATCGTTGTAATGTGAAGCAGAATTGCATAAAATGAAATGTGGTTTTTTATTTTTCCCTGTGGTTAATCTCAGTTATTTTAGGTGGTGTTTTGCTGGATATACTGTACTAAAATGAAAGAAAGGACTGCTTCTCTGTCATGCACTTGTCTCTGTGTATATTCGTGATGGGATTTACCTACAGTGTTAGCTGGAGAACGTTTGCCTTGGGGCATCTGCAGTGCCAGGCATAGCCCTGCTCCCCCAGCCTTTCCCATGCTTTCAGCTTTAAGAGGCTTGGCACAAAGGCTCCTCGTTTTGGTTTCTCTCACCCATTTTCTGAGCTGGAGAAAAAAAATGAGCTATTTGTGAGTTTTTACATGCAGCATGAGGTCATTTTTCTAGGCAAGTGGCTTGTGTCAGAACAAAGCATTACAAACAGGACTAACTACCCTGCAAGCACCTCTTGGATTGCTCAGCTCCTCTATATCCATGGAAAGGAAAACTAAACAAAACACAAAAGAAAAAGAAAATCCCTGAGAGTTAATTTTCAGGTAATTAATTGAGGAGTGATCCTCTTGGGTTTGAGCGCTTGACCTTCCCCTTCTAAGGGCTGCTGTAGCTTTGAGACCTCCCAGCCTTTAAAAGCAGAAGGAGGATCTCATCAATGGTGGGACACCAAAATGGAAGGTTCTCCACGTTACAAGCTAAGCAAAGGTCAAGAAAAAGCATTTATGACCATTTGGTCATCCTTCCCCCAAAGACTCTTGGAAGCTGCTACTGAGAACAGCCTAGTACTGAACCTTCTTCCTCTTCCCCTGGAAAAGTTTTTTAAGGCTTCTAGCTTTTTCTTCTGTTCTTTAAAATGTTCCTAAAGAAGTTACAACCTAGAAATAACGTTAAGGTTTTGAGTTGTGGGGTTTCTTTTGTTTTTTTTTTTTACATTTTGGTAACTGAATACAATCAGTTATCTTTAAAGCCCCAGTGAATATCTGCCAAAAAAAAAAAAAAAGAAGAAGAGAGTTTGTCCTTCAGCTTCCCCGAGTTCTCAGGTACAATGAAGCTTTTCTGCAGAGACATCATGCTGAAACTTAGCTCACCTTTGGTGTTTATAGGATAGACATCTACTGCCAGACTGGTCTAGACTCACCTTGGACTGGCCATTAACAGAAAGAAATGAGCACTTCTAGAGCATGATTCATCTGACCCTGCCTTTGACATCCATGTGAGTAGATTCATCTCTCTCCAATGCTCATTCCTCTTCCATTATAATTGACCTCAGGTGCTGAATTTACTCTATGGACTTTGCAAATACAGTTAAGTGCAGAAAACAACAAAAACATACCTAAAAAAAAAAATTTCCTATGTTCATTTCTTGACAAAATTGATAAATTTTTAAAGAAACATTAAATGACCATAAACAGGAAACCTCTAAGCTCTTTCTCCCATACCAAGTTGACGTCCCAGCAGTTTATACATAATTGCTGTTAGGTGACAGAGCTGATACCTCTGCAGCTTTCACCTTGTAAAAAGATCAACCTGGAAAACTTTGGTGGCAAGAACTGCCAGGTCCTGAATGTATCCTGGCAATAACATGTAGGTGCTATGCCAAACTGTGGGCTGTGAGGACTTCAGGGAGCCAAGCAAACATCCTGTGGTGCCTTAGCCTGCTTGATGATGAGTCTGTTTCAAAAGGAAGCTTTCTCCAAGGTCTTTGCTTCTCAGAGGAGTGAAACCATCTCTCAAGATGATGAAGCCATAAAAAGAAGCTGTTTTGCTTTGCTCTTTTGGCCAGTAGTGCTATAAAAAAAAAACTGCAATAAAAAAATTATCTTTGGGATGGGACACATTAATCCTCATTGGAACACAGGAGTTCTTCCTATTTATTAAAATGAAAGATAATTCTGCTACTGATAATTTTTGGTACTTACCTGTGTGTAACAGAGGTGGGGGAGGAGAGAATGGGGAATATGAACAAGGGCAATGGTCAAGGGAGCAGAGATCGAAATGTAGCAGCAAACCCTGTGATAGCCTCCAAGCAGGTGAAGGGAATTTTCACTAGCTCTTGCTGGATTTAGCAGTGGCTCCTTTGGCTGGAGCCAAGTAGACACGTGAGAGCTTTCTGTGAGGTTGGCAGGTGGTGGGGCGATGGCTTGTAGAAGGTGGTGGAATGATGGAGTAGAAATGCAGTCTGGAGCAGTGAGGCTGGATGTCTTGCCAGGTGACCAGACCACATGTCCCACTGCAGTGAGCACACTTACCACATTCCCTGCTCCAAGGGCAAGGGATCCCAAACATACCCTACTTGACATACTCAGAATACACCTCAGAAACACAACCATGAGGCACAGGGTCACAAAATCCTCCTTGCTGCTAGTTGGCCGTTGCTGCAGAGATAAGCATAAGGCAGCCCAGTTTTATAGCTCCTGATGAAGACTAGCTATGAAATGACCCCAACCCCTGCAGCTGTGGAGACATGGGGAGGACTGGAGGAACCCCAGAGCTTGCCACAGTTTGCTCGGCCTACCTGATAGACAAAACAGAGCCAGCAGGAAAGTGCAGCCTGGGTGGGCAGTGGGCTTGTGGTAGAGTGTTCTTGGGAATCTATGAGCGAGAACTTAACAGCTTTGTCTCTTAGCAAAAGGTGGGCCCTGAGGATGTGGATGGATGGATGGGACAGACAGATGGATTGGATGGACGGATGGACTGGATGGATGGAACAACTTGGTAACTGTTCGGCCAAGTTAAAAGCAGTTTTGTGGGCTTTATGTGCTCAACTTTGTTAGACCCAGGGGCTTCTCTGTCTGGCTCCAGCCTCAGCATCCCTCCTTTCCTTGTGAGAGCACCAGACCACTGAGCAGAGGCCACCATCATGGTGGAGGGGACAGCTTGTGGCAGGTCTCCTAAGGGGTGTGTTGGGGAGCTTGCAGTTGTGGGGGGATCGTGAGGTCCTGTCTCATCTAGAGCAGGAGGGACAGACCTGGGACACGAGGGCGTAGGGACAAAAGTCCTTATCTCCATGCATTTTTTTATCCAAAGCAAGCTACCGTGAAGGGGAAGGACAAGGGGCTAGGACAGGAATGTGTTGCCTGTAAGTGGAGAGTCAGAGCCAATTAACAGTTAATTGAGGTGCCTTCAGGCCCACAGCACACCCACAATACAGCTTCTAAAACTAACCCAACTTCTGTTGCCACTTAGCTGTTATTTTTCTAAAGCAGTTCTGGGGTGGGGTTTTCTTGATAGCTTTGGTATTAAACAAAGCTTGTACACACGAGTGAAGTTACAGCTGGTCTCCTCCAGACCCCCCCCCAGATCCCACAGCACATCATCACTCTCAGTCCCAGAGGTGTACTGTATACACACCTCCTCTGGGTGCAATCTGGCTATCTGGTGTCTGCCCCTCTGGATAAAGCTGACAAGTGACAGGGGTCAGAGCCACCCAGCAAAGGCATTTACCTGACCCCTGCCTGGCTGCTCAGCGATATCCCTGCACATTCATAACCCTGCACATCCCCAAAGCCTCCACCTGCTCCACCAGGACAGTGCCAGCACCCAGTGTCCCTGCTGGGAGTGCTGCCTGGGTCATCTCCAGAGCCATTTTGCCAGAGGGGGTGTCCCTGCCTGGGTATCCCTGTCCCAAGGCTCTTCCACCAGCCTTCTTTAACTGCTACCAAAAGCTGCTTCTCAGGAATAAACCAAAGGCCACTTAAGCAGCCATCAGCTTATTCCAACCGTACCTAATTGGCCTGAAGGCTGGAGCCCTACTTCCCCCCCCCACATTGGAGGCCAGTGGTTCCCTGCCCCAGAGAGATGCCCAAGAGTTAGTTGGTCAGAAACAGCCTCGTGCAGGTCTAACACACAATGAGTGGGAAACAGCCCATCTGTGCTGGCTTTTACCTAAGGAAATGCAAACGTGTAGGGAAGACAAAAGGGCTTGTGTGGCTCAAGGAACCCCCACAACTGTATCTCCACCGTGAAACTGTCCTCACCAATACTACTCACTCTATTGCTCCGTGTCCTTGGTGGCAGGTAAAAGACACCGCGTGGTTTTGTTTGGTCCTCTGCTCCAATGGGACACATCTCGGCTATCTCCAATCTCAGGTGGGACTTTGGGCACAAGTGCCCAACCAGCAAATGTGAGCACATGGCCTTGGGCAGACCTGTGCCTGGTGGCCAGGGCTGGAAGGGTCCCATCGTGGGGCAGCACCAGCAACACAACGACGAGGGGCAGCTCCACATTTACTACACGTAGCTCCAAGAACACCTGACACTTTCAAGCATGTTAGCATTAGTCAGAGAGCTGGAACAGTGTGGAAATGTAACCCAAGGACATGCATGACACACACATAAAGATACTCCTTTTATCAAAGAAAACAGGAACGAATGGCACTTGCCCATGCTGGACTGGGAGCTGGAAAAGATGGAGGCACCGTCTCCACTGTAGTGTCTGTAACTCAACAGCAATACAGTTTAGGAAAAAACTGACATAGGTTTTAGATTTTATTCATTCGTACATTATTTACAGCAGTTGCTTTCATATTACAATTCTCTTTCATCTTTTCAGTTTTCACTTATAAAAAATTAACCAAATAAACCTTATATAACCAAATTTATCACAGCAGGTCTGGTTAATTTTCACAGTTACAGCGGCCATCAGGAACAGAACTGAAGTACCTACAAGTCATTGCTCCAGAGCACCTGGCCCGACCCTGCCCAAGGACACCCTGCTGCCCCTGGAGAGCTGGCTGGCTCCCAGGGCTCTGCTGATGGAGGATGGAGAGACCATGTCGCACGGGGTAACACTGGGTAGGCTGGAGCTCAAATGCCTAAAGCACCCCAAGGGCCAACTAGCACATGTCTCAACATGTCCTGCCACACCAGAGGAGCTGGTTTGTATCGACATGCCTTAATAGACACAAACAGCTTTGCAACAGAGGTGACTGCTGCTTCCTTCCATTGGAAAATTATATTATTATTCTATTTTCTGCTGTTGTTGAGCCCCAGGAGTGCAGTAGCAGAGAACATGGGAGTATGAGACTGGCAATGAGCATTTGTCTTCCTCCATGTGACTCTGACAGCTCTTCCTTGTGTCTCTCTCTCCCACCAGGATCAGTATTTGCACTAACTCACCCTTAAAACTATGGTGAAAAACCTGCGAGTGTACGGACCTACAACGCTGAAGAACGATTTGGGTGGGAGGGATCCTACTTGGGCAAGTTCTCTGCCAAGGTGAAGCCCAGCCCTAGCCTGATGGCCTTTCCTAGCACCTAGCCCTGCTCCTCCCCAGTTGCAACAGCAGCACTGACGCTACTGTGTTCCCAATGGTGTCATCTTCATTAACATCTCCCTGTGCTCTCCCCCGCGTGCTCGTTTGCTTTACATTGGTAATTATTGCTGTTTTAAAATATGTTCATTTGTCTTTGAGGACTTGCAGCCGCTTCCCATTACAAAGTACAGTACATACTATGCTGGACACAGAAAACACAAGACTCATTTCACATCGGTCTTGCACAACGGTGAAGAGATGCAGAGCAAGAGGCTGTTTGGGGGAATCCGAGTTTAGCCTGTAACCCGTGAACTAAAAAGCCACTGCCTTCAACATGACCAGTTCTGGTAAGCAATTTAGCCCCAGTTTTTGTTTGGTTATTTTGGTGTGTTTTTGTTTTGTTTTTTTTTTTCAACTGACATTGGACCTGTCCCAAATGCAAACCACACATCTGCTTAACACTACCAAAAAATATTATTATTTTTTTCCTTTACCGCATTTTTTCTCAAGAAGACTTTTGCTTCAATAAAATAACACGAGCACACAAACTGCTTAAAGCTAACGGCCCAGCACAATCGTAAGTACAACTTACAAAGCAACAGATGCTTTGTTAAACCTAATTATATTTTTAAAAAAGCAAATATACATATTACAAAGCTTTGGAGGAAAAGAAATTTAAAACAACATTAGATATATATGTTCATTACGCTTACACAGGAGTAGCTGCTTCTGCATTCAAGGGTGTTACTCATAAGTAAATTTCCAGTTGCATTATGTATTTGTTATGCTCTTGGTCTCACTAAGTCCATCTGTCACTATTTAGATGTTAAAAGCATATTCTCTCCCACAGCTGACCTCATGTAATACAAAGACAGCACTGAGCAGCTACTTTAAACAACGATCCAACTCTAAATGCTGACTTAGGGCTTGTTGTTTTAAACGATACTGTGTTTTAACTAAACTCTCCATTGTTCAAATAATTCTCATCTTTTTTTCAGTGAAAGGTACTCCAAACAACCATTCGGGTAGCAGTTTTTGGCGGGAGATAAGCATAATTGTCTGTGCATAGTTTCTATTACTGAGGGATGCCAAAGCACACAGTTTTTTTTTCTCAAGATTCTGTGTGGATATATTTTGAGGAAAAAAAAAAGATAAATTATCCTTTTGCATGTTAAAGCTTATTTAACAGTTTGCATCCCTTTGTTTTCTTTACACGGTACAGTATATTCCACTGCAAGACCCCAGTTAGTGTGGAATTGAAATGCCTTTATTAAGCTTCAAATAGAGTGCATATCAACAGCATCACCCTAGCACTAATGAAACGCAGGCTCCCAGCACACTGAAAATGAGGTTGTTAATTCAGGAGTAACCAGAGCTAGTTCCTGCCCTTGTGCATTTGGCAATTTGGAGATCCGGGCTGTCAGTCCCTATCCATTTGCACCTTGGCCAGCAAATCTGGCAAATTAAAAGGCATCAGGGCTGCAGCACGGACGGACACGGTTCAGCGAGCTACGGGCAGTGAGGATCGTGAGGAGGTTTTGTAAAACCACAGTTCCCTTGGGAATTCTGACCACGGGACTTTCTGTTCTCACCCTCCAGAGTGCTCTCCCCAGCACTGAGATGCAGTTTGCCACAGCAAGGAAGAGAAGTGATTGTGCCCCTGTACTTGGCATTGGTGAGGCCACACCTGAAGTATTGTGTGCAGTTCTGGGCCCCTCATTACAAGAAGGATGAAGAGGTGCTGGAGCATGTCCAGAGAAGAGCTACCAGGCTGGTGAAAGCTCTGGAGAATAAGTCCTACGAGGAGAGGCTGAAGGAACTGGGGTTGTTTAGTTTGAAGAAGAGGAGGCTGAGGGGTGACCTTATTGCTCTCTACAACTACCTGAAAGGAGGTTGTAGGGAGGTGGGAGTTGGTCTCTTCTCTCCAGTGAATAATGACAGGACAAGAAGGAACGGCCTGAAGTTGCTCTAGGAGAGGTTTAGACTGGATATTAGAAAGAATTTCTTTACTGAAAGAGTGGTTGGACAGTGGAACAGGCTGTCCAGGGAGGTGGTGGAGTCACCATCCCTGGAAGTACTCAAAAGAAATATAGATATAGTGCTTAGGGACATGATTTAAGCACTGAACAGGTAGATTAAGTTATGGTAGGTGGATTTAGGTTACAGATAGACTTGATGAGCTTCAAGGTCCTTTCCAACCAGGATGATTCTATGAAGGGGCCTTATCCCTCTCCCCTGGCAGGCACAGAGTGCTTTCTGCTCCTGCTGCAGGTCTGCAGCACATCTAAACCCCAACAGGCACAAGTCAAGCCTTAGTCTTGCTTCTCCTACACAGGGACCAGTAAAGTCACAACATAAAGTATCACCCCATTTCACATGGGGACAAAAGCAGGAGGGAACCCCGGGTGCCACCCTGGAGACAGACATCCCAGGGGTTGTCCACCCCCTGCATTTGCTGAAGGGCGACGCTGAGATGAGTCAAGCTGCAGAGCTGGCCCTTGGGATTTTAAGAATTTAGGTGCATCCATCCCGCATGCAGCAGAAGTGGAACAACTTGTGCCTTGTGAGCTGTGACACTGCTTTTGGGGGTACAAACATCCCAGCATCACCAATGCCGGTCCTGCTCCTGCACCCCACCACAACCCCATGGCCTATGCCTGTAATGACCAACCAGCTCCACACACCCCAAGGGCACAGAGCATCCTTACAGCCTCCTTAAAGCACCTTTAAACTCATCTTGCTTCCAACAAACGTCAGTTAAAATAAGCCTCATCTTGGAACTGCAGCCCGTCAGCCAACTCTTGTTTCTCACCAACTGCTGCCAGCAACCTCCTACCACAACAGCCAGCCTAGGAAGTCCTCTCTGCATCCATGCAGCCCTGCTCTGCATCCAGTGCCCCGTGGCAGTCAAGACCCTCCAGCTGTTTCCTGAGCCATACACACTGTGGAGATGAGAGCAGAAGGACCATGCAGGGGAGAGCCCAGCTCCCATCCTGTGCTGGGCAGGCTGCACAGGCCAGCTCAGGGAGAGGGAAAGGCCTGCTCAGAAATCCTGTCCCACAGCCCACACGGTAACAGTGAGGTGAGGGGAAGAACAGCTTTGGCTAATGGCAACACCCCAAACCTTCCTGTGGCAAGAAGCACTGCAAAAAGGGCATCTCCCAGCAGGGGTGAACTCCAGCTGCTGTTCCTAAAGCATCTTGCTGACTGCTTCAAGCAGGGAAAACGTTGACGCCATTTTTACAACAGATACCAGTTCATGGCTTTCAAGTTAGATTAGAAAACACTTTCCTTGCTGCTTTGATTGCTCAGCACTGTTGGCCTGGACCTGTCCAGGGGACAAGCTTCCCACAGCTTATTGCCAAATACATGGGCATGAGATGCCAGTTTGCTCAGGATGCACAGAGCCTTTCCACTCACTCCAGAGGGAATTGCTCAGGCTGTGCCAGAGGGCCAGGGCAGCCCTGAGGCTGTGGACCTCAGCCACAGCAAGGCAAAGTTTACTCTTTTTAAACATTTTTCTTTTCTTTTTTTTTTTTTTTAACTTTTTCTAAGAGACCCCTGCATGGATGTCACATTCTCACCCTGTAAGGTGCCTTCCCAGTAAATAAGGGCTCTGCCCCTGTCCCCTCCGAGCAGAGGGCACCTGAACAGTACCCACTGCACACTGATTAGCAGAAGAAGCCACAACACCAAGGAGAGAGCTGCCAGGTGGGGAAACTGCACCCTCAGTGCCACTACACAGCATGCAGTGCAGGGCAGTGGGCTGCCACAACCCACATGTGCACAGCAATGTAAAAGCAGGCACCTGGCTCAGCTGGGGGAAGTTCCTTCACATCTCCAACACATCCTTCACCTAAATTTGAGGCAGTCTTCCTAGCCATCACCTTTACCAGCTGAGGCTAAAACCCAAGAGATGCTCCAACTCTTTCCCACACTCCAGCTAACATGTCCCTGGAAGAAGAAACCACCAACATAAATTAGAAGCATTCCATGCCATCTCATACTGATGGGATTGTCTATTGGAATTAGTCTTGACACCTGGTAATAGACTCTCAAGGGTTTTCTGGCAGAAGGTTGAGATCACAAGTTCTTCTGCTCAGAACCAAACTCATAACCATCTTGCCATGACCAAGGGGGACAGTGGTGGTCCCAAAGCAGGTCTGTGCCAACCATGGCTATTTGGTGCAGGAAAAGCAAGAAGCTCCCTAAGGGGCACTGCAAAACCAGTACCGGGGGGCACAAGCAATGAGCTGTGGGATCTTTTCCATGCAGCACTGTTTAATAAACCAGGGCCCCCTGGAAGGGGCACAGATGGACAGATCTACGAAAGACTCTTCAGCCTCAACATGTCATCCTATGAGCTCCATCATGCTCTACTAGCATGGTGATATAGGCAGCAGGGGAAAGGCAGGCTGGACCCTGGGGACAGGGGGTAAGCCTGGTGTGGTCCAGAGATCAGGGGTCATGCAGAGCAGCAACATTCTGGCTCCAGAGCTGAGCCTTAGCTATCACATTTAGGGTAACTTCCCATGAATGCAGATCAAACAACAGTGTCACTTGACACTTAAGCCCAACCTTGTCTAAGTCTATCCAGAGCAGCTCTGCCTGGGAAAGCAGCAACAACACTGGAGGTTCTGTACCCCCTATACTACTGCTTCACCAGGGATGCAGCTCTGGCAGCCATGTGGGCTTCCTAATTAAAATCAGGGCTGGGATCAGTGGCATTTCATCTGCCAGCCCTCTCTGTCTTCTGAGGAAAGCACAACCCAGCCTATTTGGCAGCCAGCCCTTTCCTTCAGAAACGACCTGTCCCGGTTGGAAGGCTGGGAGCAACCAGCTGGATTTTTTCCAGAGAGCCCGGTCACAAAGCAACTGGCAGAAGCGTTAAGGGAAGAAATTTGCTCAACAGATACTGGCCAAGTGGCAACAACTCAATCCCTATCCCTGCACCTCCAGCAGCCAGTGTGTCTGGGGAGGAAAGCAGACAGCACCCCAAAAGCTGCACCTTCCCAAAGCACCTCCTTCCCGGGCAACTCAACAGACATTACAATCAGATACCGTAATATCATCACGTAATATCATCAGTTAAGGTTTACAATTTTTTAAAGAAAATACTGGTAACCTGATGGTACTTCTGTGTCTGTGGGATCTGGTGGGATTTATTCCAGGTTTGGCTTTTCTGACTGGATGTGGAGTTTTGTTACAAAGGCACAGGTATCAAATAAAACCAGCAACATTCTTTTAATAAAATATCCCAATAAAAAAAAGTAATGTTCAATTTAGGCTTTATGTATTCCTCCCTTATTAAGAGACTAGTTGTGTTGTTTTTTTTTCCCTCTCTGGAAAGGTTTTAGTGCAGTGATTATATAGCAACAGAAAAATAAACTAAAAAAAGGCACAAACTGTTTTGTGTTTTGTTTTTTTTTTTCCTTCAACTTTTGCTAATACTTTATATTTGTCTATTTTACTTCGGTTAATAAATCACTGAATGCAGCAAGAAAATATTCTGCCAATTTCTGTACACTATACAAAAACCCCTACCAACAGTACATTATTTTAGCTTCAGGAGAAATGTACAGCATAGAAAGATTTTTAAAAATATAGTGCCCCATATAGGAATTTTGTTAATTCAACTCACGGTCTCTTCCTACAGTGCCCTTCACCGTCCTCATTTTCCCCCCTTATTGCTGGGACACACACTGGGGCCCCGCCCCTCCGGCTGTCTGACAGGCTGGACCCAGCCCGAGCCCAGCACCGAGACTGCTACCGGGGTGCTGCCAAAGGGCTCCTCCATCCCTGGCATCTATGCCAGGCCCACGGCCCCGGTGGGATGGGGTGAACCCCCTCCCTGCTGCTCTCATTCAGCACCACCGGCAGCGCCTCAGTGCTGGGGAGGGAAGGGCAGCTCAGGTAGGAGCGAGGCGCAGGCAGCAGCCCAGCCCTGGGTCCCTGCCTCCTGCCCCCCGCCCTCCCACGGCTCCTCTCCGTGCCGGGGCTCTCCCGCTGGTGCTCCCGTTGTGTCTGCACGTGCAGGTGTGGTTAACACACGCTCTACACTTTCATCAAGTTCATCACGATAGGTGTTGGGGGTTTTTACCCCACACAGACACATAATACTTCATAAAGTAGTAACCTTTTTTCCCCCCAGGAACTAAAGTGGTTTTCCCTTTAAAGGTATTAACAGAGCTGAACCCCCTCCACCCACCCCAAATTAAGTGCAGCCAGAAATGGTTTTCTTTATACTTCTGATACCACATTTTAAAAATTAAAACCTACTGATCTTCTTTTTCCCCAAGACATAATTCATGCAAAGTTGCTATTTGTTTAAATAAGTTATAAAAGTTGATATCTCAGGCTAGAAGAAGCTGTAGTCTTGGTTATTCTTTAGTTGGCAGGCACTGTACATACATACCAGGTACAGACACATGCCGAATCTGCTTTGCATTGCTTTTTGCATTATACAATTCACAAATCTGACATCATTAAAGCAGTTAATTACCTTGGATGGAAGGCTGCAGTGAGGCCATCTACATTTATCAAACAAGCAGCTGGTTAAGATAATAAGTACGCTTCCCCCCCCCACCCCGGTGCTCCCCAAAATGCTATTATCTGTCACACATTACTTCTCTGAAGTGGTTAGACTTGGTGGCACATTAATGTGCAAATGTGTTGCCATAGGAACTGCAGCCTCCATTACGCCTCAATGACACCATTCAGCAAAAGCCAAAACTAAAAATAGTAACAACAACAAAAAAACAACACTCCCCTAAAAAGAAAATAAAAACAAACAAACGAAAGAAACCCCAAAAAAGGCAGCAAAGTCCAACGCACATGCGGAGTCTGGCCCAGGACTGCAGGTTACACGTGGCTACAGAACAGCGCAGGAGATATTTTAGGTTTTGATCTTAACTTCACACTATGGTACAACGGGGCTCAGCCGCCCCGAGTCTGTGCTGGCTTTAGGAAGGAGGGCGGGAATGGAGCGGAGTCGTGGTCACCGGATGCACCCAGGGTCTCTCAAGACATTTGGCAGGATGAGGCACATCCAAATAGAAAGTGCGCGGCGGGTGCGGCGGCGGCAGCGCGGCGCGTTGGAGCGCGTGCACGCGCTGTCCCCTTCATGCGTTGTAGCAAGCGGGCTGGGGCGGGGAGGGGGGTGGTTTGCCCCCCACCTTTTCTTTGAAAACTATTAACCAGTAAATAACGGCAGGACGAATGCATATTCTACTTACTGGTGCATGGAATACTGAGAACTGCATTCAAGTAATATTTCTGCACTATTATGAATGCATCGCTATGTTATCTTACATTTGGAAAAGGAGAAGACTATGTACACCAGAGCAGTGGTAGGATTTTGCAGTTACAGTTTCTGTGCTTTACGGAGGTACCTGGGAAGGAGAGGCCGCTCCGCTCCGCCAGGTCGCAGGACTCCCAGCACCACCACCCACAGCATGCGAGGAAGGAGCGCTGCTCGGCCGGACGATCGAGCTGCACGGAGCAAACCAAGAGATGACATGAGGGAACAACTCAACCCAAAATTGGCAAATCAACAGTGATGAGAAATAGGAGGGCAATTTATTCTTTTTGAAGGGGGAGAAGGAAAAAAAATAATATTTTTTTTTCGTTTGGTTGGTTGGGTTTTTTATTCCTCCCGCAGCTGCAGGCGGTAGCGGTGGTAGCGGAGCTGGAAAAACATTCTCTCCAGTAAGGAACGTGTCATCCCTGGCAGGGCGTAATGTTCAACAACACCCACGTGCTTGAACCCCAAGGACTCGTAGAGCTTATGGGCTGCCATCTTCACGGCTGTGGTTCCCAGCACGACGGACGAGTAGTTGTTGAGCATGGCAAACTCCAGCACTTTGCGGCCCAGGGCCTTGGCGATCCCTTTGCCGCGGTAGTTGGAGTCGACGGACATGCGACGCAGCTCCACCGTGTTGTCCTCTTCGTTGCCCCGCGCCGCCACAATCCCCACCACGTTGCCATCCAGGACAGCGACCCAGAAGCAGGAGCCTGTGGGAGATAAAGCAGCACATGTAGCTGCCGGCCACCTTGGACGGGCAAAATGGGCAGGGCACCCGCTCACAAACATGCTGATGGGAGCCAGGACTGGGGACAGAAATCATCTCTCTGTCACATGTGGGGACTAAGGATCTCCATAAATAAGGACCAAGCTTTCTTTCACCTTGACACTGTGAAGTGAATGTTGCTTTCCAGAGAAAAACTCACAGGAAAGCTGCTGTGAACCAAAATGTGAGATTCCTAGGGAGCAAGTGTCAAAGCACACTTGGCTGCTGTCACAGACAGATAAAAATCCTCAACTCATGGTGGCACACAATGGGTAACTTCTGTCCTGGACGCAGTCACCCTCTCCTGTCCTACCACCAACTTAACTGCAGTGAGTCCCAGATCCTTCCTAGCACAGCACAACCCATCTTTGCTTGTTGCATCCCACCCTGGGACCTGGCGATGGTGAAGGCACTTCACCACCCTTGGATGCCTTGCTGCCAAACTCCTCCTCTACTAGAGCCACCCCTTCCTAAGGCCCTTGTCTCCAGGACAACACCTCACCTGTTGTGCAGGCAGTGCATGACTGGGCTCATCAGCTGAGAGTCAACGACATGCCCTGGATAGCACGAGGACCTGGCCTCCTGCAGCATCCTCCTGCCACTCCCTTCTCCAACCCATGAGACCTGGTGTGCTTCTGACCTATCCCCAGTGCATCCTCCTCTTGCAGACTTCAGGGGCTCAGTGTAGGACTTGCCTAAGATAGTTTCAGACAGAACATCCAAACTGGGCAGCAAGCAACTACAATCACAAAAGCCAGCAAAGGACCAGCTGGGGAAGATGCCATATACACCCCCCAGAAAGAGCATCTCCTGTGCACAGCCAAGATCAGGCTCACCCACCCTTTTTTCCCCACAGTTTGGGGTGCCCATGGCCAGACCCCCCCCTTCCTTTGGAGCTGCTGCTCCTTCTCTGCTGGCATGTGCCAGGTGAGAGCATCTCATGAGCTAGAAACATGGTGCTCAAGCAACTCAGGCCAAAACCATGTTGAGTTTCAGTGAGCAAAACCAGCCCATCCTCAAGTGCACACCAGCACCAGTCAGCGCTGCTCCAGGAATGAGGACGTGGCTTTGTGAACTTTTTGGGGTGCAGGGAGTCAAGCACTGCTGCTCTGCAATGGAGCTGAGGGCTTGATGGGGCAGATGCTGTCTCCAAGAGGCCAAAGCAAAACCCATCTATCCAAAGCCCAGCAGCCTGAAGGGCACCCAGCAGGGCTCCAGGGGAGCACCCCAGGGTCCCAAGCGCTTCAGCCACAGCCCCAGTTATGAGGCTCAAATAAAACTGGACCTTGCTGGAGAGAGGTACCGGTATCATCCCATCCCACTGCTCATACTGCCCAACAAACATTAAAGCTGATGCAGTTAGAAACTGCTGTGGCTCTGGAGTGTTACAGCATCGGGGTCTTATAAACAAAAATACATTTCAAGCAACTAATTACTCAGGCCTTAACTAAAGATCATTACAAAAAGTCCTGGTGAAGGAAAAGTCTCTTCAGTTGAACTGAAAAGACCGATGTTGTCAACACGGGACAACTGTGACCTTAGCTTGGGTATTGCTTAACTAACACCCAAAAAAGCAGCAATTACATTATGGTAGCTAAAGAGGGGCACTGACAGGCCTCTCACCAAGAAGAAAAGTGTCAACTTCTAGTGCTCAGGAAGAGCATGGCTTCACCCAGAGGAAGAGGGCCCTGACAGAGGAGAAACCCCTGCACACTGTGACCTGCTGCAGGCCACACTGTCGCCACCTCCTTCCCTAGTGCTAAGCAGAAAGAAACCTGACTTGGGCAGCAGCTCCACCTTTAGCACCAGCCCTGCCAACTGTCCCAACCCAAATGCACAGCACATCTGTGAGGACAGGCATTAACCAGCCCGGGTGGGTGCTCAGGGGTGCACAGCACTGCTCCCCCCCCTGCAAATGGCAGGAAAGAATAAGGCAACTCAGAGAGTCCTTCATTACTGGAGGTAGGAGGTGCCCCCTCAGCTGCTGCCTGCGGGACAAATGCACCTTGAGACTCATTGAAGCCACTGGAAAGAGACAGCCAAGGCCTTCCATGATTCCTCATGGCACAGCCCAGGTGCTGAGGAAAAGCTTGACACAAATGAAGCGCAGGGAACCAGCTCAGGTTCAACCCAGCGTAGCGGGCCTGTCCGCACCTTTGGAGCGACGCGCAGCTCCAGCGATGCTCGCTTTTGTTCCCGCTGTGAGCAAGTCATCACACTGTCGCTATCTAGGTCAACAGCTAATTTTTAAAACACCGGGACCTATCCTGACCCATTTATCAGGAGCAGTTAAAACATCTCTCCTGTGCTGCCACATTGACAGTGGCATTCGCCTGGATCTCAACACTTAATTTATTCAGACACAACCCCAGACGAAGCACTGGGAACCCAGCAGCTGCTTTCCCTCTGAATACAAATGGCAGGGCTTAGCTCACAGCTCTCTGCTCCTGGTTTTTAACCTGCTCATCATGTGGTGGCTTTGCCTAACGCACTCTCCAGCCCATCCATCACACCTTTGGCTGCATGACAAGCACACCACAGGATTGGGGCCATGGTGGTCCTCACCCTTACAGCCACCAATTTCAGCTCCTATGGCATAGCCCAAAAAGGCAGTTCAACAGTCCCCCTGTGTTCAGGGAGCAGAGGTGGGATGCTGCCCCAGGGAAACACGGTGTTGTCCCCAGCACCCACCTTGTCCTGAGGAAGCCCCAAAAAGTGCCACAAGTGGCTGGCCACCTGTGCCCACCAACCTGCATCTGGTAGCACAGCCACATCCCCATCATCCAGCCTTGCACACAGCAACTCCTCCTGGAGTTGTCAGAGATATCAATCTAGGTTTCTCCCAGCCAGAGATTATGTGATTGCTTCCCCCATTGCTTCCCGCTTTAGCAAGCACCTCCCCTCTGTGCCCACCAGGCCCAAGAGGCTGCTAAGCTCACTCAGAAACCCTTCCCACATTTGTAACATGGCATGTTTCCAGCATTTTTGAGTGTTCTGCCTATTTAAACCCCTAATCTGAACATGGCCACCACAGCAGAGCCCACAAGACCCAGCCCGGCTCTGCCCACTCTCCAGGACAGAGGCCATACCCTCACACCCATCCATCCCAGCAGGGACCAGCCCCGTTGTGACGGCAAGCCCACACTCTGTATTAGTTTTTACTTACAACTTTAAAGCTTAATTATAATTATCTTGAGTTTAGCATTAAAAGAAATAGTATTGGCACATCTCCCAGCGTGTGTTGTGCACGCAACTCTTGTAATTAGCAGCAGACAGGACACATCTGCTGAAACAATGCATTGTATTTGGCTCTGATTTACACCAGCTCCATCAATCCCTGAGACTTTCACTCTGCTGCCCACCCCATGTCTGCGCCTGCTCTGAGGATCACCAGTCCCCAGATCCTTCAGCTTGCTAAAGACACCTCAAGTTTCCAAAGGTGGCTACTAACCCAGGAGCAGCTTTCACCCGTGGGGTTGCCAAATCCCTCCTCCAGGGAGCTGCACCCATTCAGGTGGGGATTTGCTACTAAAAGCTTCTTAGGGGTCCCACCACATGCTGCTGCCCTTGGCCTGACACATTTTCTCCTCTGGGCAAACCCTACAGTTTCAGAGCAGGAACCCTGAAGGTCTTTGTTTTGCTGTTAACTCCACATGTTTTCAGCAATCCTAGCCAGGTGCAGCTTCTCACATCTATCCCCTCTTCCAGCAGCACCCACTCTGGAGCAGAATGGAAGCACCCTGAGAAAACCACCCCCCACACTGCCATGCCCCAGTGATGGGGAGGACTCTTTGTATCTTCTCTGGACCAAAGGGATTCACCCAGAACCTGTCTTGTTTTTGCACTTCTTCATACCTAGGATGAAATAAAATTAACTACATCTCACCTGCCAGTAATGAGCAGCAGCCTTGTTGTTTGCAGTGCTATTAATAGCAGGGGCTGACGTTTTACTCTCTCACACCACTATCTGAAAATAATCACTGCTGCAAAGATACACACAAACCCTCATGGCTGCAACTCTCCCTGCCCTTCGGATACTCATGGCAGGGTCTTTGTCTCTGCCTTCACTCCTGTCTGTCTCCAACTTCTGAGGTCCCCCTGTCACTCATCACTGTGGACATCCTAAACCCTTCCAGCTCACCCTGCCCTAAGCTCCTCTCATGGTTTTTGACCCTGCAAGAAAAGTCACTCCAAGGTCTGTACTTCATGGATGTCTTGCATTCAACTCCAACTGGCCTGTCAACACCACTCTGGAGTGCTGGAGGTGCCTACTGGAGCATTAGCTATTTCCAGCCAAACACCAAGCCTCTTTGCAGCATTGTCCCTTGCCTTCCAATCCACCCCAAACCCTGCAGGCTGCCAAAGGCAAGGAGAAACAGCCATAGAAAGTCTACCATCACCCTGCTTAGCTCCCTCTGCTCCCCCAGCCAGCTGGCTCATCACACAGTCTCAACTTCAGGAACTCACAGGCAAAAGCAATAAGAAAGAAACTAATTTTTTATGATGATGATGGTGGAACTGGAACAGGTTTCCCAGAAGAAGCTGTGGGTGCTCCATCTTTGGAAGTGTTCAAGGTCAGATTGGATGAGGCTTTGAGCAACCTGATCTATTGAAAGATGCTCCTGCCCACGGCAGGGGGGTTGGACCAGATAATCTTAAAAGGTCTCTTCCAACCCAAATCATTCTGTCAAAATGAAAACTTGGGATGCAGACATCCACGAAAAAGGTACAAAACAGCTGTGATGTTCCTAACAAGGAAGATGATTTTGGGTCTTTCATGCATCACAGATTTGGGGAAGTTACCCTGGTTCCTCCAGCACCTCAACAGCAGTCAGCCTGGGAGCCCAGCTCAGCAGTGGGTTTTAAGATAAGAAAGTTGAGCTCCAGAGGGTAACACCTTTCCCTGGAAAGACCCACCCAAGGTATCTCCATCTTTCCTTGAAATTAAATACTTGGAACAGCAAGATGCAAGTGGTTTTATTTTACCTTTCTATCCTTGTCCATGTTTTTTTGTGCCTCAGCAACATCCTTCAAAACTCTGGGCAACAGACTAGACCAACTTATCAGCAAGCAACTCAAACCATGTAGCTCCCTACCAACAAGGACTTCCCCACTGGAAAGTCTCCTGCTCCTACAGGACCATCATTTAAGATGAATTTTGCTTACTAGACACAGAAACAGCTGCTGTAATACTGAATTTACTAAAATAAATGCACAGAACAACTCAGCTGGGTCAGATGTTCCTCCATTGGTGGCACCCAGGGCCTGAAAGCATAGGCGATGGTGGTCTTTCTGCTTGAAATTTAAGGAAGATTCCCGGCTTTTGAGGACCAAGAGCGTTCTTCTAATCTGCCCACCTATCTCCTGCAGCACAGGCTGCCCTCAGGCTCCACACACCACTGCTGGCCCCACGCCCTGATGACTTCCCCAGAGTGGTGGCATTGTGCTTGCCCCTCATTCTCCACCCAGAGCACCCACTGCCCAAGGAGGACATGCCAGGCAATCCCTTGGCTATGCTTGCAAGCCTCCTCTCCCACTCTCCTCCACTGTCATGAGCTGCACAGCTCTCCCCCACGCAGCCAACGAGGATGGTGGGTGAAAATAAATTATTTTATTTTTGCTGCAAATTCTTCTACACCCTTTGGTGAATAAAAGGCCAGTGGGTGGATGGGTGGAAAGATTGGAGCCTAAAGCAATAGCAGAGAGTACTGCTGGAAGAGAGAGGGGAAAATGAGACACCAGCCTTCCCCACCAGCACAAGTCCTGCATGATTGTCTATAGCAGGCTCCCACAGCTTTCCCAAGTCCCAAAACCCAGAATTTACCTGTGTGCATTGCTCTGACAAAGCAATGCTTTGCCTGCCAGGTACTTTTAAAATCCATTGTTTTCTAGTAAATTCTAGTACTCCCACGGGAGCAAGCAAAGCTCTGCTGCCCCAAAACATCCTGCAGTCACCTGTGGCTCCTCCCCTGTGTCTGCACCCATGCACCTGGGGGTTCAGGGCTGAGTCTTACTAAAACCCATCCCTGCTTCCAAAGGGCTGGAGAGAGGACAGAGCAGCTCCTGCAGCCACCACTGACTGCTGCTGCTAATTTTGCATGGGTGGGGTCGCATCTCCATGGGAAGGAGTTTTCCTTGGAAGCTCAGCACAGGGCAAGTATGGAAACCTTGCCAGAAGCAGGCCAGTCTTTTCCCTCTTCCTTCCAGGGTGGCACTTCAATCTCCTGCAGCCGACCTCTTATTAACTCTTCAAGGTTATTTGTAAAACAAATTCCAGACAGACATGCAGCTCTCTGGGCAACGTCCCTTTAAGCACAGACGGTGATTTTCAGCTCTGATTTAGTATGTCACAGTGACACAAACGTGAGCAACTCCCCTCCTGGCTCCAAGCTGTCCTGGGTGATGTCCCCAGAACATCATCCAGATGAGGGGACAAATGGAGCTGCTCAACAACTACCACCACTGCTGGGAGCCCACCAGGCAAACACCAGCTCCTCTGTGAGCTTACAGCAGAGCCAGGAAAGCATCCGAGGACTGGCCACCCTGAGAAAAGGAAGCTGACATCATGGGAAACACTGGCCAGGCCCCCTGAAGTTAAAAATTGAGAACCTGCATCCCTGGCAGAAATGCAATATGGAAGTGTGAGCTCTGGGAGGGGAGGGAGGCTGCCCACAGGCTGGGTGTGTCCTCGGGGCTTTGCTGGGAGAAGCAGCATCCTGCACAGGGCAAGCACCCCTCTGCAGCCTGGATTTCCCCACAGGGTGCTGTGAAGGGGCAAGAGGGGGAAAAAAACCCCAAAAAGCCAAAAATCATCCCTGTGCTTCCCACAGGATAGGACCTGCAATTGCTTATGTCCCTCGCTCTTAGCATACCTACATAAAAGCTTCCCAAAACTGACAGGCTTGTTAATCCTAGAGATCTGAATGCCCCCAAACTCCTCCCTGTGACCCCCTGACATGCTGTGGCACAGTCTGGTGCAACACCACTGGACAATACTGGGACAGAAATACCAGGAGAGAGGAAATGCAACATGCTGCTGCATCATGAAGCTTTAAATATCTGCCCTTGGAGTCACTTGTTCAGCATCCAGTGCCACATTTCCATGTGATTTTGGCCAGAGCAGCAGCCCTTTCTGCCAAGCAGGGGTGGTCTGAAGGGAACCAGGGGGTGTCCTGCTCTGGGCAGAGTCCTGTGCAATTATTATTTATTTATAGACAACAGAGTAAAAAGCCCCAAAGTTCAGTGTCTCACCTGTCCCTCCTGCCAGCACTATTTATATCTGCTGCTTTAAGCGAGTGTGTGGCAGCAAGTGGACAAAGTCCCCAGCCCAAAGCTGGCTGTGCCCCGGCAGTGTACTGCTCATGCCATTTAAATCCGTGCCCTTTTAACCCATCTGGGATGTGAAGAGGGAACAGAGGAACCCAGCACTTGAGGCAACTCTCCCTCCTCCTTCCCCTCCACCCTCGGCGAAACGCAGAGCAGACCAGTCAAGTTACATCAGCACCAAGGGAGAAGGAGGAGGTTCCTTCAGGGAGTGTGGCTGCCAGGATGTGATCACTGCCAGAGTGAGGACTTTGGGGCACAGACATGGCACACTGGCTGCCACCTGGCCACAGACACAGGGTTGGGCTGCAGGGACTAACCAAGGACACACAACAGCTGTACCTGCTACTGACTGCAATTCCTCAGCTAGCCAGGACAGGGAGGGATTTATTTCTGTGCTTCTGAGGCACGTTATTATTCTATTATCCCTCCTTACCTCCATCTTTCCCCTGTGCTGAGTGTCTCTTTCACACTTCTAGTTCCCCTTGGCTTCAAGCAGGGCTGCATAACAGCTCCAACAACTTCTGCTAATAACTCTACGCTTGACTTCAGTTCAGAGGCATTCCTGGAGGGCTCCTACAAAATAACGTCATTTCAGAGTAGTTTATGGCCATGGAATCCAGGTGAGATGTAAGAGACCCTGACTCTAACACTCTTGTCAAGCATGAGCATCCCTCTACACCAGACAAGGCCCAGACATGAGGGAACAAAAAATGTCAGGGGCACACAAGAATTATTCCTGCGTGAAATTAGAAATGCTGTGGGACCTCTTCCTTCCCATAAATAACTTCACATAGCCTGCCATGGCAGGATTCATTGCCCTGTTATAAATAATTCCCTGCTGGAAGATCACAGGGCAGTGCATTTATATGCCGAGGGTGGGTGACACCTCTTGATTCATGGGGCATCTGGGCAGCAGGCAATGAGATCACCAACACAGCATGAAAAGAGATGGATTATTTGGTCCCAAGCAACCAGCTCAGCTACTTCTCTGTCTGCCTTCCCTTCCATCCTTGCTACCTTTCACCTTCGTTGTTGTTACCAAGGGCCAAAGCTACCTGCAACCATCCCTAAAATCAGGCAAAGCCTCCAGAGCTGCAACTAGCAGGGGATTGGTGGGATGACAGTGACATCCAGCACTTGATCTGCCACAGTGCTGTGCCATGCATATCTGCTACCAGAAACACCAAGAACAAAACCCACAACAGCAACAGGTCTCTAACTGCCCCAGAAGACAGGAACTTGGAGGTGGCCTCTGCAGCTGATAAACCCAAATATAAAGACAAACATGGGGGGAGAAGAGGTTTTGGACTGCAGGGAACAGCTGGCCTAAATGTCTGTGCAAACCCAAAAGCATATTTGGATTCATACTGATATATACTGTAAGGTGCCACTGCTGATAAAGCTGGAACAACAGCAGACACGGCACAGGTACTGGTCCCACCTGGAGGTTTTGCTGCAGCCCAGCTTTACCTTCCCCTGGGGATGGAAAGGGTGGTGGGATTGCAATTTAGAGTAACAGTATGAGAACTGACTTCCATCAGTGCCTGCTCTACACGGAACAATGAAGCTAGTCCATCCTCAAGAGCACCCAGCTACTTTATCACAGGTATTTTGTTTTGAGGTGTCAAAGCCTCTTGAAAGACCCTTGTTGTTCAGCATGGAGAAGAGAAGGCTCTGGGGAGACCTTAGAGCAGCCTTCTAGTACCTGAAGGGGCTGCAGGAAAGCTTGGGAGGGACTTATAAAGGCATGTTGTGATAGGATGAGACATAATGGTTTCAAGCTGAAAGAAGGTAGATTTAGGCTAAGTACTAGAATAAATTCTTTACTATGGGGGTGCTGAGACACTGGAACAGGTTGCCCAGAGAAGTTGTGGATGCTCCATCCGTGAGAAACGTTCAAGGGCACATTACATGGGGCCTTGAGCAACCTGGTCTAGTGGGAGGCATCCCTGCCCATGGCAGGGGGGGTCGGAACTAGATGACCTTGAAGGTCCCTTCCAACCCAAACTGTTCTATGATTCTATGAAAAACCCTAAGTACAGCAAGCTGTCACCATCTTTCAGTCTCATATTTTGACCAGAGAAAAGAAGAAAACTTTCTGCAGCAAACGGACTTCACAAAGAGGCAGAGTTTGGTCCTAAACAGCATCTCCTGCATCATTGCTGGGGATGTAACCCAGCAGACACTTCTAATCTTCTTAAAACCTTTGCTTTAAACCTCATTCTGTTCCTCCAAACCACCTATGTGAGAGCTCCTGCCCATGCACCTTACTCCTCTAAAGCTTCAGGATGCTCCAGCCTGAACGTCTGGATCAACACAAGCTGTTAGTGGCCAAACCCCATGTCAGCACTTCACAGGTTGATTTTTTCAAACAGGCTTCAGTCCCACAGGGCCCAGAGTGTCACCACGTGTGACAGCACTGTGGGAGCTCAGCAAAGCCCTGGGAAGTGCTCAGCATATCTCAGGAACAGGCTTTTGATGAGACAGCTAGAAATCCAGGCGATGCTGCAGACAGGGTAAAGACAGCCCTTCCAGCACATTTCAAAGGGTGCTATATTAAGAACTGCATCAGCAGGACTTAAAAATCTAGTATCTGGCTCTTTTTGCTGGCCGTGATGCACCTTGAAAAGCAAAGACTGTAATAAAGCCAATGTGTAACAACTGTTCAAGAAAAAGCTGCAGAAGCAGTTATGGGGGATTAGAAGTCCCCTGGTTTTCAGGGCATGTTTAGCCCGGTCCATCGCCCTGCTCTCTGCTATTGAAAAGGACAGGCCACTGAGAATGGAGAGACAAAACCACCGATCTAGAGATTGGGGTCTACCTGCTGGGTCATCAAGAGAAAGCACAGTTTGAGAAACCAGGCATTGTCTGTGGTTTTTGCATGTGAGCAATTGTTATCAATAAGCAAAGAATTAAATAGCTTAAAGGAGCGGATAAAGACTAGAATATGCGATTTTGGCCTGGCATTGTCCTCAGGGCTAACTGGATGGTGAGTCCCAGCTCAATGGTGCTGGATCAGCAGAATGGACTGGTCTGCACAAACAGACTAAGCCAGAAAAAAGTATTTAAAGTACGTCCAGAGTAGATGTTCCCTATGGATCCAGAATCCGCACTAAGCGCATCTATTGCTCAGTCAGACCTTAAGTAAATCAACGCTTTAGAGTTTAGACTGTTTTTTTAGTTAGAGGTTTAAATTAAAAAAGAAATCAAACCCTTCTGCCAGCCCTGCTAGCCTGTATCCTCACATAAAACGCTCAGAAGACTGATATGTCAATTATCTTCTCATTAGTTAAATTAGTTTAGAAGACAAAATGTGTTGCTGGTTGTGTTTTAAGCCAGCTCCTTAAAAGGACATTGTTAAGGCTTGGTCTCCATCTTCTACATCAATCTTTCACTATATGGCTTTATTGCTTTCAGAAAGGTACTGAACTTACATTACAGCACTTTCCACTTCCAAATTCTGAAAAAAATGGAAAAATCTACAATTATTGGATGTTCTAGAATTCATTATTTGCCGGATGACTTTTACTTCATATGCATTACTGTAAAAAGGCACCGAGCAGTAATAATCAAATGACTGTTTTAGCTTAGCAGTTGGCCTAGCCATAAATCATATGGGGAAAATGGATAGATCTGGTCTAATTTTCATCATCCATCATTGCTCATCTGGTCTAAATTTAGCCAAGACTGTCTTTAGTTCAACAGAAGTGCCTGTATCTACACAGGTATTGCACCAAATGCTTCACAGCAAAGGGAGAACCTAACATTACATTTACTTAAGGTTAAATAGTAATTGCAATTCTGAGCTCTACAAGGACTTCCAAGGAGTTTTATGCTGTTCTAATCAGGGTCAACAACCTTTGAGGTGAGTCACCCTCCAGGAGAACCCCTCTTCTGCAAACGACCACAGCAAAAGCCTACACAGCTCACTGCAAACAGCTGCTTTTAGCCAGGAATAAGGAAGGCAAGATGAATTGCACATAAGATGTAGGTTCAAACTTAAGGTATGGCACAATGATGTTAGGAGAGAATATCCCATCTGTGTGTGCAAGCTCTTTAAGTCAGAGTCAAAAACAAGGCTGAGAGGTGTATAGTGAAAAGAGAAGGACTAAAACTATTTGCATGCTTAAAACATTACAGACAAGAAACCCCAAAACACATCTCAAAACAGGACTACATTGCTCACAATAATTTTAGGGGCATCAAAGACAGCAGACTTGGAAACAGGTCACCTCTGGCAGATACCTGAGTGCATTTAAAGTGTATAATCCCAACACATGAGATGGGGCTCCCCAAATGCTGATGCAGATGCTGACCCAAATCTAGGCCTGTAAGGCAGAGAAGCAATAGAAAAGGGCAATGGCACGACATTCAATTGTAGGTCAGGTAACGGATGCATCCTTTCAGCCCAAACATGCTGTATGGCATGTTTCAGTGGTTCTGAACATGGGTTCCCCAGCCCATGGATCCCCATCCCACCCCCCCCGTTTAGCACATTCTTGCAGTCCTCAAAAGCCTCTGAACAAGGACTTTGCTACCACAGCACCTGACGAGGAATAATGCCAAGTAGCAGTGAGCAACATTTATGGCACAGAAACAGTGACCAGAAAAGTCTCAGACCCCAGGGCATCTTCTCAGCTCTCCCTCCTGTGAGAACTGAGGGATAAGGCCTGCATTCCACCAAACACTGCACGGGAAAGAGAAGCTACCACGATGCTCTCCCAAAACTAATGACAAATACAACTCTGCTCCACTGAAAGCCTTCATTTTTGCAGATGACTTGAGTTTTGCAAGAATCCTACCTTGTTGCTAACACAATGAATCAAACCTCCTTGACCTCTAACTTCCCATTGTATTAATAATCTACAGGAGTGAAACAGCAAGTCATAAGGAGTTATATTTTCTCTCAAACCACAGTGAAAATTCATTACTCAATGTAGAGGGAGCCCAAGGGAGAAAAGAAAAGGTTCAGAGCACAGCTTTGGTACAAACTACAGGCTGAAGTCAGTTGGCACATGGTTTGATCTCCTTCAGCCTATCACAAGCATTAAACATTTTTCTTATTTCTAGCACAGCAGGTTGAAGTGATGCTGCCCATGCACAAACACAGCCTTCCCAGAGCTCGGGTATCCATCATGATGGACTGCTTCTCATCAAGACCAATCCTTTCTGACCCATTAGCATGAGCTCCCCAACCAGTAGGTCAAACTTGTTCCCCTATCCTCAGGGTAAGGAGTAGATGACTACGTAAGAGGCAAACTGAAAGGATAATTAAGCTGATAAGGATAAACAACCACAGCCTCTGCCCTGCTGCCATCAAGGTGGCACCACGTCTCTGGGGAGATGCTCACCTTGGCATGGAAGGTGATGGTTAAAAAAAAAAAAAAAGAGCAATTTCCACCTGCAGCATGGCAAGAAACAAGGCCTTTCCTTGGAAGGGATGTCTGCCTTGCACTTCCAACATCCAAGGCCAGAGACAGTGACAGGACTCACGCTTCAGTTTGTAGCAAATACAACTCCTGACCCATACACATAAACGAATAAATAACTATCAAATCTCACTCAAGCAAACCTTCCTAGTATTCCCTAGGTGCTTTTAACACCACCATCACCTTTAAACACTGGAGGCCTCCCTCCAGCAATGACTCTTCCTCTACAACATACTAAGCAGCCCATCCTCCTCTGAAAAGGCAGGGAAAGAGGTGCCCACCCCATTGCACAGGACGGGACTCCTGAGGTATTTCACTGTGGGGCTGAACCTGACCCACTGACAGCTGCAGACACCTGGTATCTGCACCATTCCACATCTCCAACCCAACCCTCATCTAGCTGATGTGGTGGGTGGTGGCTCTGGTGGTCAGGTAGAACCAGGAGAGAGGGGTACTGCTGCATTTCCATCCTGCTGTGTTTGTAAAGCCTGGTTGCAGGAGATGCTGAGCCCCTCCTGAGATCATGTCTGGGGGTCCTCAACTCTTCTGAAGCAACCAGGCTGTTATGACAGACAGGACTCCCAGGGACACTAATGCAATGAGTGTTCTCTCCTTGAAAATAACCACAGGCTTTTTTCCAGCAGGAGTGACCAGTGAAGGCAACTGATCCCCACGGTCATCCCACCGCAGCCTCCCACTGTAATTGAACACCTTTCTCACCTGAAGACCTCTTATTTTTCTAGATTTACTGTGAATACTTAATCCCTGGAGGGCTGTTATATTTATAGCTAACTCAACCAACCTCAGCCCTGGTGTCAGGTTGCTTCAGTGCGTCCCACACATTTCTGCCAACGTAAAAGACTTCCCCCCAACTCTGATGGAGCCCTGGTACAGCAAGGAGGGTGAACACGGAAACAACTTGGGTGAGACTTCACTTCCTTCTGTCATGTAAGCAATGAAAACAAAAGTCCTCTATGAAGTCTCAGTGTTGTTCTCTTCCATCCACCATGCTGCAGACCCCACCAAGACCTCCCAAGCAGTGAGAGCCTCCAACACCTCACATCACTTCCATTTTTAACTGGCAATGCTCCGTGTAAAGCCAGGGCACTGCCACGGCGAGGAAACACCTCCCTGTTGTTAAAAACAATGTGTTTTTGTCTCTCCCTCCAGTACCTCAAGGCCAATACGCCTTGGATGTAATTCCACTTAACTCCACTACTCCAGACTGAAACTAGCACATTTATTTAGTGTGGCAGCAGAAGAAAATTCACATCCATAAATACATGAACATCTGTCAGGTACAGTCGATGGAACTGTTGTGGATGATGCATTAACAGAAAATGAAAGTTACATGTGTAAATCTTTACATCTCTAAAATTAAAAAGGAAAAAAAACTACCACAGCTTTGCTATGAGTTCAGACTACCATGCCACACCAGCGAGGCTAAAAAAATCCCTACAAAAACCTAATCCACCTATTTCCAATCTCCTGTGATGACTGTCTCTCAACATCTTGCATCCTACATCCATGTGAGTTGGGTTCCTTTGAGCCTTGAACCAGTCACGAAAGCCAAGGATTTGAAAGATATTTGCAAAATAAATCAGTGAAGTGAGGAGGTGATGGGCCATGTCTCACTCTGTCAGGGAGACATGTGGCAACTGAAGGGCTGTGTGCTGAGGGCTTGTGAAAGCAGATACTTCCATGCCACGTATCATCAACCAGTGGCTCACTCATTCACAGGGGACCTGCAGAAAGAGGATCGATTTATAAATGGGAACAGCACCTACAACAAGCACAGCCAGAAGTGATGCAAACCTGCACAAACTTGGATGGAAATGCAGTATTTTGAGGATCAGGTCGATTTTCCCAACTACAAAAGCAACAGTAAATAACACAAAACCCCCATACTTGATGCCAAGACAGGGCAGAATGAAAAATAACCAAGGGCAGATTCACAGCTGCAACAACTCCTCCTTCCAATGCACCAGTTTTCCCTAAAACATCATAAATCCATCTTGCAGGCAGCTGATAGTGCACACACAGCAAACCCAAGGTTTACTCCATCAAATGGATCTCATTTATGTCACAGGTCTTGTGTAGAGATCAAAAGAGCACCTGGACCCATAATGAAGGATGCCCCTAAGTATATGCTCAACTCCCAACGACAAAAGGACTTAAGCCCACGATTAAGTTAAAGCAAAATACAAATATTAATATTTAAGCTAAACTGTCCCAGAGTTGTTTCAGTGAATGGGGGGGGGGCGTTGTGTTTTGTTGTTTTTTTGTGTTTTTTTTTTTTTAATTACACTGAAATCCTCTTTAGCTGTTTGAATTATCCATGAAAACATTCCCACTTGAAGAATCCTCACAGATGCTTTGATGCCTTTCAGACTACTCATGGCTCAAGAAAAGCCCTGTAAAACGTGATGATGGCTTATTCCCAAATGAAAATCACTGCCTGAGAGGCACAGCTTGATGTTATCCTCTGAACATTTGCAGGTTCTGAAATCACACCAGACATATATTTTCATAGCCATTCAGTGTATCTAATTGACTTTACAGGTTGCAAAAGCTTGCAAAAGTGTTTTACAAATACCCCTCTTAAAGAGTTTGGACTTAAAAAAAACCAAAACAACCCTTATTAGCATCCCCTTCATACAGTAATTTCCCCCCTCCTTGATTTCTCTCTTTTTTAACAAACCCCACTACTAATGATGTAATTCCAATAACAAGGACTTTACCAAGACACTCACTACTGGTAAGCAGACAGCAGCAGGGTATCTGCCATGCTTTTGTTGCTCTGCCTCTAACCAACCATCATCCACAACTGCTTAGTGCTAACAAATTGCAGGTGCTCCAAACCAGACTATTATCAAAAGCCTCTCTTTGCCATTCTACTATTTAACATTATTTTAAATTGAAAGACTACAGATTTAGGTCTTCCCTGGATTCCCACTAGAAGTGTTACACTGTGTTTCTGATGCTGTTATCTAGTTCCAGGAAGGCCGAACAGATTTGGCACCTCCAAAAAAAGAACAAAAAGCCCTGATCTCAGCAAACGATTTTTTTTTTCTGTACTCTGGCTGTAATAATGATTGTATGTATCATATTAAAATGGAAATAATGGGTTTTATAGGAAAAAAATAATATCAGATAAGATCAATAGGCCATGCCCAGATACATCTGGGAGTGATGCAGGCCAGATGCTCCAAAGAAGGTGTAAGAATTCCTGTTGCTGGCAGCTCACTTGCCTTCAGGCAGAATGTTCTCCCCCACCATCCCCAACATGTGGGTTTGTGCACTGACACACTGTTTTCAGCTTAGCAGACACAATGTCCTCATGCTGCTGACTTCTATTTATTTACTCATCTTTGTTATTCTGAATATTCTACCAACAAAAATAAATACTTGAACTCACCGTGCAAAATATCTGAACAACAAATGAAGAAGCAGAAGTACTTACAGAATGAAATGAAGCAAAGGGATATACATTTTAAAGCATAATGGGAGGAAGGGGAAGATCAGTGAGATAGAAAGAGGATGCTGGGTGTGGGACCATCACTACTGAGAGATGCCAGAAGTGATGAATGAAGCAAGAACCAGACCAGACAAACCCACCAGAGAATTCAACACAAGGATGGACAAGAAAGCCAAGCAGAATTTGCATGATAAAAAATGCAAATATTGCAGTTTGACACATGATTGCAAAAGTGGGATACAGAACTGCTGTGGCAGGGGAAGGAGGAGGGGAAAAAATTGAAAAAAATAATTCAAGGAAGCACTATTGGTTCCCAATAGTAGATGTTATTATCTGATAGCTGTGAAACAAGTGTTGTATGCAAGATGTACTGAGAAGCCATTCATGGCTGGACAGCTGGTCCATCACCCCCCATTTCAATTAGCAGTGTTAGCACAGAGACCAAGAGCTGCAACTGTAAAAAGCAAATAAACTTGCATCTCTGATACCCGTTTCCAAGTCAGGATTCAAGCACACTGGCAAGAGAGAGTGGGAGCAGCTTGTATAGCAATTACTGGTGATTGAGGATAAATCTAGGCAAGTAGTTTACTTTAAAATGCAGGTTTTGTCAATACAAAACAATCTACACATTTGTCCTGAATTCACCAAAGAACTTCAGCTGGGAAAGAAAGTGCAGAGGAAAGCCAGGCTGGCACAAATCCTGCACACGCCTCATCCCCATCGCTGCTGGCCGAGATACCTGTGCACAGCTTGGTCCTCCCCGGGACCACAGGGAGTGTTCTGACTGCCAGGACTTTGGAGATGGTCCCCATTGACACCACCTCTTCAACTAAGACACTGGTATAAAATGCCTAAATATATAACTTAAACAGGGTCTGGGATCCAGGCAGTCCCAGTGCTGGCTCAGTACAGATTTAGTAGCGCTTGCAAAGAACAGAGGGACCTGCCTGGGAGGTAAACAACATAAAGTGTATGGTGGCTCTACCATAATCAGCATTTTTAAAATACATACACGGGTCTGACCTTTGTTTCTTAAGGAAGCCTGTAACAGAAGCAACAATTTTGGTTTAGGCTAAAAAAAGTGTTACATTCACCACTAAACTGAGATTTTTGCTTCTGCATAGTGAAAAAGCAGAGAAGGAGTAGTAAACTAGCTTAATTTGAATCAAAACTACCCTCCTTTATATTTTCCCGTTCCTGAACTGAAAAATCATTTTATCTTAAGACCTATGGTTTTCAGTTTTGCAACTTGGATAAATCCTAGAAGCAGCACATGAATTTTAAATGACAAATATTCCTTGCAAGCTATAATTTCAAGCAGTACATGCTAATGTGCGATCAATGTGTTGTATTTTTCTATTAGTGTTTACACTGTTGCAAATCCAATTTTAAATAGCAGTATCTCATATAACCACTTAAAAATACACCTGTAATACATGTTTCCTGTTACCTATACCCCTGCCCATGCAGAGGGGCTGGAACTAGATGATCTTTAAGGCCCCTTCCAACCCAAACCAATCTATGATTCTATTTTGAAAAGTCTCCTTTCACTCACAGAATCCCATTTTAAAGCAGAAACTTGGCACTAAAACCATGGGAGTCCTAGATCTACATTTTAAAATTATTCTGTAAGAAACAAAATTTCCAGTTCTTGAAAGAAACACTTGTCAAACAGTTAAAGAAGACAATAAATGATACCATATATGCTTTCATAAATAGTTAATTGATTGCTGGGGTCCAGTGGGTCAACACATGACTTAAAAGAATGGCTCAAAGCCATCTGTAACAGATACCACAGCTTGTACATGGCTCTAACCTCACCACTACAAACTAATTTCTGATGCACCCTTAATAAAAGGCATGAAGGAAGCTTCTTGGTGATTTCACCCTCAGCCAAAAAACCCCAAAACCAAACCAAAGCAAACAAACAAAAGCTCCCCAAACCCCCCCACAAACTATTACTTTGTTACATGTAATAGATTAGTGAATAGAAATCAGGCAAGACACACTGCTATCTCTAGATCCCCTTTAAGACTGCTTTCATTAGCCACCTGTCACAAAAAAGCCCCAATTCGTCAGCTTCCCACAGGGGGGAAAAAAAAATAAATGGAAAAGAACAATCTAAAAATACACTTTGAAGCTCCCTGTTTTGCTGATGCAGAAAGCAACAACAAAGCCCATACATCCCCCGGCTCCTTGCAGAACCAGATACCAGCAAAACACTCCATGAAGTCTCTCTTTTTGCTTTAGTTTCGAAGGGAGCAGCATCAAACATGCTATTATTTGCAACAGATTCCCAGCACTGCATTACCAAAATAAAAGTGTGAGTGCTGCAATATGCCAATAAACAATGCCACAAGCTCCCAGAGCCCACAGGGAGCTCACAGCCACCCCAAACCCCATCAGCTGTTCTCATCCTGGGTAATTAAATAACCTGCCTGATTAAAGATGTGAGCCTACAGAAGGAATACATGATTTTCAGAAATCTGCTCTGAAATTTGGAGACATTTTGAGTGGACAGTCTCCTTGAAAATCAGGCCATGTATTTAGGTTTCTCCGTTAAAAACTGCTTTTTCAACATCGTTATAGGACTTAAGATATACAGCAATACTGACCAGTAATTCCTAAAGTACTGGGGCCCAAATTTTTCAGTTCATGTTCCCACATCCAAAATTCGGCATTGAGAGGGGCTCAAAGCTTTGCACTTGCTACTAATTAGATGCCTGACACAAAGCCAAAGTTTAGGCTATTAAGAAAATCTTAACCTGATACAGACTTTTGGGTAATTGCTTTAAATCTTGGCCATTCCTAAGAAAGTGAGAGAAGGAAGAAGAGCCACTGAAAACTCTTTGTAAGATTAGCTAATTTGCATTTAAACTTGTGGACAAAATTCTGCAGTCCTTTTTAGGTTTATTCATTACGACAGTTGTCAAAAATTGCATACAATCATGCCAGAAGCATCCAACATCGGAGAACACATTAAAAGAAAACCTACTCAAAGTCAGAAAAAACCCCAGGACATCCGCTGTTTTTGCCCTCTTGGTGCTCATATGTCCCAGCATGGCTTGTGTTTGGTCATCTTGAGAAGTTAACTGTGCCTAAAAAACTACCAACCTTCAATGTACACAACTTATTACTCCTTGTATTGAAGATTCATGAACAGCACTTGCATGTACCTGCAGGCAGAGCTTATGTTCAGAAGCATCACATCCACCTAGTCATGGCTACAACTTAAATAATGCTGCATTAACTGATGGTCATGGCAATTAGGGAATACCTTTACTGAGTAGTTTTGAATGCATGGAGAAAAAAAACAGGTTATATCGCTCTGTAAAATTTACTCCAACATCTGTTTTCATCTAATTTTTACATGGGACCATGCCAAAGATCATGGATCTGAAGCGAGCTCTATTTTGGTCTTACGGATACACACGTTGAGGAATGGATTTGTGCATATGTTCCTGCTCCAGGAATAAATAAATAGGGGGGGAAGGCTGCACTCTCCTGCCCATGAATGTGTTTATCCTATCTGTGCGCCTTGCACAGCCCTGAATCCGCAGGCTGCTCCACTCAGACAATTGCACTTCTCCCATGTGCCAGCCCTTGACTGACAGCATTGCTCTTCCACTCTGCACTACCTGAACCTCCCAGAAGTAGAAAAAACCCCAACAAAACACAGAGTTTAGAGTTGCAGGCCCCGGCATGGGTTAAGCAGAGCGGACCTGCCCAGCTTGGTGCAGCAAGGTCCTTGTACAGTGCACCAGATGCAGAAGCCACAGCTCCTCCAGAGTGAAAAAAGGCAAGCACATGCCATGGAGCATCAGAAGAGGTGGGCTTCAGGAGAGGCAACCCTAGTGTTAAAAGACATTTTGCAGGATTCAAACAAATGAAAAATTATTTCAGTCTGTTACTAATGCTGGACAAAGCACATCCTTAACACTTGGAAACTGGAGCTGTTTTTTATATTGCTTCCCAACACGCTCTGCACTGGAGATGAGAAATGGCAAGCCAGGCAGCTCCAGCACCACTAAGCTGTAGAAACCCAAAAGCAACGACAGGGATTGCTAAGCAGCAGCAGCACCCCTGACTGTCCCTCTAGCAAGAGGCCAGTCTCAAAATACTTTCAGACATTAATACTTCCCACTATGAAGTGTATTAAAGGTCTCTAATCCTAATCGGTGCGATCTCTCTGATGTGCAGATTGCACCCCTTGAAGAACCCTCCTTGAACTGCAGGGAGATGCTGGCACCTGAAATGCTCACAGGACAGACCTTCCACCATCAGAAAACCAGACCTGACCTCAGTGCCCAGCAGTGGTGGGGAGCAGAGCGAGGAAACCCTGAGGCAGAGATAAGGTCCCAGCCTCTCCCCTGGGTTTTCCAGCTCCGAGCCCCAGGCCGGGCCCCTCCAGGCCCCGTGTGGTGCGTGAGGAGAGAGGCACACGCCAAAATCCCGATGCATCCAGCTCGGGGGTTCGGGGCTTCACAGCCACCGAGGTCAGGGCTCTGCCTAAGCCAGCAAGAAATGCTTAAGATAGGGACGCTTTGGATTCCAGCTGCCTCCCGGGCATCCTGATGAGGGGCCGGGCTCTCTGAAAACACATTCCTCCACCTGGAAGCAGCAGCCCTGAGCCCTCTCCCTGGCGTCAGGTAACTAAGCCCTCTCTTTGCAAAGCAAGAGCTGCCCTATTCTTTCCAAACAATGTTATCAGTGGGCAGTGGCTCTCCTGCTTATCTGGCAGCTTAAGCATTACCCTGAATGTGGAAGAACTGGGCTCCAGGGCAGCCCCTCTGCCTGGGGATCCGTAGTGAGGAAAAACCCACCCAGCTTGTGCAGGGTCTGGGCACGGCAGAGCAACCACAGCTCCTCCCGAGGTGACCCCTTTATTTTCTCTGCAGCCCAAAAACTCACTGCTGCTCACCCCACAGCTCCCTGGGGCTCAGCACCAGCTCAGCAGGGTTATCAGGAACCACAGGGCCTCACATCCAGCTGCTCACCTCCTTGCCAACACCTGTATTCAACTCCTCTGCTGACAGTTCTGTTCCTCTGGCATCAACCCAATGCCAACGTGCCAGTCTCAAGAGCACAACTAAAATATCTGCTCGTTATACAGACAAACAGCCCACCAAAGGCAAGACACACTTCAAAATGAAGGAGCAACAAACAGGATCTCAACTCCTCACACCCAACTCTGCCTCCACCTCAACTGGTGTCCTTCTGGCAGAAGGATATGATCCCAAGAGCTCTGCCAAGATTGGTAGGGCATCCCTCCTTCGGGCTAAGCTGAGGAATGTGCCACCCAAGAGAAGCATCTCCCTGTAGCCCCTCTTCCTTAGGGCAGTCCCTGTCCTCCAGGGAGGTTGGGATATGAGTGCAGGCTCTTCATGCTCACCTTCACATACCAGGGGACAAAGGGCAGCGGGACAGGAAGGCTCTGTTCACCCCTGGATGGGGGCAAGAGAGCAGAGATGCACGTCCCATCCCAGCACAGGCATCCAGAGGCACCCATCCAAAGTGCAAGACCCGCAGATGTGCAGCCACTGCGAAGAACCACAGCTCTCAGCGTGGTGTGCTTAACGTGACCTGACACCCGCAGCAACCACTTTGGCTTCATCTGCTGCATTACACACAGCAGATGCCCACAAGACTCCAGCAGGTCCTGCAGCTCTCCAGGTTGCCCGTCTGTTCTGTCTGTCTGTCCTGCCCTGCGGCACTGGGCCCTGCAATGCAGTCACCCAGCTCATCACCAGTGCCCCAAACCACTGGAAAAGGTCAGCTTCCACCATCACCAGATCTTTGCACCACCACAATACACAGGCACGACCAGGACAGGCCAGGCACCATGTCCAGGCAGACCCTGCCAGGACAGCCAGCTGCAGGAGAGAACACTTTCAACCACCACAGAAAGCTGTGCTAGCTCATTTTGGAGAGCAGCGGTTTTGCACTGGAGGCAAGGAGTCCTGGTTTCCATCAGCTCTCCAGCAGAGACCTCAGCCTTGCAAGAATTTCTCTAACAAAAAATACACAACGTAACCAACCAGGACAGAAGCTTGAAGAGACACTGTAAAATTGATTAATCTTCAAAATCATCAGACCATAAAAGACACTCCAGCTGTGTTCCTCTTACTTGCATAGAGAAACGCAAGAGGCAGAGCTCTATTTAAAATGAATTCCTTCTTTTTCGTGGTTTTTTTTGTGTTTGTTGGGGTTTTTTTGTTTACTATAGCTTAAGTTACTCTGGTTGACAATTGAGCCCACTATCCAAATCTGTTCTTTTCTATCATCCCAGTGCTTTTTTTCATAGCCTATGAAGAAGAAAAAAGAAAAAAAAGGAAAACCCCAGTAAGTGCTATTTTAAAACGAAAAACACAAGTTTATTAAGAGCTCAGGAAGGTGTTTGAACTATTCAGCCTTCTGCTTTAAGACTCCAGCACAGGACTCGACACAAACAATTTCCTTTCAAATCAACAGCAATTTCAAGCCAGCCCACTGCATCTGAGCTCAAAGTTAAGCACCAGCCCAAACGTTCTGCCAGATCCTTGGCATAAGTGTAAGAGGGCAAGAGAAAACACAGATTTAAATGTTGGCTAGTGCACTTTTGCAAAATCACTGTCAGCACATATTTTTCAGTTCATACAAAACCCAGCAGAGGAAATTTAAAACAATAACTAACTTGGAGGCGAGCGGTTCAGAAAAACTGCAGAAGGAAAACCATAACATGATGTAACTCCTGGGATTGTTCAATGCTAATCATTAAGCTGGGTGCTTACAGCATCCCACTGCAGACCAGGTCTTTTTGGTTTAATTTTAAAACTGACCCACAGTTTTCACGGATGCTTTGTCAAAGCTACCAAGAATGAATCATTTTTAACAGTTACATGATTCCCTTGCTGTAGATGCCTGCCCTGCTGGAGGCTATTTGCTGTAGATGCTCTGCACAACAGTACCCTAACCCCAGGTCCCACAAGAAGCCCACTGCAAACAACAGTTTTTCATGCCTGGATACTGCAGATGCCAAGAGCAAAACCCCAGCAAAGCCATGACCCACATCATGATGCAAAAATCTTATGACCACGTCCTAGTTCTACCTTTGCATTCATCACCCTAAGAAACAAGAATTCATAAACCCACCACATAAAGGTTCCCTTCCTGTTTTTCATGGTGGAAAATATATATGTATTTAAGAGGATAAACAAGGTTTCTCCAAAGAAGGAGCAAGAAGTTGCCCGGTCACGCTCCCAGCTAAAGCCAGGCCAACCTGCACTTCCACCAGATTGGGTTTTTTTTAACTTGTGTAGATGAGCTCTGACCATCTCCAGCCTCTCTGGTTCCCTGTTCCTGACTACCCTTGCTGTGACCACTTCTTTCCTAACACCTCACTGACAAAGCTTTCACTAACACCTAAGCTGGAGCAATATGCAGGAGAATGAGCCCTTCTTATTCCCACTGCAATCATATCTCCCTATGTGCTCATTTGTATATTAGCCAGAAAAAAAAAAAAATACAGACTTGGGGCTGGAAGTTGTTTTATTGTAACTTTTCTGTCCTTTGGGCAGGATGGGCAGCGCCAATGTTGCACATCACTGCCTTTCTCTGTATGTTCAGACAGAAACAGCCTCTGAAGCACGCAAACCTTCGGGCTTTTTCCAAGATGACTGTATTTATAATGCTATCTTATAGGGAAGAAATACAGTAACTGTATTTTGGGGGAAAACAGGAGCAAAACACTGGATTCATGCCTCACGCACAGCTACAGCAAATAGCACCACGCAGCTTCATGGCATGTGGAAAGGTGCTGGGCAGACTGGTATCACTGGTGGTGCCAGGCCCGACCTGCAGACATCCTTCTTCTCCTTATTCTCCAAAGCCTCTTCAGTCCTTACCTAAACACAACTCTAGCCAACTTGCTTAACACCACTATCATCAAGGACCTTTAACAAGCACCAACAATCCCATAAATCTGCTTTTTATGGCATGGCAGAAGCCTAATTACACACAATTAAATTCTGTCAAAAATTAAAAGCCCACACACTTGCTCTGCAATTGAAATCAGCCCTTGTAGGTACCAAACAAAAGCAACACTAACATTTCAAAGGTATATTGGCAACACAGCTAAACCAGGTTACATTACTAACCCTAAACAAATCGAGGGCATTCCTTACTCTTCCCTTTGAGTTCCTTTCCTTTATTTTCCCATATATGCTAAGTATTATAAATACAGGCACTTTGATCCATGCCCTGAATCGTAACCATATGAGTCCCAAGCACTAATGAGAGATGCAGCTCAAACACCTATTAACTCCATATTACATTATTCTGCTGAAGTCCTCTGCCGCTTTCTCCAGCGTAACACACTGTTGAACCTCTCTACAGAGGTCATAAGCCCCTTTATTTTTGTGACACCACCTTTAATGAAGATTGAGCTTTTTAAATACAAGTCACATGTTTCATTTTTACAAAAACAAGCACTGCCAATGAAAGATGACCTGTGTGTAAGGTGGGACAAGATCTGTACAAGATACGCACTATGATGGGAAACGAAATCTAGAGCAAACACATTTAAGATATTTGGGGGGTTTTATTACAGGAGGAACATCAGTTTAGAAAAATGTAATATTGCACACTAGGAGGGAAGAAAAGGGAAGTTTGTGGCTATGGTATTTCCTGTAAGTCCTCTAAAAGTGCCCAGGGGGAGGTTTGTCACACCTGGGAACAACAATGATACAGCGAAAACACGGTTATAGGGAAAAACAGCAGAGCAGGTACCCCGAGGAGATGGCAAGAGCTAAGGTGAGTTACTGGCACCGCCCTTGGTCTCCCAGCTCACCACCAGAACTATGTGACCATCAGAAGCAAACCTCAAACCCCAAGTGATCTCTCAGACATCCCCTTACTCTGGTCCTCAACATGGAGGCACACCTACAGAAAAGGAAATAGCACCTTCCCAGCCTGACAAGCTCTGAAGGGACTCCTCTTTAAAAAAAAAAATTAAAAACTCACTTAAGAGATCTTTTTACGGCTTAACAAGCAAATATTGCCATTAGATGCTAAAATTTCAATAACGTGCATATATGTAACAAATGGATGAACACATTATGTCAAACCCAGGCAGCATCCCTTTACATACCTGATCTGTGCTTCTTCTAAAATACTTGAATTGAGGAAAGTTCTCAAATAATATGGGAAAATGGACGCAGTAACTCAAACAGGTTCCTCTATGCATTTGGGCTAAAAGAGCTTTTATCTCCCCCTCCTCCTGCTCTCAGAGCTAATACCAAGTGTGAGGCACGAAGAAACACCGAGCTCAAGAAACAAGGGCTGGGGTTACACAGCAGTACATAACCACATCATCCCCCATCGGTGTCCCCAGGCACACACACCCTGGTCCCCAGACTGGCCGCAGGACCCAGTGCTGCATTTGGGGAGGGGGTATGGAGGCTGCCTTGGGTGACTACACATCTTGGCGGAAAAAAAAGGAAAAAACCCCAAAACCCAAACCAAAACCAGGCTTTGTGCCTGTTACGGCTAGAAAAGAGATGCATTCTGGTGACTTTTGAGCTTGCTCAGTGCTGCTGACAGGAGGAAAAGGTGCCAGCAGCAGGGAGCAGCCATGTTCCCCAAGCAAGCTGGGTAAGGCTCCCTCTGGGGAATTCATACTCACCTGGTGGTTTCATGTAATATTGCTCAATATCAGACATGTCCGTATGCAGCGCACAATCGAGATAGTGCAGGATAACTTTTCTACTGAAGTAGTACCTCATGCCCATCAGAAAGATGGGCAAACAGCAGGTCAGCAGGAAGGACTTGGTCACAACAAAGCATATTACTATGGAGATAAGGAAGAGAAATAAACGATACCTGTCAGAAAAGAGAATTTAGTGTTGATTTCGGAATACAAACTCATTATTAAAAACAAAACAAACACAGACAAAATATGCATTTGCAGTACAAGCACACTGCACGGTCTGGAGATAACTGTGTTAAGTGACTGCATAGAACACTGAGATAACCCTGGAGAAGTTTATGGGGTGCCTGGAGAGAGTCAGTGGGGAGGATGCCGTCATGCCATGGCAGGTCCCTCCGAACCCCCTCCGACAGGGGTTGGTGGGGACGCCGGGGGCAGCCCAGGCCCCGCTCTGCCTTCCCCAGCGAGGCCGAAAGGCGGCTGGAGCAGAAAGCCACGCCGCGGGCACGCCGCTCCGCAGCCATGTGTTTGTCACTGCGGCATTACTATTTCCATCACGGGAAGCACCGAATCCCAAGGAAGGCACCCTGCCCGCCTGGATGCCGGGGTGCTGCTGAAGACCTGGGGGGTTCCTGCGGACCACCCCTGAGACGGTGGCTCCCTCCGGCACGGAGACTCCCAGAGCTGCCGGCTGAGACCCCCTGAACCCCAGCTGCCTGCTGGGCGTCCCCCTCCAGCACAGGGCCCCGTAGTCCCCCCGGCTGAGGGCACGGGGGTGCAACTTGCCTGCAGACACCAAGGCTGCGAAACCAGCCCAAAGCTCTCTGAGGGAGTTGGGGCACACACTATTAATAACGTGACCCCCGCTCCCGCTTCCATGCAATTATTTGCGCAGGGGGGCATATTATTGTCTACAACGCGGGGGGCACCTTGTAGGCACTATTTCGGAGCTCTGGGAGGTGAGCCCCCCCCCCGGCTCTGCTGCAGAGGATACCCCTCTCCCCACGCCGTGGGAGGTTGGGGGGCGGGGGGGGGGGTGTCGCTCCGCTGGCGGGCCCAGCCGTCTCCAAGCAACACTAGCACGCGGAGCCCCCCCCGATCCGCGCTGGGCTGCGCGGGGGCGGCGCAGTGCGCAGCGCGCACCGCTCCCCTTCACCGCACCACAACCACCAGTCCCCCACCCCCCGGCCTGGAATAACTACAAGGACGACTGTAACCTCACCTACGCGGCGACCCCCGCACCGCTCCCCTCCATTTAAGCCCGCGCAAGGTCGCGCATCCCACAGCCGCTCAAGACTCCCCCCACCCCAGCCTCCGCCGCAGCGCTGCGGCTCCGCGGCCGCCCCGCACGATGCTGCGGCTCTTCCGCGGCCACTCCGCCGCAGCGCGCCCGGGGCGGCGGGTCCGCGGCTCCTCCCGCCTCTCCGACCATTTTGTGAATACCCAGGGGGTGGGAAAAAAAAAAAAAAAAAAAGCACCATAACAAAATGAAAACAACCGCGACCCCCTCCCCCCAAAGGGAGCAGATACTCACCCGCCAGCAGCCCGTAGAGCAGCTGAGTAAGGGGCTGCTGTTTCAGCCCCCTGAACGCGGTATTGGGGATCCGCTCCATGATACCCTCGTAAAATATGCGGCGCACCACCTCCTGCTCGGAGGGGTGGAATTCGCGGATATAGACATTCTCGCGCCGGGGGTCCTCTTTTGGGGAGCCGAGGGGAGGTGGGGGGGAGGACGGGGAGCCCGCCAAAGAGGGCCACATTTGGGAGGAAGAAACAATGATCGTGTCTTTTTTGGATCCCGGGATTGATTCATGATCTTCCGCCACAATCTTGGTCTCACAAACCATCTTGGGAGACAGACAATGCATGCAAACCGGCCGCGGGCAGGGGGCGGAGGAGAAAAATGGGAGGGGGTGTAAAAAAAAACAACAAACAAAACCTAAAAAATAAAATAAAAAAAAAAAAGGAAAAAGGGGAGGGGGAAGGAATGGGGTGCGGAGTAGGGACGGAGACCCGCCAGGCAACAGCTGCGCGGGGCGCGGAGCTAGGCAGCCGGACGGAAAGGGAAAAAGGAGCTCTGGTGCATTTTGGAGAGGGATTTATAGGGCAGGAGAGGGGGGGCCCGCGGGTCCCCGAGGTCCTAGAGCCCCCCGCATTGGCTGCGCGGGGTCGCCATGTGATCGGGGGGGGCGGAACACACCCCCCCCCTCCATCCCTGCACCGCCCCTTGCAAATTACTACGGCGCGTCCCTGCGCGGGGGGCGGCGGCGGTCCCGCTTCCTTTGGAGGGCTCCCACATCTATACCGGCATACACCGGTCCACGGCGGGGGGGTAGCGTGCGTGTGTGTTATTTATTTACTGACAGCGAAAGCACCACACGCCCGGGAGCTTTCTGGAACAGTCGTTGCGGGTGCGCGGCGCTGCGCGGAGCGGAGCCGCGGGGGGGGGGGGGGTTGTCGGCTGGCATCTGTCGCACCGCACCGCCTCTCGTACCGGCGGGCTGCGGCGTGGGCTGCTCCGTGGTGAGTCATTCACCGCGGCGGCGCGGCCCCAGCGCGGGGCTCCGCGGGGCGCGGAGGGGAGACTTTCCCCCCCGGCCACCCTGCGTGGGAAGGGGCTGCAAGGGGCGGAGGTGTGTGCAGCCGCACTGCCCCCAGCGGCTCCCCAGCCCCAAATAAGTCTCCCCTCCCCGCCGCACCTCAGTCCCACTCCCGGGGTCGGTAACTTTTCCTCCCGTGCCCACGCCACTGCACTGTGCGGGAGCGCCGCCGACCCCCCCCCCACACCTCCGCGCCCCTGCACGGGGCGGAGAGAGGAGGCGGGGGAGGGGGGATGCGCAGGGGGGAGGGCGGGCTCATCCTCTTCGCAAGACCCGAAAAGCTTTGGCCTCTCCCGCTTGGAACCGGCCGGCATCTGCCCAAGGCATGCGCCGTGCACGGCCGGTGCAGGGACGGGGGGGGAGGCGAGGGGGATGCTGAGCTGGGAGCCGGGATATCCCAGCTCCCAATTCCCGCCGTCGGCCCTCCCCCCCCTCCCTTTCCCTCCCCCCCCCCTCCCTTTCCCTCCCCCCCCCTCCTGTGAGGTGGACCCACCGAGAGCTTCGTATGTGCCTCCCCCTGGCAGGCAACACCCGTGCAGCCACCCCTGAGGGGTGCAGTGTGCTTCTGCAAGCTTCACCTGTGCGTTCCCCCGGGACGTGCACTCCCTCTGCAAGCTTCAGCTGTGCCTCCTGCAAGGTGCACCTGTGCATCCTCCTGCCAGGAGACACCCTTGCACCCAGCCCCTTGTGAGTTAGAACCCTGCGAGGTGCACCCCCCTACAAGCTTTCACCCTTGCGTCCCCCGGGAGGTGCACCCATCAGTTGGTGAGTGCAGCTGTGTCACTGGCACCCTGCTGGGTTTGCTGCTCCAGGAGCTCATGGAATGATGCGTTTTGGTCCTCAGGAAGATGGACAGTCACTGAGCCTTCTCTTCAAGCTAAAGTTTGATCGCATTGTGCTGATTTCATTGTGGTTTCATTGCTTCACTTTTCTATTAAAAATTGTTCAGGAGTAAGAGAGATGAGAGAGGGGGAAGAAGCTGCTCCTCAGGCAGCTGTGGGACTTGTTGGTGGTCAGACACTGCAGCGCTGCCAGGCTGCTTGCAGGGGCTGGCACGGCTGTGCTAGCAGCCAGCTCAAGCACCCACAGAGTTCCCATTTCTAACGAGCATCTTCTGCATGCAACTGCAGCCAAAGCAACCCCCAGCTCCCAAAGTCTGTGACTGCCTGAACCAGAGATCAAAACGGACAACTCTAAAAGACGGCACAGCACAGGTTCAATGGTGGCCTTCCTGCTTGGTTGATGGGTTGGCAAAAAGAGCATCTCCTGAGAGTGAAGCCTCCCACGGGAAGGAGATTCCCCCACGGGGAGAGGCGAGACAGACGGCATCCCCACACCCCCCTGTCATGTCTTGCCTCAGCAAGGATCGCTTGGACTCCTGCACTCGGGAGATACCTGGTAGCCCCAAATTCACCAACACAAAGGCAGTGAGGCTCTGGATGGGGAAAAAAAGAAATCAGGGCAGTGTTGGCCTTTGAATTCTGAAAGCTTCAGGCCAAAGATAGGAGGTTGATGTTTCAAAAATATAATTAAAATAATGCTTAGTTTCCATGTGCCTGCATTAAGCAGGCATTTATTTTTGTTTGATCCTTTCTAGTCAGATGGGTTGCTTATTTATGAAATAACTGTAGTAATAAAAACATCCCGTTTCTTAAAAAAAAAAAATAATATCCCACTGCAGTTACATAAGAGCTGGGGGAGCTCCCAATTCCAGTCCTGGGCTGTGGCCCTTAGTGTTTGCAGATGAGTTATCTTTAGAAAGGCACCGAATGCTTGTTTAGTATTTATGCTGCTATGTTCTAGCATCTTATGAGCAGTAATTAATATCCCCTCTTCCCCTGAGGTGAGGGGGTACTGTCATCCTCAGCCACAGTGAGGGGACCAAGGCACAGGGGAATGCAGTGATTTATGCATCATCATGCAGTAACTTGAAGAAGACACAGGCACTGGACCAGATTTCCTGAGTCCTTCCTCGCTGTCTGAACGCCAAACTTTGCCTGTCTTATTATAAAAGCCAAGATTTCTGCTCTCCCTGTAAATGGGGGGGAAGGAGAGGTTCTGGAGTTGCTGCTGCACTATGGAGAGGAGGGATGGGGAAGGAGCCGGCAGCCGTGACTGACTGAAGCAAATGTCAGTGAAAATCAAGGGCCTCACTGAAATCAATGGCAAAAGCCAGTCAGGTTCACAGACGGCAGATTTGGGCCCCTGGAATAAAAAGGATATTGTTAACAGCAGCTTTCTGGCAAGGCAACTGCTCTGCCAGGAGCTTTCAGTCTTTAAGAACGCAGTTGTCATCCCAAGTCACTGAGGATTTTGCTCTTGGGTTTACTTCTGCTCCTCCAGGACCTGAGGATAAATCTCCCACATGCCATGACCGACCACTGAACCTCATGGATAGAACTAATTTAATGAAGATGGGCAGTTCAGAGTTTGAATTTCATGCCAGTGCTCTCAGCAGCTCTCACTGCTCAGGGTAAAGAAAGGACTTGCATAGATGTACAATCTATTGGTATGGCTGGGAAAAAGAAAACTGGTTGGGCAGATTGTGTGGCTCTGGGGGCTAAGGAAGTTTCAGCATTTCAGTAAGAAACAGATTTTGCCTTCAGCAGGTCTGCTTTAGGCTGACTTCGCTTTGGATTAGCACATCAAACCAGTAAACCTTGGAAATGTCATTATTCATCTTTCCCAAAAATGCAGTTCTCATCTTGGGCTGGGGGGAGTCAGTCCCCTTTATGGGTTGTAGGAAGCACCCGGCAGACGTACAACAGAATTGCCACTGCCCCTGCTGGGAAGCTCACACCCTGCTCTTGGTCTGAAATTGTAGGTTTTCTGGCCAACCCTGGGCTTTGAATGACCTGAAACATCATCTTCCAACTGGATTTTGCTGTAACTCTTGAAGCAAGGAGATCTGTGTGATTGCAAATCAAGCAAACAATTTGGGAGGAGCAGTTACTCTTGCAGAGCATCTATGCTTAAGGACCAGGGAACTCCGAGGCAGGTCCCCTGCAAACCTCCTTGACCCACTGTATCTGCTGGGTGAGGAGAGAGGTGCTGCTGGCACAGGCCCTTCACCAGAGCACCATGATACGGACTCTATCTTCTCCAAAAGTTAGAAGCAGCCACAACCCATTGTTCATCAGGGGCTGTATCAATCAACCTCAGCAATTAACTGGTTGACAGCAAAAGCCGCCTCAGGTTATATTAATGCAGCAATTCCGGAACAGCTCTTTCCAGCAGGATGAGGCTGCCTGGCAGGGGTGGCTCCCACCCTGTCCTCTGCAATGTCTCCATCAGTGAGCGAGGAAGGAGGGTATCCAGATTTAAAGCTCCTCTTCTCAACTGCCTCCAGGTTCTCCTTCAACCTGGACCTTGGTCATTTCAACTGTTTTTTCCACACTTGACCAGAGATGCCTGGAGCTGGCTAAGCCCACCCAACACCGCCGGCTGTTTGGCTCCAGCAGCCTCCCACCCTCCCCGTTTTGCTGGGCTGGAAGAAAGTAAAAGCCTCTCTGTTGAGTGCAGATGTGCATATGAATGTGAGGCATTTGCCTAATAAATACCTTCCTGAAGGGGGATTAATTAGCATCCCAAGATCTGCTCTCACTGCACTCCCTCTGACTGCAGCAGCTCTGCAGCAGCTTGTCTTCGGGGCACTTACTTCACACCGAGAGCGCGTCGCTGGCCCCTTTCCCGACTCACAGACCCCCGAGGCTGAGGATTTACAGATCCTTTGCTGAGAGCCACCACTGGCAGCAGCACCCACACTGTCTGGGCGGCTGGCAGTCACGGGCACATGCATCCCGGTTTCCCTGTGCACCGGGGCCTGCCACAGGGGCGGTGCGGGCTCTCTCCTGCGGCTGTTCGGGTGCTACGAGTAATAAATCACTATACAACCTGACGTGCCAAATTACTTCCAACTTGTAAAACTCGGTGAATCAGTAACCAGGGGCCAGAGGTGGCATCCGCTGACTGGCCTAGACCTCTGCCAGGTGGACCTCAGCGTTGGAGCTGGCTGCCGTTGCTCTGTGAAGGGGGAAGACTATCCTTTTCAGAGGCATGGAGCCTTCCATCCCAATGTGGACCTCTAAAACAGATCAGATGAATCATGTGCTAACAGTGTTTGGGTTTGTCTATAAAGAGAGGGCAGGGTGACTAGCTCAGCTCTGGAAGTCTCCCTGAGGGATAGCTGAAGATGAATCTCTTCCTACAACCTTTTTGGGTTGAAAGAATTTTGTGGGTTGTGAATAAAATCCAAATGTTTCCCAAACAGTTTACATACACACAGCTGGCTTTATCCTCTCCTGAACAATGGCTTTGGAGCTTGTATGTACATTTAATGTACAGTAACATCTGTGACAGATGTTGCATTAGAAACTCCACTTTAGTGACAGGAACATTAAACTCTGAGCTATCAGACCTATCCAATGACTCAGAGATTTATCTAGAGCATCTCTGTGCAGCCATGAGGAATACTTTCAAATGAGGAGAGGTTCTACAGAGATTTAAAACATCTTCATTTACAGAGCACTATTTCCTGACACTAAGTATGGTGGCTTGGGGAGAAAACATGCCTTTCCTCTTGTTCATATTATTGCTGCAAGCTTGGATTGAAAAAAAAAATAAATTGAAATTTTTGTCAGCTTTTACCAGAAACCCTCATTTTAATTAGCTGTAGAAGATAGGGCTGTGCATGTGGAGCAAGGCTGTGTGACACAGAGGGAGGCTGTGTGGGGGTTGTGTTGGGAGCCATGAAGGAGGAACCAGGGCTACATGTGGCTGGAGAAAAACAGGGCACGAGAGCTGTTATGCACGTGGGAATAACACCGGTGGTGTGAGCCAGGACATGCTCATTTCTTGAGGTTTTGGTGCAGAACTTTGCACCTTCTTTGTAAATTAGCAACACATCCTTGGAAAAATACCTGTCTCCACAGCCAGTTCCTTCTCTTGCTGTCAATAACCCAAATTTTGGCTACCTGCTTGGGTCAGCAGGGTAAGGCTATTGCAAAATTTGCTGTATCATGAACAACTCTGTCAATGTGTATCCATCTTTGCTGAGGAAGAAGAGAAGAACAGAAGGTTAATGACTGTACTTTCGACCAACAGCTATTTTGCTGGCATTTTTGACAGCAATTCCTTAAACTAACGATTGCCAAAGTATGGCTATAGCCTTATAATCTTCTAAGCAGGCTGAGAGCACTTGAATGAGCAGCATCTTATTTGCCCCTCTACATGGCAGGCACTGCAGCCTGACAGCAGGCAGGAGGTGAAGCAGTTGGAAAGGACCCAGGGGAGGTTAAAGGAGGAAAACAGGCAGAAAATTGCAGCAGAGAAGGGATGAGGATATTCTGTGAGGGAAAGTGAGGGAAGTCAGATTTCAAACCAGCTACAGGGGGAAAAACCTCAGAACATGACTAACAAATGCCCCAGCCCAAGCTGAGCTCTGCCATAAGGCAGAAAAAGATGAAGAAAGGTTAGTTCAGGGTTTTTTTGCTACATTTGGGAGTTGATTCTGCTGCTGAGCAAAGGGCTGTGGCATTTTTGGCTTGGCCTGCAAGGCTGCCCTGTAATTACTTGCAAGGGCCAGCGAGTGCCCTGAACTCCTCCAGCAGCAATGTGTGTGTTGCCTTGGGGGAGGCAATATATGTCATCCCCGTTATGGGTTGGGCTCACGTTAGAGCTGATTTTACACTGGTTTTTCCAGCACTTCATCCAGGCTGGGATTTTCCTTTCCTTGTACAATGCCTTTCAGCGAGGAGCTGAGGCAAATTTTCAGGTATTTCCAGTTTTCCTGCTCAGTGATGCCTTCAGGCCCTGATGCTGCAGGGCGCGGGTCCTGGGTCCCCTTCCCTCTGCGCAGGGGTGAGGGGATGCTTGCTCTGGGTGCCACCTGGGCTCCTCCTGGAGAAGGAGGCAGAGAGAGGCATCAGCACGACCCCCACTTCACTATCTGGGGGGCCTCAGGTTCTTAAAATCCCGCTTCCCGCAGATGTCTGACACTCACTTTCTTTCTCTGCAGAGATGCAGATGCTGTTGAGCCCAGCAACCTCCTCGGGACTGGTGTGGGCACATGGAGGGGTGTTGGGCACCATCAGCTGGGGTCTGCCAAGGGGATTTTGGGGAGGTGGGGGCTCAGATGCACTCACTCCCTGCAAAGAGTGCACTGGACTTCTGATCATGGATGGTTTCATCCCCAAAGCTCACAAGCAGGACAGGAGGACAGCCCCACTGGAGCAGGATGTGGTCACACATAATTGTTTTTCTGAATCAGATGACCCGCCCGGAGAATGAGGAGTTTCCTTTTTCCTAGGGTAGGCAGAGTTGTGAAAGCTGTGAAATTTAAAAGCTCCAATGGCATTTTCACAATGGTGAAGTTTCTGTATTTATTCTACTGCTCAAATTCACGAGATGCATAGTGTTATCCCATGGCATCCCAGCCCAGAGCAATAAGCACAGCCTGGCACCCTACAAGAGGCCAGGGCAGGGAAGAAGCCTTCCCGCAGCCATGGCTGGATAAAGGTGGGCTGAAGCACAGCCAGTGTGAGCCACCCTTGAGCCACTGCCATGCTGAACCTCTGCTTCAGTGTCAGACAGCTGCTGTGTTGTGCCTGTCTGTTTGTCGAGCTGAGAAAGCATGTGAGAACCTTCCAAGAATGAAACCACTGTGCAAACACACACTCACGCCATTATCCTGTGGCTCACAAATGTGTTTGAACCTGATTAAAATCAAAGTCAGGGCAACTGATGCAGCAGGGGCCAAGGAAGCAACGCTGTGGATACAGGTAAGAGCTGCAGGGCCAAAGTTGGAGGAGCTGGATGACAGCAAAGTCTTCAGAAAGCAGGAACCCGAGGCCCTGGAAAAAAAGAGCCTTTCAGTAAGAACCCCACCATCGCCCTGTCCGTGAGCCCAGCCAGCTGGGGAAAGGAAGGAGGTTTGCACATCCTGACGATCAATAGCTTTGTGCTGGGCTGGACTGAGGATGAATTCACTCCAAACTTGGGAGAGCTACAAGCAGTTCCTTGGAAACACAGAGCAGGGATCTGCCGCTGGTAAGGTTTCAGCTGCATAAGGTGCCTCCTGGGTGGAGAGGAGCCAGATGAGCCGTCCTCTTAGATTTTCCTGTTTTGCAATTGGGTTTTCGCTCTGCCATGGAGCCAAAGCCCCGGAGCTGCCCTGGGATGCTCAGATGGGATCGGAGCTGCCTTGTGGGGTCTGCGGCTGTCCCGGGGAGGTGGGTGCGCTGTCCTGCCGGTGCTCGGGGAGGGCGAGCGGCGTTTATCCTGCGCTGTGAAGCCCAGTACACCGAACGAGAGAAAGCAAATGCACACAGACCTCCAGTGGCTCTCCCGAGTACTGCACTGCATTGTCACTGCCACCCCAGGGACCGGGACCTCGCCTGGGGAGCCTCTTCTCCCCGCCACTGGACCTGGGTGAACAAGAGACCACTTACTAAGTGAGCAAAAGCAAAGATATATGGAAAAGATCCTCTTCTCCTAGCTGCTTCAGCGGCCAGTGCCTCAAGCATAAGGTTGGCTGAGGCTGCCGGCAGTGCTTCAGGTCTCGGGGAGGAAGGAGGACATGTTCCCCGTGTAACGAGGCTGTCCCGTGGCAGTACCGAGCTGCCTTTCCTGTGCTCCACCTGACTTTTGGGGCCCAGAGCCTGCAGCTTGCATAGGAGGGTGCTGGTAGCCACAGGTCCTGGGGAAATTGAGATACACCCACACAGTCCTATTGTGGGGTCTGGGACCTGGCATGGGATCAGCTTGGCTGCTTACAGCTCCCCACTGGGCAAGATGGAGCTGGACTGCAGGTGAGACACGCAGGGATTTCATTTCCCAAACTTGGCCATATGCTTTCTTACAACGAGGGACCAACACTCAGGAATGCTCAGTGAAAAACATACTGAGGGGCCAGAAAAGGTCTGGCTTAAGGACTAATAGGATGCATCACCAGGACAAACACTCCTTATAACCTACAGCCTGCAGGAAACAGTGAGGTACAGAAACTCTGCACTCCCCTCCTTCCCCCCCTCCCTCTTTGAGACACACAGAGGCTTTCCTACACCAACCTCCCTCACCCAGGCAGACAAAAGGCCTGAACTCATTAGCCTCATGTGATCTCACCAAAACCCTTCTAACAACCAGCAATTACTAATACACCTCAACTGCAAATACATCCGTAAGAAATTGTAGTGCTCTGTGTGCCAGTCTGCTGCTCCTGGGGGGAAGAAACCATTAGTAAAATAACCCCCTGTTTTTTGGTGATCATTTTCCAGGTTCAACAAAGACCAGGGAATTAGGTTTGATGTGGATTTTTTCTTTTGGCACCCCTTTCTACCACATGGGAAAGCTGTTTTTCCCTAGCATAGTTTCTTAGTCCCAGTCTCCTGTATTGCATGGCTTCTTCTAACAGCCCCAGTGTCCATTATCTTGCTCTCTGCAAGAGGCAGAGTGAGCTCAAAACTCAGTACAAATGTTTTAGAGCCAAGGAGGTGGCTTTGACAAACAGGTTTTATACGGGAAAAACCAAGAGCAGCACTGATTGAAAAAGGGAAGATCAGAGGATTTGAGTTCAAGCCTTAGCATCTAATTTCAGCATGTCCGAGTAAGGATTGAAGCCTGGTAAGAAAAACCTCCTTCCTGCTGTCCCCCGTCCACCTGCCAGTGCTTCCCAGGGGAATTTCTGCTGACAGCTTCAAAATGCAATTTCTGTACTAGCAGCAGCACGTTGGGCCTGGCAGGAATAGCTTTACCAGATGACTGGCTGCTCGTCGCTGCCAGAGCCACTGGTCCATGGTGCAGGGATGGTGCCATTAGTCATGGGATTCCAAGAAACCCCAGGCTTTTGGGCCAGCACCCCCATGCACTCAACTGTGCCTCCTGAGCAGCACACTGAGGCTCTCAGCTCAGTGCCTTGCCCAGAAACAGGGTGGCTTTGCTGACAACAGAGCCAGGAAGGTTTTGTTGAGAGCAGAGTGCTGCCTTGAATCAGCAGCACTTAACCCACCACCTTCCCCATCCCATCCCATCCCATCCCATCCCATCCCATCCCATCCCATCCCATCCCATCCCATCCCATCCCATCCCATCCCACATCTGCCCAGTTCCTGCTGTATACCCCAGCATATGCTAGGGTGCCCAACCTAGCAGGAAAGCTTCGGGAGACCACAGGCTCCCTTGCTGATGCTTACCTGCTGCTCCCTGACTACCCCGTGCTATTTCCAGCACATCTTCAGAAAATAGCTCACTCCCCATGACATGACTGGCTCTCCACAGCGGGGAGCGAACTCAGCAATTTACCAGAGGGATTCTGATTCTTATTTTAGACTTCTATTTTGGCCTTTTTTCTTTTTAAATTTGTTAAGTTAATCCCTTTTAAAGCTCTGGGAGCATGGTGCTGCCACTGCAGCATCTCAGCGCCCACAGAAGAATTACTGGCTTCACAGCCCCCCCTCCTGCAAGCTGCTTTCCTTACCTTGCCCCCATGTGCCTCCTTTAATTTGGACAATAGAAGATGCTCTGAGCTAAGCAGCTGTTGTTTGTTTTGTTGTTTTGCTGTTGTTTTTTTTTTTCACCTGCAGACATCACCATTTCTTAAAGAGCAGCAGAGAAGAAATGCAAATCTGGGTTTTCGGCATGTCTGGTGGCAGCAGTGATGTTGTTGGGCCTGGGACTGAAGACTGCAGAGTCCAAACACAAATCAAAACTGTGGGTTATATCCATCACCTTGCAATCTGCTCCATCTCCACATCCCTTGTGACATGGCCTTTCCCAAGATCACATTTTGCTGTGAGATCTGCCTCGTGTCTTCCACGTGTGGAAACCTGGTCACCAGAAAATCTGTGTGTAACATCTGCAGGGCATCTCAGTTTCAGTGGACGGGAAGAGACTGATACTCTGTGGTCATGCGAGTCTCTTTTCAGTTGCTTCAGTATATCAACACGTGGCTATAACCAACCCAGGCTTCATCTGTTATTCCTGCAATGCCAACTATGTCTCATCTTGACTCATTTTCTATTACATCCAGCTGTTCTGGCTGATACACTATTGACCTTTTCAGCTGGTTCAGCACTTGGCTACCAGGAGGTCATCGGACTCTGACACAGGCTCAACGCTGACATCTATTTTACTGGGGTGAGGAGGGATTTCATCCACCTGTTCCAAGCAGGAGCACCTTGGAAGATCAGCTGGCCCTTGCTCACCAACACGAGGTCACCGCCATGTCTGCAGATTTCAGGCAGTGTAAATAAATCAGTCTGACCCTGAAGTTTCAGTAAACTTTGTCATCTGGCAAGTGCAGCTCAGCGGCTCATTCTCTGGCTCTTGGAAACCACAGGTTTGTATCACAGCAGGACCAGGTCGTGACTTCAGCTTTGTTAGGCAAGAGGAGATGCCATAGTGATGCACTTGCTAAAAATACCTACTAAATATCATATAGCAGCCCTGCTCCCCAGGGAAGCATGGCCAGGGCTTGGGAAAGGGGAGAAGACAGAAAGGCAGGGTGAGGGACTGACCAAGACACGTAACTGCAATATGGGAGATGGGAAGTAAGCAGAGCATAAAATGTTGGGATGCCATATTTTGTAGAATGGCTTTTTCTAGTGGGCAATGATTTCTCAAGGTAACTTTATCTTTTATTTTTGCCCAATCTATTTGCCCATGTTCAGCCCTTAAAACTGAATCTCTGATTGCGATGGGGCCAGAAGTTATCCAGATTTCCTTCACCAAGTAAGGAACAAGGATTCCCAAACTATTTCCAGTCAAAGTTAGCCTCTTCTGACATTAAAAAACAGGAGATGGAGATTCTGCAGGTGTTTAAATCTCCTTTTAGTTACTCCTCATGTCTAACATGAGTAATTTTTGCTGGATATTACTCCATTTACCTCTTGTCCCCTTGCCAAGAGTGGAGGGACAACAACTGATCACCTCCTCCTTTACAGCAACCTTTTTCATGTTGGAAGACTATTTTCTTATGGCTTTTTAACCTCCTTTTGTAGACTAAACAAGGCTGATTCCTTCAACTTCACCCACAAACTTTTTTTTCAGTCATTTGGTCTTGATTTAGAGCGTAAGGCTTGGCTGGTGTGCCTAGGTTAAGACTGCAAGCAAAAAAACCCACCCTCTCATCATTATTTCAGTTGTGCTGGAAAAATAATCAAAGCAGATGCAGCTACATACATTGTATGGCCTTTGTTGGTGTTGCTTGTGGTTGCAGCACCACAGGGAAGATACGCCAGCCCCTTCTGCATAAGTCTTCTAGATAAGGGTCAGCTGAAATCCAGAGGTTCGTCTCTTTGTTGCAACCACTGTGGTTCGCAGCGCATTTCTGCCTTGGTTCCAAGTGGCATTGCCACTGCTTGACTTCTGCAGGAGTCTTGCCGGGGGTGTTGACACAACCTGCACCTGTGGCTCTGAGCTTTCTTGTGCTTTTGGCAGCTTCTTATGCTGTGGACAGGGTAGGAAGTGGAGCAGAAACTGCCCCGCAAGGCTCTTGCTTTGTCCTTGCTCCGTGCAAAAGCCCATGTGATGCTCCTGGAGCAAGGCAGCCCAGGCTGGTTGTGCATCTTGCTGTGGGGACACCCAGCCCATGCTTTGTGCACCCTCACCCAGACCCTTCTGTGATACAGCAGGTCTCTGAGAGATGCTTTGGGCTTTTAACAGTCTTGCCTGGGTACCCTCCTCCTTCAGGAAGAGAGTTATGTATGTGTAGGGAGAAGATTAAAATCCTCATGGAATCAGAGAATCATTTTGGTTGGAAAACATCTTTAAGATCAAGTCCAACTTCTCTCCTTCGGTTTTCCCCACAGGATTCCTTTCCTCTCTGTAAGTGGGAGTTTCTGTGACTGGTGTACCATCACAAGAGTCCACCTGGGCCAGATGTCCTGCACCTTCTGGGAAACGGAGGACTAGAGAAGGAAAAGCAAGACAGCTTTTCCAGACACTCAGACAGCACATTCATATCATGATAAGGTTTGGTTTCTTTACAGTTGGGTCTACATTGAAGCCTCCTTGGGTCCCCAGTGCTGAGGAAAAGTTTTTCAAACCTCTCTTCTGCTTTTTATAATCCCCTGCTTGTCTCAGAGACCCCAAAGAGGGGTCCATGTCCTGCCCAAGGGCCTCCCTTGGTGACTTGTGGAAGGCGTATGGCTGTTTGTAGGCTGGAGGGACACACTGGGAACAGCACGTTGAGCTGGTTTTGCTATCTCAGTGGGACCGACTGATTGCAGGGAACAGCTGGTCTGGCCAGTACAGAAGTGAGATAGTGAGATGCCACATGAGTAAGACTAAACAAAGCAGTCCTGACTTGCTGCTCCCTTCAAGCAGATCAAACCAAAAACTACCCCAAACAACTCACCAAAGTGAGAGGCAAATGAGAGACAGTGCCTTCATTTTAAAATGGCATCTGGCCCCACAGGAAAGGACCTGTTCAAAGGACCCAGCACCCTGGCTCTTTTGTGCCCAGCCCTGATGCTCAGCCACTCCCAGGATTTTTGACTCTACTACTAATAACGACTGGGTTTTCTACCAGAGTCAATTAATATCATAAATCCCTGTTGTAAATCCTTGTAAAAATTGTGCTGGGTACAGGTCCTACAGCTTCCTGCAGGGACCTCTGCCTCCTGAAGCTGGGGGGTGGACAGCCATTGCAGGAGATGCTCTGGGGCTTCTCACCCCAAAGCACTTTTCAAAAATCCACCTCTCCTCCTGAACCAGCCTTGGCTTGCTGTGTGGCAGAGAGCAAACCATCCTGCCAGAGCTTCGGGGCTGGGTGATAAGTGCTGGGGCCCTGCAAGAACTTTGGGCTGAATTTAGAGATCTTAAATTGTCTCATGCTTAAGGTCAGGTTGGGTGTAGTTGGTGGATCTCATTGTTCTCCAGACTGGGGAGAAGCTCTGTAGGAAGGGGTATGAACACAGTCATATCTTGCTCCCCAGTAATATTCAGGTAGAGAAGAGTCTTCTCTTTAAGCAGATGAGGACAGTGTTGTGTTGTTGCCTAAACAGAGGGGGGTGATGCCATTTCATAACCTGCCTGACGTCCAGCTGCTCTGCACGGGCAGGAATCTACCCCAGGCTCTCTGTCAAAGCCACCAGCCCTGTATGGATGGTCTGGCACCCACAGAGGACCCCAAATGGTGCTCCATGCCTCTGCATGGGCAACTGAGTGGGGCCCGTGCTGACTCTGCTTTGCAAAACCAAAAGCAGCCCCAGAGCTTGGGGTGGGGAGGCAATGCCCAGTGGGGACACCTGTGTCCAGACTGTCATTGCTGGGGACTCAGTTGTTTTGACCTGTTGACTGTTAATACCACTGTTTGGGTTAAACAGCCAGTTGCACAACTGGGCTTGGGGTAGCCCTTGTTTTAGGTGTACACACTGCAGCCTTCCCTGCAAAACAATGTTTGGCCCCAAAGTGCACATGGCCAGAGCTGGGCAGAGTGGCTTTCTTTCCCTGTGAAATTTGTGAGGGTATCAAAGAAAAAAATAATACATCTGTCACAAGCTGCAATGAAAAGCCACAATCACAGAAGCCTTTGTCAAGCTGTAAACCTGAAAGAAAGATTCCAGTGAGCACAAGTGAAATATTTCACTTCCATTTCAAGCATGCAGAGATGGCCCGTCACCCCGCTCTGGTTGCAAAACAATATGTGATCAGCCATGTCAAACATGGCTCAAAAAATATTTTCTGAGTTGCAAAATTACTGTAAGCCAACTTTTTCCAGCAGAACACATTGTTTTTAGCTCATCTGATAAATTTTTAGTTTTCCCACGAATCTCGTTAGCCCAGCAGCAATCCAATAAACTCCAAGCTGTAGCTGGTCTCTGCCATTTCTATGAGCACTGGAGGAATAAATGTGGCATGTGGAGTGATTTATGCAAGTTCACTTGTGTTTCCCAGTTGTGGTTGCCATTCCCCTGCAGCTCTGATGCTCTCCAGGAATCTCCTTGCTTCTTGCCCTCCTGCTGTGCTCCCGAAGGGGCTGTCTGGGTCTCCCGTCTGTGCTGCTGTCTCCCAGCCCACCCATGCAGTAGCAACCTGTCACTGTGATGAGCGTGGAAAATGGAGAGCCAGTAGTGGAGCTGAGAAGTGTGTGTGTGTGTGTCAGCCCACCTGCCTGCCCGGCAGCATTGGGCCAACACCTCCACCAGCCTGCTCTGACTCTGGCTGCAAAAGGGGAAGAAATCAGAGGAGGACACTGAGGCTGGGGGAAGCGGTGGCACAGAGGAGTTTGGAGCTTGTGGCACTTGGAAGTTTATTATTAGGCACTGGAACAAGTTGCCCACAACCTCCTAGGTTGTGGATACCCCCTCTGTGGAGGCATTCAAGGCCACGCTGGATGAGGCTTTGTGCAGCCTGGTCTAGTGGGAGGTGTCCCTGCTCATAGCAGGGAGGTTGGAACTTGAATATCTTTAAGGTCCCTTCCAACCTTAACCATTCTATGATTCTATGATTTGATTTCTGAAAAATATATTTGGAGGAAGGATTTCACCTCGGTGCATGAAGAAATATCTGGTCAGGGAATGGGACGAAAGCACTCATTTTGTTATTAGGCATCCAAAAGGATCATGAGTTTCTGATGAGCTTTGAGACATGCAGAGCTTCTCCTGGGCCTGAGATGTGAAGTCAAGCATGAGATAAAACCAGTTCCTGGGATGAGATAGTATTTAGCATTATTGAACAGGGAACAGGGGGAGAAGGAGGGAGGGAGGCTGCACACAGCAGTCAGGCTTTGCTTCCTGCCAAGCCCCAGGGTTGCAGAGAGAGTCCCAGATGAGGAGTCCCTTGGGGTGGACAGGCACAGCAATCAAGCTGAGGCAGCTGGAGAGCAGCAATCCCAACCAGACCCCTGAAAGGGGAGACACAAAGATATTCCAGCTGCTCCTTCAAGCTCTAGTCACCTCTGGGGGCATATTCAACTGCTCACATTATGCTGCTTGCAGGGAGTCATCACCCTTAAGAAAAAAGGCAAGTGGAGCTGGGATCCCAGCAGCACTTTTAAGCTCCTCCTGGATGCTAAACTCCTTGGGGATAAAAAATTCCCTGGACTATTTGCATGCACTGCATCTGTAAAACACGTAACACAGCAGAGCCTGCTTCTCCTCTGGGGTTTCTCCCACTGCAGCAGGAACATGAAGCTCTTGTGTGGCCTCATGGGACACGGCATTTCTGTGGGCTCCTCTCCAACACGTCAGTAGCTGTTGGCTCTTCCTCACAGCTTCCAGCCTGTAGGCATTTCTCCCCAAGGCTCAGCACGCAGGGGTGGCTTTGATCAAGGACGTCCACAAAGCTCCCCATCGTACTCTATGCTGGCTGGGGGGTTGGGGGTGACCTCAAGGGTTAATAGCCACTGCCAGCTGTGGCTCCTGAGCAGGGACAGAAAGGGCCCGGACACCTCGCCGGGAGGTAATGCTGTTTGAGCACTGCTGGAAAAGACTTCAAACCCCTCAGCTAATTTCAGATGTTCTGCTTGCAACACGGAGAGCTGCATTCCCATCTAGGAAAGAGCTCTTCCCTGGGACTAGCAAGGGAAGGGACTTTATTAACATAATTGTGTCAAGAGTGGCCTTTAGTTTCAGCACATCTATCTTTCTGAAAGCCCCAGTTGAGGTGGTTTCCCTCATATGACACTTTTCTCTTCTAAGGAGCCCAAGAGTGCTGCAGAAGAGGCCATTTCAAAACCCGGGGGATGCAACATGGGGCAACTGCTCCTTTTCCAGGAGTTTGAGAGAATAAAACATGCAGACTATTAAAATCAGAGAGAAAATGTTGGGCAAACTAATGCTTACTTTCAATGCTCTGAGCAGGATAAAAGATTTCTCCATGTTGACAAATATGGTATAGCTTATTATCTACAACAAAAATAGCTGTATCTGTATCTGTAGCAGACACAACCTTTCCTTTAAGCTAGTTAAAAGGGAGTTTTAGCTGGGTTGAACTTTGGACCTGATGTGTCATGAGCAGAGCATCCTGCCAGGCTGTGAGGCCCATGTAATGAAACAGGATCATGCTTGTCTCCAACCAGAGATGCCATTTGCTTTAGTGCTCCCTGATTTAGAAGGTGCCAAGGAGCTCCTCAACATGAGGAGAGGCACCCAGGCCCACTTTGGTACTCCCCTATGGAGCCATAATCTCTTCTACTGCTGTAGAAGACCAAACATGGAAACACATCTGTCTGGGGAAGCTGGATTTCCCCGCATCTGGCCAGGCTGGTGAAAGCAGCACTGTCTTCCTGGTGGGAGCGGACACCTTTTATCAGTGAGGGATTTCCCTGGAGGATGGTGCTGACGGATGCAACAATGAGATCATGGAAGAGCAAGCAGCATCAGATGACCGGATCACAGTCTGTCCTGGACGTGTGTCTAACCCACAGCTTGTACCTTTTAATGCACAGGGTCTGCAGCCTGTTAACTTGAGATATATGTGGCCTGGTAACAACACTTGATGAGGCTGAAACAGCGTCCTTTAGGAAGTTTAAAGCAGTGATTGCTCCCTCTCTGTTGTCAGCTGTACAGTGAAGTGTTATTCCTGGCTGCCTGGTTCCCTGGGGAAAGAGATATCTGGTGGTGAGAATATCACCATCAATGCCATGCCCCTTCTAGGGAAGCTACAGGGAGATGCATTTGTTTCCTTGCTTTTTCTCTCCCTATTAGGTAAATGTGTCACCAGGCCTTACAGATGGGTCCTGCCATAGATCCCATAAATGTGGTGTCAGCATCAGCTCTGGGATTTTTACACCCTAATTCCCTCGTGTCTGAAAGCACCATGAGCAACCTGGTCTAGTGGGAAGTGTCCCTGCCCATGCAGGGGGTTTGGAACTAGATGATCTTTAAGGTCCCTTCCAATCCAAACCATTCTAGGATTCTATGATTTTATGATTTTATGTTTTCAGACGAAACTTAGAGCATCCCTGCAGGATGGGGCTGAAGAGTCCTTACTGACCAAAACCTCTCCAGACCTACTCCTGTTGGCTTTAGAGATGGAGAGTGCTTCAGGCAGAGACAGAGAGAGCAGTGAGAATCCTGCTGTACAGGGGCTGTCACTGCCAGGACACCGACTGAGGAGGAGTTTACATAGTTTACATCTATTTATTGTTGCTTTTCTCCCACTGCTGTTTGCGAGATATTCCTCATCTTTTTCCCAGGAATAATCCATTTGGTTTCCTCTTAGTTAGAGTTGTACAAAATTAAGGAATTCTTTTAGTTAGTTTCATTCTTTTGGTTTGGGTTGGGTTTTTTGCCCCAGCGAAATTTTTAGGATCTTTTATTTGCTGATACCTGCTGATACCTCCTCAGGTCTGACCAGCTGGGGTTAAAATGGTGCATTGGTGCTGTCTGTAACTGAGTGAGTGCTTCAAGAGACTGCGAGAACCACCGTTCCTGTAATGCACCACACAGAGTGGCTGACCCGTTCTTAGCAAGCTGGGAACACTGGCGGCAAGTGTGGGAATGAAATCTGTGCAACAGTCAGTGAGAAAAAAAATACATGAAAATGTGAACTTTAAATGTAGAGCCTGAGTTCTTATGGTCAAAGGTATCTCTGAGTACTGCACTGTATGCTGATCGTATTAGAACAAATAATTTCATCTTTGAAGAAGTAGAAAGTAAATAATGATCTAGAGATACCCAAGAGTAGACAGTCAAACTTTTTATAACTACTCAAGGAAACTGGAAAATACAACTCTGGTGGAGAACTGGCTCCAGGTCATGTCAGGAAAAGAAAGTCTCTGGGACAGCAGTATTCTGCCTTGCATTGTTACTCCACCTGAATTGTGCCTGGAAACTGTAATTTTTGCCTCCATTTTAGTGAGAAGTATCGTGTTCCAGCGTGGTGAGATCAGATACTCTGGGAAGGGCAGAACATTGCTCAGCTGAGCCATCACAGCCATATGGCTCTGAAGAGCAGTCACCAGAAGCCAGTCAGCTCTGTGTTTGATATGGGGGTAAGTATGTCAGTGCTGAAGGAAATAACTGCTGACCTCCTCTGTGGGGAGGGGGAAGGAGGAGGGAGGTTCTGCTGATTTCCCTCTCCTCCTGCTTTGATGGCCTCCACAGAGAACAATGGCTTAAAGGGTGGGCTGGATAAGATCCTGAGATAGAATTGTGGTGAGCTAGGGTTGTGTTAGGTGATACTTCAGCTGAGTAATGTGTGAATAGGTGGGGTTTTTTTAATTTTTCCTTTGCCTTTTTTTACTTATTTTCTTAGTAATTTTCACAGACACTTGGAAGCGTGGGAATGCTGCATCACTGACAACACAGAAGTGCCTTGCCAAACATTTATTATTTTTTTTAAGGAAAAAAAAGCTGCTCCAGCACTGACTGACTGACTGTCTCACTCGTTATGGCAAGGTCCTTTGCTGTGGATCCCCATGAGGACTCAGAGCATCAGTGCTCTGAGGGGTTTGTTCTTTACAAGTGTTGTATACAATAGTGTGCTTCTAAAATCAAATCTCTCCATGTTTCCAGCTGTGTTCCAGCTCTCCTGCAGAGGCACAGTAAGTGCTAGTTGGTGCAGTGTGTGTCCTTTTCAGGTGAAGGCTGTGGATCAAAAGCCTTTGAGGAAATTCTGCTCTCCCTGGATGAGCACGAGAATGCCAGCATTCCCCTGGTGACCCCCTCCCACAGAGAGGTAAGGTATGTTTCTGTGCTGTTACTCGCTGGGTAAACTGAGGAACCCTGGATCCCAGAAGTGTATTCCTGTGGTAGAACTACACTAGATGGACTCTAGACCCTGGGGTCTGGTTCCAAAGAAGTAGAGCATTTTGACTTCCAGCTGCTCTCTGTTTACAAGCCCTATAAATACTTGTTTCTGTTTAGATGCAGCAAAAATGCCATTCACAGTACCAAGAGGTATGAAAGTACCTGATGGACTAGTCGTGTGTGAAGACTGGTGACTGAAGCTGCACAGTTTCTGAACAAGTCGTAGTTCTCGGGTATAAGCTCTGTGAAGCATTTCTCCAGGAACTTGGCTGGCTGTCTTTCCCCCTAGCCTTCCCCACACCTCCCTGTCTCAGACCCTGATGCCACTAGAGATGAGTGATGGTGCTGTTGAAGCTGAAAAGCCCATGGACGTTCCAAAAGAGCTGTGGATGATGGTGGATCACCTGCACCACAATGCTTCCCAGCAGGTTGGCAGTGTTTGAATGGTGCTCTTTACGGTCTCCATAGGGTGTCTAGAGGTGCTCTTTAGGGTCTCTAAATGTGCTATAGGGTCTCTATAGGTGCTGTCCTGAGTTTCATTGTGCAGTTTTGCTTACATTTGCAGGCAAAAGATCTTTTCCAGCCTTGGTGATTCAGTGATTCTGTGTGTGAGAGACGAGGTCCCCCACAGACTATAAGGAATGGTTCTCATAGTCTCTCTGCTAAAAATGGCCGCTACCATACAGCCACACTGCAAGGACCTTTCAAGGACACCAAAACTACAAAATGGCTGAGGTGGACCTTGGGGAGGACTAAAACTTGCTGGAATGGCGGGAAGGCGAATGGAGACTGTGAAACATTGTTCCAAAAGAGAGGAAAGCTGATGCCTGACTGGTCAGTTTTGACCAACCAGGCAAAGGATTGAAAATGAACCTATCAAGCACCAGGGTGCACACCAGAGTTTCCTATAAAGTAAGCACCAGCACCCCTATCTGCCGCTGCTTCTTTTCCCTGGAGCTGTGCCGTCCTTTTCCTGGAGTTGTCCCGTCCTTTTCCTGGAGTTGTCCCGTCCTTTTCCTGGAGTTGTCATCCCTGCTGCCATCAAACCTGCTGCCAAACCTGGAAGCAGAGGTCGCCTGCATCAAGCCAGCTGCCACTTCACTGGAGGGAGTGAGGGCTTGAGCCGGGGAACAGCCTTTCTAAAGGCTTAGGAGCTGAACCAAATACTTGTGTGCTCACCCTCCAGAAGATTAGTCTAGAGGATGCTGGCCAGCAAGAGCCAGGGCTGGTCCCCGACTCCAACCAACGCAGAAGCGTAAGACTACTTCCCTGTTCTCTGATCGGGCTTACCCTTCCCTTGAATCCTGCTGCGTCCTCTCTAATATCCCTGGGGTGGTATCAATATCCCTTCCCTTACTTCCCTAAATCCTCCTCTTGTTCGGGTATATTTCCCCTTGGGCTGTTTCCCCTATTAATTGCATTGTGTACTGGTTGCTGGTTTCTTCTTGTTTTGTGTATGTGATCTGTGCTTAAGATCTTAAAGTAAAAAGCACATAGCCTAAATTGCCCATTTCTCCCGTGCTCATTTCAGTGGCGGTGCAGTTAAATACCCGTGGGGGGAGGCTGCCAAGGGGTAAAATGTGGGAAAGGCCGCTCAGGAGCCCGCGCACAGTCCAGGGGATTCCAAAATTTGTCGAATCAGAGTGAGTGCATGTGTGTTTGAGACGTGGTAAATAGCACAAAGTGAGTGCAGAGTCCTGAACTGTGGTTCCATCCTCCCGCAAGGGAAACGGCCAGTGACGGACAAAGTGGAAGGCGTGGAAGGGCAGAGTGAAAGGGTGCGTGCCTGTGAACTCGTGTGGAAGGTGGCTGGTGTGTTCATCAGTGCCTATGAGACATCACACTCAACCTGCCTCGTGAAACATTAACCTACACACATCCACACACCGTGTCATTCGCCCAGGAGCCCGGGACCGTGACACTGTGTTTCTGTGAAAACAAACTCAAAGCTGAAGTGACAACTGAGGTTGTGTGGTCCTCCAGTTTAATGGCTTCAAACATACCTTCAACCTTACCAGAACCAGAGTTTGGCCCTAGAGATACTATCACTAAATCTCAGCTTGTACAAAGGGAAGATTCCTACACAAGCATCCAGAGCTTCAGGTAACGATCACTCCTGAGAAGAACTTACTTTTGCAGGGAATAAGGTAGGTAGCATAAGCTATCAAAATAACTCATGTTCCTTATTTCATCTGCTACCCCTGCAAATAGGAAATTTTGTAGAAAAGTATGATCCTTGGTTTTCAGAACAGCTTTACTTCCTTGTTGGGGCATTAGCAGAGAATAATTTAGTTCATGTCTCTGTCAAGGCTTGCCTCATGGTTTCTTTTGAGAAAATGGCCTTTTTGAAATTACTTTTTCCTGTGCTTATTTCAAACTGTTTCTGGAAATGCACTGATTCTGTGCACCCCTGGCCTTCTCGCTCACAAAACTTTACTGTGGTTGAAATCCTTTTGTGTGTGTTATTCTACAGATTTATCATTTCAAACTGCTACTGCACAGCTCTAGTCTCTTTTTTAATTTTAGTTAACTTTTTTGCAGATTTTTTGTTGGGACATAGAATGCGAACAGTCAGTCCCCCAGAGGAAGCCTCCAGCCTTGGCTGAGGTGTGAATTAGAGTTTTCAGTTATAAGTTTAGTGAGTATAAATCATCTTTGCTGTCCACAGAGTCTTTTCCAAAAGAACTCTGGCCAAGCTGCTAGAGATGTACGAATGTGTGTTCCAGAAACCACCAGACTGTTGCTCGGACTTTTCTCTCCTGACTCATCTTGTGACTGGAAATGCCATCGTGCTGGTGTTGGGGGCAGAGAAGCAAGGGGATACTCCCAAGTGGGACTTATCAGAGAGCTGACTGAAGCTGGCATGCCTGTCGATATGATCGGAGGAACATCTATTGGTGCTTTCATGAGTGCCTTCTACGCCGAAGAGCGAAGCTACAATCAGATGAGGATCAAAGCCAGGCTGTGGGCCATGGTTACAAACTCGGTGTTTAAGACTATTCTAGACTTGACATATCCAATAACCTCTATGTTCTCTGACACAGCTTTTTATCAACAACAACATCTTCAAAGAAAAGGAGAGGATCTGTGGATTCCTTATTTCACCATCACAACCAACATCACTGCCTCAGCAATGAGGACCACACAGATGGCTCTCTGTGGAGGCATCCCTGTGCCAGCATATCCCTCTCTGGCTATATGCCTCCCCTCTGTGACCCGAAGGATGGGTGTCTCCTGATGGATGGAGGTTATATCAACAATCTTCCTGCTGACGTTACGAAGTCCCTGGATGCAAAGGTGGTGATCATGATAGACGTGGGGAGCAGGGATGAGACAGACCTCACCAACTGAGGCTGACGTGGCTGAGGGCGTTGCCAGGGCAACCACGCAGCATTTAAATGCTGCGATACGCGGAGGCTCCCTCAGACCACGAGGAGAGCGGACAGAGGCAGCGGCCATCACAGAGAGCTGCGCGAGCAGGGCGTGCGGGTGAGTGTGAGAGGAGGGGTTGGTGAAACCAACCAGCGAAGAAAGAGTTAAGTATAGTTTCCACCCGAGCAAAAGCTGTTGCCAGGAGGACTGTGGCAACCCAAATGGAGGTTCCTCACAGACATTTGAGGCTCCAGGTCTCTGGCTGCAGAGAGTGCCAGAGCCTGTTGTTCACCCTGGAGAATGGCAGAGACCAGCTGTGTGAGGTATGAGCAGATAAATTATCTATTTGGCATGGTTGCACAGCTGAAGGAGGAAATAAAGAGGCTAAGGATTATCAGTGAGTGTGAGAGGGTGACAGACCATTGGTGCCATGACTTAGCCTCCTTGAACCAGGCCCAAAAGACAGGTGGGGCTCATGATGCAGACCGCTGCCTGTGTCCTGTCCACCTAGCTGAGCATGATGGCCTACAGGATGAGAAGCAATGGCGACAAGTTCCTGCATGGCACAAGCAGTATGGTAAGGGCGTCCCTAGAGTTCCCCCTCCCCAGGTGACCTTGCAAAACAGGTACAATGCTCTGCAAGGAGAACCAAATGGTGATGTGGATGATGGTTCACCAAACTTGGAGGTGTCACTGAGGCCAAGTCAGTCCATACCTCGTATCAAAACCACCTCAGTTAAGAAAAAAAGGTGGGTACTTGTCATAGGTGACTCCGTTCTAAAGGGAGTGGAAGGCCCTATATGCAGGCCAGACCCACTTCTTAGGGAGGTCAGGTGCCTCTCTGGGGCCAGGGCTAAGGATATGTAACGGACTTGCCTTCACAAACTCTAAGCCACGCCCCTCACCAGGACTAAATGATTCTCATGTTGGCATAAAACCTCAGGGAAGACGGACCTTAGTGAGGACTAAAAGAGCGGGAAGGCTAAAGGTGGGAAAAATGCAACATTGTTGCCACCACCAGAGCCGCCTCGGGACCACCGCTCAAGAAGGAACCAATAGGTGACCAGATTGAAAACTTACGGACCTATCACAGGCCGAGTTTCCTAGCCTGACTGCCTATAAAAGAGGGCTCGCCAGAGCCTTTGCCGCCGCTTCATCCGGGGGTCACCTGAAGACGATAAGAGGACGCCAGAGAAGAAAGCCAGCCAACGTGCCAACCACTGCTGCCATGGGCTCGAGCCACAGCTCAAAAGCCTTTTTCAAGGCTCTAAGGAGCTGAGAGCTGCGTGTGCTCGCCCTGAAGACTCCAGGGAAGGATAAGCTGGCCATCAAGAGTTAGGGCGGGTCCCTAACTCCAACAGGACAGCAGGAGCGTAAGATCCCTTGCCGTTTTTTCCCTGAAATTCCAAATTCTCCCCAGGAGGTGGGAGGGGGAGCAGGAACCCTTCTCCGTTTCCTAATCTGGCCGCAGGCGCGTTAATTCCCTGTTTACACAAATTAAGTAGATTTCTGGTTCTTTGGTCTGCTGCTATCATTGCTGTTAATTGTTTGTCCTAATTTTGCTGTGCCTTTAATCATAAAGTAAAAGCACATATTTCAAATTGACCTTAGCGTTTAGTCTCCTTTGGTACACGGTCCCTTTAAATACCCAAGGGGGGAGGTGCATAGAGGTATCATAAGCGGGACTTGCCGCTCGGGTCCCCTGGGGTGTGCGATCGTTGGGCAATCAAACCGTGTGCGTGTGAGCGTGGTTGAGACGCGGCACAAGCCGCGAAGCGAGTGTGGACTCCTGAACCGCGATTCTGTTCTCCCGCGAGGGAAACGGCCAGTGACGGAGGAAGTGTAAGTCGTGAAAGGACAGCGTGGACGTGGGCGTGTTTGAGAATACAGAGCGCGAGGCTGAGTGCGTGTGTGCGCTTGCTTCAAAGACACAACACTAATAAATCCGGCCCGCGGAACACTCGCTTCCACCCATCCAACACCTGCCACCAAACGCACATAGAGGAGAGCCCCGATCGCAACAGGATATACGGAAGAAACTCCCTATGCTAGTTCAGCCCTCAGATTACTACCCATTAATGTTATTCCAAGTAGGCAGTGACGAGGTAACTACCAGAAGTCTAGGGGCAATGAAGAGAGACTTCAGGGCCCTGGGACAGCTGGTTAGGGGATCAGGAGCACAGGTGGTGTTCTCCTCTATCCCACCAGTAGCAGGGATTGATGAGGGGATAAACAGGAAGAGCCAGAAGGTTAACTCCTGACTGCAGGACTGGTGCAGCCGACAGGACTTCGGCTTTTTCGATCATGGATGGACCTATAGGACACCAGGCATGGCAACGGGTGGGGGAAGCCTAACCCAAAGGGGGAGAAGGATCCTGGGGCATGAGTTAGTAGGGCTCATTGAAAGGGCTTTAAACTAGGTTTGAAGGGCCATGGAGGTGAAACCAGGCTCACCAGAGATGAGCCTGAGGACAGACACCAGTCTGCGGTCCCACTTGAGGTGGGAAATGGGGATAAATGCGGCAACAAAAACACACGGCTCGCTGATAGGTCAGTAAACACGCAAGTGGCCGGGTTATCTGTACCGCAGCTCAAATGTATTTATATGCCAATGCCTGTAGCATGGGAAATAAACAAAAGACGTTAGAAGCTATTGTGAACCAAGGAGACCATGATATAATTGCCATCACGGAAACGTGGTGGGATGATTTGCATGGTTGGAGTGCTGCAATGGATGGCTACAGGCTCTTTAGAAGGGACACGTAAGGCAAAAGAGGTGGTGGGGTGGCATTACATGTTAAGGAGTGCTTTGATTGCCTAGAATTCAATGTTAGACACACCAAGGCAGAATGTTGATGGGTAAGGATAAAGGGGAAGGCCAATGAGGCTGATATCCTAGTGGAATTATTGATTTCATAAGCAACCAGGCTGAAAGAGACTCTGACTTGTATGAAGATACGCAGATAAGAGCGAGCAGGAATCTCCCCAGTGTGGACAGGCAGACAAGCAGCATGGGAGAGCCAGGCTAGCGCTCAGAAGGGTCTTATCTTGCTGGCCGAGAGCTGTGCCCCATTCCTACTGACAGCAGCCATATTTATTTAATAAAGATTTTTTTAAAAAGCAAAACATCTAGTTGAAATGAAGCAAGCTTCTGTCCTCCAGACTGGGGATGGAGCATTCAGCAGCTGGCGCTAAGCACAAATATCTGCATCATGCCCGAGTCCCTCTGGACCTTCCACGAAGGGTGGCTGACGTGCCATTCTCCTTCATACAGGTGCCAGTAGCAACAGCTGGTTATAAATCACTCTGAAACTGGCAGAGGGGAAACGTGCTGGGAACGTGCAGTTAAATCTGTCTTGATTTTTGCTGCTCTATGTTCCAGGAGCTGTTTTTACTGTGAAGGCCCAAAGAAGGACTGGGGTATTATCCTGCCATTGCTGAAAAGGCTCCGAGCAGCAGCACTAGAGAGAGGGAGGGTTTTGTGGGCCAGAGTAGCACTGCTTTCTTTCTGTATGAATCAAGTAATTGGGTAATTAACTCCTGAGTGACTTTCAACCACGTACTTGTGAGCAGTGGTCTGACAGGACCAATTCTGAATGTATTTCACTTGAAAACTAAACCTAAGAAATCAGGAACAAAGACATATAGGCCAGGGAAGAAAGGAGGGGTGGGGTGAGGTATTTAAGCTCTGTTTTTTGTTTTGTCTTTGTCCCGTTTACATCTGATTAGTGATAATTTAAATTGATTTTTTCCCCCAAGTTGAGTCTGTTTTGCCCAGGACCATAACTGGTGCTCTCATCAAACCTTTCCCATTCTATTATTTAATAGAACAGGATCTGCTTTTCAGGTGGAACTTGTGCAGCTCATGGGCATCATGCTTCTGTTGTATGTGAAGGCATACCTTGCTTTGAACATCTCCAAGGTGGAAGTTAAGACTGTGGAACTGGAATCACAGAATCACAGAGTTGTTAGAGTTGGAAGGGACCTCTATAGATCATCTAGTCCAACTCTCCCACTGACGTAGGATAACATAGAGCACATTACTCAGCACTGCATCCAGGTGGGTTTTGAATATCTCCGGAGATGGAGACTCCACAACCTCTCTGGGCAGCCTGTTCCAGTGCCTCGAGTCAGGGGGAGTATGGTAAGAATGGCAACTGTGGAGTGAGATTTAGAGGGGGCCTGGAGAGCCCCTCTCCTTAGCTGTAGTGGTTATTCCTTTGGAATAACCTTTGGAAGAACATCATCCTGCCGCTATGCCAGCTCAGGGCATTGCTAGAGGGAATTGCCTTATGCCTGCAAAGGCCCAAAAACCTTGAGGGAGAATCTCCTCTGAAGGCTGTGTTTTCTGCTTGCGTGTGCTGGGCTGTGTGGGGCCTTGCTCATGTGTCATTTTGATGCTGGCTGTGATTTTGCCCAAAGCAAAAAACACAAGGAAACACGGGTAGAAGAAACATGTCTATCCAGATTAGTTTTCCCGAGGAGGACTTCCTGGCCTCTTGCCATTCCCCACCACTGGAATGAAGTCTATGCCCTCTGAATGTAGTTTCTCTGAAAGTTGCAGCTATTGCTTGTCAAAGGTATTGCTCTCTGTTGGCTCCAAAATCCATCTCCAGTTTACATCTGTTTATGTTGCTTTTCTACCACTGCTGTTTGCCAGATATTCCTTATCTTCTTCCAAGGAATAAATATTGTGTTTCCTCGTAGTTAGAGGGGTACAAAATTAAGGAATCATTTTAGTCAGTTTGAATATCTAATGGTGCTCTGGTCTCTATAGTTGCTGTATGGGGTCTCCTCAAAAGTCTTGAGTTTCATTGTGCATTTTTGTTTTCATTTGCAGGCAAAACATGAAGTGACAACTGAGATAGTGTGGTCCTCCAGCTTAACGGCTTCAAACATGGCTTCAATCTTATCGGAACCAGAGTTTGGCCCAAGAGGTACTATTATTAAATCTCAGCTTGTACAAATGGAAGATTCCTACACAAGCATCCAGAGCTCCAGGTAATGACCACTCCTGAGAAGAACTTATTTTTGCAGGGAGTAGGATAGCATAAGCTATCAAAATAACTCATGCTCCTTATTTCATCTGCTACCCCTGCAAAGAGGAAAGCAGTCCTAATGTGTGGGGCTGTCTGCTGCAGAACTCCCTGGATGGACCTTTATTGATATCCTCGTTTGTCTGGTTCTCCAGTTCCAGAGCCCTGTATCTGTTCTGTAAGGGCACCTGGGCAGGTAGGGGAGGCTGGGAAGGCATTTGCCAGCTGCCCTGAGCAGGACTTGTTTTGATTCCCCCTTGTCTCTCAGGTCCGCTCCTCTGCATGGTGAGAAAAGGGCAGGGGATCTCTACTTCTTGTGGAGCCTCCATCTTGAGGCTCCACCAATGTATCCCCCTTTCACATTCACAGATACTCCTTAATCTTTCCACCTCCTCTTTCAGCTCAGCCACCAGGCTAAGCAGACCATTCACCTGGTGGTAGCAGATGCAGGTGTTGCTCCGCTGCCTTTCAGTATGAGTGACAGGCTCAGGCACTCCCTGCAGTCAGAGACCCGGACAGCTGCGTCTTTGAATGGCTCCTCCGTCTGGGTCGCCATATTCCCTCTGGCGATGGTTTTTGGCTGAGTGGAAACCACGGCCGGGTCCTCTTCGGGGAGGCGACGGCCACCCGCCCAGCTCTCCCCTTGAGCCTGAGCGGGGACTGCACCCTTCCCGCGCAACCCACCGCGCCCCGCAGCTCGCCGCGCTGCTCTCCGCCCTGCTCTCCGCGCCCCGCGGGCTGCTCTGCTACGTGAGCAGCCTCGGCTGCTGCCGTGTCCCCGCCCACGGGGAGTCAGAGCCGCCCCTCGCCTCACTTTGCCCCCGGGGATGGGCTGGGGCGCCCTGTCGGTTGGTATGAAAGTCTTCTGTGAAGACTTGTGAGCGAAGCTGCGTAGTGTCTGGACAAGTGGTAGTTCTCGGGTATAGGCTCTGTGAAGCATTTCTCCAGGAACTTGGCTGGCTGTCTTTCCCCCTAGCCTTCCCCACACCTCCCTGCCTCAGACCCTGATGCCACTAGAGATGAGTGATGGTGCTGTTGAAGCTGAAAAGCCCATGGACCTTCCAAAAGAGCTGTGGATGATGGCGGATCACCTGTACCACAATGCTTCCCAGCAGGTTGGCAGTGTTCCAATGGTGCTCTTTAGGATCTCTATAGGGTCTCTAGAGAAACTTTTTTGGGTCCCTAGAGGTGTTGTATGGGGTCTCTCTCTACAGGGGCTGCTGCTGCCAGGACACCAGTGAAGGAGGAGTGAGTGCCACTGGCTCTGACAGCAATCCCATGGGTTTAGCACGATGTCCTCCCTATTCCCACATCACTTACGTGGGACTTTGTAAGACTTGAGCTTGGGGCAACTCTCTTCCTCCACAGATGTTAAAAGAGCCACAGGTTTATATTAATAAACCTGCTTATTTTCAGTCCCCCAAAATAAGGAATGTTGCATATTTCAAGACTGTGCTGCAGGTTTCCATCATGGCTCAGAGGATGTGCAATTGAAGATCAGGTCTCCACTGGGCTCAAGGGACACCAAAAAATCCACAGCATCACTGCTGATGGTCTGAGTGGGAAAGCAGAGAGAGAATGCAATCTTTGTGCTGAAGCCAGCAAATCCAGGCATCAAAAATGCTGTGATGTCCACAGCAACACAGTAAGCCTCATGCACAGATAAAAATTTCCTCGGTCTCCTATTTTGTCCTGACACTGTCTGCTCGTTATAGCTGCAAAAGCCTGCAGGAGCACAGGGATGTGCCCTCCAGACCCTTCGTGCCAGGGTCACGCAGCAGCTGATGCTGCTGCCATGACCAAGGATCCCCTGTGGCTTCCTGGGAGCCTCCACCCGGCTGCTCCGACGCTACAGCACAGATGTTCCCATGCACAGTGGATATGTCAGATTTCTGGACATCTGCTAACTCAGTAAGGGCAGCTGCCCCAGCTGGGCTGCCTGACATCTGTAAATTATGGACAAATGTGCTACAATCTACAAATACCACTACAGCAGAGACAGAGGACACATCCCCAGAAACCCAGAGAGCTTGTTGGTGACGTTTCGTGAACATGTAGCAAGTGCTTTCTGTCATTGGCTTACAAATCCACTTCAGCTTAACAGACCCGCTGCAGAAAGTGGGAGCTTTTCCTTTAGCTTATGAGTGCAGTTGGGATGTGAGCTGCAGGCATTCACATGCTGGGCACAAACATTGCCATCAGGGCTTAAGAGTGGCTGTGAAGGGCAGGGGGCAGAAAGGATGGGGAAAGAAACCAAGGATGGGGACAAAGAGGTGTTTGCTTTTAAAAGTGGAATAGGATGCCAGAAAAAGAAAATAAAGAAATGAGAAAAAAATATTGAGGGAAGAGGAAAGAGCAGGGAATGAAAGAGGGAAAATGGGAAAAGCAGGGGATGCATTTATTGTGCAGCGGGTGCTTGCCCACACCAGCCTAGCTTTCAGCCCGTTCCCTTAGTTCTCATACACAGAGAGCTGACATCCCTCAACTACAAACCACATATGTGCACATAAAACCCACAGCAAACTGAATTGCCCTGAGAAGAAACATAGGAGATTAAATTACAGGCTAATTGGGTTGAGATGCTTTCAGAGGAATTAAAGTGTCATCAGGAGGAAATTTCTTTAGAGGTGACGGCCCTGACAAACCCTCCCCTTCTCCTTCTCCATGAACCAACCTCATCCTTGCTCTACCAAAAAAGCTGTGCTTTTTATTTCAGCCAGGTGAAGGTTTCAATCACTGGGCAGGCCTCCAAAGGACTGTGGGATCTACTTCTGATCATGCATTAAAAATGGCATTTGTCTGCTGCATTTGATGTGGGAACACCATGCCTGGGCTTCCTTGGACCCCCAGCTTCATAATACAAACATAGTCAGAAACCCCTTGCACTTCTAGAGGGGGAGGCTGAGGTAGGTGGGCTTGTTTAGCCTGGCAAAAGGGAGTTAAAGAAGAAATCAAACAGTTGCCTACAACTCCTTGGCAGACAATGGTAAAAATGATGGAGCTAGACCCTTCTCAGGAGCACAGGGCAGTGTAAGAGAGGGCAATGGCCACAGTCTGCAGCTTGGGAGGGGTAGCAGGAAAAACATAATTTCATCAGGAATGTAGCACAGCACTGGAACAGGTTGTGCAGAGGCTGCTCAGTCTTTGTCTTTGGATGTTTTCAGTTTTTGTCTTTTGGAGGTTTGGGCTAGCAAAGCCACATCTGACCTAATCTAGAGTTGGCAGTAGTCCAGCTTCAAGCAGGAGATTGGGCAAGAGCCCTCCAGAGGTTCCTTCCAACCACTGTGATTCTGAGGCTATTTCCACTCAATTTCAGCATTTATGTCTGAAAGTTTGTTTGGTTCAGTCTTGCTGTGCAAAATGCCCAAAATGATGCTGCTTGCTTTTAGCAAACTGAAGCATTGTATTGTTTCAGTTCATGAAACTATTTTGCTTTGATTATTTTCCTTTTAAAAAGACTTCCTTAGATTGTAGCAGGTGGGATTTCTGACAGGTTATTGAATCTCATCCACCTTTAGCATGTTACTGGAAAGCATTTTTAACTGTCAAAACTATTCAGTTTTTGTATCCTGGAGATAGCCAAGAGCATAAATTGGATCTGAGATTGATCATTATGCAGTTGGGCTATTGAGTGGATTACTTTATTTTAATTTAAGTGTTGTTTTTCTTTTGTTAATAAAATATTCAGCCTTTAATGTCACATAGTCAAACAACAGTTGGAGACCCGAATGACTGGTGGTTCTAAATCTGCAAAAGCATTAGGAAACCCATAACATTTATCAGCTGCTGAAAGCTAACACATGATGTGTTAAATCTGTGATTTAAAATAAGCTTGATATATAATCCCTGAAACACCAGATCATCAAGGTTGGATAAAGTTTCTCTGTAATGCATTTAAGAAAGCTAAATTAAAACAGTTGAGATCAGTGAGTTTAATAACAATTATTTCATACTAAAGCAATTTACTTCTGACTCATAACAATCTTCCCCTTTTGTTAGTCCCAAAATTAAATAGAGGAAAAGCTATGTTTTTATGGAACAGAAGAGCTGCTGACTTTTTCTTTGGATGCTCTCAAGCTGAGCTGAGAAAAATCTGATTTACTCAGATTTAAGTGTAAGTCATATGCTTCCTGCAGGAATCCCACAGCACTATTCTATTTTTTCAGGTGCAGAAGAGAATTTTTTAAATTTTATTTTATGTGATTATTCACTCCGCTGACATTTAAGGAAATGATGTTTCATTTCCCCATTGTGTATAAAACCTTTCCTTTTCCAGCAAATGTTACCTATTTTTTTCCTACTCATCCACTGGCCATGGTAATGCTGGGTTACACCAAGTCCTGTACCTTGTTGGTCAGTAATTTTTGCTGCAAGAAGGTGGGAAATGTGATTTAATTTCTGGTCTTTGTAATTTTCTCCTTCAGATCAACACTTTTGATCCCGTTAGAAAAGTTCAAACAGAACATAAGCGGAACAACTTGTTTTTCTGACCATGAGAAAACTTCCTGGAAAAAGTCCTACCAAAAATACAGGTGTTTTGCAAAATCAATAAATGGAGGGTATCCCCTGGTCAGCAGCAGTATTTCAGAAAGACAAGGCAGCTGGAACACTAATATAACTAAATGCCAGAATTTAATGAAAAGCTGTCAAACCTTGGCAAAGGTGAAGAGGAGGTCACGTTGCAGAGGGCATGTCCCTGCGCTCTGGTGATAACAATTTGCTCTTCTCCAGGGTCTCTACCTGGCATGATCAGTGATGTCATTGATTTGAACAGCTCTCCTTTTTCAAACAAACTGTTATATTATATTACATTGCCTGTTTTTGTCAGGTTTGTTGTTTTGGCAACTTTTGATGGTATTTACACAACATCAGCGTTGCTCTGACTCCTGAACTTTGACTCCTGCTTTGGGATAAAACCACTGTCCTCAGGGAGCCCTTGGCTCTAGCCGAGGAAACACGTTTGTGGTGTTTGATTTCTAAGGAGGTGAAATGGTTAAACAAGGCATTTCCAAGAACTGCCTGGTTTTCTGATCACTGCCTGAAGGGTTAAAGCTTTTGTAATGCAGCTCTCTTGGGATAGGTAGCTGTATTTGTACAACTGTCAAATATCCTGGTAGGTGTTTCTCTGTAAACTGCAAACCACTTGTTTAGGAGCTGGGGATTGATTTTTTGGCAGTGGTATTTTTTCAGAATCTTCACTATGTATAACAGATCCCTCCAGAGTCTTCTGATGCCCCTAAGCATTACAGGATTACAGGTAGTGATTGAAATATGCCATTATCTTTCTCCTTAAAAGTTTTACTACTTCTGGGAATTCTGGGACTCCTTGTAAGAGCTGAAGATTTCCATCCACGCTCTGCAACTCCTGCTCTATTCATTGTATGGTGACTGTGCTACATAAACCAAACCTGTATATTTGTTTATGCCCAAAGTACTTTGCATGTAATTATTCTATATTAAGATAGAAGCAGAAAGTCAGGGCTGCAGGGAAAAAAGGAAATGGTTGTGGTTCTTGCAAGCAAGAGGAGATGTACTAGGATCCATTTACTGCCTGTACTCTCCTCTGTCTGCTAGTTTTATGGTAATAATAAAATCAACTGAAAACAGAAGCCCAACCATGATGAAGTCAATACAGATAAAATGGCAAGTAAAAAGGAGGGCAAAAGCCAGGGACACCAGTCAGGCATGCCCTGAGAGATACTGAATTCATCCAGCTTACTTTGAAGTGAAGGCATTGCAGATTGGAAGGTCTTCAGCACTTTTAAGAGACATCTTGCAAGGAGAAGCTTCAAAAGGCTCTGACACAGTCAGCAGGACAAACACATAGGAAGGGAAGCCTGTTCAGGGCTTGCTGAGGGCAGGGCACTGACTTGATCAGGTTTTGCTCATGTGAGGTTTGGGACATTTCACCAGGGACCTGCTTCTGTAGAAGCAAAGAAATGACAACAAGAGTAAATGGGACGTTGTTGGTGGAGAATTGACAATTAAGGAGACACACTAACATGGTGGGATAAGGCTCGGGAGGGGGCTTGGTATGATTATGCAGAATTGCAAATGCCAGTCACTGCAAACAGAAGTTTCCGAGCAGAGGAAGAGCCTGGTTTGTGGCAGCCCCGCTCAGTCACCCGCTGAGGCTGCACAATGAGAAGCGCCTGCAGCACCCGGGAGCTCGCTGTCCCTACTTTGCACTGGGAGCTGGGGGGAAGGCACAACGCCAGCAAGCACCAAGTGTTGCTCAGGCTGTATCAGAGCATACGCAAGGAAATGGGAGTTGGAAGGGACCTCTGGAGGCCTCTTGCCCAACCTCATGCTGGAAGCTGTCTACTGCCAACTCTAGATGTTTGAAACAATCCACATGTCCACCTCCAGCTATCTATCCAACATGGCCCAGATCTCCCGTGGTGCCTGTGTGGTACCTACCTACATAGACACACCATAATGCACATAACCACATACCTGTGGACATCTCAAGTGGCACCAGGCCCACAGTTCAGGCAACTGAATTGTGCTTGTCAGGCAGGACACGTAACTGACATGACAGGATACATGTCAGTCTGTCTGCAAGGTTGGGGGTCTGGAGCGGTGACTTTGTAGTTTGACATAAACACCTAGAGACTGAAATAATTCTGTGCCTTAAAATACAGAGCTGAGTGGCCTTCCCCTCTTTTCCCTCCCAAAATGTGGTGAAGCAGCAAACAGCCAGACCACCCCCAAGAAAAGCAGGTTACTATAAACCACACATCACTCATGCAACTGGAAGCTGTTTGGCCAAGAAAACACAAAAATGATGACAGATGTGCCAACCAGCAAACCTTCCCTGAGTGATAATCTTCATCCTGATCTTGAGCTCTTGCTTTTCAGCACGAATCCCTTGAAAGGGTTAATGAAACCGAGGAGCAGGGAGGACTCTGAAGGGCTCTCAAAAGGCTTTTGATAAAGTCCTGCACAAGAGGCTATTGAGAAACCTGACAATCCAGGGGTGAAAGGTAAAGTCCTGTCATGGATTAAAAACTGGAGAAGAGATAAGGAGCAAAGAGCAGGAACAAATAGCCAATTCTTAGCATGGAAAGAGATTAATTGTGGGTAGCTGCAAGGACAGGATTACAGACTGGTGCTGTGTTTACTTACCACTGGCCAGCCAGGAGGTAAAGTGCACTGTTGGCTCAAAATGTTCAGGATCACCAAGACTAGGAAGGTTGAATACAAGCCCAAGGAAAATCTAACTTAGGAGTCTAGTTCTGTCAGGAATTAGTATCACTCAGCATGTTTTAAGAGGCATGAAGAGAGTAAAAAGGCAAGTTGGAGTGAGAGGCAAAGACTTGACAGAGGCAGACAAATACAGGCTAATGCTGAGAAGACAGAACAAATACGTATTAGCCCATTGTCATGGGCAGCATAATTAATGCACCAGAATAAAAAAGCTAAATCTGAAAACAGGAAAAGGAAAGTCCCGAGGGTACCACATTGCACTGCAGTTTGGTTAACTACACCTCCACTCACATAGCCTGATGCACACCAATGGATAGGAGTGAGGCAAGATTGGGATCTTTAAGTGAATGTGAACAACTTACACAGTTGTACGTAAATTACAAGAGCTCTCCATCGTCCTGCCCCCTGATACAAGAATAATCACTGTCTGGACTCAGAAGAGGTATAAACGCAGTTATGGTTTTCTTCAGGAAATCTCTCTCACTGGAGAAAAGTTTTGTAGAGATTGTTGCTTTTTCTGATATTGGGTAGAAATGACAACAAATTCAATTTTACTTCCTACACAGGGGTTTAAGGATACTGGACATATATTAGCAACTAAAATTTCATGGCTGGCCTCGTATAATACCTAATAAAACTTATTTTTTCCATTTGATGTGGACCATCACTGTAGTACAGTCATTACTACAGTCAGTATTAGCCTTGGAGGTGAGTTACCTTACTTACTTAAATGTCTTTATTTGGTGTTGACTGACACATCCACAAGTGTCTCACTCTTCCACCTCTCAGCAGAGGAGGTGAATATTTGAGACTAATTTTATCTTTTGAAAGGTCTGAGGCATTTTGTTGAGTCCCTCCTCTAGCGATTATTGCCAGAGACAGAAATAGCCCCCAAAACTCCCAAATTCCACGGTTGTATTAAAGTACAAGAGTTCATAAGTCTCCTTGAAAATGCCAAGTGGAGCTTCTTCTTTGGACAGATTCTTGAAATGTCTTGGTCAGGTAAGAAAACATCCTCTCATGTACAGAACCATCCTTGGCAGGATGGAAAAAGGATGTGGAAATGAACATGCCCTGGTTAAATCCATCAGATGTGAAGGGAAACTAAATAGTCAGGAGCTGTTTGTTGAGATGAAAGGTGAAGGGAATTTCAACCTACATTTTGTCTACAAATGATCCCTTCAGGATTCACTGTTACACAATGCTGTCTCAGGAGTACATGGTATTTCTTCTGCCCTTCCTCCAATTTTGTTTCTCTTCACTTGTGATTCTTTTGAAAGGGCACACAGAAAGGGAATAACAGCAAAATGGACACAGCAATCAAAAGACAGATTGTGTCTTTCCTACAGAGGGCCTGTCTTTGGCTGCCACAAAAGTGTTTGGAAAGATCATGGATTCCCTTGCTGACAGCATTCCAAGTTAATTAGGTGCACAAAGTCAGGTAATTAGGTGGATAAAAAGAAGCAAAAATTGAGAGCTTCCCTGTTGTAAGAAATCTCAGACAAATTGGTTGCCTACTGGATCAGATGGATTTCCTTGTGTATTAATGTCTTCCAGCAGTTTGTATTATGCAAGCTGCAGAAATTTGATAAATAGCAATGATACTTATTCATGTAGCATCAACATGGTGTTCTGAAAGATTAATCAGATATTGTCAGAGGAGCTGGGCTTGCTTTCTGATGCATACATCAGGAACCTTCCTGTCATTCCTGTATCACAGGGGAATGGTGAAAATGTCCTCTGCAAATGGCTGAGACTTACCCTGAAGTGGAGAAATGAATTATGTAGGTTAGGTACAGGTAACCACCAGAGGTTCCACTATATCATCAATATCACCAAGAGAAGGTTTTCTTACACATGGCCTCTCTCTGCTCTCTTCGAGGTCAATTGGAAAACTATTGAATTAAAGGAGAATTAAGCCAGAACATAAGGCAGCTGATCATGTCCTCTTCCTCCCCCACCTTCACCCACTTCCAGCATGCTCATATAAGAGAGCTGAATAATTACAGCTTGGGGTCCATGTGAGCATCCTGATGAGCAGGATCAGCATGCATAAAACAGGCTGGTGAACTGGATCATTCCAAGGTGCAGCCGGAAATGTTCAAACATGATCTGAATATGAATGGGCATCACCAGTCACCAGCCGTCTCATTTCTATCAAAAATAATTCCAGTGGCAGATTTGGTAATTCACTAACTAATGAGCTCAGGATGAGCAACTAAAGCCTGAGCTCATCCCATCTAACTCCAGGCACTGAACTGTGGTCCCAAGTTCAGAGTCTTACTCCTTTGCTCCCTTCATTGTCAAAGGAGAGCTAGGCACTGCCTCATGGTAACTGAATAACCAAAAGGGAACATGCCAAAAGGGTCCCTCCCCTCGTTCAAAGCCAGGATGAAAACCACCTAATGCATTTTGGACAGCTGGCTATCAAACCCACTCCTAAAATCATCCAGTGATCGAGATTTTGTCCTCAGATGATCTGCTTCCATTTTTAGAAAAAAGGTTGTTTTCAAACATCCAGTCTAAATCCCCTCAAGTCCAACCAAAGATTTCCTGCCCTATAGTTCAGGGACAGATTCTTCAAGCCAGGAGCCAAAGCAGTGTCTGTGGTATCACCACGCACTCCATGCTACCACTATGTACTTGGGATTTCATAACCATGGTAGATAAGTATGACTGTATCTTGTTGGGATACTTGCTTTCTCTCCCCTGCCTCTGCCCAGAACAAGCAATCCAGGCCTGTGGAGGGTGTGTGCCTCCAGGACTGCAGTGCCTGGGCTGGCATGATTTACTTGACCTTCCTTGTAGCTGGCACTCTGGCTGGTGCTTGGGCCAGGGCAGGTAGCTGGTGAAGGCAACACCTTTGGCCATCCCAAGGATTCTCAGTGCTCACTTGTCATGGATGGTGTGAGGACTCTGGGAGGTCACCCCAAGCTGGATTCCAGTGGTGATGGTAGGGTCTGGTCACTGCAGCTGAAGTGGCACAGCATAAGCATCCCTGGAAATGCTGCCAAACAAATGGTCCTTCTTCTCCAGGCTGTGGTAGGACTACCTGCCTGGACTCTGCCCAAGCTTGCCATGTCATTTACTCAGCATGGGACCAGTAAGGTTGGGTTCTCTAGGTGCAAACAGATGATTTTTTTAAAAAATTATGTCTGCACATAAAAAACAAGCTTTGCCATTTCAGATCCTTTCAGAGAGCAGCAAGAGCAGGGCTGCCACATGAGGGGAAGAGGGCAACCACAACCCGGGCAGGGACATCTCTCACCAGGACAAGGTTGGCGAGAGGGAGAGGTCTCATCGATAGCTCAGTGACCATTGGACATGGTAAGGTAGTGAGCTATGTCTGAGGTCCTCTGAGGAATAATTCTTGTTATAGTTGTTACACTTCATTCAAGTAGGAAAGAAAAATTTATATGCTTAGGAAAAGCACCTGCTCATTTACAAATCTAAGAGTCACATTGTCACATTTTGCTTCCAAATAAACCTCATAGTACTCCTAAAATGTCAGTTTTGACTTTTTGTACATTTCTGTATTTGGCAAATAGTTTCAGATTTCTTGAAAATGCCTCTGTTGCTCAGTGTTTGCACCTCAGCCTAGTCTGAGTTTCTGGCAGAGAGCACCTTATCATTCCTTAGCCAACAAAACAATTACTAGTAATGTGCAAACAGTGGTAGAAATACTGGATATCTGAGTATCTTCTTTATGCATTACATCATCCTGCGTGCACTGAACTCATCTCACAGAGACAATCCCTCCTCCACCAGCTCTGTATGGCTTACCCTGTGGAGACCAGCAGGGCTTTGGTCTTCTCAAACTCTCCAGAACCTCCATAGCAAATGATAGCTAGAAGACTCTGGCCCTGGCAGCAAAAAGTCTCCCTAGCACATTACTGGGAATCTGCAACTCAAATCCACCTTGGTACATCCATAGGAGAGCACTCTCAGAGCTACTGGTCTTCATGACACTGCTGCTCTAAAAAGATGTGTTATGTCTAATATATATGGACTGGATTATGTTTGTTCTGGAGGTGCCTAATTTCCTATTGAATAAATATAAAAAGGAAAAATATTATTTCCAGGAGAACTGGCCTCCCCTCATAGGTCTTCTGAAATGCCAAACTCAAGTGATTCCAAAGAGAAATTCAGTATGAGATGGATTGGATTTGCCCTTCCAGGCCAAGTGTCTAAAACCTCATTGAAGCAGTGCCTACATTAGGCAGTGATCAATTATTGCCATTCTGGGGAGAGGATAATGTGAGAGACAGTGAAGTAGATAAATACAGGGCTGCTGACCCTAGCAGTATGCTGCACAGATTCAATTTGGTGCATGAAACATCCAGAGAAATAGTTCCAACAAGAATAATGCAGAAACCATTCTGAATCTCTGTACCAATTCCACAAATAACATTTACAGAAATCTATTGCTGCAGAAACTGGGACAAAATGAGCCTCCTATTCTTTCTCAGTCACCACAATAAAGTGAGATCTCGGTAGGGCCATTTTGCATAGTGAACCAATTAATCAGCCCAGGCATCAGATCAGACAAATGACTTCACTCCTGTGAGGAGCTGTCAGCACACTACAATGATGAAACCAGCTAAGTATGTATGGAACTAACTGGGAAAGAAAGTGGTACCTGACCAGTATATATTTTCCACTCAATAATGCCTGCCTGAATTTAGCCTCCATGCCAAACCTCAGGAAGCCTGGAAAATACATTAGGAGGAAGAACAAGTCTGTCTGGTGCAAATTGGAATAGTCAGCACTCCTTTTGAGTGGCACTGAAACACATAGTAGCTCACCCAGTCATCGTTCATGCCACCAGTCCCTCAGAGTCCAGAAATGGTTTCTGAAAACCTCTCCAATCATCGTGCCATCTCCATTTCTTGTTCTTGGGCAGAATAACAGAGAACAACACAGTTACCAGACTTGTGACACAAAACATCAGCCAACACTGGTGTGATTCTCACCAAAAGTGTAGATCATGGCATGACAGAAATGCTCCTATGCTTGTACTGAAGGACAGTCTTATTTTTGACATATGGATGATGATTATCCATAGTTTAATCATCCAGATGGCTTGGAAAGTCTGTGACTTCCTGTAGCTAGTCACTTGAACCTACTCTTTTTATGGGGGAATTGCTCCTCTAGAATATTTTTAGAGAAAGATATCTCAATGTACTAATTTAACATCTCTAAAGCTTGTCTCAACACAACATTTGAACAACTTATAGGGATGAAAGCACCCGTAATTGTAATTTTACAAGATGAATTTACTTTTTTGATTTCCTAACATCATTCAGTTCTTTTTCACAGGCCCTAGAGTATGACCTTGTCATTACATTTTTGTCCTTTGATTTAGTGATTCCAATTCTTAGGAGCTTATCAGAAGTTTCATAGAATTTGGCACTTATCTTAAAGATCTTGCTCTCAGGGCAACTGATTACATAAGAATGTAACATTTTATTTAAAAGAATAAGATTCTAGTCCTTCCGGTTACAAAGCAATTTTAAAACACAGATCTGAAATAGCCTAGTGGCTTGCAATCCAGAAGATAAATTGAAAGAGTGTTTCTTTCTGTATCTCATTATTTTCAAGGCAGTCTTAAAATGGTAGATTTACAAATCTTGTAAAATGGCAATTATGGGTGATTTCCTCCATAGAAATTGTTCAGTGTCACACTGAAATGAGCTTTAGAGGAGCCTGATTCGCGATTTCGGAATATTTGAAATTGGCACTGCTGTATCTTGAAATCTGTGACCATGAACATTTCAGTGCTTGGCACTCCCCGTGCAGATATTGTACATTTTATGGGACAGTACAGGATCTTTAGTCTGTGTTTGTCTCTGTGCTCCTCCCAGCCAGCTTTCTAAATATTACATACGGATATTGCACAGACAATGTAATTCCACCAGTTAAAAAAACAAACATCATATCAATTCCGTCTTTCACTCAATGGCATTTGTCCACAGGCATTTCTAGTGTTTTGTGTTTTGTAGCTTTGTTGATTTTCTCTCTGTGCAGTCCAAATCCATTATCATATCCGTATCCATCATGACTATTCTGTAAAGTTGTGGCTTTGGTTGAAGGTATTATGCCATATTTACAGTGCAATATATTTTTATCCAACAACTACAGAACAGATATTAATAGAAGACAGAGATAACTTCTGTGATGTGCATGGACCATAGGACCTCAGTTCCTGTTTTCCTCTGCTGACCAAAACCACAGTCTCTCCAAGGACATTCGCCTAAATGTGCTCTTTGTTGCCTGTGTGGAGCTATGCTGCAAGTCCCAAAGCTTTCCCAGGGAAGTGCCAGTGCTGGAAAAAGCAGGGCTCTGGCAGAATGAAGCCATTTTTCAGGTTTGCACTGGTGTTGATTCTTACAGTGGTTCCTGAGGTTTGCTCAGGGCCAGAAAAAATCTCTGATGCAAAGGAGAGCCAGGCTGGGGGCTGTTTCAGCCAGCCTTCATGCTCTACGAGAGGGAATGGAGACCAGCAGCAGCTCAGCAGTGAGGGAGATGAAGGACAGGAGGGGAATGGCTGGATTAGACAAGATGTGTACCTGTAAGACAGGAATACAAAAAGCTGCATCCTTAGTATCTTTGTAGTATCTTGGTGCTCAGTCCTTCTCTGCAGAGTGCAGAAATGAGTGGCTGTCGTGCCACAGCCTTGGGTCACCCCATCAAGCAGCAGAGGGCTGGGTATTCACCTCCTAAGGAACCAGAGCAATGCTGGTAGAGACTTCCCAGCTAATTCTACCTGAGGTGTACCCTGAATATAAATCTCCAAAACTAAACTTAGCTGTAGAGGGTGCAGAAAATGCCTTGTCCCATGTTGGGTGTCTCTAACCCTAACAGAGACCTTGAGCAGCTCCTGGAATAATAGACTAGATGAAAAAGCAGAATTCATGGCATATTGGAAGTGTCCTTGCTCTTCTTATTTGAAAGTTGATTGTTATTTGAAGTGTACTAAACTCATAACTGTCTGAAGCTTCTCATGAACTGAAAAAACTAAGAAAATGGCACTTCACAAACAATGTGATGCGATGCTTGAAAATAAAATGTACTCCTTGGGCCCTGAGGCTGCCTAGCAGATCTGACAGGCTTATGCGTCCAAATGCTGATAAAGATTAATTTTTAACATGCACACTAGGTCCTTTTCCAGCAATACGTGTGTGCAGTCATATTCCCTTTTTGGTAAAGAACATACAGAATAGATGCGATAGAGCGCTCAACATTTTTGATGTACACACTAGTTTGAATTGAGACTTAAATAACACTGTGACAAGCATCGTAGAGTGAAAAAGTGCTAAGTACTTTTAAATAAAAGTCCCAATTAATCAGAAACACTCATCAGTGGTATAATTTCCGTGCGTGAAGTTCTGCATTTTTTAAGTACATTTTTGGACCGGGGCCAGGGAACGGTATTGATTTCGATGAGTTTTCCATTAATCACACTGAAAGATTGAACACTTGGTTTTGAGAGGAATCACATAAGTAAACGAATTATTTTGATTTTCTATAAAATATTTCATTGGCCCCAAAGGGCAGCTGGTCCCAATTTACTCTTGGAGTAAATGCTTTGTTGCCATTAGATGCCTGTGAGACAGGAGATGGCATTCTATAAATACTGCATGACCATGACCACAGCAGGGTGATGCTCATTCCTAAATTGGATCAGGCAATTGCTGATATGTGAAATATGCTCTCTGCTCTCCTTGCCTGCCCCTTCTCCCACTACCCCTTCTCTGCTCTCTCTGATTGCATCTTACCATGCCTTATATCCCTTAATGCCTGGATATTTTTAGAACCATTATCATGTTGAAGGCATGGTGATAATCATATATGTATACACAAAATATGTGGAACTATGTAGGTTGATAGTGTGCCATCTTCTATGGACATTTATAACCTACTTGGAAAGGCTCACTAAGGAAGTGGCATATGTTACTAATTAGTCATGTTGCTAATAATAGTGATCTTCTGGTTTATAGTGTGTTTTTTTTTTTAATCTAGAGCAGGTGAGAACCACCAAGGGTCCATGACTTGCATGGGGCTCATGAAGCAGTTTGAAGTGTGTATATGGGTTACTTCTCTGTGAGACCAGCATGCATGATTTCAGTCATTTCTGCACCTTACTCTGAAACCTGGGAGCTGTGAATGCCTGGGAAGAATTGGGCAGCATTGTCTGGAAAGCTTCCAACACACTTTATTATTACTCATGGGAGTTATTCACCATGACCCTAGAGTAATTTGGGTTGAAAAACAGCAACTGTCTAACAACCACAACTGGAACAATGTGGGACGAGGCAAAGATAGTTATCCAGATGAAATGACAGGTAATATTTCTTCCTTCAGTATGACACCATTGATGTGAGCAGCTACCTTATAAATGGGTTCCTAAGTGCTGTTTTCCATGAGGTAACCTAGACCTTCTTTGACATGATCTTGCTAATGCACATGAACACAGAAAATACCCTGGACATGGTGTACCAGCTGCCAACACTCCAAACTGTGATTATGATCTGTTGTTAACATTTCTTAGATTTCCTTCTAAATGCTCTCTGACTGTTTTGTGTTGTTTGTTTGTTTGTTTGTTTTTTAAAAAGGTGTCATATCTATGTTGTTCTTTTTCCTCATACACTCACATACCAAACCAATGCCAAACTCTCTGCATTTACCTTCAGCCTGGAATCAAAGTCCTGTGACCATATAAAAGAATTCAGTGACAGATGACTTTAGTTTCAGGGAGTGACTGTCCAAAGGCTGCATATCTTTGCTCATTACTAAAAAAGTTTAAACACTTCTTCCACCTTTCTGGAACAAATATTACATCTCTCAACTACAATAATGCTCCACTCAACTATCAACAAAATATTGTAGCCTTAATCGACCAAGCCATCTCACCTTGCTAATTGTAAGGTTCTTCTACTAGTTTCTATATTAAGTATGAAGAAGAAGAAAAAATAGGACAAATATAATTTTTTAATGAGTTAGAGAAAAATCAGAATGTCCTTGGGAGCAATTGCTCTAAGTCATATCCTTATGAAATAACAGGAAGACTGAATGAGGAAAAGTGAGGTCATGACACTTATTAAGGTAGGACAAGTCTCAGATAGGTGAAGTAAGCATGGCTGTGCGGAAGCAGGCTGCAAAATTCAGAGAAATCAGAATTGTATTTTCAGGGCTACATCTGGCTTGGCTACTTTGCTGAAGGTACTTGAACTCACTCCTTTGATGCCCATAAACCATGAGAAATTTGCCTCTTGGGACTTTTCCGTAGTAGTAAAACTGTGAATGAGAAGACCAAAGCGGCAAAGAACAAAGTGTTTGTTGGTGTGGTGCTCAAATAACAGCAAGGGATGCACATTTGCCAGAGGAGGTGTCCATGGATGTTGATTGAGGGCACACCTGATAGAAAAATGTAGGTGTCTCAGAGAGTAATCCCAGACGAAGACAAGCTGAACTTAGCTTCTCCATGTTGTGGACATGCCTCTAACCTTGTGGTAGATCACTTATTTCCTACTTGTGTTTTGGACTCCTTCCATAAAGCCCTGGGGCAATGAATGAGGAGACTGGGGGGAATTCTGCATGGTAGTTCCACCAATGCCACCCTCTGTAGGCCCCCAGCTCTTCACCCCACCAGAAAGATAAACTGGTGTAACTTCAGTGACATGGAAACGAGGACAATAACTACAGTGTAGCTACAGTTGCAACTAGCTTGTATTTTAAAACCTTCATTTCCCATTGTCTGTAGGTTTGGGCTCTTAGGACAATGAAGACTATTTATAGACAGTTTGAAGAAAATGGATTTATCTACTTCTTCATTTACATGATGGGCAAATGGAAACAGTATTCATGGTGTTTTGGGGGCTGGTTGGAGACCTGTAAGTACATGGTTTCTAAGTACAGTTTTAGTCTCAGCACTATAAATGACAAACTCCATGACCTATAAGGAACAGGTTGAGGATTCTGCTCTGATGGACTCCAGGAAAAGGGCATTCAGTACATATGGTGCACACAGAAGAAACAGGTCTGGGGCAGGAGGGACAGGACTGGGAATATCAGAGACTGGAGCTCCTGGATAACTCCATTCGAGGAGCATCACTGCCTCAGACTCCACAAAGAATGGATCAAGCAATGCAGGGATCAGAGCAAAAGGCAGTGTAGCAATTTCCAGTGAGGATAAAGAAAGACCCAGTAAACTACAGGCCAGTCAGTCTCACCTCTGTGCCCAGCAACGTGATGGAACAGATCCTCCTGAAGGCTCTGTGAATGCTCTGAAAATGTGGAGGTGGTTGGTGGCAACCAGTATGGCTTCACCAAGGGCAAACCATGCCTGACAAATGTGGTGGCTTTTTACGATGGGGTCACAGCATTGGTGGACAAGGGGAGAAAAAATGCTGTTATCTACCTGTACTTGTGCAAAGTGTTTGATCCTGTCCCATGCAAACTACTGGTCTCTGAATTGGAAAGATACGGATTTGATGGATGGACCTCTTGGTGGATAAGGAATTGGCTGGCTGGTCAGTCTCAAAGAGTAGTGGTCAGTGGCTCGATGTCCAAATGGAGACCAGTGACGAGTGGCATGGGAGGTGTCCCTGCCCATGCAGGGGGGTTGGAACTAGATTATTTTTAAGGTCCCTTCCAACCCAAACCATTCTAGGATTCTATGAGCAAAAGGATCAGATGTAATACACCTCACGAGAGCCAGAGAGCAGCCTGCCAGAGTATGGCAGAAAGGTGGCAGCAATGGGATTTGAAAAGTCCCCCAAATTCCCAGATCCTCAAAATTTTCCCAGGGTTTTCCAGAACTTCAAAGAATCTTAACAGAGAAGAACACCTGAAGGTCTATAAAACACCTGCAAAGAATGCAAGATGGAAAATAATTGGCAGTAAGTCAGTAGTCAGGTCAACGGTACCAAGCCAAGGGTCACAGGTGTAGTGGCAAGTTCCTCATCCAAGGAGCAGACTGCGTCCAACAGGAGGAGGAAGACAAGCTGTTTTTCAAGAACTGATCGTACTACACTAACTTTTAAACTCATATCCAAAAGCAGAGAATGAAGTGAGAAAACAGTCAGCAGTCATTTAGTACAAAATCAAAAGACAGGGAATGGAATTAATCAAACTGTTGAAGTTAAAAAGGGAAGAATTTTATTGAAAAAGTATCAAGTGGCCAAAAGAAGGAGAGGCAATCACATTATCAGAACTGCTGGGATCTGTCTGAAAGCTCAGAAACAAGTCCTTTGACAGTCAGTGATTAGTATCCTAATCAGTAAAGCAGATACCAGTTGGTATCTTCTACACACTACCCATTCACACTACAGTTATCTGTTTGTAGATACACAGAATTCACAAGAAAAAAAGGTTGGTGGATGGAAGGGAGAGGGTAACCTCGTTCTAATATATGCTGGACGTGTTACGCTGCCAAATCTAAACAGCCTTAGAATTTCTGAAAATTATAGATGTTAATTTCCTCACTCAAAAATGTTCCATCTAATCTGGGAAATTTAGTATTGAACCTCATCTTGGAAGTTAAAAAAGAATTGACCACAGAATTAATTTTAGTGATGGCTTTGAAGCAAATGGTCTTACTTAATTGGATTTCTTGTGTACAGGCAAAATGAAGGTGGCATTATTATTATAATGAATGGATATATATACTCTTAGAAAGGTGTTTTACAAAGAGAAACAACTATGATCTAAATAACTTGGAAATAAACATGTGAAAATATGATTGCTAGCTCAGATTTTTTTAATATTTGTTTTAAAATAACAAAAAAATCCATAATCCTGCTGTCCAGGAAGAGCACAAAACTTCCAAAACCCTGCTTAAAAGCAAAATCAAATAATCAATTTGTCTTTGAATAGACACATAGTTTCTAAATCAGCCAATCTCAGAATTACAAGAATCATAATTAATGAAGTAAACTTCTACCAAGACTGCAGAGGGATTGTCCCTATGCTATTATGCATTTCTAGTATACATTGGGAACAGGTTGCCCAGAGAAGTTGTGGGTGCCCCCTCCCTGGAAGCATTCAAGGCCAGGTTGGATGGGGCTTTGACCAAACCGATCTATTCAAAGATGTCCCTCCCCACAGCAGTGGGATTGGAAGTAGATGGTCTTTAAAGGTCCCTTCTAACCCAGATCATTCTATGAATCTACACATTTCTGTCAATGGAAAAAAAAGAAACCAAGTCCACACAAAGTTATGAGAGACAAAGACTGAAGGGCAGGTTAGCAGAAGGAGTACAGAGCGCTGATATTAAGTAAATGTGGTTGTACTGTTAAATGATCCTTGATGGACAAGATACCTTTTATCGTGACTAAGTACAAATGCTATATTGAGAATCAAAGGCTGTAAGACTCTCCCACAAGCCAAAGCCCAATTCTATCAAGCAGTAGTGGGTATTTATGGCCTACCATGATGATGCAGCAGTTAGAAAGGCTAAATGGGCCTGAATGTCCACAATGGGTGTCAATTGCCTTGGGGGTCTTCTGGTTTGGGGTTCAGAAATAAAGTGTTGATAAATTGTGGCATGAATAGTTGACTCTGGTGCATGCCTGAAGGATTGGTACAGATGCGTTGGTAAAACAGCCCCAAGAAAAGACATCTATGTGGCATATGAAAAAATGGAAGGTCATTAGCTCAGTTGTTTGATCACTATCTAGCAGAAGTCTGACACTGAAAGCTCAGAGTGGTGGATAAGGGTACAAGAGTCCAGCCACAGGTGAACTTTCTACCACAGATGGAAATTGGCAAATGGGACAGTTTACAAAAAATGACATTGGATTTTTCTTTGCTTCCCTTCATTAAAGTCTTTAAATCAAGACTAACATTTTTCCAAGAAGAGAGTCTTGTTGGAACAGAACTCTGGAAAGGCTCAAATTCCACCCTTGGGAAGGCTCACATCCTACTCTTTGGAAGGTGTTGGACTAGAAGACTAAGATCACAAAGTTCTGGCCGTATCAGCCACAAATTTGGGGTCTGGATTGTAACCTAACACATCTTTGTAAGCCTCTGTTTAGGAACACTTGGTTTTTATTCCCTCAAACATTCCATGTAAAGAAATGGCTACAAAGGTAAATTAATTGCGAGTAAGCAGATAGTAATAATTTTTTTTGTAATTAATCTGAATCCCAGTTCCATTTTCGCTGACTTCCCTGGAGTTTGAGGCATGGCAAGTGAGCTTCCTCCATTGAGTCAGTTGCTCAGATGTAAACCGGGAGTGCAAAATTAGTGATCAGCCTGCGCTGAGCTGAGAGTGTCTGGTTGCAGTTTGTGCCATATGTGCATTCCATTTCAAGGGGGCCTGTGAGAACAATTTTGAGGACATCTGTTAACAGCACAGTCCCACAGGAATGCTCAAGTCGCTTGTGAAACAGCCCATTTTAATTTTGAAAATCCTCTGCTTTGTCTAGGAGATAGGGGATTTTCTTTACAATTTGTCAGGTTTGTATCTGGTGGATCCAACTGCTCCAGCTTTGGCATTCCATCCATAACCCAGTCTTTGGAAGGAAATAGTCCATCTTTATTAGTCAAGATGTCCAATTTGCTTTTCGTTCATCCATTTTCCATTTGTGCTGCCAGGTGTTGTAAGGTCTGGTGATATCTCCAGGCTTCCACACAGAATAGTTTTTTTTAAAACAGGAAGTATTTGAAATTCATCATTAAAAGGGCTTGTCCGTCTCTCACAAACCCCTTGGTTTTACAAACCAAATACATTACAGGCCCAGTTTTTAGAAGAGGGTCTTGAAAGGCTGTTGGAAAACTTCAGCTTCCTCATAGTTTGAAGACATTTTGAAATCAGATTACCTCAGATCTCAGTCAAAATATTTGGATATCTAAAAAAAGATAATTACCTCTCCCCACAAACCTTGCCTCAACATAACTTCGCTATCGACAGCTCTTTAGTGCCCCCTCATGATGATTTGTGTTTGACAGCATAAGCAAAAACATGAGCTTCAGGTTAACTCAGGAGTGATGTTTGATGTGCAAACTTTTGCCCTTCTGCACTGTAAGTGACCCTTTGTAATGAGATAAACACATTGTAAAATTATAGTCCTACCATTCACCTCCACCCCTGCCACAGGAACAGAGTGCAAGGCTCTTGTACAATACTGCTATTGCAAAAGGACTAAAAAGTAAACTGTGTAGGGTTCTGTCATGTTAAATTTTGTCAAAACCAGATTAAAGGAGATGCTCTCTTCTAATCCTCTGTACTTGGTATTATTTCAGTAGCCCAAAAATGTCTAGCTTTTTGCAGGAGGCTCAGAAAAAAAGTGACACTCTAAGCCTATGGATGCTGATAATAATACCTCTTGTCTTCACTACATTAAGGATTTTGCCAATGATTCAGTCTTAAAAAAAGAAGAAAGGTGCTTTGTAAATTGGAGACAAAGAGTGGGGAATGAATGGAGAAGGACTACAGCAGGAATTGACCTGGCTTTACTCAATTTAAAAGTGTGTCACTAAGACTTCAAGATTTGCAAGTGTATGTGTGTGTTTGTGCATTAGGCAAAATTAAATCTATTATTGAACCTATTTAATTTATAGAATTGTGAGAAGTCAGCTGGTGAGTGGCAGTTGGCAGAGCTCACAGAAGATTTTCAGGTGAAATAAAAGTATCTTACAAATAATGACGTCCATTTCTGGCTTGTCTCAGTGCTGGTGCTGATGAGGTGCTGAGAATGCCCCCCTTGGGTCTGTTTATCAGAAGCATTTTGTAATGAACAATGTCCTCTTTGCCTCATCTTTATTCCTCCACTCTTCTGATATTGTATCAACCTATCGAGCTAAAATGGATTCCCAGCACAAGGCCACTCTTTGACAGAAAAAAATGAACAATTTAAGTGCTGTTACCACTCTACAAAGAATTTAGTAATTCCAGCTATCAGTGTGACATCTTTATGGAAGGCTATTCTAGTTCCAGTGCTGCTATTATGTTATTATGTCCCTGCTTCTTGTAGGGCAGTTGGACTAGATGACCTTTATAGGTCCCTTCCAACCCAATACATTCCATGATTCTGTGATTCTATTACAACAAGAGGCTGACTTGCTGATGGGATGCCATCCAGAGGGACCTGGACAAGCTTCAGAAATGGGCTCATATGAACCTCATGAGGTTCCACAAGGCCAAGTGCAAGGTCCTGCACCTGGGCTGGGGCTGTCTCCTTTTTCAATTCAGGCTGGGGTTGAAGGGGTTGAGAGCAGAGAAGGACTTGGGGGTACTGCCTCTCTACTCTGCTCTGATGAGACCCCACCTGTAGTACTTCATCCAGTTCTGGAGCCTGCAGAACAAGAAAGACATGGACCTGTGGGACTGGGTCCAGAAGAGGGCCACAAAGATGATCAAGGGGCTGGAGCACCTCTCCTATGAAAACAGGCTGAGGGAGCTGGGACTGTTCAACCTGGAGAAGAGAAAGCTATAGGAAGACCTTATTGAGGCCTTTCAGTAGTTAGAGGGGCTTATAGGAAAGATCGGGACAGACTTTTTGGTAGGGCCTGTTGCAATAGGACATGGTATAATAGTTTTAAACTAAAAGAAAGTAGATTTATCCTAGATATAAGGAAGACATTTTTTTATTACGAGGGTTGTAAAACACTGGAATAGGTTACCCAGAGAGGTGGTAGATGCCCCATCCCTGGAAGCATTCCAGGTGAGGTTGTTCTGAGCAACCTGATCTAGTTCACAGAATCACAGAATTACCAAAGCTGGGAAAGACCTTTAAGATCATCAAGTCCAGCCTATGACCAACACCACCACACCATCTAGACCATGGCACTAAGTGCCACATCCAGCCTTGCCTTGAACACATCCAGGGACGGTGCCTCCACCACTTCCCTGGGCAGTCCATTAGAATGTCTAATCACCCTCTCTATGAGGAAGTGCTTCCCAATATCCAACCTAAACCTCCCCTGGACCAGCTTGAGGCTGTGCCCTCTTGTCTTGTTGCTAGTTGCCTGGAAAAAGAGCCCAGCCCCCACCTGACTACAACCTCCCTTCAGGTAGTTGAAGAGAGTGATAAGATCCTCCCTGAGTCTCCTCTTCTCCAGGCTAAACAACCCCAGCACCCTCAGCCTCTCCCTATAAGAGAGGCTCTAGTCCCTTCCCCAGCCTTGTTGCTCTCCTCTGGACCTGCTCCAGCACCTCAACGTCCTTCTTGAAGTGAGGGGCCCAGAACTGCACACAGTACTCGAGGTGAGGCCTCACCAGTGCTGAGTACAGGGGGAGAATCACATCCCTGCTCCTGCTGGCCACACTATTCCTGATACAAGCCAGGATGCCATTGGCCTTCTGGGCCACCTGGGCACACTGCTGGCTCATGTTCAACCAGCTGTCCACCAGCACTCCCAGGTCCCTCTCTGCCAGGCTGCTCTCCAGCCACTCTTCCCCCAGCCTGTAGCGCTGCCTGGGGTTATTGTGGCCAAAGTGCAGGACCCTGCACTTGGTCTTGTTGAATTTCATGCTGTTGGCCTTGGCCCATCGACCCAGCCTGTCCATATCCCTCTGCAGATTCTTCCTGCCCTCTGGCAGATCAACACTCCCCCCCAGCTTGGTGTCATCTGCGAATTTACTGAGGGTGGACTCAATCCCCACATCCAGGTCGTCAATAAAGATATTGAATAGGACTGGGCCCAGTACTGATCCCTGGAGGACACCGCTGGTCACCGGACACCAGCTGGATGCAGCCCCATTCACCATCACTCTCTGGGCCCAGTCATCCAACCAGTTTTGAACCCAGCAAAGGGTGCACCTGTCCAAGCCGTGGATTGCTGGCTTCTCCAGGAGAATGCTGTGGGAGACTGTGTCAAAGGCCTTGCTGAAGTGGAGGTAGACCACATCTACAGCCTTCCCCTCATCCACTAGGCAGGTCACCCAGTCATGGAAGGAGATGAGATTGGTCAGGCAGGACCTTCCCTTCCTAAACCCATGTTGGCTGGATCTGATCCCCTGGTTGTCTTCCACATGCCGCTTGATGGCACTTAGGATGATCTGTTCCATAACCTTGCCAGGCACTGAGGTCAGGCTGACAGGTCTATAGTTCCCCGGATCCTCCTTCCGGCCCTTCTTGTGGATCGGCGTCACATAGTTGAAGATGTCCCTGCTCACTGCAGGAGGGTTGGTGGTCCCTTCCAACCCAAACTATTCTACCATCTCTCTGAATATACTGTTCATCAGTAAAGCTGTATTTAAGACAGGAAACTGGTCTTTTGGCCTAAAGAACTTGGGTGGTTCCAGCATTATGTTTTTTTGCAGTGCGAATAGAAGTCGACCTGTCAAAGCTCACAAAGAACAACTCGGAAACTGGATACCTTTTCACAAATACACAAGCGTTTCTTCTGGTTGCTTAATGGATCAGGAAGCTGAGATTGCTTTGTCAGGACAGGTTCCTAGAGCAGTTTAGCTGCTAAAATAATGCATCTATAACCATGGTAAAAGGAGTAATCTGTTTCAGTACTGGCACTTGGCTGTCGTTTTTCAATTTGCCAATATCTCTGGATGAGGAGCAGATAACACAGAGGGAATAACAGTGTGTCTGAATACTAGGAATCTGTAAGTAATGGCAAACTTAGCTGATAACAGAAGCAGTACCCAAAAACCATTTACTGTGGCTGTTCCTGTACTGTAACCAAGATACTTTCTGGGAAAAGGCCTTTAAACGCATAATGCGGTGTAGAGGAAAATCTCTGGAAACAGGAAATAAGAAGTCTACAAAATCCTTATAAAAAAATTGAACCTGATGATGACTTGATGGGAAAAAAAGAAATCTTTAATAAGGAGATACACATCTTGGAGGTTTTCCAGTCCTTTAAACTTAGGACTTCTTTTCCTAACAACAGCTCCATTTATACTTGCTTCTTAAGACCTTTGAGATGGAAGAAATGCAAAAACCTTAAGATGAAGGAACACTGTGCTGAGCTACTTATGGAGAATCATGAAATATCTAGCAGGGTACAGTGAGCTTGAGAAAATGTAATGCTAGCTATGCTGCATAGTAGTTTGCAGTAGTTTGCAGAAGAGGGAAGAGCTGAGTCACAGCTTGATCCTGCCACCCCACTGGGCTGCAGTCCTTTACGGAATAACTGCACCTATGCCAAGGGGATTGCAGGAAAGGTGAATTTGGCATGGAGATTTTAACAGAGCAGGGCTTCTGAGAAAGGGCTGCATGATGTATTTATTCCTAGAAAAGTGATAAAACTAATTGAAACCGGCTTTGGCTACAAGCAAGTAAAAACAAGGGTTCAAAAACTGCTGTGCTGGCGTCTTGTCTCTGCAACACATGGGTCACATAAACCTGCAAGTAACTGCTTAGCAGCACTGTTCTGTGTGGAGCATTTCAAAATCCCACTAAGCAGGAGGCAGAGCATACCCCAGCTGTCAGAGCTTCCTCATAGCCTTCAGCACTTCCAACACATCTCAGGGTTCTGTCAATTCTTTAATTAATTCCTTATTAAAAATATCAACCATCAGTCCTGGTAAGAACATTTTAATCTGCAGGATATAGTAGGGGAAGGTTTATGTTTATTCTTTGCCGTGTTGCAACTGATTCTTTATTTTGTTCTCTCTTAGCCAATTGCTAGTCCGTGACAATATTCAGTCTCATACATTAGGGTATTTGTTTCCCAGATTACCTCCTGTGAAGGACTTTGTCCTATGCCTCTTGAAAGTCCAAGAAAGTCACATCCACTCTTCTGGCAACATATTAAAAAAACTCTAGTAGATTAGAGACAATTCCCTTTCAGTGAATCCAGACTGAGTCGTCCCCATTCTGTCATGTTCATCCAACGAAACTTCTGGTTTTGATTTGCTTTGACCAATGCAGCTGGCACTGGAGAAGGGCTCACTGGTCTCCCATCCTAGGATCAGCTCTTTCTAAAATACAGATATGACATAATGAGAGACAGCATATTTTTGTTAGCAACTCAGCTCCTTTTTTCTTAAATTCCTCCAGTTCTCTTGGGATATATACCTTTCATTCCTAGCAGCTTGTGGATCTTCAGCTTGTTCAACACCTCATGTTTTAACATCTCGTTGTCCATGGATTGGGCCTGAAAAAATACATCTGAGGCCAGTATTTCCCAGCATTCTCTGTGGTGCAGATTGATATTAATAAATTCTTTACTCTGCTGTAAAGGTCTTTATGCTCCTAAATATTTTGTTGTCACCTTTGCACTCCAGGGAGAGTCTTGGAGGCTTCATGTCTCTGACGTGTTGAAGCTCAACATCAGTGGCTATCTGCTTCTGTGAAAGCACAGTTTTGCACTGTATGTGCCTTTTTATACCTGTCCCTGTGGGGCTGCATTTCCATGTTCTGACCTTGGCATTGAGGCACTCCGTGCTCCTCGTTCACAGCATGTGGCTGAAATAGATCCTCCTAAAAATGCACGGTGCACATGCAAAATTGGAACTCCTTAAAAGCCTGGACATGGCCAGGTTTTGCTCTAAAACAAATAAAGAAATACTTGAGACCCCCAGCCATGACTTTTTTTTTGAGTTTTTAGTTACCACAAAATAAAGTGTCAGTCTCTTGATGGTCACTTGTCAAGATGCCCACATGAGGAAGTATGCTCACTGGAAAAGCTATTTCCTTCAAGCCAGTAACACTGAGCCAACAATTCCTTTCAGAATTGATCTCAAAATAAATGGCACATTCTTCCACAGGCTCCTATCAGTTACAGCCGACAGTGAAACACACACAAAGAAAACAGTACACCGGAGTGAGCAAGCTGGACAGTACAGCTAAGCTCTGGAGGAGAGCTGGAGCCCCTACAGCATGCTATTTCACCAGAACAAGAAGGAGTATTTGCCCACCAAGAGCTCAATATATTTACTTTGCAAAATGAAAGTGGATGAAAACCCTCCTTGCCATCTTGCAAATAATTTCCATTCTAGCTCCTGTCTTTATGGGTGCACATTTCCCTGCCTGAACCAGTGAACACTGATTTCAGCAGATGTTACACAAAATGGAGAGAATACAAAGTGTGGGTGTTTGTTCAGAAGAGCCAGTGTTTATGCCCCTAGGATGCTGAAGGTTTTATGCAGAGCAGCTGGGCTCCCTAGGTGAGGGAGGTAGTAGGTGTCTTACACTCCTATGTCTCTGAGATAGGAACTTATCTGTGCTACAAATGTCTTCATGGTGTGTCTCTCCCTGAGCTATCACAACTTCAGAAGAAGCTCAGACCCATGTACCATGTGCTCAGATTAGATTATTTAATTTATTATTTAATTATGCTATTTACAAGGCCAGTGTTGCACAGAGTTGGAAACAGAAGACCATGAGAAATGTGCAGAAAATGTCTCTGAGTGCAGTCTGGGCCAAAAGTATTGTCCTGATCCAGCTTTCCTTTTCTAATTAATAAAATCATTTGTGTCTGTATTGGTGGATCAACATCTCATTGAGCTTAACTCTTCCTCCAGGATGTTTTTAACCACTGGACAGGAATTGCAAATGAAGAGCCACATCCTTGCTCACACAGGGCAGGAGCCTGTCAGGGGTAACAGCACCTTCAGGCTGATGTCAGAAGTTGTTTATGCTCATGCACTGTCTGTGCTGAGCTGATGGGCACTGGTTCAGCGTTGGCTCAGGCAATCAGCTGCCCTAGTACCAAGGCAGTGGTTGCCATGTCCCTGCTTCAAAAACCCTCCTCAGGAGGGTAAATTAGCAGATCCTGGCCTTTTCTGACCACGGGTTTTTCCACAGTCTGGTTACCCACAGTACTGAGATCCCACAGCTCAGCCCTTAGCACCCAGGGTCATGCACTTTTCCATAACCTCTCTCAATTTTTCTCAGGAAAAAAACCTGCTCTTGGCTTACTCTTATCAGTTACTTTCTGCCCCCATCCAATCTCCAGGAGCTGGGGGACATGAGATGGCTGCAATTGCCATGCCATTTGACCTACTGGGTCAACGCTGTGTCAGCCTTATATTGCACCACTTCATTTTCTGTGCCTTCAAATCCCTCGTCTTCACACTTGTCACTTGAGGCAGCAGGTAGGAAAGTGCCCAAACGTTTTTTGTAAGCAAACACCCATCAGATTGGACTGTAATTGTTCAGCCACTATGTCTTGCCTCTCTATTTTTCATTGCCTGTAGTTAGATGTGATTTGTGACACTCGGTTTAGATATAATCTTTTACATTGATTTAGCGTGTCAGCCTCATATTGATCCCACACTTAGATCTTATCATTTGTAGACAGTGCAGACTGTAACCTTCTCTGCCTATTTGAGGGATGACATCCAAATTCTTAGTACACGCCATTGTCCTTCCCTGGTCATACTCTTGTAATCATTTTCCTGGCTTATATCCTGTCCCAAAATGTGATTGACTGAAAATGGGGTTCTGTTGATTTTCTGGTTTTCCAGGTTTTATCTTCGTGTGTCTTAAATGGCTTTACTGATCTCATCCCTCCAGCTTGTATTGACATGTGAGAAAGCCAGGAAGATCAGAAAATCAACTGAACCACATCTTCCATCAATCTCCTTGGGCCTGTCCAGGCAATGCTGCACTATGGCAGAATTCTTTTTGTTTTGGTATCTTGTTTCAGATAATGAGAAAAGTAATGACTGATAGGTAAGGTTTGTTGTAATCTTTTACCACACAGCATCCTTGGAAATAATTTGGGCACACCAGCATTCCTCAGTCACAGTGCTGATAGGTTATGAGCCCATTATATCAGAGATGTTGTAGAGATACATGCTGTGAAGAGGGCACCTTCCTGTAAGTAATTCATGGCATTCGAATGAAATTAAGTGGAACCACATGTTGCTAATGCCATGTGGCATTATGCTGGATTTAAATATTTTTTCTGGGAAAGAGAACCCATTTTTTACTTACGTTAAGACACCCAAGAAAGCGGAATAATTCTTAATATTTTGAGGCACCTTTCTGATTCATTGTTCTATTCAAATTGAGCTTTAAAATCTCATTATTTCTCTAGCTGTTCTGCCTGCGAAACTTTCCCTTTGCCTGTCATAGATTTGTGCAGCACAGTGGAGCTTAGAAAACCTGATTTAATTATATTTTGGAAGAAGACCCATATTGCAAGCACAGAGCTGCCACCCTCACATAATCCCCAGTCAACTCTGGGGCTGGGAATATCACCTTTTACATCTGCAATGTAGCTCCATGTAGGAAAAGATGGAGCTGAGACCCCTCTCTACTGAATGCAACAGCATACAGTCCCTTCAGTTGCTGCAATAATGCTAAAGTTGTATTTTGATGTAATGAGCAGCCTGATCCTCAGAATTCACCTACAAAGATATACCAGGTTTGATCTCCATTGCCCAGATAATGAGCTGAAGAATAGTAACACAAAATAAACATTTAAAAATAATTTCTTTCTTTACTCACTGAACTCCCTGACCTGACGCTAATCTGTGGGGTGAGAGAACACAACAGTGTCTTCCACTTGACAAATGCAAGTAGCTTTCCAGCAGGGATGGAAAATTGTCTGTAACAGAGTCACCAGCAGAGATAAGCTGAGATACAATCACTGACAGACTCTTTTTTCTGAAGAAATTTGACAGTGTCAACACTTCAAAATGCAGTGGCCAGGTGCTCTTGGGAAGGAGGCCACCCTGAAAACAACTTTGCATTTAGTGGCAAGAGGTATCCTAGAGAGAAGTCTTCTTCTGGGAAGAGGAGAAGGGAGATTATGCTACTTAAGGCAGATGGGGACAAAGGCAAGCCAACAGCAACCCTTCTGGATAATGCACCTCCTGTCCTGTCCTCTGGTGCCAGCTGGCTGCAGGGACTTGTTTTCTGCTAGCTCCCAAGAGCCACACCTCAGTGGGATGGGGGACAACCGTGCCAGTGTCCCTTTGCTTCTCCTACGCAGGTGACAGAAATGCAATGGCACTGCAGCAGTCTGAACAGATCCATGGATAACAGCCTTGGCATTTTAATGGAGGTGTCTTCCTTATCTTGCTGTACATACCTTTTGCTAATGAAAGAGCTATTGATGCATGTGGAAAATGGAGAGCTGGCTCCTGGCACAAGACCTTATATACTCTTTTTATAATCCTTGGATCTGGCTCTGTTTCACTCCACTCCAGAGCCTATGAACAAAAGTGCTTCAAAACATGACTGTGATTCAGATATAGGCATCTAACTGCATTTTCTAGGTCTTTTGCTCCTAAAACAGAAAGCTCACATCCTTTCCAAAAGAAACAGTCTCCTATTCTCCTTCCAGTGTCTGCTGTTGAATACCTTGCTACTCAGTATATACTGGTATTTATTCATCTGCCTCCCCCCACTCTCTCCTTGGAGCAACGCCTGCCCAGCAGTGATATTTAGCTGGTGACTTATTTGTGCAGCTTCCAGTCTCAGCTTCACACAGTCCTGCCCAGGTAGAACTGGCCAGCATTCAAGGAATTTCATTATTTTTCTTGGGGAAAGAAAAGATTTGTGAGACAAATGAAGTGTCACTGAGATTTTAATTTTTTTATTTACAGAAAAAGATGTTTATTCAGCCACAAATTCGTCTACTGACACATTAAGGATCTAGTAAATCACTCTGCAGTAATGTTTTCAAGAAACGTTTCCAAAGAAATAGTTTAAGCCTGTTGCAAATGCTTTGTATCTTCCCAAAAGGAACACAAATATGAAATTTCAGTCTCATCTCTGAAATACTAATTTTTCTGGCAGGTCTTCCCTGGTGATGGCACATCTCCTGTGTTTCTGCTCAGTCCTACTTCCTCTGTGGCCAATGCAAAGATCTTTTCCAATTGAGAGGGATCACAGTTGACCTGTGTTTAATCCAACAACTGATTACTTCAAAAAATGAGGCTGTCTAAACATAACCAATGGCAGCACAAGGTATTTACGTGTCTAAGGAGTGAGCCAAACAGCAAAGCTCCTGCCCTCTCCACTCCTTGTCATCTCCTTCGCAGGGATTGTATCAAGAGCTTGCAGGCATCATTTGTCAAGACATTCATAATGTGGCAGGATTTTACCCCTCAGCTAATTTCCTAATAATTTCTGTCCAATCTAAACGTTTGCAGCTTGTCTGAAAGTCTGACTGTCTATTTGCAGAATCAGTTTCCTGTCATGTCCATCTTGTCTTGTAGAGGGCCTCCTGCTTTGCCAATGTCCTCTCAGTGCCCAAAGGTGCATTTTAAATGGTTTCAGCTGTTGCCTCCTGTGGTTGCACAAGCAAGGGCTGGATCAGGTGCTATGAGTGAGGGACTGACAAAGCCAAACCCCTTTTCTTCCAGCCTGGGCAGGCTCCATGCCTGTGCTGAGCACACTGGGGCTCAGCAGTGCACAAGGGGTGGGCAGTAAAACTTCACCTGACCTCCTGGTCCCACCGGAGCAGAAAAACCCTTTGGTGCTTGCGGATGGGCAAACGAAGTGCTGGAGAGTCTATCCAAAGGCAAAACAAGACCACCCATGAACAAGGCTCCCCTTGTTCTTATGCTTGAACTTCAGCATTGTTGTCTGCAGCTACATTTAGGGTTTTCTTATGTCTAACGTGCATATACATTTAGAGCTTTTGCATGTCTTCAGGTTGTCCTGGATGAGGAGGGTGGGGGTAGAGTGGTGTGCCCAGATGCAAGGTCAAGGGAGAAACTCTGTAGAGTCCCAATAAATCTTCCTTGCTCCAGCTACCCATTTCTGTCCTGGAGAAATTGCTCTGCCCACAGACCATATTACAGAATGTGAATGCTGAGAAACTCTGCCCCTGGGGGTACAGGGGTTTTTAAAACCGGTGCTTGTAAAATGAGGGAGCAGGCAACCTGGCTGATGCTTATCACTTGGGATGGAGTGTTGATCTGCTGGATGGTAGGAAGGCTTTACAGAGGGACCTAGACAGACTGGATCGATGGGCTGAAATGAAATTCAATAAGGCCAAATGTCGGGTCCTGCATTTCGGTCGTAAGAACCCCAGGCAACGCTACAGGCTTGGAGAAGAGTGGCTGGAAAGCTGCCCTGCAGAAAAGGACCTTGGTGTATTGATTGATAGTCGGCTGAATATGAGCCAGCAATGTGCCCAGGTGGCCAAGAAGGCCACTGGCATTCTGGCTTGTATCAGAAATTGTGTGTCTAGCAGGACTAGGGAAGTGATCCTGCCTCTGTACTCAGCACTGGTGAGGCCCCACCTCGAGTATTGTGTTCAGTTTTGGGCATCTCAATGCACAAAGGACCTTGAAGTGATGGAGCAGGTCCAAAGAAGGGTAACAAGGCTAGTGAGGGGTTTGGAAAAGAACGACGGAGGGAGCTGGGGCTGTTTAGTCTGGGGAAGAGGAGGCTGAGGGGAGACCTTATCACTCTTTACAAATACCTGAAAGGAGGTTGTAGTGAGAGTGGGGTTGGTCTCTTCTCACTGGTGACTGATGACAGGACAAGAGGAAATGGGCTCAAGTTGCGTCAGGGGAGATTTAGGTTGGACATCAGAAAAAAAACTCTTTACAGAAAGGGTTGTTAGGCACTGGAACAGGGTCCCCAGGGAGGTGGTTGAGTCACCATCCCTGAATGTGTTTAAAAGTCATCTGGATGTGGTGCTTGGGGACATGGTTTAGCGGTGGGTCATCGGAAATAGGGTAATAGGGTTAGGATAAGGTTGGACTCGATGATCTTAAAGGTCTTTTCCAACCTGAACAATTCTATGATTCTATGATCTATGATTATACAGCACCAGTGCAGAGCCAAAAAGGCATTATCTTCCTCACCTCTGGAATTTACTGGTGCCATGGGCTGAACTGCTCCCTAGGGCTGAAATTAGTAAATCTACATTTTTCCCATGGTCATGACCCTTCTTAGGTTGTTTCAAGCTAAGAAGTGTTTGTGTAAGAATGCAGACCTTCACCTTAGTGTAGACATATCCTTAGACATGAAAACCATGGGATTTGACTTACAAGTAGGTCCGTCCACAGTCAAGAGTGGAACAGCAAGACGCCGCTGACATCTGGGGAGGGAGTTTTGTTCTGTTTTTTTTGGGTACATCTCACACTACAAGTGCTCAGGCACTGAGTGACAGTCTTTCTGCTTAACAGGGGAAACAGAGGACAATCCCACTTAATAGATGACACACATATGCATGCACACAAGTATGATATTTCAGAGAGCTAATTCCTCCAGACTATGAAAATGATCAGCAAATTATAAGCAAGCAGTAGGAAAGGCAAAAACGGAAGACTAATGGAAATCAATTATTTTTCAACCCAAAATAAACACAGTCCCACAGTCAATAAAGAAGATAACATTGGCTAAAAACCCTTCCAGACTCCGTGGCAAACTGAAGGCTCCAATTATAAATAAAAAAGCACCATATGACAGAGAAGGAGAGGGGAAGTAGATCAGAGCTGATAAAAATGCAAAGTTCTGAAGCATAGAAAATTTGTAATGTATGATAAAAATACCAGGGGAAACAAAAAAATTAAAAAAAATACGCCAATAACAAAAACCTTCTACTGGACCAGAGGACAGTGATCCCATGATGCAGAAGTAGACAACAGCAGGAAAGTGATTCCTCCAGTCTCTCTTCCCCTGCACAATCCCTCTTCCCCCGCAGTCGAGGGGAACAGGAAGGGAGAGAGCAGGACCAGGTGCTGTGTGCAGAGCTGACCAAATGCCTCATGGGGCAGGAGGAACAGCTTGCAGCTTCCAAAGGAAAGGTGGAGGGAGCACAAATCTGTAAAACACCAGATTTTCAGAGGGAACCATGCCACTGCCAGTGAAACAGTTATGGAAATGCCAGACTACCTCCACTCTGGTTATGCTGCAACCCGTCTTAGGAGATTTTCCATCCTCTGGCCCTGCTGCACATGTGAACCATGGGGGCTTCCTGCTTTGGTGCCTGCTGAAATCTTCCTGCTGTTTTTCACCTGGGCCAGCAGAGAACAACACATTTCCCCACAGAGAGGCGTGTTTGGCTCCCCTGAGGGATGGGAGCTTGCCATTTACATCCTGTACAAGAGAGACTTGTTCTCCTGTGAACACAGACAAGCTTAGGTCTTGATTCACTGTGTTTTTACAGTGTGGCATTCTGTGTGCTAATCTGACAAGCCCTTTGTCTACCTTAATACAGGCAGATGCCAATAGCTGTAAAACACAAGCAGCATCAAGACATTCATCTGCATGACTGCCTTTACATCCCACTCAGCCTCTTACAAAATACTTTTGGGCACTGTCAAAGAGTCTAAGCCTGCCAAAACATGGCTGGCTATTAAAGTTATTTATTTGAAATATGGCTTTTGCTTCCCTTTTTTTCCCCATGTCATAGCATGGCACGGAAGGCACCTAAACCAGCTTGTCTTCTCCATTATATGCCTTTAGTTTGATAATGGGGAAAGGGCTCTGTCATTCTCCCACATCAACTGTATGTGTGCAGAAACAAGGCACAGCAGGGCTATGGGCAATTATGCATTCAAAGATCAAATACCTCAAATACCCAGGCAGGTGTTTCCAAAACCTTCAGCTCCTGCAGGAGGCACTGCCCACTAACAAGCTCTCAGCAGCTCTTCCCCAAGGTTTTGCAGCCAGTGACAGGCCCATGCCTGTGGTAATCACCTCCCTGTGCTCCAGTGCTGAAGGCTAAGGGCAGGCACAGGTGATTTCTTAGTTATAGGCTCAGTGCAGGAATTATTGTGATAGTGACATTCCCCAGTGGCCTTCAACCGTGAGCCTAAGTCACCATCCAGGTCTCCAGTAGTCATTTGTGGTCAGTGCAACTCCCTCTTCCCCAGAAGCTGAGTGCCACAACAGCGCTGGTCCCGGTGGCCTCGCAGCTCCTCCTGCCCAGCAGGTTCCAGGGCCCAAACGCACGCAGGTGGCTCGGTGGGATCCCTCAGGGTGTGACACAGACATCCCAACAGCACCCACACTGCCAGCACTCACCCTAACCTTCCCACCCCCACGAACTTGATTTTAAAGCTGGTTGTTGGTTTTGCTGAGAGTTTGATTTAACTTTGTAGTGACACACCTTCCTCCATGCAACACACCAAAGGACTTGTCTGTGAACAGTCAAGCCCGGCTCTGTTTCCTTTTTTTTTCTCTCTCCTGAAAGAGAGAGAAAGGGTATCAGACAGAGATTTCCACACCAGATACATTGCTTATCTGCTCTGTGTAACTGGCCATTGGATGTTGAGTCAGCTCCTGATAACACCTGAATAGATTTCCCATCCTACACCTGAAAGTTCTTGGGATGACTCAGCTGAGTACACGCTGACTTCTCAGGTGCTGTGAGTGCAGCTATAATATAAACCAGCTGTGGCCCAGTTTGGGAAAATATCCATTCATGTTGTCCAGGAGTGACTGTGACTGGAAATACCTTTAAATGACTGAAGTAATCCATCTTATTCATAGGCTGCAGCAAACTGCTGTTCCAGAATGGGCTATATATAATGGGCACCGTATTATCCTGCAAACAGAATTTATTCAGGCATGCCTCTGCCTAAAACTATGGAAAATGCAAGATGTGTTGGGCAGTGCACTGCAAAGGTGCAGGGAGGGCAAACCAAGGAAGGCTGAATCCAAGAAACCATTAATGATTGTTGGATGTAAATCCTAGAGAAGCCACTTTTCAGTCTCTTGTCAGATGTGACAGAGAAAGCTGGAGCTACAGACAAGGCTCTGTGTGCTCTTCAGTTTCTCCCCTGCATTTGGACAGCAGGAACTCCTCTGGTTTTCAACAGAACAAACTGTATCAGAACATGCCCAAACCCATCACTTGTGCTCCCCCTTCTCTGGTGCACACCACGCTATTGTAACAAAGCTGCTGGCCAAAGCTTCTCAGAGAGGTGAAGCAACCCAGCTGTTTGTATATTAAAATGAAAGGGCAGCTGCTTGTGCACCTGCTGACTGCTACTTAAGACCACACAATCTTTTTGATACCAACTAAGCAGGTCTGGACTCAGTCTACAATGCTTGGCTGGAGAGCTTTCCCACATGGAAGACCACAGGTGACCTGCCAGCATTCCTCTTAAGTCAACAAAAAGACTTCCAGTGATCTCAAGACTTAATTCAAGAGTTTGCAAGCACTCTGATGAATAAAAAGGTTTCTCATATAGTCATGACAATTTGAAAAAGGTCCTTGTAGTGAAAGGTCAAGTAGTATTATGAAACCTGACAAGATGTCATGAGTGCTACTGCTTTTATTTTTTTTCCAGCAGCAGGAGTCATGTAAGGAGGAATATTTGCACTCTGCATTCACAGGGCTGCTTCCATGTTTGCTGAAGAGAAACTGGTGTGAGCTTATTCTATCCTCACCCCTGAGACAGAAAACAAATATCCAGAGACAGAGATGGGAGCTTAAACAACCTCTGCTATATATGTGCATAACTACACCCCCTCCAGTTCCTTTCAGGAGATACTTCAGCAAAGTCCTGTCCAAGGAGTTTGCCCTCAGCCAAGCTGATGAGGACTTTGTACAGCTCCCTACAGTGCTCGAGCAGACAGGCAACAAACTGCTGCAAATTCTGAGCCAGAGTCTCTCTTCTCTGCTCTCTCTCAGAGTTTGAAAAGTATTTCCTGCTAATTAACAATATCTGCATAAATGAGTGAAGCATTTCTCAAAGGACAGAAGACTAAGTCAACAGCAGAGATTTTTTAATGTTATTGTCTTTAATTTACAAATGCTACATCCATCCTACAGAGAGAGGCTTGAACACCATGGTCTCTTAACATGAAAAAGTGCACCACCACTGCTCACCACTAACTGCTGGCAAAATTCACTGCAGCATTTTCCTAACAAGGAGAAACACCTGAACCCACTACCAGATCTCCCTTTGAGACATACCTCCACTGGAAGAAAGACCAAAACTGAGAGCAGACCTTGTTTTTGCCCTTTGCATGCCTTAGGTCAGGGCTTGATATTTTTGGTGGTTCTGCAGACATTTGTCAGAACAGCCCAAGTGCATGTTTTGCATTAGGAAGGAGTAACAGGTAAGTTAGGGTGGCTGTGGTTAAAGATCCTGCCTTCTGCTCTGATTCTCAGCTTAAAAGCACAGCGCAAACACAGGAAAACAAACTCAAATGTTTCCAAGAGCTGAACTGTGCCTAGTGGAAGAGCTTTCAGCCTCACAGTATTTGCTGGGATTGCTGCACAAATCAGCGGGAAGCACAGTGCCTTTCCTTGGATTGCAAAGGGTCAGTTAGAGACAAGAGGGCCTCTAACTTGTTAATCACCATCTGCTCAACTACCCTGCTGCTGGACCAGGTCTGTACTAGCTCTCCTTCACATCCCACACGTGAGGATCACAGCGGCAGCTCCTTCCCCTGTGTGCATTTATTGCTGTTTCCCAAGGCAAAAGCAGCTCCTGGACTTAGACACCATCCAGCTTTTCATCTGCTGGTCCCTGACCGGTTTACTAAAGTGGTCAGTACCTTTGTGCAGGAGGGCAGCAGAACCCCACAGGCTAGGAACTGACTTGTAACTGCCATGTAAATGAGACTCGGATATTCGAGCCCCGTGCACTGCTCTCCACACCATTCAGCCCTATTCACACTGGTGCAAACCAGCAGACTTTGCAGGGCACAAGCAATGCAGTTGGCATTGCAGCATCTCTTTTTAACCAAAACCCTTAGAAACAAGATTTATGTTGGCTTCTTTCCTTTGTCCTATCATAAATTTAAAACTAATGAATTTTATTTGCCACAAAAGGAGTGTGGAGGACAAAGATTTTTCCTTTACATGAACATTTGGAGAGCTTTCGGAGCAAATACAAAATCCAATTTCCTTGCAGTTTTTCAGTTGCAAAATAACCACTGAACCCAAAACAAGAGACACCAAGGGCTGACAACCGATGGCAAGAATTACAGCAGTTCATGGTGTAAGCAGAACAAGGGGCACTGCCCCCCTCACTGATACAGAAATGACAGACCAGGCCCAGGCTTGCACCCAAACTTGCACTGTACCTGCACCATAGGGACAAGGGCTTGTGCTCTGTCATGGTTTAGGTGTTTGAAGAGGCTCCTGGGCATCCTGCACCAGCCTGGGCAGTGGCTGCTGCACGAATCCTGTCCTCCTGGTAGGTAACTTGTGTGTGCCAGAACAAATTCATTTTCAGAGTGATCTGGCCCCATTGGTTTTCGTACCTGGCTCCATTTCTGATTATTTTGTTGCTTTCTCTACTCTTTTCCGTCTTCCTTTTTTGGTACATATGCTTACTTTTTAAAATAATCTGTTGTCTGGTGCCTTATTAGGAACTGTAGCCTTCTAGATGTCACATTTCCTTTTTCTAAACCTCCTGACACTGCTTACTGCTCCTGTTTATGCCTAATGCTGTCAGCTGCACAGTAATCACATCAGAAATATGCTTGTTCCTTGAACATGTGTGGAAATCATGTCCTTCTGTGTGTACCACTCACATAGTAACTAAAATTTTGCAGTTTTCTTCCAGCCAGATGATGGTACTTATTTTTTTCTTGGACAAAGCATCTTTTTGTTGTTGTTGTTTTTCTAAATTCCCCTTGCATATTAGGATCATTTTTTAATAACTGGATGAGAAGAGAAAATTGCCAAGCACCACAAAGATAGGAAAAGGCAGACAGAAAACTTGCAGAGATTAGTAGAGCTCTGGAAGGTTTCCAGAACAAAGCTGGGAGTTTGATCACTCACAGAAGAGGTGACAAAGGTGAGTGGTGGAGAGGAAGTTTGTTTTTTCCAATAGGGTTGCCTTCCTGTGTTGACTTTCACATGCACACATGGGATGACTTTGCCTGTCTGAACTGTGGTGATGTGCCAGCCTGCTGCTCTGCCTGATTGTCCATGGGGCAGACCCTGGGGCTGCAACTCCAGTTCTGCATGCACTGGAGAGCTCTACACATGGCTGTAACACGAGTAAAGGCACCTCAGAGCTGTGGGTGGTAGGAGGTGGCAGCCCCTGGCTTTATGTCATCCCTTGTTGTGTTGTAGATATCTGTATCACTGCAAAGTGGCCTGGCCTCCCCAGGCAGCCCCCAACGGGGTGGTTTGGAGTGGCAGAGAGGTGCCTGGGGGACCCCACTGCAGGTGGTTGAAAGCCTCTCAGTTTGCAGATAAACCACGGACCCTACACAGCATATAAACCACGATGCTGAAATGCTGCCCAGCACAAGCATTTTGCAGTAACAGAGGGAAACTACAAAATACTTTCAGAGAGAAACAACCTGGCCAGATGACAATCACAGAAATGTCCTGTGTCGAAATGTAAGTCAGAGCAATCCTGACTTTCTCTCTTGATTCAAATTGTCTCTAGTACACTCTTTACAGAGTAACAATGAAAGACATAATTTAAGAGGCTCTGAGCCAGTCACCACTAACCAAAGTCGAGCATTGTGGCTGGGGCCATCATGAGGATGAAAGGGAAAGAGGCCACTTTGCCCTGGTCCTTGCTTTAGGGCCTGAGCAGGGATGGGGTGAGATGGCAACATCTGCCCACTGGCCCACAAGCCTCCTCGGGCTGCTTCCTGAGCCTCCCATGCCTCATGGGTTGCCCTCGGGCTGCACTGCCCTGTGTTCCCCAGCTGCTCACAGGCTTCTCTCCAGCATGGTCACCAGCCACACAGGCTGTCCCTACTGCCATGGGAGGAGAAGAACAGCAGAGAGATACTGTCTTCTGGCTGGTGACCAGTCTGCACTTCACCCCAGGTGCCAGATATTCTGAACTGAGGCAGGAGGGAGACAGAGGAATAAGGGGAAACCTTGGAGTGGGAATGGGGATGGTGACCTGTGCTTGGTGGCCACAGACTTGACAGGACGCCTTGCAGGAGGACACCTCAAAGATTTTGTTATTCCCCCACTTCATTATAACTGAAGACATGATCTAGTGGTAGCTAATAGATAGAGGGAAGCTATAGAAAGTACAGAAGCCACAAAAAATAGTGCTGGGAAGGGAAAGAGTGCAGGAAAGAAAAAAAAAAAAGAGCAGGGGTAATGAACAACAGGGAGAAGTGAGTTGGTAGAGATGGAGAGGGCACAGTGAAACTCTCTGCCATTGACTGATGGTGGCTGGTTACCCTGCAATAAGCAAAGGACCAGAACCACAAGGACTGGGGGCCAGTGCCTGGAAGTCCAGCAGCTAAGAGATGCCCTGGAAATCACAAGGGTAGGCACCATCTCCTAGTGACATGCCAGAAACCTGGCATAGCTCCTGAGAGGAAAATAATCACTGCTTTCCCTGGACGAAGAGAGAAGCAGCAACTGTAAACATCATGCAGAGCAAATTCACCTTATCATCAGTGGTCACAGAAGAGTCCCTAGGCACTGCTGAAGAAAACACAGCTGGAGAGAGGCAGCCCGGGTCAAAAGGCCCAGCAAGAGCAAAAAAATGAGCTGAGAAGGGCATACTTGGCATACTTGTGATGTAGTGGGCAGAAGATTGAAGGCTTTGCTTATTTGGGTTGACGAGCTTTGCTGGTGGCTCTGCAGGCTGAGTGGAAGTGCACAACAAAAGGCTCTGCTGTGTCTAACTGGGACGAGTGTTTGACAAGTTTGTAACACAAAGACACTAGTAACAGGCTGGCTGCTAATTTAATTTGTTCACTGGTGATGGGTACATGGGTTTCCTGTGTTTTTACTTAGGTTTGCACACAGTCATAAGATTTTCAAGTTGTGAGCATCTGAATTACTTTTACAGCTGCAGGAGGATTTCAGTTTAGTGTTACCTGCAACTCGGAAGATTAAGAATTTTTTTCTCAGAAACCTTCCTAGGTATAAAGAAGGGAGGTGCACATGAGGGTGAAAGAGGTGCTCCTTTCCTGGACTGTCTCCCTGATTTCCACACATATAGCTCTCAATCTTGAGCAACCCCACAGACTTTGGAGGAGCTTTTCTGTTACCTCTGAGGCTGGGGCATCCCCGAAGCTCACTGAAGCCCAGATATCTGCAAAGACTTTATGCCTCATGCTCTCTTCATGATCTGAGGATAGCCCCATCTCCAATAAAGTCCACCCACGTGTCCCTGCTGTGGGAGTTGTTAATTTTCTCCAGCCAGTATAACCATGAGAGTGAACAGCATCCAAGTTTGCCTTAGCACAAAGTGGTAAATTCAGCCCATTTCTGGGTATCTCCTCAGGTGTGGAGAGGCAGCCCTTGAGGCTGCTATATTTTCTTCCTGTAATGGCTTTTTAGTCTGGTAGCATGAGTTAGCACTGAGGCTTTGTGCTGGGAAAATTGGAACAATATCCTCTCCTCTTCTGAGCTGCTGCTGGATTTGTTCTGTGGTTGAAATAAGTCCTTTGATTATTATTTCCTATTGTTTGACAGCACTGGTTTGATAAGGTATATTGAAGTCAGTGGAGTAAACCAATTCATACCAACTAATGATGAGTCCTGCTATTGTTCTTGGATGGTTTGCACCGTGATAATTTCCAAGGCATTTGTATGCAATGTTTCATTAATTCTGGTGAGTGATTTAAACTCCAGTCAATTGCTGCTAAGCTGGGATAGGGCTATTTGTATAATTTCTGTTTAATCGTCTTCTCCCCTGAATTAATTAACACATGACAGCATTACACTGGCAGCTTCTTAACACTTTCTTCCAAATCTCTCTCTCCCACTTCCCCCTGGACAATATGTCAAAAAAAAAAAAAAAAAAAAAAAAAAAGAGAAAAAATAAGTGTTTTCTTTGAAAGCCCTTCATTTTTACCATTGCATTTTTCTCTCTATGCAATAATACAGGCTCATACCAAGGACCGTTGGTCTCTGCCTTGCTGAAAGATCGATGAAGAAGAAATGGGCTCTCTCCAGCCTACAAATTCATCATGATATCCAGAAGCCACAGATACTGCTAATAGTGACAGGACTTGGGAAATGTGAAGAACCTAGGGCAAGGCATCCATTTGGATGAGAAATAACTGCACAGGACAATTAGGCAATTTTCTTTTTTTGGGGTAGTATTGAGAGTTTCATGCCCTGCTGCTATGAGGACACCATGTGTGTCATATTCTATCAAAATTTAATATAGGTGAAATTCCTAGAAAATGTCTTTCAGTCTGTGAGTTTCTCATCATCTTTGTCTCTGCCTCTATGTTTCAACAGTAACTTTTTCATGAATTATCTTAAGCATTACTTCACTTCCCAAACATCTCTGCAGCAGTTCATTTAAATTCCTATAGATATTTTCTCAACTGCTGTTAGCAAAGGCTTCTGTCTTCTCTGTGACACAGAGATGCACCTTCACCTCAGCAGGGAATGACTGTGAGTCCTCTTGACTTCATATCCTCCATCTCACGGCATGGGTCAGATACATCCCACCAAACCTTAGATGTCCAAGTTAGATACCCTGTCTGTGTTCCCTCTATAGTCAATGGAGCCTCCACACAGGTAGTTATTTACCTGATCTGTCTCCTGTAAATTTAGATGCTTATTACTAAAAGTTAATCTAGGAGGAATCTGGTCCAAAATATATCCACAGGTTTTGCTACTTGGTCTTTTATTCTGCTCTCCAATCCAGTCATTAAGTCACTGCTGCAGCTTAAACGAACAGCTCTCCAGAGATCATCTGGCTTATCCCCTGCCACAAAAAACAACCTGCCCTTAAATCAGAACTCTGCCACTACAAAAATCTCTGCAATGTGATTTCAAAGAGTTAGATGCAAACTTTGGAAGAGGTTGTTCAGAAATTCACCACTCAGAAATATCTCTCAATTGGCTTTAAAATCCCACAATGTGGCTTTGAAACTCCTGCTGATGTCTGAAATGAACAGCAGCCACCCAAGCTTGGGCTGTGCAGCGGTTGTTGCTCCAACACCCCTTCACCTCATGGTCCTTTGGCTGGCATACAATTTTCTGAGTCACTGACATTTGTGCTTGTTGCCCTTGCACAGTGATTATCATTTCTCAAATCATCAGTAGTCCTTCCTCTCCTGCTGCCTCTATGTCTTAAAATAGCCAGCAGAGCTCTGCACCCTGCAGAGAGGATGACTTTGCTCCTAAACTATTTCTATGGCATTCAGGTAAAGAAACACCATAACAAGTGTCTAAATACAAGTTCTCACAATAACCTCTTCAGGTTACTGTATTTCTTTCTGGGTCATTGTGGTGTGAAGGTAAGTGTGCTCCTCTTTGACATCTTTCAAACTTGGACTAACCTGGGTAAGAACAACTGTGATGCTCTGGCCTTAGTGCATCCTGACCAATGGCTTGGAATGATGCCTTCATTGAGCTCAGCTCCTGAGTCACCAGGTATTCAGTAAAAATTAAGTACTAGTTGAAATCAGCTGTTCAGCCTTGCTTAAACTTACACAGAGGAACACTAACTAGGAGAGTCAGAGGATTTTATTTGTTGGAAATTTTCAAAGAGACCTATCTTGTACATGGAATTAGCAAGGGTAAATTGCACAAAGCAAAAATGTTTGACTAGCTGTTCCCCAAGCATGACTTCATAGAACAGTGTGTCTGTTTACCCTAACTCACTGCTATTTTAGAATGCAACATAATGTAGCCTTTTGCCCCCTCTGATGTGGTTCCTAAATGCTAATACCTTTTAGACAAGCTGCAAAGGGAATCATCACATCTCACTGGTGAATTACATTCTCACCACATTATGCTCCTGCAGGCCAGCAAATGTATTCAGAATGCTTGGAAGTTAATAATCAAAAATACTTTCACAGGGCTCTAAAACCAGTATTCATTAAAATGCTCTCAGTATCTTGTGTAAAGAAATGGCCTGTAACAGAGATCCACCCTTGTAAAGCTGTTGTGGGGAAAAAAAATGGAAATGCATAAAGAATGTTGGTGATAGAGGAAAAAATAACTAAGTAGATGAGTATCTGGGAAGTACAGCCTTGTTATTAAAACACAGGGCTGGGAGAGTGATGTCTGCATTGTATTTCCAGCCTGCCACAGATTTCCTATACGACTGTAGACAAATTGCTTGCAGCATATTTTTAAAACTGTCCTGCAATTTTTGGATGATGCTTTCTGAAGACTGACACTTCCTTTTGGCTCCAGAGACACCAGAGTGCTGCCTTTAATCTTGAAAACCTGAGGCCAAGGCTGTATTAGCTTTGCCTGTGCTGCTCTGAGTGCAGTTTCCAGAGTGGGCTTTGTCGCAGGGTTTCCATCCTGTTGCCCACCACAGTCCAAGCGGCTGAGTGCAGGCAGCTCTGCCACGACAGTTTAGACATACTCTGTCTGGCTGGACCTGTCAGAACAGATCTGTTGGTTTTAATCCTGATCCACCTGACACTACTGAGTGCCAAGGCTCGGTGCTCCAGCACAGGATCTCCCCAGCTTACACACAGGAAATTGCAAAAGATCCAGCATGTTTAGTTTGTAGGGAAAGACTTGAACAGTGGTAATCCTAAGCTGAGATAATTCTGCTTTGATCATATCAAGTGGTTAAAAATGAAATTAAGAGTAATTGGTATCATAAACTGGACATTCAAATTTAAAGATGGTTTCCAACCTTGGTCTGTATCTCAGTTGCTTCCCTGGTACAAGGGGTTGGTCTCGCTAATAAACTCACAGACTGCAACAAAAAGCACTAATATTTGTGAAGTACCTGAACACCAAAGAGCTCCAGAGAGAAGCTCAGGAGAAAGTGAGTAATTCTGTAATTCAGAGTGGGGTTTAAATATGGTCATTAAATAAGACAAAAGGCCCTTCCACTGACCAATAGGGATGGAAAAGATTATTGACTAGCAGCTCACTAATTGAGCATCATCCTTTCTGGATTACTAAATGAGGCAGGGGACTACAGGAAACAATGTGTGCAATTATTGTCTGTCTTCAAATGCATATGCATGGAGGGGCCTGAGTTAACATTGCACAAACAATATTAATGCTGACATTTCCTGGATATTGAATGCTAGGTTTCCAACTACTTTTCTAATATTCTTTGTTGGACAGCAGTTTCTAGTCTTGTACCCTGCAGCATTATTTGGACCAAAGGAGATGGAAACAACAGAGACAGCAAATGCTTCCTTCTGTTCTCAAACAGCAGTTTCCCTCCACTTACCACTGATGAGAAATATGGCATCAAACACATGAGAACGGGGCCCTTGGCATCAACACTGGGAAGCCAAGAACTAGGGTCTCCCAGAACCACTGTTTGCAATTCAGTTTGGGACTTGACTGTGCCTTTGTTTTCCTAGTTCCACAATAACAATGCAGAATCAATTTTCTCAAGGGATTTTCAAGGCCTCACTAATGTTTGGTGACACCATTCATCAGGAACCTAGGAAGAGCAACTTTGCAGTTTGCAGCTGAACACCTGATTTCTTAGTCCTCATTTAATAATAATTACCACTGATCGACTGGTCACATTACGCCCAGTGCGTGCAGCCCTGCACACACATGCCAGAAAATGAAAGGGCAGAACAAGTCATAGCAAGAGGATCTGGTTTTACTACAAGTAGGAAAATCTGCCTTAGACAACACTCTTACATGCTGCCATTGACCACAGTCAAGGAAAAAAATTAATGCACTAGTGTCAGATACTTATATATTTCAGCACAAAAATACCCTCCAGGAAGAGCAGGAGAGAAAAGAAGGGAGAAGGCAAAGACCTAAGAGAGGAGGAGATAATTTATAAGAGATGGGCAGTTCATATATCTATAAGAATGAATAGACCCAGTCAAATGGTCCCAGTGATACACCACAATAGTCTATTGTCTTGGTGCCTATAAATCAGCCTCTTGCAGCCTGTGCTTTGAGAGCCAGATGTTCATTATTAAACACTGTCCTGTGCTCCTTTTTGCGTCGCCTACCAGCCCTGTTCTGCACCATGCTCAGGAGATCACTGCTGCTCCTACCTGGATAAAGCTGTGGCAGTGACTGATCCCGGAGGGGCACTTTGGGAACCACCTGCCTGACAGGTGTTATTTCAGCTCCACGCTGCAGTGCCTTGGTCTGAATTAATTTCTGACTCCCACCGATGCCCATCAGGGTGCACCAAGCCTAAGCAGTGCTCACACATGCTGTCAGGAGGGATCTCTCCTTCCTGCCTTTACCTTGTGCATTGGGTCTGCACTGCCGGGTTTTGGTAGTGAGGGGGCCACAGGGGTGGCTTCTGTGAGAAGCTACAAGAAGCCTCCCCTATGTCCAACAGAGCTAATGGCAGCTGACTCCGAGATGGACCAGCTGCTGGCTCAGGCCAAGCCCATCAGCAATGGTGGTAGTACCTCTAGGATAACATATTTAAGAAGAGGAACAAGTGCTGCACAACTGCAACTGCAGCCAGAGAGAAGAGTGAGAATATGAGAGAAACAACTCTACAGACACCAAGGTCAGTGACAAAGGAGGGAGAGAAGATGCTCCAGGCACAGGAAGAGAGATTCCCCTGCAGCCCTTGGTGAAGACCATGGTGAGACAGGCTGTCCCCTGCAGCCTATGGAAGTTAATGGTGGAGCAGATATCCACCCGCAGCCCATGGAGGACCCCATGGTGGAGCAGGTGGTTGCCCAAAGGAGGCTGTGACCTCCATGGGAAGCCTGTGCTGGAGCAGTTCATGAACTGCAGCCCATTGGAGGGACCACATGCTGGAGCAGGGGAATAGTGTGAGCAGTCCTCCCCCTGAGGAGGAAGGAGCAGCAGAGACAACATGCAATGACCTGACCACAACACCCAATCCCCCTTCACTGTTGAGTGAGGAGGTAGAGAAACTGGGAGTATAGCTGAATCTGGGAAGAAGGGAGGGGTGGGGGGAAGGTGTTTTAATATTTAGTTTTTATTCCTTATTATCCTAATCTGACTTCATTGGTAATAAATTAAATTAATTTTTTTCCCAAGACGAGTCTGTTTTACCCATGACAGTAATTGGTGAGTGATCTCTCCCAGTCCTTATTTCAACTCATGAGCCCCTCATGATATTTTCCCACCCCGTGAGGAGGGGAGTGATAGAGCGGCTTTGATGGGCACCTGGCATCCAGCCATGGTCAATCCACCACACCTGGACAGACAAGTCTGCATGGCGAGGAGATCTAGGTTCTTGCCTCAATGAATAGGATCGCTTCCTTGTAGATTGAAGCAAGATCATCTTGTCTTGCAGATTTCTCTTTAATATATTAGGAACCTAAGAAAGCTAATAGTGGAATCTCCAGCTGAGAGAACCATACTCTGATGAGTACAGGAAGGTGATGATTTTCTTTACAAGAATGTTCATGATTTTAAAGCACTTTTCTGCTCAAGTGGTCTGCAGCATTGTAAAGACATAAATTATTTTACATACTACCAAATGTGCAAAATGATTTAAAGCCAGCGAGAACTTTTCCCCAAGTGTTGGCTGTGGTCTCCACTACCCATCCGCAATACAGCTGCAACATATAAGGTGGGTAAAGGTAGTTTTATCTACACCTGGACCAAGCAGACCACAGTCTTCTGAAGAAGACATAGTGCAGTTTGTGAAGCTGGGCTGTCAACCATGGCCAGCTCTTAAGATTTCCCGTCCCCTGAAGTGTGTTAGGTAGCACGATCCTTCCCCTTTCAGGGTGCCGAAGTTAAAATGCCCCTAAGAATCCTTCACTGAACCAGGGTGACTTGGGATGTAAAAATGGTAAAGTAGTTTTAGGCACATATGCAGTTTGTTTATCTTCAGTGTTTTACTCAGCTTGGGCGATGAGCAGAGAACAGTTAATTTCTCTTGGCTCCAAGTCAGCCTTTTCCTCTGCTGGCAGAGGTTGGTGGTGTTTGCATGACAAGACACAATATAAAACTCTGGCTAGAATAGCCAGGGTTGGTAACCCAGAGGAGAACGATAACTTTTAAAATAAGTATGTATTCCAAAAACTGGCTATCTGCCCTGAGAGGGAGTGAGTATTTTGCTAGTGCCCTCTGTGGGAGAGATGTGGAGGGTGACAGGATACTACAAGCAAGTCCTGAAAAGCTCCTACCATCATACCCATATACAGGCAGTACCTTCAACTGTTCCTAATAGATGGCTTTTGCTCAAAAAATGAGCAAAAAATGAGGTGACAGCCTTCCAAGGCAACCTGCAGCAATGCTCCTCTAACCTTCTGTTGGAGAGCCAGGTTAGGGTGCCAGGCCTGCATTATTGTCTCCCCAGAGACTGGCTTTTCCTCCTCCCCTTTGCAGCTCGCCCTCTGACATTGTTCATGTTTGCTCACTGGATTGCTGAACTGAAAAGTTTCTTGTTCAGTGCTTTATCTCTTGCACAGAAATAGATTACTCTTTTCCTCTGACCCCTTGCTGTTTCATTCCTCCTATCACAGGGCAGCAGGGCTGGATTCTAGTGGGATCACTTGTGTGGGAGAAATTGTGTCTGTGCTCCCAGACATGCTCGAGCACATTGCAGTCCTGCCAGGCTCTTACTCAATGGTGCTTTACAAAAAGGTGCACAGAGGAAAAATTAAAGCCCCAAAAGAAGTGGCATGAGCTGGTGGCAGGCATATGTCTCTCCTTGCTAAGTCCCCATAAAAAATAAAAGCCAAAATTCTCACACAGGCAGTTCTTGGCTGAATGTGAACATTAATGGAATGCAGTCTGGCCACACAGAGCATCTGTGGCTGCGTGTGAAAAATTGTGATTTACCATGCAAGAGAAACAGAAAACAAATTTCATCCTGTGGATAAGGACAGACTGAAACAAAAAGCTCTCTGGGTTCAGAGATCAGAAGCTCTGAAGATCTGATATTATTAAAGAAAGATGGTGCACATGGGAGCAACTGTCTCATTTAAGAGAATTAATAATGAAGAAGGCATTGGTTATAATAAATGAGAGGGAATGAGTCCAACCTCTTAATGATAACAAGACAAATGATTTTCCCAAAATTCATGCCATTTTTGGCGGTAACTGAGGAACTGGGGATTGCTCCAGAGCATATGGACCAAGTGTGTGCTTCGATGCACATCCTCTTGTGAACATGCCACAGGCTATGATTAAGTGTCTAAAAGCATTTGTGAACAGAAAAATTATATGTGTCCAGTGTGGCTGTGTCCTACTGTTTCTGCTTTGAAAAAGGATTTGCAATGTAATATGGGTGCTGTGCAGCTTACCCACGTGGTTTTTAATGCTTCTCACTGCTTGCACACAACACATCACTTATGTTTCCATCTTTTTTGAATCTTCATTTATTCAAAGGCAAACATATGGGTCTGTGGGGGTTTCCTTTCTTGTGTTCAATGGCATTTTCCATAGTACAGCCTAACACCTGGATTAATCTGAAAGCACCCGCTGGCATCCACCACAGAAAGGCCTCTACACCTAGAACAAACTGGGAAGTGGCTTTCCCAAATCCAGGCCCTGTTCTGGGCTAACATCCCACCTGTATGTAGACAGTTGTCCTGCCTAGCTTGCAGTCCTGGAAGTGAGAAGGAATCAGAACCACCAATGCAGGGCTGAGAAAGAAAATGAGGAAAAATGACAGATGAGTCAAATGAAACAGAGAAGGGGAAAAAAAAAGTGTGCTTTTAGGGGCAGAACCCCATAGCAAATACCAGCACTGAACTAAACCACTCACTCCTCCTGAACCTCAAAGCAGAACAGCGTGGCTACCAAGCTACAAGGCCTCTCTCCAGGGCACTGCCAGACTGGCATGGTACACCTCTAGCCCTCTTACCACCTCCATTTTCCCTGGAGAGGCTGATCCTCTGGCTGCCCTAGTGCTCAGTGTCCTAGTGTGTTCAGAGCTCACCTCCGTATTGTACAGCCTTCACATACCTCTAATTCTTCTGATGCTGCTCTGCATGTTTCCTCATCCACTCTGACAGCCAAACCTCTCCAGTTCCTATGCCTGGCAGTGTATTGGTGGTCTTCTCCATTAAAGTTCATGAACTGTGCTACATACATTTGAGTCTTTTGGCATTTCCTACAGAAATTGGTTGCTTCAGGCCTGTTTTTGTTGGCACTTGCCTCCGTGTTTCTCACCCACTGCTGGGAGGACACAGATGCTGCAGGTTTAGGAGCAGCAAAGCCCCGAGAAGGGAAAGACTGTTTGTGTCCCTGGATGTGCTGCCGAATGCCCTGGGCTCACAGTGTTAATACCAGAAGGAAGTGGGAAATTGGCTGCTCAGCCTGCTGAGGTTTGCTGTGGCCAGGGGAATCCCTCACTGCTGGCATATCCAGCCCCATGCTCTTCCTTAGGTTTTGCCACAGCCACAGGGCTGTGGCCACTGATGGGTTTCAGCCCTGATTGTGTGAGGTTTTGCAGGTGGTGGAGGGGCTGGCAGAGGAGAGGCCAGTCCCAGCTGGCTCAGGATGGGGTGAGTAATTGGGAAAGGCACACATGCTCCAGCAGACCCAAGTGTGGCACCTGGGAAATGGGCCTGAGTAACTTGGGACTAACTGGGAAGGTTGATTTCCTGAGCCACGTGCCAGCAGCCTCTTGGCAAAGTCTGCAGACTATCCTTGGCAGTAGAGGAGGAAGAAAAGCAGAAGCTAAGGAAGAACCTGTCAGGACCTAGGAAACACTGGTGTGTTTGCACTCAGGTAGCAAATGGTCAAAAAATATCTCTGAGGAAAGCATTTGTTCCTTGCTTTTTTGTCTTTCAGTCCCCCACCAACTGCCTCTGCCTGCTTCCTAGGGGCTGAGAAGCCCACTGGATGCTGTTCAGGGGTATAACTGCCTCTTACCCTCAAAAAGTGACTTTTCACAGTTATCTTTAGATTCATAGAATTATAGAATCATAGAATGATTTGGGTTAGAGGGGACCTTAAGGATCACCTAGTTCCAACCCCCCCTGCCATGGCAGGGACACCTCCCACTGGGCCAGGTTGCTCAATGCCCCATCCAACCTGGCCTTGAACACTTCCAGGGAGGGGGCATCTACAACTTCCCTGGGCAACCTGTTCCAGTGTCTCACCACCCTCAAAGCAAATAATTTCTTAATTTCTTAATTTCTTCTTTAGACCTTTTTTTACCACAGACAAACCCAAAGTCATCTGTGAACAAGTGACAAACACCTATGTGAACAAGTCCCCTCCACATCCTGAGGACAGTGCAGCTCTAGGCAGCAGCAGGTCCCAACATGTCTTTCTCAGAGCTTGCACCCTGGGATGCAGCATGTGGCTGCACGAAGCCTGTAAGACAGAGCAAGGGAGGAACAGGACCAAGATATGGGTGATGTGATGGGTGATGTGAGTTCCATCCTGGCTCTGCCACTGACAGTCTAAGATCTTGCTCATATTATTTTGTCATTCCAGCCCTTCCAGCTGCCAGTTTATTCAGTAAATTCGTGGGGGTTGAGGGTTGACTCTGTATCTGTACAATCATCAGCACACTAGTATCTTGTTAGAGAGTCAGGACCCTTGTTGTTTCACCTTACAATAGCATAGAAAATTTGGATCTCCAGTGATTGGCATAAGCAAACATGAGCTATATATGTGCGATTCAACACCCACTGGAATGAAGATGGAAGGCAAACACCACTAAACAGCTGAGCATGGGTTTTTGGAAGTTCCTTCTCAGGCAATGAAAAGTTGTTGGGAGTTCCCCATCAGGCAGCCGGGAGGTTTTCTTTGAAACTCTGCAGAGTGCTACAAGAAGAGCCTTATGCTGGAATGAGACATGCCAGAGCTATTTCACTTGAAAAGACCCATTGTAAAATTAACATCCCCAGTTTGGAAAGTTATTCACAACCAAGTGGTAAGGAACTTTTCAAGTGTCCTTGTAAATGTATTTCTGCCTTCCAGCTCTCTTAAGAATCTTGGTTTCACATTGGTGGCAGACAAAAGGCAAATGCAGAATTTCAAATATCAAGCAAGAAATCTAGAAGCAAACCTGGGTGGTTTGTAATGATACCTCTCTGTTGAATTAAATATAGAAACAGTACACACCATCTATACCATAACCCATGTGCACTGGTTGGCTGCTAGAGAACTAACACCAGCTATCTATGCTTGTGCCTTGAAACCATTTGAGAAGATAGGTACGCAAAGGAAGCACAGATCCAAAGGCAGAGTCCTGGATGCCCAGAGCCTCTGGGCAGAGCTCCAGGTGCTGGCACAGGGTGGTTACTTGGGACAAAACAGGCTCTGCCATCTGCCACAGAGAACTGCAGAGCTGAGCTGGAGGACGAGGGAGGAAGAGACCAGAAGGACATTCCTCTGCAGGCCCTGGGGAGCCCATGTAAGCTGCAGAAACCATCTGAAGCTCATTTTCTTTCTGGGATGTCTGAAAAGGAGATAGTGTATTTGAGGGTTGCAAAAGGAACAACAGAAAGCATTGGAACAAGCCTGTTGGAGTTGCCCTCCTGAGAAGCAGCTCAGGGAATGAGGTCTTCATTAGGGCCAGTGCCCCCTAGACAAAGGGCCACAGCACACACTTGTCTCAGAACAAACATTTTAGGGCAGCTGCAGATTCAGACTTGGGCTCTCTTGCAAAGATTTACTTTGCTCCTGCTCTACTAACCATCCTTTTAAGGGGAAACTCAGTTTCTACAGATATAATGATCCTTCTCTTACTGAAAGGTTAGAACAGTTCCAAAGCATAGTAAGCTCTGCCAGCAAGATGACTTGTCTGCCACTCTAGTTATGTCTGGGTGAAGGCTTCTGTTATTAAAAAGGGAAAGCCAAGTCCTACCAATGCTGTGATACTGCCAGGCATTTCTGGAGTTGGTCTGTTCTGATTTGAGCATGGTAGCCTTGTTCTTAGCAGAGTGCAGCTGGGTTTTGGGTTGGCGTAATTGCTGTGCAAGAGGAGGCACTATATGAGCCAAGGGGTGAGGGGCTGTGACATCCATGCATCAGGCACAGGAACTGCACCACTTGTGCTAAACTAGGCTGCCCCTGATTGCCAACCTGGGCCCAAATGCCTCCCTTTGTGTGCTTAGACCTCTGTTAGGATAAAAGTGTCTGAGAGCTGTGCCCATATGTTTCCCTGCCATATGGGATTAGCTACACTGGTATAACACAGCTTTATACCAGGCTAATTTCCTCCATTCTGCCTTTTAAAGTAGTTAAAGCAATAGACTTTTCTGCATAGGCAAGACTTGACATTCTTCTCATGCTTGGAAGGTTTTATTCACAGCTATAAAGGCCAGACATTTTATCTTTTTTTTCCTCTGTTTAATGGGAGTCTGAGTCCCAAGGAAGAATTTCAGCAGCCTCAGAACTGTGCTGTGCATGGGGACCTGAGAAACAGAAGCATTTCATGTTATGGATCAGCCAGGAATTATATGGAAGGAATCTTTTTTTCATTAAAATTGGTTTGTCTTGTCCCCACAGCTCCCAGTTGCTGGTAGTTGACTGTGCATGGCATTTTTTTATTTTTTTTTTTTTTTAATTCATGAGCTAATACCAGAAGCTGCCTCTGAGCAAAATCTAACATTGCTTACAGCCTCAAGGCACACTCCAGTTTTCCCTGCTTAGCCATCACTTCTGCACACAGATGTTGATCCAGCAATACTACAGACACAGATCTGGTTGGAATAAACTTAGCTGAGGGCTAGACCCTCCACTGCTGGGAGTGAAGCTGGCCAACTGCAGCTGGTGGGGTTGTGGTATTTTTTGCCACTGACAGTCATTTCGCCCATCAGTTTGGATCAGTTCCCTCTGCTTCCCTTTCGCTTTTTGGGAATCTGCAGCATCCACATCGGCTGACATTGTTTTGCTCTGAAACCTCATCAGTCTGCAAGAATGAGGCTAAAACCAGTCTTTTTAATAAACTGGACCTCAACTGTATTTCTGATTTCTTGTGATGAGAAAAATGAGTTTTCCTCTGGTGACCTTTCAGAGAGCTGGACTGCCTGAAACCAGAGCAGAGCAGAAGAGTGGGTCTGAATGTGCTAGGAATAAATAGCTGAGACCATGAGTGAGGTCTTGAATGGAGAGGACTGGAAGGAGAACTGCTGGAGCTGCCAGTGCAGGTGAGCACTGAAGAGAAGATGTGGGCACTCTATGGTGGAGGGTGGAGTTAAAATCACTAAATGGTGACAAGGAGGAACAGCCAGCAGTAAAAAGGGAAAGTCAGAGGGAGCAGCTAGAAGAAAATGTCTGGCAGATTTGAGTAGTGAAGGAGAGGTCCCTGAGTGAGTGAATCTGGGAAAGGCCAGCAGGATGGGTAGGGCATCTCTGTCCCACAGCCTACCTTGGGATGGGTGGTAAAGCCTGGAAAGTCTCAATCTTCTTGACTCAACAAAGTCAACTCACCACTTGTCCTCCCCAGCCAGGGGCTGCTGCACTGGAGCACCTTACAAGGAGGAGCTAGCTCTAGTAGCTGTTTCTCCTTTGTTGATGCTATCCTGCATGACATCCTGGTCTCAAAATTGGAAAGACATGGATTTGATAGATAGACACTTGGTGGATAAGGAATTGGCTGGATGGTCACACTCAGACAGTAGTGATCAACAGCTCGATGTCCAGATGGAGACCAGTGACAAGTGGCATTCCTCAGGGGTCAGTCCTGGGACTGGTGCTGTTTAACATATTTGTCAGTGACATGGACAGTGGCATTGAGTGCACCCTCAGCAAGTTTGCTGATGACACCAAGCTGCGTGGTGGGGTTGCCACGCTGGAGGGAAGGGATGCCATCCAGAGGGACCTTGACAGGCTTGAGAGGTGGGCCCATGCCAGACTCATGACGTTCAACAAGGCCAAGTTCAAGGTCCTGCACATGGGTCAGGGCAATCCCAAGCACTAATACAGGTTGGGTGGGAAATGGATTGAGAACAACTTTGAGGAGAAGGACCTGGGGGTGTTGGTCGATGAAAAGCTTAACATGAGCCAGCAATGTGCACTTGCAGCCCAGAAAGCCAACCGTGTCCTGGGCTGCATCAAAAGAAGTGTGGCCAGCAGGTTGAGGGAGGTGATTCTGCCCCTCTACTCCACACTCATGAGACCCCACCTGGAGTACTGTGTCCAGTTCTGGAGCCCCCAACACAGGAAGGACATGGAGCTCTTGGAACAAGTCCAGAGAAAGGCCATGAAGATGATCAGAGGGCTGGAGCAGCTCTCCTATGAAGACAGGCTGAGAGACTTGGGGCTGTTCAGCCTGAAGAAGAGAAGGCTCTGAGAAGACCTTATAGTGGCCTTCCAGTGCCTGAAGGGGGCCTACATGAAAGCTGGGGAGGGACTTTTTACCAGGGTGTGTAGTGAGAGGATGAGGGGTAATGGTTTTAAGCTGGAAGAGGGGAGATTTAGGTTAGACATTAGGAAGAAATTCTTTACTGTAAGGGTGGTGAGACACTGGCACAGGTTGCCCACACAGGTTATGGATGCCCCCTCTCTGGAAGAGTTCAAGGCCGGGCTGGATGGGGCTTGAAGCAATCTGGTCTAGTGGAAGGTGTCCCTGGCCATGGCAGGGGGGTTGGAACTAGATGATCTCTAAGGTCTCTTCCAATGCAAACCATGCCATGATTCTATGATTCTATGATTCCCAGCAGTAGTAGCTATTTTTCCTTCTCTTTCTTACACCCACTTTGCCACCCCCACTCCCATAAAACAGGATTTTGGCAAGCTCATTTGTTCATTTGTGAGGAGGGAAGATGAGCTGGCTCATTCCCTGTCCTGCTCACCTTCCCAGCAGGGATGTGGCCAGGTCTACATGGGGTTGAGCATGGAGCCCTACAGGAGGGAGCCAGGCCAGCCACAGCCCAAGGGAAGATCACACTTCCACACTGAGGAATTCTCTGAAGCCTCAATGCCCATTTGTAAATCTTTGCCTATGTGAAGCAGCCTGGGAGCTGGCCTGGGGAATGTGTGGGCTGAAGGTAGCCCAGGTATTTTCTATCTGTTTTGCCATTTTCAAAGGGACCTTCCCTGTTGATTGCCACCTAATTCAATGAGAGACTACGTGGTGGACCTAGGATGCTGTGACCTGTTGAATGTATTTACAAGCTTGTGCCCTTTGACTGATGATATTTTTTTCCTAAAACAAAGTAGCATTTAGTGACAAACACAGAAGATCAGCTATTTCAGAAACTGTTAATATTCACTCTGTGTTTATGTGTAAAGTCAATGGAGTTGTTTATACTCGGGCCAGATTTGAATTGACCAACTCTAAACTGGCCAGTATAACTAGAAATCTTGACAGCTCCTTGAGGAAATATAACCACACAATGGTACTACAAAATCACAGAAGTCCATTCAAAAGGGATGACTGCTGCAACTGGAACAATACAGCACTAACTAAGAAAAAGTGCTGTCACAGTCTCCCATAAAGCCAGCTAAAAAACCTTATAAAAGCCTGCTAATGTATTGGATGAAAAGAGACATGGAAGAAAGTTCAGACTACAGTGGACATGCTAAACATAGAGGGAAGAAAAGATGAGATGTTCCTAGACCAAACTAGGTAGCTAAGCAACTGAGTGCCAAGCATAATTCCCCCCAAATTCCTCCAAGAACTGAACTGTTATAGCTGATGTAAACCCAGAGTCACTGAGCAAAATCTCTGATAAAAAGAAAGGGTGGAAAGAGAAAATGGCCACTAGCAAAGCTTTTGCATAAATACATCAAAATTATACTACATAATGAATCAGAGAAGGAGAAAATCCATTACACGTGCAAGGAAGGAAATAATAGAGATGAACTATAAAATTACTTGCCTAAAAGCCCAGGTGAATACATTTTCAAGTCATATAACCATGCTCCAGAAAAGAGAGGGAAAGGACTATAAAAACCCTTTTAAAAAACCAGATCAATCCTTTACCTCAGGAGATTACTTTAAACAGTTTGTTTTGCTGTGGAAAGACAGAGAAAGTTGTGAGACAAAATTTTAATTTTTCTTTATCTCTCCAGCTTCTGAAGTATCTTCTTCAAAAGGCAGGTTTTAGCACTGTTTTTAGCATATGCTTCCCCTCCAGATCTCCTCTTCCTCAGAGCATGGCCTTCAGTTCACTGTTTCACAGCGTGCCATGGCACACGTAGGCTGTGTCTGAATCTGCCTGTTTGCCCCAAGAAGTGGGGAGAGCAGGACACAAGAGGAAGGCTGAGTTGCCATCTTTCAAGGCTAAAATTTGGGAGCCTCAGCTAAAGCACCAACAGCATCTCCTGCGCTGACTAAATGTGACACTGGCTGCATTTTTTTTCTTTTTAAACATGCTACTATAAGCAAGTTTAAGCTATAACTTGCCACGCTATTACACAGCCCTGCAGGAAGTCTTTTCAGGCAACCCAAGCTCATTTAAGGCAGTGTGTGCATGTGCATTGCACTGCAGTGCAAGAGGAAAATCCTTTCCCCAACCTGCAGCAAGTAGAGCATTACATTCTTTGAAACTGGCAAAAGTTTTGTTACATCCAGATCCAAAAAATGTAGCATTTTACCAAAAAGAACAGACCCAGTGAAGGTGAATTTTCAAAGGCAACATACAGAGCTCTGTATTTTCTCATATATGTGATGACAATTTTGCCTTTATTTAATATTTTACGAAAAAGCAAAATTCCAGGTGTTCAAATGCTTGGGCCAAACCACAAAAGCACAAAGAAGGTCAAAGGTGCATCGTTAACTGCACCAAATATTCCAGCAATAAGCCCCTGAATTTCATATTTCACAAATAGTTAGCAATCTGTTTTACAAACATCCATAAAACACCTTCACTTCTGTCCTGCTGCCAGTAGCCATTTTGTTAGCAATTTGTGTCCATTATTTCTGGTTAATGTAAATAATGACATATATATGCCTGAAACCAGGAAAAAAAATAGGATTAGATTTATGGCTACTGCTAACTGATGTATCTCTGATGGCTTTGCTTCAGCTGTGCAGCTGACATGTAGCTCACAGAATCAGACACCTACATTTAAGCATCTACAGGTGTGCACCAAAGTTTCCATTTCAGATGGTGGAGACGTAATCAAGGCTGAGGGATAGCTGAATGGTGCTCACCATATGGAGTAGAACTCCACTAATGTGCTCCTGGATGCCTAAATCAAGTTATCTTACTTCACAGACAAGTACCCCCCCCAGCTGAGGGTCTGATCCATAGTGTGAGGAATATAAAAACAATCCTCCTGGGACAGAGTTGTGCCCACTGTGCTCTCATTGGTATGGCCAGTGCCTTACCTTCAAAAGAAATGGGCATAACTCCTACATGTATGGGAAGGTGTCGTCCCTCTCTCTGGACCATGACCTCCTATCTCTCCTCCTGTTCTCTTTTTTCCAGATATTCATATCAATTACTTAAACAGCCTATTCTGCCAAGTGTCACAATCTTCTGCTTTTGGAATTATTTTTTCCTCTTTTTTGCAGAGACAGCTGAATGCTGAGTGTCTGGGAAGATGCTTTTTCTAACAATGACTCTGTGAGCAAGGTAAATCAGACCTTTAGTTAGAGCCAGTAAAGTATTAAATAAAAACTCCCAGTAGATTTGCCCCGTTACTTAGACATGTTCAATTATTACAATCATCTGCTGGATTTATCAGTACCAAAGTGCTGGCAGAGTGACTTTCTGCCTCTTTATTGTAACCAGAAGAGAGATCTTTTCTTCTTCCAAGGAGATACAGGTCTTGCTAAGAGCTTACACTGCTCTTAGTTTCACTTTTCTCACTTTTCTTATTTATCTTCTCACCCTCAACTAGTCTGATGTTCATTAAAGGTACCTGTTAGATTCATCCTTTTCTCTGACAGGTTATTCTGCTTGTATAAGATATTTGAAGACAGGTCTTTTTCTCTGAATGAGTGGCTTTTTGTGCCACTGCTTTTTTTTTTCCTTTTGATGGCACAATGACTGCTTTGCTCCTAGGTGCTCGGTCTGTTCAGACTCCCTGCATGAGCAGTGGCAGTAGTGAGCAGGATTACTGCTACTTCTTACCACCATCAAAGCTGCTTTTCTAACTATAATGAGCCTGAGCTTGAGTAAGCAATGAAGGGGACAGGCAAAGAAAGATAGTCATTGGTGGGATACCTGCTCTTTCAGGTAAAGTCACTGTTCCTTCAAACTTCTGGATCAGCAAGAACAAAGAAGGCAAAGAACGTGTGTAAAGCAGCTCTGATGATCTTTAATCTCAGAGCACAGAGCAGTTCTGCAGCAAAATCTATGGGGACAGATTTTGGGGAGAAAAAAAAAAAAAAGATCCACAATCATTTCTATTTCTACCCTTATGACTCTAAACAGAAATAAGATACAGATAGCCAAATACCCACTGTATCCCCAGCTATGGCTGTTGCACAAACCCACATCATCTCAGGAAGTATCCAGGTACTTGCTCAGACTGTACAATTGCTGGAGAAAAAGGATCTTAGAATCATAGAATCATAGAATCCTAGGGGTTGGAAGGGACCTCGAAAGATCATCTAGTCCAACCCCCCCTGCCAGAGCAGGGTCATCTAGAGCACATCACACAGGAACTTGTCCAGGCGGGTTTTGAATGTCTTCAGAGAAGGAGACTCCACAACCTCTCTGGGCAGCCTGTTCCAGTGCTCTGTCACTCTCACAGTAAAAAAGTTTTTTCTGATATTCACCTTGAACCTCCTATGCTCCAATTTGCACCCATTACCCCTTGTCCTATCACTGGTCACCACTGAGAAAAGCTTAACTCCATCTCCCTGACACTCACCCCTTACATATTTGTAAACATGGATGAGGTCACCCCTCAGTCTCCTTTTCTCCAAGCTAGAGACCCAGCTCCCTCAGCCTTTCCTCATAAGGGAGATGTTCCACTCCCTTAATCATCTTTGTGGCTCTGCGCTGGACTCTTTCAAGCAGTTCCCTGTCCTTCTTGAACTGAGGGGCCCAGAACTGGACACAATACTCCAGATGCGGCCTCACCAATGCAGAATAGAGGGGGAGGAGAACCTCTCTTGACCTACTAACCACACCCTTTCTAATGCACCCCAGGATGCCATTGGCCTTCCTAGCCACAAGGGCACATCGCTGGCTCAGGAGCTTATCAGGTGAAATATCTGTCAGACTGGTGGTATTACTAAGAGGAAACAATTTGCATTGTAACTAAGATTGTGAAAATGCACAAGCTGGATCTGAGACAAAAATATTTTGATTGAAGCAGAAAAGGATCCCAATATTAGGATGAAGGGGTTGGTTTTGGATTACATTTAATTAAAGGGGGGAAAAAATGAAAGGAAGTAGTAAACTAAAAGTACTAGTAAATAAGGAAGTCCCTGAATAAATCTTTTGAGGCATAGGGGTTTAGGCTGATAAAAGTTTGACTGAAAACATAATATCTCATTTCCACTAAAGTATTCTGCATTTAAGACTTTTGGCTCATTCAAGATCCATTGAAGCCAGCAAAAACACTTCCATCTTTTTCCATGTGTTTTAGGTCAGGAACTTTCTGAGGAAGATGTATAACAAATCTAGCACATTGAAAGCAACAGACACATTTCTGGCTTTGCAGAAAATCTGGCTAGGAAGGGAAAGCAGGCAGGAGAGTGGGCCTTTTTTATGATTTTTTAGCAACAACAGCTGACTGTATATTAGTTCGTTTTCACACTTAATAATATTGGCCCGTTGTTTCCTTCAAATGCCATTGTTTATAGTGCTCATTTGTTGTGTCTTTTGGACTGTGAGCTCCTTTGGAGCAAGGACTGTCTGTCTGTTCTGGTTTTTTCATGGCCCCTGATGCATGTGGCCTAAGGGTTGCCAGCCAAAATGTTACTGCAACATAAATAACCAATCAATAAATAATGACAGTATCCCTTCTAAACACTGTAAGCAAAAGTGCCAGACATTGCACAGATTTTGGCTGGGTTGAATCGTCCCTGTAGTCCTCTTCTTTGCCCTTCTGGGCTTCAAAGTGCCAAAGGACTCCACGACTTTGTCCCAGCCCTTGCTAAAATACTGGTGGGAAGTGCTGAGCCTGCCTGTGTCTCTTAATGACAAGGGTACAGCCAAAGGCACTCAGCAGGTTTCAAAATATACTTGGTCCCTTGCAGGATTTGGCCCTGGAGCATTCCAACTGTATCATGAGACATTATAGCAGCCTTCCAGTACCTGAAGGGGTTCTACAGAAAACCTGGAGAGGGACTTTTTTACAAGGGCATGTTGTGATAGGATGAGGGCTTATGGTTTTAAGCTGGAAGAGGGCAGATTTAGGTTAGACATTAGGAAGAAATTATTTTCTGTGAGGGTGGTAAGACACTGGAACAGGTTCCCCAGAGACATTGTGGATGCCCCCTCCCTGGAAGTGTTCAAGGCCAGGTTGGATGGGGCATTGAGCAATCTGGTCTAGTGGGAGATGTCCCTGCCTATGCAGGGGAGTTGGAACTAGGTGATCTCCAAGATCCCTTCCAACCCAAACCATCCTAGGATTCTATGATCATGGAGGATAAATCCATTAACAAGTCATGGATACTCAATTGTCCCTGTAGCTAGAAAAATGGGAAATTATTCACACTATGCCATGAAGCAGTTCATCTTTTGAGGGCTTATTCTGATAGCTACCAGTTCTCCAGACTGCTTTCCACAGGTTTTATGGACAGTAAAAACAATTGTCCTTCTGGCATGATCTAGAGCTAATTCATCAAAAAGTAGCAAGTTTTCCATCACTGGCTCCCTGTCCTCCTTTGTGGGCATGCTGCCAGTTAGTTAGATATCCTGGCATCTTGTCCTGCAGCATCCAGCAAACGCCTTCCCAAGAGCTGTCTGTATGGTCCCCGCTCCTTGCTTTAAAGTGTACCGTTGCCTGGACAACACGTTACAGCTCTCTGCACAGGCATCAACACCCATACATACAGACAAATTGAGACCATGCCATGGAGACCACCTTCCATGGCCGTAATGGCAAAGGCCCCTAATTGCTAATTAAAAATAGATCAGAACAGAGAGGAGCCAGCAGGCTTGAAGCCTCATCAGAAACGTATGAAGCAAAGATTTGGATGACATCAGGAAGCACTGACTAAGTGATCCAGTCCCTGGGACTCTCACTAATACAACAACCACAGTCTAGAGACGAGACTGACTGTTAGGACTAATTAAGTTGACACACTGTAAACTCTCCATGAGATTAAAAATTCACTGTGATGTTGATAATTGAAGCCCAGCAGGTCTTGGTGGATAGGATGCCCTTGAAAAGGCATGAAACTGAGGGCTGTGTTGAAGCCAAAGTGCCACCTAAGACAGAAAGTCCCCACAGAAATAGCGAATGGAGGGTGAATAAACACACCTTAAGCTGAGTGGGTGATGCCTGGTCCCCATAGCAGAGCTGAGGACCATCCCTGGCTCCTGCGCTGAGGGTCCGGGTCCTGCGGGCTCGCAGGTGGCTCTGTGACACTGGCAGCGCGTGCCACAGGGTGGCAGTGCTTCAAAGCGCTGTTCCGGGCACAACAGCAGTTGAATATTTTTATTTAACTATCCTCAGCAATAATTTATGAGATTGTATTAGGAGAGATAGAGGGCCACCCAGCCATCAAAAGGGCCCCGTCAAAAACATGCTCATCCCTAAACCCCAGGCTTAAGGGCACTGTGCACCACTGGAAGCACTTCCCAGCCCAGATTCTCTACAGTTCCATTTAAATTTCCAAATACAGATGGTTACCTTCTAGAGTGGGTTTTTATTTTCTCTTTATTGAGAGAATAAAATTCAATGAGTCAGGTTCATTTTTGTTTCTAGCTCATCTCACTTTCAGATCCTCAATACCTCAATATAGCAGCAGGGTGTTTATTTGGAAACAGGCATTTTTCCCTTTTGCCGTTAACTGTGGAAATCAGTTGTGGTTCTGCAATCCCCTTAAATCTAAGGTGACACTGTCCTTTCAGAGGTAAGCAGCAGTGCTGAAACACTGCAAATGGTTTCCTTTATCAAAGGTGGCAACAAGGAGAGGGAAACCATGCACAGTGTTCGCAGGCTGACAGTGCTAAGTGGGTAAAGTGCAAAGTATGTCAAAAAAGTAGATAGTTTAAAATGGATATTGGTGCATAAACTACAAGGTGGCTTTGAACTTCAGAGCTATAGGAAGCAATAGAAAGAGAAAAACCCACTCAGAAAAAAATACTTGGATTTAGTGTTGTTTGTACTGCTATGTTACTTGCACTGTGAGCTGCAGAGACTCTGCAATACTTTCTCCAGGCAGGCAGCGAGTGGGAAATCTCATGGCCAGGGAAGAGGGATGATCGTGGGAGAAAGTGCTGCACTTGCTGTTGCTCCACATACAGCATATTTCTTTCGTAAGTACAAGTAAGGCACTCAGAGCTCCAGCCACACACACAAAAAGATCCCCAGACATTTCAGTGACATTGTGGATTTAAACTCTGAAGGCTTTGTGCTTTGGTTTTCTACTGCAAAGAGAAAGACAGCACACCTTGCCTGCTGGAAGCAGGAAAATGTTGACAGATAACACAGAGACAGGAGCCATACGGATAGCTGCAAAGGACAGACCACAAAGTAGATTTATCACCAGGGGGTTGATTTGTCTGTCACCAGTCAGATAAGTAAAAGTGTTTTCACTCTGACAAAGTCCACCTTCCACAGAGGGTGAGTGCTAACAGGCAGGCAGCTCTTCTGTTTTCTTGGATAGCACCAAAATCTCATGTTTTTCTTACTGAAAAGACCAAATTTCACTCTCTAAAAGCTGCTTGTCACCTACTGCCAGGCTTGTCCACCACAGCACTCTCAGCAAAGAAAATTACAACCATCCTGACTGAAAGAAGGAAATGCAACCAAACCCTTGTGTCTATTTGTTCCTGTACTCAGAGCAACTCTTTGTCTCAGGACAGTGGCAGTTGGACCATCTCTCACCACCAACTCTCTATTGCTTCTGCAAAACAAGCAGAGAGTATTTTGGATGGAACTGTTGGGAATTACCATGGAAACAATCTCTCATATTTGGAAGTCAGGAGCAAACTTCTTATGTAAAAGCCAGGGGTCAAAGAGTACCAACCTCTGCCATATGATGGGGAAAGGAAGTCTTATCAAGTATGAAACCCTGGAAAGAATCTTTTCTCCCACACCAGGGTGTCACACCCTTGCTGAAGCTCACTCCTGTTCATGTCTTAGCAAGCTGCACAGTTAAAATCAAACCAACCCCCGCTTAAATTTTGCACTGAAAAGCAACAGAGTAGCTTTGTGAAGGGAAAGGCCCTCAGCATCAACTGAGAAGATTCAGCATCCTTAACTATCTCAGTTTACACACACAGCAGAGCAGGAAAGGCAGGAAAACCACCTCGACTATATCCCACCCATGGGAATGGGAAGTCTCAATGGATGTGAGGGTATAAACAGGGAGCTGAGTACGAGCAGTTGGCAGCACACTGCAGGGTTACACAAGCTGAGTTGTTTAAGGAAATAAAAAGCGGGATGTGCTAAAAGCCAGCCATTGTCTCCTCCTGGAGAGCTGCCCACTCTGCAGGCACTTACTGCTTGTCTCAGCTTTTATGCTGAATTTAATATTTACACAGTCCTGGCCATAGCCCTATCTGGATTGGTGTGACATACAGTATAAATATAAAACCCTTCTTCTCTAGAGGCACCTGGTTGGTTTTCTATTTTTCTTGCCAAAACATCATCTTCTGCCTAATCTAAAGGAACTTGGCCCATCAGTGCAGCCTGACATGCTTTGGAGCATCATCAGAGATCCCAAGACCTACATTAGCTGAGCAGCAGGCAAGCTTCCAGTCCCCCTAAATATTTTCTAAGCACTCGGCTCCCTGAGGGAAGAGATTTAAGAAGAAATTGGCATGCAGAGAAACTACTTGTGTTTGTGCTACCACTGTCAGAGAAATGACTGTGGGCTTTTTTTGGAAAGCTGCAGGTCTCCACTAACATTTTGACATTTGTGCCTTTTTGTTTGTAGTTGACAGTGTCCAAAATGATGTAAAATCTATTCACCTGGTCCCCAACTGGTGCTGAAGAGAGTTAGCATCTCTGTACATTGCTGTTTTACCCTTGCCACATGGCAGTCCCTGTCCTTGGGATTTGAAATCCCTGCCTCCCCCCTCTCTCCTTTTCTGCAGGGTATGGTAGAGCACTGCCCATCCCTGCTGCAATGAAGATGAGATCTTCTGGCATCCTCCCACCTACTATAATAGACTGGAAATTTGCAGAAATTCCTAAAATTTGCCACAGATATCCAGGTGGGGTCCCAGAGAGACTATAGTGAAGATCCCATGGGGGGCAAGAGGACAAGAAAGACAACTGTATCCAGGGTAAGTAGCCCCTAGATCTGGGAGGAGGAAGAGGTTGGTTTGCTCCTTTTACCTGCCTTCTCTTTTGATTTGTGCCTACCATAACCTCTGCCAAGGGAGCTGAAGAACCACTGGAGATGCTGTGGTTCAGTGCCCTATCCAGCATGGGGCATCTCTGGGTGAAAAGCAGATATTGCAGCGATTCTTACACTGGATCTGCAGTTATGCAATTTTCCTACATTTATTGGAGTAGTTGAAGCTAACTAACACCACAATGCAAACCTAGTCCAAACAGCTCAAACCATGCCCATCACTGTAGCAACCAACTCCCCTCCCAGGCGTGCTCCTCCCAGCTTTGGCAGTGTCATTGTAGGACACAAAGCCACAGGACTTACCTCATCCCCAAGTGTTCCCAGTCTCTGTAGAGATGGAAGAAAAGGTTTTAGCATAACAGTTATGAGCAGAAAGCCCAGCCCCACAGAAGTGCAGGTGCTCTTTAGACAAACCAGCAGCATGGAAAAAAATTGTGGATTTGGATGCTGGTATAAGTGGGAATTCTTGACACAGATCTTAGAGCAAGCAGACAGAAGTAAAACAGATACAGAATGAATACTTGTGACTGTCTTGAAGACTGTCTTGAGAAGGACTTCTATGACTCAACATGAAATCCTATGAGGCTATGTTTGCTCTGAGGTCTGTAGCACCAAGACGTTATCCCAAGAATATAATTTTAGTCTAAGAATACCTATGGAAAGTATTTATAATTGGAAAAGAAAACCACAGAGAAAAAAAAAATAGGCGTTATTATGGCTGTATAATAAAATGCAGAATACCAAAAAAAAAAGATTTTAAACACCTTTGACGCTGCCAGCCAAGCTTCCTAATGTCTGTACTGGTACAAGACAGGGATTCCTGCTGAGACAGATGCAACTATCTCCTGCTGTAGAGTTTTTACACAGAGAAGGCATGTGCAAAAGTGCTGCCTAAGTGCTGTGGTTAACAATCATTACAGCCTTGTATCCCACCAGAAAATGTGGGAGCCTTGTCAAGTACCTTATCTTAGCATAGGCTTTTCCCAGGGGAATTGTGTTCTAAACACTTGGGATTGATTCTTTCATGTCCAGAGGAACAAATGCTGATCCTCCTCCTATGGGATGCAAAACAGTGCTGAGAACTGGGGTTATTAAATTACCAGTAGCTGTGGCTTGGCTCTAGGAAGGTAAACAGGGAAAGCAAGTTCTTATGGACATTCAGCTATTCCCCTTCCTGAGTAGGGCATGACTGGAGAAAATTGGACCAGTCAGCTGTATGACCACTCTGTGAAGCTCTGTATATTAAACTTTATTTTGCTTTTATTTCTTCAGTCAAAATCTATATTTATAAACACTCCTGCATACACACTCTGTTTCTACCCTTATGCTGAAGCATCTTTCCTGCTACAGCCTGAGGTCACAGCCTCCTTCCAAGCCCCAAGTCAGCTGCAGCAAGGGATTACAGGACAGGTAGTCTTCTGGAGTTTGGCCAGCCCTGAGAATGCTGCTGGAACCATGCACACAAGGGAGAAGTCATCAAGGGCAGCAGTGTGACCACAAGGAGCCCAGGCCCCAAGGAATCCCACCCGTAAGCCTGTGCACGGACTCTTCTCCAGACAAGTCTGTCCATCTATTAATGCAATGCAATGACTACACATGGGGTGCACTCCCAGGATGCCATCAACAAACATGAAAACCTGCAGCATCCCCAGCACTTCTGAAAGAGAACAAGGTTAAGTGAATTCCCAAGGTCACTTGGGAGTCTGGGCAGTAACAGAAGCTTCCAGATCCTTAATCTTCTGCAAAATGATCAAATTCTTGTCTCTCACCATGAGTTTTAGACTTAACACTCATTACAAGAAGGTAGACCTAAACTTTGTGCACTGGCTGATAATAAAAACAAACAAAAAGAAATATTATAAGCAAACCTTTTTCATTAAGTCCTTGTGTAACTTGTTTTGCAAAATTGTTTTCTATGTTTCTGTGCATGTCCAAGATTTACACTGCCACAGTTTGGCTGTGTTAATCTTTAACTAGCCTACACAGCACATGGGCTGATCAGATAGGCAGCTCCGGGAGGGAAGAGGACAGAAAATGCAGACATAAGGAAGGAAAAAAGTGTAGAAGTTCAGTTTACAAACCAATGTAACCAATCCATGGGCTATAAATCAAGAGGTTAATGTGTCTTACTTCAAGAAGGCCCCAAGCATTGAAAAACTGAAGTCTAACTGAATTAATGAGACTGATTGGAACATAATGAAAGAGAAATTTGGTATTGGTGTGTGACAGCAGAACATTGCCAGGAGCAGTCTTTGTTAGATCTGTTTTATTGCAGATGTGCTGCTTGATTCTTGGCATCACTGAGTGAGGGATGTTCACACTAGGAAGCTGATCCCAATTCATCTTACATTTCTGGAGCTGTCTGAAGCTGGATACTTGGAGCCACCTTTGAAGCAAAGCAGCTACTTTTTGTTCTTGCTTTGGATTATAGGAGGAAGAATGACCAAATGAAAATATGGTCAAATATGATCTTGCCTTGAGTGCTCTGTGCCACCAGCTAAACAGCCTTGTGCTGTTGTGTCTGGTGAAACAAAAGCACAAACCTGAGATGTCTGAAATGCATGGGCCAACTGCATGTGGACTGATGATTCTGCTGCCTCATTTATTTTGTAGCTGCCTGTCAGTGCCCAGATAAAGCTCTTGCTGCCACACAGGCAGCAGACTTCTGTGCGAGACCTGTGTATTTGGCCTCAGACCTGAGCAAAGCTAAAGCTTCTATCTGCACTTTTCACAGTGAAAGCCTATCCTCTGTTACCTAGGGCCCTGAGATCACAGCCAGCTTCTCCAGCTCCCTCAAGCACTTACAAGCTCCCCTGTTGGCATTCTGATTAAGATATTATGCTTTCCAGGCAGGTGGCATGTAAACACACCTAACACCCAGACTGCTCAAAGATCACTCATTATTGTAGGAAGAACAAGGAGCCAAAGGGGCAGAACAGCGATCACCTGATCATCCTTCCTTGCATTGCTTCCCTGACAGACTGAATTACTCCTTGGGTTGCGGTTGGCTGATTCCAGATTTTCTCTCCTCTTTCACCTCCACTGCTCCTTTGTCAGCAGAGCCACTAACAGGCCCATAAGCCAACAAAAACTCAGGCCCAGGCGACACACTGCTTAGTGGCCAACCCGCCTGCACTGAAAACACTGCTTGGTCTGGCCTCTTTTCTAACCACACAAATAAAAGATTGCCAAGGTTTGGTGACTATCAAATTCTATGTCACGCCCTCAGGACAGCATTTTGTCTCCAAAAGTGATGTAAAAGACAGAAGAGTAAGACCAGCCCTACATTCAAAAGAGAGCTTGCAATTCAAGCAAGAAACAGGTATTGGAAGTCTCCTCAATATCAAACAGAATTAGTAAGGTGTACAGACAGATTTCCCAGATGACTACCAACCTGTTTTATTCACATGCCTCAGCTATCAATAATGATTTGCTGCTAAACATCACGCACAGTGTAGGGTAAGTTCCAGAATTGTGGGGCAGGAGATTACAAAGCCAATGCTCTGGGTCTTTTGTTCTGGCTGGGACAGTTTGTACAGCACTGAGGAGAACATGGAGTGAATTGATTTAATTTTTTATCTCTTCCTGTCCCTACTTGTGCATGTATCTCCAAGCCCGACCTCCAGGGGCTTCATATCTTTGCAAGTGAGTAGCATGCTCTGCCTGTTGCAGGGAATCCTGCCTTCTTCTGCACTTGTACCCTATCCTAGCTGGTCAAATAAACTCCTAATAGCCAGGGCTCTAGGCTTGCTTAGCTGTACATCTGCTGCCACTTACGTGTTGGAAAGCATTTCACAGCCCATTCAGGTCCTGCTCCCGAGCTCATCATAAATTCACACTCCATCCACAATCCCGAGACATGGTCCAGATCTACAGCCTAGGGTCATGTCCTTTTAAACATGCTCTCAGTGTTCATTTAGACCCCAGAGTGAACAGTCACATTTCCTGAAGCTCAGACAAAACTTTGCTACAGTAGTTGTCATATCAGGAGCCAAAGGATTTCAAACACTCTGGAAACCCAAACCTTTTCCAGGTCCAAAGCTCTTTGAATAAGCTGGGCCTCTCTGGCTGCAGTAACATTCAAGGTAATCTACTTCAAGCAAATAACTATTTCCATTCCAGAATTCAAACCCGAATGCTAGTGACTCTGAACTCAGACTCTGAAATAGTGTGAGCTGGGGTATTTTTCAGGGACCTCATATCTTTACAAGTAAGGATCATTTTAAGGTTCTTCAGAGCATGAAGGCTTGGCAGACATCTGTTAGTGAACACTGCTTGTATGTCACTATATGAGAAATAGCAGGGTGTTGTTGATTGCAACAAATACATATACAGCATTTCTATGCTGATTAGTATTTTTGATGTCTGCTTTCATATTACATTTTTAAGTAACTACCTCTGCTGATTTTATCTAACTGCAATCCTTTATTTCACTAAGGCAACTTGGTTTTCAGGATCATATGGAATACATGGAGAAAGGAGAAAAGGTTATACAATGTTCTTTGTTTCTTTTTTCCTTTGGAGAATTTATCCACATCAAAAATACAGTGATTTTTTGTCTGCCTCCTTGGTCAAAATTATACAATGTTAAGAACTGTCTGTTCACTTGAATTTTAATTCTCAAATGAACAATTTTTTTTAAATGACGTAGGTTTAGGTATAACTTTGTCCTTAGTGTCTGATGTTCCAGTCTTGAAAGGATTTTGAATGGATAAGCTCAGCTTCTTACATAATGGAAGCTGGAACAGAAGAAAATAAACACACATGAAGATGTTTAGCCTCTGGCGTTCTGAGTTTTCTAAACTCCCAGCGAATTCAATGGAAATTGAAAGTGTAAAAAATCAGATCAGGAATGGCTAGGGATGACTTTGTGGCCAATAAATACATTTGCTTGTGGCTAATGATAAAATTAACATTGTTCAGATGTATTCATGAAGATAGGAAAAAAATACTTTAAAAGACGTGTTTCTCTAAGATTTGCAGTGTTTTGACATTCCATTTACATCTTATTCCTAATATGTCTTTGCCCCGCGAATGCTGAAGACAAGGAAATATGGTAGAGTTACATGTATATTCCAGATTTTAAAGGCCTACAAGGACAGATTCATGATGAAGATAGACAGTTTTGGACTATGATCACTTTTCAGTTCCTCTGTCAACCACCTCTGATGAGTCTTCTCATGTAAGTACCAGCACTTCCACCACTGTCCGTGTTTTAGGAGGAAAAACAGCATGTGGCTCTGACCCAGCACAGCTTAGGGAAAGGTTTCAGACTGAATCCCAGTTTCACCAGTGTGCTTAATGGCAACCATGGGAATAGTCTCCAAATCCCGGTGGGTGTCAAGAGAGTTAAGATACATCCCTGGCACTGGCACACTGGCTGGTTTAGGAGTCATAGTAAAACCCAGCCTTGGCACTCAACTCTTCCATAGGCTTGTACCTCTGACTCATCCCACAAATCTCTCACCTGCAGCTAGAAGTTATGGTGCTCTTCACATTGTCCCTAGATTCCCTGAGCCAGATATCACCTGTATGATGGCATAGCTTTTCTCCCCATCACTCTGGGATGATGCAAGCTTTATGCTCAGAAAGCTGTTTAATGGTTGGGATGACAAGGGCCATGTTGGTGCTTAGATAAATAGTGAGAACTATCGATTGATCAACTTAATCTCTGAGAAGCCACTTTGCTCAAATGGCACGCGAGGGTAGAGGGGGTCACATTTACTGCTCTCAGGGGAATAATGCTGCCCTTCCTTGTCCAGGCTGCCACATCTCCACCTCTCACATGCATGGAGACAGTCACTCATTCTGCTGACAGTGCAGAAGTGGGACAACCCTGTTAACCCTCACAAGCTGTACTAGTTCTGCAGGCTGCTGGTTGCACAGGAAAGCTGCCTGACTGGCCACTAACACGCTTCAAGTAGTTTCATGGATCCTCTGATCCATTGCACTCTCCTGGAGGGCTGAGGTGCTGGTCTGAGGAGCCATGCAGAGAGTGGTAATGCATCCATTTGGATTATAATGAACCACTGAGCATATCTGACCCTGTTATGTAGTGAGCAGCTAAAGGCCTGAGGTAGTACAATTTTACTTGTCTCCCCTAACATCAGCAGATCTGACATGAGCAGGGAGCAAAGCCACTAAATACGAAAATGCCATCCTGACAGCCCTTTTTCAGAGTAAAACTGCACTTTATCTCACCCAAACAAGAGCACACGTAATGTTTTTCACAGTCCCAGGACTAGCATAATCGTTCCTGGCAGCAGATCTACTTTCATCATTATCAAGGGCCTTGTGACTGTGTGTTATTGGTTCCTGTTGAGATAGGTACAGTGAAAACCATTTGTGGAAAATTAAAATTAATAAAAGCTTAAAAACATGGCATCATGTTTCACTGTTGTCTCTGAAGGATTGAAATTCAACTATCTGTGTAGGGGAGAAAGCTAAGAGCTCTCGTAAACAGGAACATTTATTTGCATGGAGTGTTTACATATAATGCATATGCTTTATTCTTCACAATTGGCCCTGTTTGGGTCACCATTTAAGTGTGGAACAACAAGCAAAAAATGCTTCTAGCAAAGAAACCCGTGCTGGATTGAAGTGTGTCTACATGAGAAAAGCCTGCCTGTAGAACGTACTGATCCTTTGGCAGGGTTTGGCGCAGATTACAAAGGTACCAACTGAACTCGAAAATAAAAATCATACAAGTGTCATTAGATGTGGATCATCTGGACCAACTTACCTGACGTTGACCTTAACTGATCAAAGGTACTGTGAGTTTGTAGGAAGATAAATGAAATGAAGGACCAGTCTTACTCAGAGCAGGTCTTCTCCAGGAGAAGATATAGCAGTTACATCCTGTGTCATGGATCATGTGCCCTCAGAAGGTGCAATGTCACTGAAATTCATGTGAGTGTTTAAAAACCGAAAGGAAGCACCGAAATCAAGAAAGTCTTTCCATTTACTTTTTGTTCAGGATTAACCAGTAAATGGCCTATAGGATAAAGGGAAATATTAGGAGGGACTTTCTCCTTCCCAGTCTCAAAGGGATCAAACTACAGGAGGCCACAAAGCGGCAAAGACTTTATTTTTATTTCCTCTCATTTTTATGTCTCCTGGAGGATGATGCCAGTTACACGTTCTTTTTCCTGAAGCCCTTATATTAACAGTGTTAGAAGGTTCTCACTGTGCTAAGCACACACCAGAAGCAATTTGTGAGCAGCATAAATATGCATCATTGACATCCACTTTCTAGAGCAGGCAGGATGGTGCAGGACTCTGCACAAAACACTGATGGTAACTGTGAGAGCTGCTGTTAAGCCCTTAGACTCTGTCCCTGACTGCGTGCCAAATGTTACTGCAAGCACTTAGACAGGGGGCAACTGGTCTATACTGGGTTTTGCACCAGAGCAGTTCTTGTATTAATACTGAAAAACATACGTCTTGACCACCAGCTGAAATCACATGCCCTCCTCCTGCCGACCACTGCGTAAGACAGGACAGCTGCTCACCCACATTGCTTCCAAATGAAACAAATCAGGTGTCAGAAAAAGGGAATGTGAGTTTCATTCAAGTGATTGGAAATCAAGACACAAAGTTATTACACGGGTTCCCAAAACTGCTCTGGAGTTGGCTTATGATGAGCCTTGAAGCTGTACCTGTGAGCCTTACCTTAGTGAAGAACATCAGGTGGTATTTATTCCCCAGTGAACAATGATTGTGATTTTAATGCAGAGAGAAAATTTTTGTTTCCCAACAGTTGCTAAAGCGAGAATGGGTTTTAGCCTTTTTCTCTTGATTACTCTTATGCAAGAACTTCAACTCTAATTTTTCCTTGAATAGATTTTGTGAGGCTGTAGGCTGACCCAAAAGCCCTCAGCAAGCAGAAGAAAAATGCTACTGCCAACAGCTCTGTGACAGCCTGCGGCAGCTCAGCAGTGCACTGAGCAGCCAGAACATCTGAGTGCCAGTTTTGGGAGCCCATTGCTGCTCATCTTCACTGTCTAATTGTCAGAGAATTACATAATTGCTACAAGTCAACAACACCAAGAAACACAGAAATCAAAACAGGGGCAAATTGAACGCCTGCATACAGCAGGTACACACTTCTAGCAAAGGAGCCATAGGCTACAGCATCTCTCAGCAGGTGAACCACAAAGCAAGTTCCTAGTCCATGCACAAAACCTCCAGCATGCAAATGTACTGAGCTCAGTAAAAATGCTGATGAGCAGGGAGTTCAGCATGTATTTAACTCATGGCATGGAAAGGGAGTTTTACATAATTAGGTTAGGAAGTGAGAAGCATTTGCCTTCTTTTGTAAAGAATTTATGAGACACTCCCAGGCCTGTGAGGCCAGTCTTAGCTCCTCGTGGCTCAAAAGAGGAAAGCAGGTTTCCAGCTCTGCTGTATTCCCATTTGCAGGGACCAGGTTTCTAACTAACCTCATCTAAACCTTGAGAAACACCTCTCAGTAAAGTGCACAAGGAACAGGGGAGATTTATTTCTTTTGACTCATCTAAATGGCCTTCTGCCTAGGCCCTCACACATTGCCTCTGCTGCATCATCTTGTCTCCCGCTTCTCTGCAGACTCACAGAAGAGCAGACAAAACATGAGAGCAGAGTGATTTCAAAGCAGTAGTGCCAGCCTGTCCTATAAATAATGTATAGAGATCTTTTGTAGCAGTGAATTTTTCTTCTGAATCGTCAACAGTGTTATCTTTCCCATTCCTGTCTTCTGCTGCAGCCTTCCTGTAACCCTCCTAGAATTAAAGTTATGTAAACAGCAGATTTGAAGTGTGTTCTTTTTCTCTGGGTACAGAAACCCACTGCATGGCTCCTACTACTCACTGACTTCACCGATGAGCAGATCTCCTTTCCCAGGGAACAGGCAGCTGTGGAGCGGGTGCTCAAAGACAGCAGTAGGGAAGAGGCCTTGAATTATAACAGTGCTGCAGTGCTCAGTGAGAAAGGACATTTAATATAGTTCTTGTAAGCAAACAGGACTGTATCCAAGAAAAGCCTGACCTTGACCATCCATTTTTCCACCTCAGGGAAAAAAAAAACCCAAAGGCTTCGAATACTGGCAAGTCAGAAGTAGGAATTCAAAATTCAAATCAGACGTTTTCCAGTAAGCCAAAATCTAATTACCTCTTAGTGCTGACTTAGATAAAGCATGCTACAGCAGTACAGTGGGGTGTGAGTAATTGGCTGAGATACATGTTTGCTCAGTTCTCTTCCTTAAAACAAACACAGAAGTGTAAGATTTGTAAATTTAAGAGCTATTGGCCCATTAATTTGTTTGCTCTGCTCATGGAGAGAGAGAGCCTGATGAAAGTGTCATTCCAGCTAGAAAAAAAAAGTGATTACTTCAGGAGTTCAAATGTGGGGCTGAATATGGCACTTCCATGTCTGAAAGGTCCCCAGAGTGAAAGAAATAAACAGCTCATCATAAAGTCTGAATTGTGGCTCAGCGCATTTCTAATTGTTTCAAGCGTGCTAATGGCCCTGAATCAGAGACTAAGTGCATGAGAAAGCACCCATGCCTTCTGCAGAAAAACATAAACAGATACTAAAAGCGAAGGAGATAATAGGTTTAAAAATAATGCCCTGCAGATCTCCACCAGCTGAGTGATATTTATATAAAGATGCTTGCCAGATGCAAAAGCACCCAGAGGAGTACTTACTGTCACCTCCTCCCATCCACCAGTTTGGTCTTGCTGGCTCTCTGAGACTGAGCACAAAGGCGATTCAATGCACTTGGCTTCTCAAAAGTCCACAGAAGTCACTGTTGATCAAAGGGATCCTCTTTTTGCTCTTCCCATCCCCTGTTCTGCCTTGAGAGGCTGAGCTAGATTGCTGACCAATCTTGCCTCAAAGGAACTGAGATGCCAAGACCTGAACTCAGCCCTGCAGTTGCGCCTTATGGGTCTGTAAGGCCCCATATTTTTGGATGCCAGTATCACAAAGGTAGTTTAATTCTCAGACAGCAACAGATGGAGCAATTCTTAAATGATGTGTATTTTCTGCAGTGGTAATAAACAGTAGGGAAGCATTCTAATAGCCCAACATTTCTGACTAAATAAGCCGTGTATTTCTCAATACCTTAGATGTCCTAGCACTTAAGTTGCAGGCTCTTCCCACCACTGACAGGGACAACTCCCTCTCCTAGAACTGTAGAAGCTGGTCCCTTCTCTTTGTTAGGTGGTTGCAAGGCAACATTTTGGGGTAGAGGTGCTCTGGATTGGTGAGCTCTTCCTTTTCCTCTCTTCTGCTTTTGTGGGGACAGTGTTGGCCATGGAAGGGGCAGCATGGAGAGTCAGGAGTAGCACTAGCTGGCTGCTGTACCCTGGTGGCAGCCACACAGCTCATGGAATGGCCTTCTGCCTCCCTGGCCTCCCAGTGCCGGCAGCACTGGCAGCACAGGGATTTTTATGGCACTGTCCCTGTGCAGTGGGTATCCTAATTCAGCTGAGGCCTCTAAGATACCACAGTTACTTACACAGATGATGTGGCTGATAAATCATGCCTGTTTAATGTCCTGAAGGGCTGGACTCCACTAGCCTCATCACTGCTGTTCTGTTCCCCAGTACATGTAATTTCTAGCACTTACACTGCACCTCCTGGTATTTTTTCCCCTGAATACTGGATTCTGCCCACCTATCCCAGGAATAGATTGGCACCTTTGTCACTTGGATGTAATTGACTGCAGCACATTGACATTTCTATTCACCCTCACCACGCTGATCATTAATGAGTCTGTAACTTAGATCATTAACTATTATTTATGCAGAAACTCAGTAGAACATAGCCAACTTGAAAAATGGTGTTCCTAGATGAAAACGAATTGCTGCTAAAGCTGAAAACATTGACCAAGTTTTCTTTTTCCAGTTCTTGATGCCCCTGCCAGTAAGTTGAGCAGACTCGTGCCACTTCCTTGCTACACTTCCATTTGTGCTCTCCAACTCAGTCCTTTACATGATTGTTAGATTCTTCTTAGGAAGAAATATCAAAAGCTAATAAAAACTAATTATTAGAATTGTGGGAAACAAAAACAATTTAAGATATAATCTTCCTTTTCTAATGACAAAACCCTTCATTATCACATATAGCTGTGCTGTCCTCAGGCATTTTCTAGCAGTGACTCTTCCAGTCACAAAACAATAAGACTCCCAAGCACTGTGACTGAAAGCGTGCCAGGCTTTATTGACAAGGAAGCACCAAGGCTTTGGAGGACTATGAAACAGAAGCCTACAGAGAGAGAGAGATAGATTATGTATAAGGTCATATTCTAGAAAATACCCGAAGGGAAAAACTAGTTAGCCTTGAACAACTGTGACAGAGACTTCCAGCCTCAGTGCTTACATTTCTGTTGAAATCTGGTGTGGAGAGCTGATCAAGAAGCTGAAATCAATGAAATACAACAATTCACAGGTTTCACAGTTAGATGGATGGGGAAAGAAAAGACAGGTGAAAGATATAGTTGCTTATTTTCTGTTAGAAGTTAGAAAGAACTGGGTTTTCAAATTCCCTAAGAGAGAGGCAAATTCTAATTTTATTGTTGTAAAATCTCACAGGGATGTGAGAATGTGGAACTGCATGAAATTAACAGATGCACAGAAACAAAATAATTGTCAACAAATGTGGAATTTCAGCCTGTATATCTGCACATATGTGGTAGGCAAAGAGCCAGCAGGTACTGAAAAGACCTGGAGGCCCAAATGTGCTCAAGACATTGACAGAACACATAATTGCAAACCAAAAATAAACCAGCTGATGACTGACAAGGTAATCTATGTATTCACAACCTCGAACCCTTCTCACATAGTTAAAATTCTTGTGTGATCTGACATATGCTTTAGTTTGGTGCAGTCCCATGGAACTATGCTTTGGCTAGAAGCTCCTAATGTTTCAGGCACCTAGCTCCACTAGGGAGCTTAGTGCCTTACAATTCCCTTAAAAGCAAGGTAAAGGTATCGATTCATGGTACAGTTTAAATCCTCCCATAAGACCACTCCAAGAATGCCAAAACACGGCCTAAGATGCTGGTAGCCTAGTGATTCTTTTCCAGACAATAAAGTAAATAGATTGTTTAAAGTCTAGCAAAGGTAAAAATGCCACCATGTCAAATTGCAAAAATACAAAGAGCATATGTTTCCCAAGATAATTCATCAGCTTGAGACAGCTTAAATCCCACTGTGATCTGCCTGGACCCTGTTTCCCCATCCACAATCCTTTCACTGCTCTACAAGAGGACCCTTTTAAGGAGACCTTAAGGAGTGCCCCTTCCATCTATGAAACATGCAGGCTGAGGCAGCTGTTGGCTTGTTCAGCTCCTCACCACAACTCAGTTTCCAGCGCCACGCACTGAGTTTGACGGGAGAAAGCCTGAAGCCCTGCCCTTCACACTGCCTCAGACACTCCTCATGGATAAAGCTGGGCTGCTGAGAATAGTAGCATCTGCTTACCTCTTCACTTATTTAAATTCATCTTTAAATGCTTCATCCCTAGATTTCTCCAAGTTAGAGCTCCAACCCTGCTTTTCTAAACATTTTTTGAAAGAATTGTCCCCATGGAATGGGCTGGAGCCTTTCTGTTTCCTTTGAACTTTCCTAGCCAAAGCATTACCTTTTTCAGCGAGTCCTGGAGGACAGCTACAGGGGCCTATCAGTACCAATCACTTTGACTCACAAGCAGCATTTCCTAAAACAGTCCTGCTGGGGATCCCATCTCACCACACAGGAGAGCTGAGCTACCCTTTATGTTCTCCATCTCTTGTCCCATGGGATGCCCCATGACAGGGGACCTACTGGAGCTGTTCTGTGACTTCAGCTGGCCTAACTCTGCAGCCCAGTAACTGTGTCAAATGAAGTATCCCATGGTACTGTCCTTAAGTGGGAAAAAGCTGCTGGAAACTACATGCAAACTGCCTTTCCCTGTTCTTGTTAGTGCCCATATTGTAAAGTCCCAAGCAATTGTTCTTGAAATGTTGTTTGCAAAAATAGCATTTGGACAGTTTGCACACTACGTTTCCATCTGGAGCGGATCTCTTTTTCAGCAGTCCCAAACACATGGATACATCATGGAAAAAACTGTGAGGGCTTGAATAATGGCACCATTGAACAGAGAGCAAAACTCACGAAGTGATGAATCCCAAAGAGTACTGAGCCCTTGAGGTCCAATTTTGCAAAGCTGTTAAGCATGGATGTATGTTGTTTTAAGCAAGCTGCTATTGTAGCACCTTGCAAGATTTATTGTTCATACTCCAAAGGCACATATCGATTCCTGGGATGTGCAGAGCTGAAACAGTTGTTACAGAAAGTATATCTAGATTATTGGATATGAAGAATTGTACCTTGGCTCACTGTTCCATCCAGTTCATCTATCCAGTCTGTCCCTTTGTTCATCAGTATCCCATGCACAGCTATTCTGTCTTGCTTTTCATGCAAACCTTCTTAAAACATCTCAAAATTGAATTGATTCTAAGATCACACCTAGGTCCCTCGGGCTCCACAACCACTTCCTCAGGAAACATTTGAGAAGCTGTGTGTGTACAAACCCAGGCTCTGCTTTTGCTTTATGAGGCACAACAAAAAGCCATTCAACAAACTGCATCCAAGTCTACATCAAAATGTAATGAATGACGTGATGTGGAAGCAGCCTTTGTCTGGTTCACTGGACTAAATTTATCAGTAGCTGAACTCTGAGAAAGTCCATGGAGCTCAGACAGCAGGGGTCTTTGCAGCAGATAGGACTTTTCATGCTCCATCTACTGTAACAACCAAAGGCAATGCATTACAAATCTTGACTCTCTGGAGTTACCAGCTTTTTAGATTTAATACAATTTCTGCACTATTTCCTGCTGTAATAAAAGCTAGTGTGACTTAAAGCTTGAAATCTGGCACAAAACTAAGAGAATCAAAAGGGATGTATTAATTTAATCCTGTGATTTCATAAAAATACTGTCATTTCTTCTGCAATGCTTGTGGATCTGGACTCCTAGTTTTGGCAGTGTAAATAGCCTGACAGATTCTGTGACTGACAGTGGGGCTGTAACACGGTGGTTCCCATGTAATTTAATGACAGTCATGCTATTGGGATAATACAGTAGCAAACTGCTTTTTAGGTCTGTTCCTTCCTTGCAAACAAACAATACAGCAGCATTTTCTGGAATCATCCCAAATTCTGCAATACGGCTGTCTAAAGATGAAGGGGCAGCTTTAAGCAATGGCTGTTACATACTCCAAGGCTGGGCTTTTATCAAAGACTGCTGGAAACCAGCTCTGGCCAGGGGACTACCCTTCCTAAGGTGCCAAACACAACTGGCAAAATGCAATTGAGGGTCTCCGTTCCCACAGAATATAAGGCCTGTGAATGCCTTCCTCCCATTGACACATTGGCATTGACTCAGGGAGCCAACAGAGACTGGGACAGCTGTTGGTTTATTTCTATGTCTTAAGGTATGTAACAAATCCCTGCCCTTCTGCTTGGGCTTTGCATTTGCTTGAGGAAGGATGGGGCATGGGCCCGAGGGCAGTGCTAGTGCCCTGGCACAGCCTGCTGAACACCCGGGGAAGTGACACGTCCAGGAAAATGGCTGCAAACAATCATCCGCCATTTTGTCCCTCTGCTCCCAAATGTCCCTCATGGGTCAGTGCTCCAGAGAGAGTGTTTTCATGCCCAGAGGAAGAAGCAGAGACTCTTACCAGTGCCAGCAACCTCATCCTCTAGGTTAGAAGGCCAGGTCCTCAGTGTGGTGATAGCAGGGCTGTCCTCTGCCCTGAGGCTCAGCCCACTGGTGTCCATCCCTCTCACGGGTGCCCTTCTGAGGGCGCACAAAATGGCGCCTGGTCTAGAGCACACAAAATGGCACCATACATCCAAATACAGCACCTTGGAATGCAGGTTCTCTTCACTGGGTATCCCTTTTCATCTGGTGCTTTAGCAAACTGGTGAGGCGTGCCACATCTCAGGCACGTTGATCTGTATCAAAGATGTGCAGAATACAGCCAGTATCAAACACAAAACAGATTTTGTGGTTTGAGTTTTTCTTAACCAATTCCTGCACACCTTGGCATGCTTCTGTTCACTGCAGCGGTTGCGGCAACTCTTGCAGGGTACAGCATTCTGCCCTCCATGCTCAGCACTCAGCCAAGCCATGCCAGCCAGCCTGCAAAACTCCTTGCCAGCAAGGATGACAAGCATTCATGCCTTTGGGTTCCTCGAGTGAGGTGCTGGCTGCTCATCCTCCCAGGATTTGTGTGCAAAAGCATTTTGTCAAGGGGGCCGTTACTCCACAGAGCCAGTCAGTCACTCAGGCAGAAGTGGCTGGATGCTTTTGCATTCGGTTGGTAGAGGTAGGTTAATGGTTAGTAGAGTTATATTATGGTTGGACTCGATGGTCTTAAAGGCCTTTTCCAACCAGAATGATTCTGTGATTCTGTGAACGTATAACACTCACTTCTTTATTTCCTGTATAAATTATCCAAATATTAGCTAAACAGCCAATAGTTAGACACTAATTATTTGTATCTTTGACACTAGAAGTCATACAGAGTTATGATGCCTACAGATTTCCCCTTAACACAACTGTAATTCAATAATTTTGGTATTTTCATGTGTAAATCATGTTTGCTTTTAATAAATTCACAAGTGAGAGACCGTGCTCTGCATTCTTCTTATGAAAATAGTATTTGTCAACTGACAGATTTGGAGGCCAATGATGTCAAAGGAAACATGGCCCATGCCTCAATGCACCTGCGTGGCAAACCTGTATCACAGCTGAAGAATTCTTGGTTTCCAAATTCTTCTTCAGGCTTATACTATACTCAGGTGATATTGATGAACTTTACAAGCTTTACAGTCTGATATTCATTCTACTCCCACAGATGCCCAAGTAGTGAGACACAATAACAGTTTCTTAAGTAATTAAAAAGAAAAGGAATAAAACATCATAGAAGTTAGACTTGTTATAATATTGTACCTTTGCAAAAAAAAAAAAAAAAATCTAGATCCATAGTTTTACTTCACCTTTTTCATTTATCTGTATGGAATGGAATCTGACCTGAAGACAATCTGTCCTCTTGAGAAGTATCATTCTGTCCCCATGTATAATGTATAAACTAGTAAAAGCATGTTGGTGTATCAACAGTCAGAAAAAACAGATCTATTCAGTAGTTGGTGCTGCAGACACCATCTATCTTTAGTACCTTAATGCTTTTAAGATTATGACCTTCTGCACCACTACAAAAAGGCTAGGCTTGTTTGTTATTTCACCTGGCCAGTACTGAAACTGTGGATAACGTTTAATCTTGAAACCAACGTGTTACCAGCTTGAGGAACACAAATTAGAGGATGAAATTTCTTTAGGCCTGAGTCCTCCGTTCTGTATTTCTAGGAACAGAGCACAAGTACTTTGCTCTCCCCAGGAAAACCTTTTACAGTACAGCAAGGGAACTGTAGGAAATCCAAAAGGCAGGTTTTTTTAGACACATAGTAAACAAAGCACTGTGTTAGTGCAAAACAGGCCTGAGTCACCTCTTGTGTTTTCCAGTGAGATCATGAAGAATCTCATGTGGGCATATAAGGGTAGAATTTGGGCCACAGTGCTGAGAAAACAGCTCTGCTAATTATTTCAACATGAACAGAAACATAGAGTTCTAAGAATGCTTTCAAACAAGGCAGGCTGAGCAAAATGTCCATCGTTTACCGGAGACTTTTCTGCAAAGAGCTACATAATGGAAAACATAATGATGGATGTACGGAACTGAACCTTTAATAATGGTTATTAATGAACATCATCAATGTTAATTCTTTTTTTATCTGCAAGGGGAAGGGCTGTGTTTACACACAGACAGAGCAAGCGGGTACTTGAGGTTCATCACTGTGTAATATGAAGCTCTGTCATTGATGGCTGCTCTGTGTTGCAATTGGTCCTTTCGTTTTTGCCTTTCATCTCCATCTCCTTTGAGCTCAACAGCGAACTGGAACTACATGTTTCAGGGATCCAGTTGTCTCTCCTTAGCCACCCAGCTCAGGGATGGAGCAGGTGAGACAGGTTTGAGGCAAGTGGGCTCTGGTAAAGTTTACCATGTGCTTCAGTCTCCTCAAGAATTATGAGAATGATGAAGTAGTTTTCTGACAGCCTCCTTGTGTTTCTCATTCCTTCCCTCTGGACTTCAGGGAAGGAAGTTAGTAACTTCAACTTCTTGTCTAGCCATATACATAGAGAATGTAACATAAGCACCTTGTCCACATCAGGTTATACCTAAGGCCCTTCTAGTGTGGGATTCTTCTCCAACAGTCAACAAACTATCTGAGCACATGGGGTTTGGAGGCAGGGGGACCTGGAATTCTTTCCTGTCTTTGCCTGTGTGGAGATGCAGAGATGGTCAGTGCATGTTCTGAACAGAGCCCTAAGGCCTGTTCAAGGCAGAGCTGGACTCAGAAATTGGAAAATCACGGTGCCTTTTCAGAAGTTTAGCAGACAGACCCAACCTGCTTCATCCATAGCTGTCAGAAATAATTTATTCAAAATGTTTACTGGAGCAAAAGTTAGGCTAAATATTTTATACATATATACATATTATGCATACATATATATATATATTTATATTAGTTTTCCATCTCTATTTAACTTTTGCTGCCAAGAACACTCTTTGAGTGCTGCCCTTCTCCTTGGCTAGTAAAAGCATGTGCAAATTAGTTTCCCCTTAAGCAAGGACCAGTTTGCATAAGATGCTTCCAGCTTTTCTGTATTTTCTTTGGGAACAAGCACAGCACAAAACCTCCCTGAGACTTTCTGTGTTATGCACAGCTCCAGCTACGGAGCATGGGTTATTCACAACCACCTCTTCCATCTGCATTTCATTGCACAGCTCTCAAAAGCAGGTTCTAGAAAGCTTGGAAAATTCCCATGCCACACTTGATGAGAGTGAGGAAAACAATCCCTTCTTTTGCATCAGTGCATACAACATCTCTGAGCTCCCTGTTTCAAATCCTGTCCCTGATTCTGTTGTGCTGGCTTTGCCTGCAGCACTGCCCTCATTCAAATGATTGCAGCCTCCACTTACCATGCACAGCATAGAAATCCCGAGGAGGCTGTAGCTCTGGTTTCTCCATCAGGAGCAGTGATTTGGCAGGAACTCAGCCAGGTTGCAGAAGGCAGGTCTCTCTTTTCCCCTCCACACGGGCTCTCTTTTTCTCTCACTCACTGAGTCCTGGCCAGGGAAGGACTAAGTAGAACATTGTTTTAGGCAAGAGGGTCTTCTTTCCTGTCTGCCAAGAGAGGCAAAGGCAAACTTTCTGCCTTGCGCCAGTTCCAAAGAAAAAACATCCTTTGTGCTTCTCTGCCTCCAGAAAGGTGCAACAGCCTTTCTTCATTTCAATTACCTTTGAACTAAACTGGAATACCTGTTAGTCTCCTTCAGCACAGCAGGGGCTTTCTCTCAGCAGGGTGAGATCTGTCTTCTGGTTGCAAATGAACAGCCAGAACTAGTCCCCTCCATAAGTTCTGCCATTACACGAGAAGGTCTTGTCTCTGGGTACCATCCTGGGGCAGGTAAAGCTGGGGTCACAAAAACCACATGGCTATTTTCAAGGGAACTACCCTTTATAACCATTGCTTAGAAAATGGGGAATGTATATTGGGTGCTCAGATCACCCAGAGATTACCTACAGACTAGTTCTGGGTACAAAGATACAGCTGCTTTCTAAATATGTGATTTCCATCCTCTCTTTTAGGGAGGACTTGGCTGTGCATCTTTATAGCCTACCACTTGCACTCCACCTTGTGTACAAATGGCATGTGCCCAGGGCTACCTGCAGCAGCACTGCACCAAAAGAAAAGACACAGCTTGGTTTCAAAAGGTCATGAGCACTGCCTTGGCTCCCCAGCAAAACAGTGCTGCAAGTGTTGTGTGGGAAAACAGACTTTCTGCTTTAAGGCCTCCTGTAATTAAATCCTTCTGTAAAATAGAAAATTTCTTCTCATTTCTTCTAGTAAATGGAGACTCAAGGGGGTTCTGCATGTAAATTAACTTCATGAGCAATAATAAATTAAAACTATCTAGCTAAATTTTTTTTTCTTCATGCTATCATAGCAGTTATAAAGAGCTTTATCACAACAACCAAGTAGAGGGTATGGGGTCCTTAAAAAGCTCACAAAAATCATTACAGGACTTGTAATTTCAAATAAGAGTGGTTTCAATGTTATACTTCATCAAATAAGAATACACTCATAGTTTACCCCAAATACAAGATTTCTTTATTTTTTTATTTAAAGTAGCACTTTTTCTCTGGCGATTTTCCACCTAATTAAAGGTCAGACGTTTATACATGCAAAAGCACTATTATTTTTCAAATCAGCAAGAAAACACACCAAATACCATAATGCATCTTGCCTTTTTATTGTACTGCATTATAGACAAAGAGGAGTATGTACAGAATAATCGCTGCCATCACAACCAGAAAGTTGCAGTGTCACTCTGATCCCTCTGGGAGTCAGAGAACATCCACTTGTCATTCATTCCACCTTTTTGTTGTAGCAAGCTGTGTATATCAAAACTCAACGGTGAGCAACCATTTTTCTAGATAAAAACACAGCCCAGAAAACACAGTGCTTGCTAACAGGAGTTTGCAAGATTCTTTGAGGTACCAGCAGAATAAACATGCACAATAGCAGTACAAAACCACAGACTTGCTGACCCCCAGAATGCTGAGTTGTGCTGGAAAACTCAGAGATTTCATGCTGGAACTCCACCTCCTGCAAAAAGCCAACTCAAAATCTGTGCATTACTTTGGTTCAAATCTAAGTGGGAGTAAAGGAACCTATGGTTGGTATTTTGCAAACGAGCTGTGTTAAACCTATTGTTTTACCTGTAAAATAAAATGTGATCTATGATAAGAACCTCTATTCCTTCCCACCAGTCAGTTACCAGTGCTACAGTGGAGTGCAATGCTACTAGAAGCAGTATGTTGCTGTGTCATGCTGCTTCTCTTCTATACAAACTGGGTCCTGATGACCTATAAAGGCTTTTTCTAGAATGCTACAAAGGACAAAGCAAATTTCCTACTTGAAAAGCAGGTGAGAATGCTGAGAACAACATACCTTTCAAACAACTTTGGCAGAGGATATGGTAATACACTCCTTTGTGCTATTGAGTATGACTGCACACAAAATAGTAAGTTGGCAGTGGGTCCCAGTTCCCTATTTCCCTGTGCCTAACGTGGTAGATAAAATGGGAGAGAAGTGGTTTGGAAACATACAGATAGCTACCATCATAACTTACTGAACTGCCTAACAGCACGTTATCAGTCACTTAAGGGAAAACAGACATATCAACAAGAATTGGTAAAATGACTTTAAAAACCACTGCTGTTGGTATTGCTCCCATACTCTTGCTTGTATAAAAGTTTCTAGTCTGTACAGAAATGCTCTAGCTGATTGCAGATCTCTAATTATACTTTGGGGATGATATTTTAAGCCCTATGAAAAATCTGTTATTATCTACAAGAACTTTCCACTGGAGCCATTTTCTGCTCTCCCCCCCCCCCCCCCCCCCCACCCAAACACAAAGGAAAACAGGAAAACAAAACAAAAAGAAGATTTGCTATTATTTTTCAAAGAGTAACAAGGTGCAATCTTGTCTAGTACTACTATTATTATAGTGCTTAAATTGTTTTGTTCTCTCTTGTCTCACACTGACTGCAGCAGGAAGGTTAATAACATCAGCACCATAACCCACTGCTATGGAGTGTAAAGTCCATGCAAGAGCTATGGAACATTTTTGTAGAACTTAAATATTTCTCCAAATACAGTTTGCAGGAGACTCCTGAGCATGCAGGCATTTTGTAGGGTCTCTGCCAAAACTCTCTGTAGAGGCCAGTTCGAGTGGCTCAATCCAGTATGTGATTTGCTTAATGAAAGACACTTCTCCAGAAGATTTTGGCAGGCACAATCAGTTCAATTGCCAGGGAGTATTCATGTGATTACAAATGTTACTGATCATATTAGATACTTAATAAATATCTCCAAAAAAGATCACAGCTACTGTGTGGCTCTGAAGAAATTAAAATTGTGATACAGATTACTGTGTTTGCTGTGGGCTGGACAATTGACACAACTGGGAAGCAATACCTTCCTGGGGCTGCCAAGCAGTCAGTGACAACTATTAATTTCTATATAAATCTACAACTGCTTGTTTGTAAATGTTTAACTATGGATCATTGCAAAGTAGCTTTCTTTCCATGTCAGGGACACAGTCTTCCATAAATATATTAAAGAATTTTACTCTACTGACTTTCACAGACCTATGGCAATTCACAGGTGCTGAGGGGTTGGCCTGAAAGTCCACTAACAATTTTTGGCTTGAAATACCAGAAAAGAGAGGTGCTATCCTTACATAAAACCCATGAGTGAGACTTTGGCACTGTTTCTTCTGTTGACATTTCAGCAGATGCAATATCACATAGACTAATAATGATAAAACATATCAAAGCAAAAATTATCTAACTGAGCTGTACCTGTTTGGATAAAAATTGTTTACCTTGCAGTGTGGCAAAACTTGCCCTCTGTATCTTCCTGTAATTTATTGAAGGGCATTTAAAAAATGAATATATGTCCATTGGTGAAATCCCAGGGCTCATTTCAGTGTATTGCATGAAAGCAATCACACAGGCCTCTCTTTTCTGCTCTCAGGAGGAGGGTTTCTGTCTGCAAACAAACAAACAAACAAAACACATTAAATCAAAGAACCAAATATATCACTTTGAAAGAGCATATAATTCATTAAACCTAATCCCTCTGCACAGCTGTAGTCAAGGTGCTTTGCTGAGTCAAAAATCATAGTTATTAGTGCTGGTTTTCATCCAGAAAAAAGTGATGAAATAAGTATATTCAGAAGCAAGATGAATGGAGAGTATTGTTATAGTTTAAATATTTTCATTTTCACAGCTAACTTCTAGGGACTAGGCTGTCAAAATTACTAAAGTGCCTTCTATGAATGCTGAGAAAAATTCCACTTTCAACTGCACTGCTCTTAATTCCTTCACTGTGACTAGTGGCTTCCTGTTGATGATCTCTCCAGTTCTGCATCATTTAATCACGGCAGATCGCGTGTGCTGGGGAGCCAGTTGTGCTCTCAGTTACACTGCTGTTTCTCTCCAATAACTCTGAGTTCAATCCAGCTGTCAGTCTACCCTTGTTGTCTGAAACTCATAATCTTTCATGGCACATCTAGACTTGAGTTTGTGGCTCCTATTTTAGCCCAAGTTAATTTACTGACAGTTGCCTTATTATCAACTCCTTTTGGAGCCATGCCCCCAGAACTCAACCAAAAGCTTCAAAACCATGCTCTGTATACATAATTTAAAATTACTTGCTCTTGTTTTTGGAGCATCCTAGTGGAAAAGCATTTCCAAGCTTTTTTTTTTTTCTGTGTAAGCAGAAAAAAAATCAACTTCAGCTCCGCAAAGATATTTAAGTATCATGTATTTAATTGCAATCAAATAACTTAAATCTTTTAAATCTAGTCTTACTCTTTGAGAAACAAAGGCTGCATTTTTCAAATGGTACCATAATTTCCAAAACTGGTTCTCTTGCAAGATTCAAAATAAAATTGTTTGTGCAAGCAACTCACATTGGCAAGTGCAATTGTGACTGAAGAGAAGCTTCTTCGTGAGTGAGTATACCTTGTGGTTTTCACCCTGTGGTCTGTGGTCCCTTAAGTAATTTGTAGATTGACTTTGAAGTGTTTCTTGAGGGGAAAAAAAATTACCAGCCTTAAATTCACCATGAATGGGTTTCCCATGTGCACTGGAGAAAACCATTAAAGGTTGAAAAACACTTGTTAACAAATTATCTAAAAGCTCTGTGAAACAACAAGGTCTTCAGCCTGCTGGTGTTCCTCTGACATGATGTCCCCTGACAAATTAGAAATAGCAAAGGGCTAATTAACAAAGACACAGTTTCCAAAGGAGTATCTGGGCACTTCTACCTGGGTACCTGCTCCACCAGGCTCTGCCTTGCTTGGCCACCAGTTCCTCTGTCCCTCCTCACTACTCATTTCTTTTTCTCAGACTGCCAACTTTTGCAGGGAGAGGATGTTTCAGAACTGCTTTTCCCTCCCCTCCAAAACCCTCTCTCTTTTGCAACTCAAACTTGTGACATCCACCTTTGCATTAAAGAGGACTTGTTCACTTTCCCTGCCTGCTTTCACTTATCAGCTTAGTGCAATGGCAGGCATTACTAAACACTGCTCCTGACTTGTACAATGCAGTCCTGGATGAGTGAATGCTCTCTTTGTTTGGAGCCCAGTAGAAATCACAGAATCATCTTAACTTCAAACAGGCTTATTGGATTTCACCGTAATGCCAACAAGCTGTCACTGTTACCACAAACCCTGCCAAGGCATCACTCATGACTATTTGCAGGCAGGAAGAGCAGCCCTGGGGACACTTAATTGTCAACTGAAAGACTATGAAAGAGAAGTATCACTTACAAAAACTAATTATGGCCCTGCTGGTACTGGCTTAGGAAGTTCCTGATAGAAACAGTCCTCTATGGGGCTTGCCCTTCTAATAACAACTTTCAAGACTCTGGAGCTGCTGAATGAAGTTATTTGTGTGTAAAACTTGAGACATTATAGTTGATCAGCATGAGCTAAGCATCAGCAGTTAAGGATATGGAGGCTGAACCTTTTGGAGAATAGAAGGCCACCCTGTGCCACTTGCAGAGCCCTGGCCATGCATCTCTGCATCATTCAATAATTTGTATGTAACTAAAGCATCTGTTCCAGAAAAGGCCTTTGGAGTCTCAATCCAAAGGTTGGAAAAGACGGACAGTAATATACCATTTCTATACTAGTAGTATGAAACTCTGACAGCTGTCAAAGGGTGGGTGATGTTCCAGATAACTGGTTACATTTGTTCTGGTGATGCACTGTTCCTATGTCCCTTGTTCTGTTACAGTGTGAGCTGTCTGAACCAGTGCCTTGGCACCTCAGGCCTGCTCATGTCCTCACAGAAACAGAAGCTTATCTCGTGGCACTCTAGGACCAGCTTCTCCCTTCTCCCTCTTACAACACAGCATTGCTCTCTGATGGGTGGCATTCTCACTCCACCCTCCAAATAGAATAGCCAACACAGATAGATCTGAATATCTTTAGGCAGAAATTAAGTACCTCCTTTAACTTCCCACGTAAAGCCTGGTGACAGTGTCAGAACCAACACAGCTGCAACTGCACATGGTCTTGCCATGTTGTGGGTAGGTACAAAACATTTCAGCTGAACCCAGGCAAAACCCTGCTTATGCACCAGAACAGCCCAGCACAGCTGCTGGAGGTAAAGCCCCTCCATTGGCAGTCTGACACTTAGCAGTTATTTGGTATTGGGCTAGTGCATGAGAAACTTCTGCAATGTAACCCATGCTGCACTCAGAGTTCTGCCCTTACCTGTTTGCTATTGATAGCTCAAGAAAGCTAAAGTCACTCCAACCTGATTGTGTGGGGCACTACATGATTGCCCAAGGTCACACAAAACCCGAGGCAAGGCAATGTAATTGCCCTTCTGTGTTTTAGTTTGAAACACAAAATGATTTACGACTCTTTGGTTGACTCTGCTGTGAACGACAATTTGAGTGGAGCCTGATTTTAGAGGAACAAGGAGTCCTTCTCACCTACCCTCAGGGATGACACCAATAGAAGGCAGTGAGCAGGCATCTACAGGAACTGGGAGATGTGGCTGTGAACTAGCTGCACTGCCCACAAGTTGCCTTACTGTCGTGTTGCCAGTAAGCTGTTAGGGAAGGAGAGGTAGGGTAAGACATACATGGGAGAGCTCTATTAGAGAGAGATGAAAGACCTCCTGCCTCTTGCAAACTTCAGACAGCATGGAAAGCACTGTGGTAAGTCCTACCTCAGTCAGTGTTTGTGCATATTTATGAACCCACGTGTGTATGCATTGCTAAAATAGGGGCATTTAACCTCATTTTTTGTTCATTGGGACCTCTACAGCACAGGACTGGCATGTGAAGTAGCAAAATGCCCTGTGCTGTGATAACTACCTCAGCAAATGTGCTTCATCCCTTTACATGGAGTATCGATCCATGCAAAAGGAATATATGTGCTTCCCTTTCCTGTCTGCCAGCCCTGCCTGCCACCTTCTTGCTCTGCAGTCCACTTTCTGCTCCTGCCCAGTGAATAGGCAGTTCACAGCTCAGAAGCAATGCTGTGAGATGAAGAGCAAAATATCTTTCTTGTTCTTCCCTCTCTTCATACATCGTCTTTCCTTCCCCATTTGCTTCAGGGACTATCTGGGGTAATTCTTTAGCCTGTTATGCAAGAAGACTGACTAGATGATCTTCATTGAACCTCTCCAGCCTGTGAAAAATAATCTGTACTTGGTACAATCCTATTTGCTGAAATGGAACTGAGCAGAGATGTCATGTCTGCTGTACACAGGCAGCCTGACCTGGCTACTTGGAGATAAAGGCTAAGTAAAAGCATTTCTGTAGAAAGACATACCCGCGTGTCTAGATTATACGCCGTCTTCTTTAAATCCTGCAACGCCCTCTGCATGAACTCAAACGCATGGCAGTCAACACAGGGACGACCTGGAAAAAGGTGCAGAAGAAGACATCACTGTCACAGCATGAAATCTGGAGTGTGGCAGTGCAGAGGGAGAATACTCAGTCGTTTTGCAATGCCAGGAGAAAACCCATTTTACCAGGCACCCGCAGCAGTATGTGTACAAAGTCAGGGCTGCTGTGGACAGGGCTGTATCTATTCCTGTGCAAATGTGCAAGGACCAGAAGAAACACAGGAGCTTTTTGCTGTGTGTGTTTTCTAAATGTAGCCCAGGCTTGGTTCTGCCTGGTGCTGTGTGTGTCTTCAGCCCCCAGCCTCTCCCCTTACAATGGAAAACCTCAAAACTTCTCAGACGTGTTAATTCTCAACTGATACACTGAAAATAGGAGTTTGCAGTGGTTCAGAAATCAGGCAGGTCTGTTTTTACAGGAGCTCTTATAGAGCAGCTTGGCAAGGGACAGTGCCAGATCTGTATTTGCTTCCTTTCACCTGCTGCTGTATTTTTTTCTCTGCCAGGAATGCAAAGCATCCCACTGGCTCTGCAGCTGGTGCCAGTGTGTGTGCAGACGGGCAGGGTAGGGAAAAGGCAGATAAGAGGAGGAGGAGGAAGGGAATTGACAACAACTAAAATGGCTCACCTCTGGACCTGGGAATTTTTGCTCTGCCAGGATTCACCCTGCACTAATCTCAGGTCCTTTCATTCAATCACAGAGTTTAATGAACTGTGGGTTTTCAGGAAAAGAAATTGCAGATACTAGAAGAGATGCAGGGGGAATAGGGAGAGAGGACATTTTACACTGATCACAGACTCCCCTGTGAGTGTGCTGAAATCTTTTTCCACAGGCAGCCACTTGTGCTGCTCTGACAAGGCAAAGAGGATGCAAAGCTGCTGCTGAGATAGGTGGGGAGCTGCCTGGAGCCAGAGAGCAGCTGTGCAGCACTGCAGCACCCCACACCTGGCACCCTGCTGCCAGCACACACTTCTGAGTTGGGCCTGATGGAAGGGAGAAGCCAGTGTGCTTCACGGTCCCCACCAATCCTCTTAGGGGCTTTGACCTTTTCAGGAGGTGTTTCCCTCCCATCCATCCTCCTCCATCTCCCTTCCATGCAGATCAGATCTCAGGGAGCCCCAGGGATCAAGCCAGGGATTTAATTCCAGGAATTTAACTCCAGGGATGCGGGGACATGCAAAGTCCCCAGTTGTATAAGAACAGCATCACTCACAAAGGCTCTCTCTCCAGCCTGAGTAGCAACAGGATGGTTTGAGCACATTTTAAAGACACTCAACCCCCTCCTGTTTCAGTATTTCAGTAATTTGTTTTCACTTCAGATCATGGAGCAGAGCCCTTAGAAAGAACCTGCATCCTCAATCAGCTGTCAGCAAATCCATCCTTCACTTGATGCCATGGACTGGCACCCTGCCCTTGCTGTGGTCTTAGAAAGCACCACATCCTGGCTCCACCTCAGTGAAGTGCTGCACACCCTGAAGTGTTTGTCACCAAAGTGTTCTCAAAACCAGAACTTGATGGAGAAAAAACAAACTTCAGGTCATAAATTAATGTGTCCTGCGATGGCAGTGTGGAGAGAGCACCTACGCGGAGAGCCATGAATTCCATTGTCAGTCACTGCCTGCCATCCAGGAAGTCTTGCCATGCCCCCATGAAGGCCATGGCTCTATGCCATCATTCATTGGTATTTATAGCAGCCAAGTACTCCTGTGTGGACAATGAGGTACAAGTGGAAAGGCACAACCATGCCAAGTGGTTATTTCACTTCTGCCACCTCTGTGAAAGCAGCTGCCTCAGCATCAAAGCAACTTCTGCAGGAAAATAGTGGTGGCACTGAGGATATCTGCCTATGTGTCTTGGATCAGCACATGCAAAGCTCCTCAGACACCACTGGTCTTCAAAGCCACAGTGCAGATACAGCCAGCTTCACCCCATGATGTGATATTCCTTCTCTAATACAGTTTTCTGGGCTATCCTTGGTGGAGGGTCCTTCTCCAGGCACAGCTGTCTCTGGGTCAGGTTAGCAGCCTGTCTGCTGTGAGCAAGCCCTCCTGCAGCGCTGGCAGTGGGAGAGCTCGTGTGGTTCCTCCAACCAGCTATATCCCAGGATGGTACATGACAGTTTGACTTACAGCACTACAGGAAGGACTCACTGAAGCAGCACCACTGGCAGAACAGCTGTACCTGGGAGGAGTGGAGAGCAGCTGGGGTGGTGGCTGCCTACAATCGCTTCCACCCAGGCAGCCCTGCAGAGCACACCTCTGTTCAGCACTTCAGAGACTGAGCCAGGGCAGTGCTGATCTCTCCATCAAGCATCTTGCACTAGCACCGAGCAACTTGAATGCAGTTCCCCAAATAAAATAGGGGCAATATCCCACTACCTGGAAAGCCTATAGTACAGTCAGATTTTTACCAGCAGAGCTGCCCAAGTCCTCACTCTAGCCAGGCTTTTACTCTGTTATACTAGCCTGGCTCTTGTAGTAGCAAATGGCAGGTACTTCAGGGAGATATAAGAATAAGCCTCTAGCAATGTTCTTCTAGCCTACCAAGAGACTGGAGGATGTCCTAAGTCTGGCTGGTGTTTGTACATCTGATAAACCCTCCATGAATTTTTCTCACATTAATTTGCCCGATTGTTTCCTGAATCCATGTAAACTTTTGGCATCTACAGCATCCTGTGGCAAGGAGTTCCACAGCTCAGCTATTCACTGTGTGAGCACAATAACATTCCTGACTACTCTGAAGTTAACATCTGCTGCTTTCACTTCCTGCCTCCAATTTTTGCACTGGAAGAGACAGTTATTAAATATTCACCATCTCTGTCCCACTTACGACTTTGCTGCTCTCCATCATTCCCTACCTCTGTGTCTCCTCTCCAGACTGAAGAGCTGGGCTGGTAAGCTGGCATATCTAGCTGGATTTAATGTCTTTTCATGGGCACAATATTTTCAGTAGGATGCCCACGGACATTTCCCTTAAGTAATGATGTCTAAGGGTCTGTTTTCACAAAGGTTTTAAACAAATCTAAATATGTGCTGTTGCAAATAGGAGCAATCCTGCTTTCTGCCCTTGGCTATGTGTTCCTACACCTTCCCTTGCTCACAGCAGGAGTGACCATGCAGTTGCTTGGTCAGCTGGATTGCTGAATTTTCTTCTCCAGATCAGATCCTGAATACCCAAGTTCTGAAGCCAGAACAAGGACAGGAAGCCAAGGAAAAGGGCAGAGGCAGCATAGGCTTACATCAGCTTAAAGCAGTTGTGAAACCAAACCTCAAGTCACATCGTAGCAAAGTACAGCAGAGTGCTATGAATTCCTTGCTGACAGCTGGGAACAGACTATCATTCATAAGGAGACTTAGCAGTTTTGTGGATTAACATAATGAGAATTATCAAGAGTCAGCTATAATTCTTTAAAAGGGTCCCATCAGCATGAAGATTGCATGTGTCTTTATGTGTTTGGGGAGAAGTGGGGGAGGAGAGCTTAAAATACATTTCTTGGCTCCTTCTTCGTGAAAAACTGGAACTGAAAGCACTGTGGAAGTCTAATTTACTTTCCCTTGCATGCACATGGCATTTAATCTTTGTATTTTCATGCACCTTGGCTGATGAAAACAGACTGACCAGCTTCTGTTCCTCAAATTCCCCATTTCAGGTTTCACAGTGGGTGATCTGGGCTATAAATGCAATGGGAGGTTGAGGAAATGACTTGATTTTTTTTTAGTGGATTGCACTGAACTTCAAAGAAAATAATCCACAAATGTTAGTAACACCACTTGATACTTGAACAGCCTTTTGCATATGCAAAGTGCTGTGTGTAAAGTATAAGGACATGATTAATCACTGCTAATTAGCATTATTCATAAAGAGCTGGGCCTGGCACTCTGGCTGGCAGAAAGCATGCCAAGTGGAGAGCAGGGGATGGTGCCCTGAGCCAGGTATTGGTGCTACACCCAGCGCAGGATCTGCAACACTAGGAAGAACTCTGACTCAGTCTCATGCTTCTCTCCTGTGACTCCTGCACCTCCCACACTTGCAGGAGAGCATTGCTGCTCCTCTCCTGCTGGTGGTGCTGCAGGAGGGACACATTTCTCCCACCAAGTGGGTGAGAAAGGCTGTGTGATTCCTGAGGGATTGTTCCTGCTAAAGGCATGTCCCCGGTTCCCATGTTCCACACCTGGGAACAGAGAAAAGCATCAAGCACCACACTGGTCTGCCCTGGAGAAGGACACTCAGTATTGCCCATGGAGATCATATATCCCTGTCAAGAACATGTACTAGACCCCCCCTTATTTCTCCCTGGGTCATCCAGGATAACACTGACACCATTTTACCTGGGCTGACGAAATGGACTTAAAACGGATGCTCATGAAAGAGCACAAGAACTGGGCAAGTATGGAGGGATGTGTTCCCAAAGACCTTCCAGGCCTCAGGAAAATGCTGAAGCAGCTCCTGAGCCAGAAGAACTGCTGCTGTATCCAACAGCCCTTTCTAAGGTATTTCCCTTGAATTTACACAATCAGTTCTGCAATCACATGCAAATCTTTAGCACCAACAGTGTCCCGAGGGAGGAATTCCACAGGTTAACTATCTGGAAGAACCATGGTGGGCAAGGGAAAGTACCTGGAGAACTCTCTGCCCCACTCTCAACAAGTGGCTGATTAGGAGCATTCTGAATTCCTTGTTGCTCTAAAACTGAGTCTCTGCAGCAGCACAAACCAATTTACAATTAATGATCAGCTGAGAGTCTTCCTCCTGGACTGGTCTCACACATCATAGGAGTGCTGCGAGCCTCCATTACTCAGGAAAGAGCAGCGTGTCTCTGCAGAAATACTGGCCACAGAAACACACTGACCTGCCTTTCATTCCACACTCTTTCATGCAAGAGTAAGACAAGACAAGGAATCTTTCTCGAGGGCTCTCAAGAGGACTCAGTAGCCTGGCCACAGGATATCAAAACCATGAGATAACTCCTTGGGACTGGGGTCAGAGACCCTGGCCGAGAGTTTTGTTCTACAGATAAAATGGGAGTTTCCACTACACCAGTAAACAAGGAATCACTATATACTTTTTTCCCAAAAATGTGTTGACTTGCCTCTGCTAACATAGACACATGAAGGGCACATATAATTTATTTTGCAAGCGTGATTTTCTCCTTGACGGTACAAAATGGACTAGTAGCCACAAAGCTTATTAATGTGAATGAATGCATGCCTGGAGAAGAGATACAAAAAACAGAAATGATGTCTGTTTTAGAACAGATCAAACCCAAATACTAGTAAAAAAGAAGAGAATGGAAAAAGAAAGGAATTTGGCATTTAGGTCCTTAATACATAGATGTATTTGAAAACCAGTAATGGAATTATAGGAGAATAAAATGCAGTGACTAAATCAGGTCTTGGTTAAATACTTTGGTAGTCATCTAAAAAGGTAGCTGTGATACAAAGTAACCATGATTAAAAACTAGAGATTGGTTTGTATGCAATTACCTTCCTGTTTTTTCTCCCAGAGGATATTTTAAGTTTCTGATGAGTGGCTGCTTCCCACTTGCTGTTGCCAGAACACCCTGAGAACATTGACTACATCCCCTAATATCTTTGAACTATTGCCTCATTTTGGAGCAGAGAAAGTTTAACTAGAGACTTGCTCAAAATGACAGAGGCAGCTAATATAGAGCTGTGATCCAAATCCAAGAGATCCTAGCTTCGTGGTGTGCTCAGGACAATCTGTCATATTTATGTATTTTTTAGATTTTGCAAAATAGCAGCTGGATTTCAGAATTCTTTATATGCTTTACAAATAGACTGTTTGGGTCAACTTCCCCTGTGTCGATCTACAGTAGTTACAAGAAAGTTGAACTTGAACTATTGTTCCAACCAAATGCTAGAATAAACAATATGTAACACCCTAGCAGAAATAAACACAAATTTCCTTCTAACAATATCCAGACTAGCAAGGACTTTGTATGTATTGTGGCAAATCTGGAAATGAAACTCTCCAGAAGCAGATCTAAAACACCTACAATCAACGAGCTTTAAAACAAGCTCTAATTAAAATCATAGTATGCAGTTAGTATTTTTTTTCCTGAACACTTTCCTAAATCCGTTGCTTCCTTGCTGCTTTCATGCACTGTTTCCATGTGCTTTGCTGACGTGTCCCAAATTCATTGTTACTTAATTCATTGTTCATTAATCAGGCAACGCAACCTTCCCCCTGGAGCATAAGGTCTGTGTGGCTGCTGTGGGTTAAGTGGAGGAAACAAAGCAGGACGCAGTGCAGCAGGAGGGCACGCGTGGGCACGGCAGATACCTACTTTCTGCAGGAATGACACTCCCAGAGTCCTGGCTGGCCCCCACAAGCCTCACGCTTAGCAGGCCAACCACCGAGATGACCGGGATCGCCACACGCATCACGCTCCAGACAGACAGCAACGCCATCACTCTCATCAATAATTCAAGCTTTCTTCCCTGCCTGAAACGAGGAGAATGAATGACAATCAGCAGTTTGCTCCCAGCACGCTCCCCACAAAGGAGTGGATGAGACGTGATAGGCACAGACCCACATGTACATGCAAACCCGCCGCAGTGACGTGCCGTGGGCTTGTGGTGCACCCCAAGAACCAGTTTGCCAAGTACCTGATCTTTCTCTTCGCCTGGGTGCCAGACCCTTGGAGCAGCTGTAGCGGGCAGGCGAGGCTCCAGCAGCCACTCTGAGCATGCGTCCTCCCTGCATCCCCCCCTTCCCTGATTAGGGTCATTGCCATGGAGATTTGCTATAGCAACACTGAAAAATTGGAGCTGCCAAGACGAGACAAAGATTTAAAGGAACCACGATGTGGTGGATGGCCGCTGCTGTACTTCTCTGCTTCTGCTCCTCAAAGGCCATGTCCTCTCCGTGGTGAACACTGGCTGCTGCCAGTGTTCATTCCCTTTTATTCCCAAAGCAACTGTGCTGAAACATGCAGCTCCCATCCCTTGCTTTAGCTGTATCTCACATAAAGTGATATGCTGTTCTGGGAGGTTCAAATGAGATGAAAACTCAGAAGTTTGCTTGGAAAAATAAAGATGCAGGACCTGCTGGTGGTGCAGTGAGCTCCAGGGCAGACCCCACCATGGGCTTCATTTAACTACACTGAAAATGGAGGCTTTATGGATAACAGCAACACTGGCACATGAACCAGCCTGGAATATGGATCCTGCAGAGCATCACACTGGGAAACCATGATAACAGCCCAGCCAAAACCTACACACTGCAAAATTTTAAGGGTTTCAAGCTTGAAAGGTCAAGTTCTTGATCTGGGATTTTGCTAATAGGCTGTGTTCTGACAAAGGTCAAGCATGAGCCCCCCTGGTTCAAGGATCTCCACAAGGACCTGGCTGAAATCAAGCACTGAGAAAGTGAAGGTGATACTTTTTGGAAGAGAGAGAGAGGCTCTCAATACCTGTTTGCCCCAGAGTGTGCTTAAAGACTCATCTCACAATGAGTCCTTCTCTCAGGGGAGGACGCTCCACCTCCTCTCACCTCCTCCTGCCCCTCTGGAGCAGGCTCCAGCCCTCCTGGTCTGTACAGCATAACTAACCTGCCAGGCTGTGGAGGCATCAGCCTTCCTGGGCTGAGACACAATTTATCCCTGGCTTTCTTCAGCCCTAGGGGCTGTCACCAGCAATGTTCTCTGCTTCTATTTTACTTGTTCCTGTGGCTTCCCCAGAATTACCTGTCACATCCCCCATTTCAATGCATATACTTTTGGACCAGGTTAGTTTAAAAGTCATCTCAAAGGACTCCAGGCTCTTGACCACCTTCTGGCAAAGTGGAATTGCCTTGTCCAAGTAAGAGAGGACTTTGCAGTGAGGGAGCCCAGACTTGTGGAAGCAGTTCCTGCAGCAATGACATGTTGAGCAAACTTTTAGCCCATAGTGCAACTGAAACTCAACTTCCCTTGCATGGAAGGTCCACAGAATCTTCACAAGGTGAGTCAGGGCACACCTATGCACCTAAATGGCTCCACTGACTTTTTGAGAAGCTGAGATTCTTAATCCAAGCTCTGAAGTAGGATGCCTGAAGTGAGGTTGTATGAGATAACCCAGTTTAACAATGTTTGTCTCTTCACAAGCCTCAGATGCCTGTTAAAAGAGCAGCTCCATAAGAGCCAGGATAGAATGGAACACTATTGTACAGCTTGACTATGCACTCATCGAGGGCTGGTCACACAGTCTAGCCCTGATCTGCAGTTTAAAATAACACCAAATGGAAATTCTGGGACAAAATCCAAACCTTACACTTCCATTCACCCTGGCATATGTGCTTGTGCATCCCTCTCTATGGTCCCACAGCCACATCGTACCTTTCATATAGGAGCTTCAAAAAAAGGACAGAAAGAAATTGCCTACAGATGCAATAACCTTTGATAAGGTGGAAAGCACCGTTTGTTCCCCAATATTTTTTCAAGGTATCAACAACATATTTTCTAAAATTGTAACTGTTTTTAAAAATCTTTTTCATAGGTTGACAAGCAGTACTACCCACAGTAAAGTAAGGAAATTAATTTGACTTCTCTGGGACAGAAGTAAGCTGAGGTGTTACCCATCTTAAACAAATGCAGAAAGTATAAAAGGGGATCAGAGCAGAGAACTTGGGAAAATTGGCTATAAAAAGCTGAACATCCTGAAATATGTCATTCCCAGGATGCCAAGACTCCAAGGATGCCTACACATGGTTTGGTGATATCTTGTTATTAGGTCTATCTAGCACAGCACAGTTTTGCATAGTTGCATATGCATCCAATAAAGCTTTTCTGTGAGGGGATAGACTGACTATCTTGGTCCTGGTTTCTGACTGGTCAACCACCCACTATCCACACTTAACACTGTGATAGCACCACAGAAGAAGTCCTTGCCAAATTGGACTACTGCCATCCAGACAGTACACCACCATTGAACCTGCTCCCACTCTTGACAGCTGGGGGAACTGCAGTAGGGACCTCTCTATCCACCATCTAATGGGGTAGAAGGTGTTATTTCTGTGTTACAGCACACTACTAAGATTAAAATTGTGTCCTTTTTTTTTTTAATTGCTGGATGCCAACATAAAACAATCAGATATTGCACTTGCAGAATCAGGCCAGTTTTTGCATCATGCTCTTGAAGAAGCATGAAAAAAGCTCCCATTTTCCCTTGCTAACAGAACTGTGTGGTCTAAGATGCAGTTCTCAGTTCACAGAGAACAAGAGCCAGTCTGCATGGAAAAGTTCCAGAAATCTGTGTTGTTCTTTAACCTCCAGCAAAGCTGAAGAAGAGAGAAGCATGAAAGCACTTGCATGACTTGCATTGCTGTTACATTCACTCTTGCCTACCACTATGACTAAGGGATACCAGTACTAAATTTACTCTGAAGGATGGGAAAATTCCAAAAGAATCATAGGAGTCCATTTGCTGTCTGAAAAACATCATAGTGAATCCTAGAGAGCTGACAGAAATATTTATACTTAGTTTTCTTTTGCTACAGAGAATCTATGCCTAATTATCATTTGCTAACAAAAGAAGAGTCTCCTCCAAAATAATCAGAAACATCCAGACATGTATTGGGTAGATGATTAGTGAAGAGACACATCTGGTAACTCCCTCAGAAACATCTCTTATTGATGCCTAAATGTTACAGGTATTGAAAGTTACATCTTTGCAGTGGAGGAGGAAAATGTATACCTATTTAAAATCACTAACATTAAAGGCCTGAGTTAAATATGCATGCATAAAAGGAAGGTGCAGGCAAAGGCTCTAATTTTAGAAATCCATTATTATAGTCATGGGCACACATGGCAAAGAGAGAGGTGGTTAATCCCTTTCTAATATGCATTGCTAAATCATTGCCTGCTAACATGACCATAAGGACTTTGTTGAACTCAAACAGAAGAAGAAAGCACAGAGACAGAAGAATCTATGTCTGGTTACTATCACTTGAATAACAGAGTGGCAAGGGAATCCAGGCACAGCCCCAGAAAGGCCAATAAGCAAAACCAGATGCAAATAGTGAGAAACATGAAGAACAGCAAGAAAGCATCTTTAGACACATGCGGAGTAAGGAAGACAAAAAGTTCTCCTTTCCTGAGAGACCTTATAGCAGCCTTCCAGTACCTGAAGGGGGGCTACAGGAAAGCTGGAGATGGACATTAGAAGGGCATGTAGTGATAGGGTGAAGGGGAACAGTTTCAAGCTGAAAGAGGGTAGATTTAGACTAGATATTAAGAAGAAACTTTTTGCTATGAGGGTGGTGAGATACTGGAACAGGTTTCCCAGGGAACTTGTTGATGCCTAGAAAGCAATATAGGGCTTAGCATCTACTTTATCTACCAACCAAAATGAGGTGAACTAGTGAGCAGGAGGCTAACACAACTAATACCAGTGAACATGTTTTAGGTAAGAACATTTAGCAGAAATTTGCTTTGGTTACGTATGCTGTTAGGTTTGTGCCATGTCACTTTTCTGGGTTTCAAGCTGCCTAGAGCTCTCTTTTTACTCAGGGGTATCACTAGACCTTCCATGGGATATTTAAAGAAGAAACTAAATCAATCACCACCAGCAATTATTGCTGAGACCTCAGGGAACATGTGAGTTATACTAGCCATGGAAAAGGCTAGATGCAGTGACTGTCTTTAAAAGGGGGAAGAGAAACTGGGAAATTATACACAAACCAGTTGCCTGTCAATCCCTGAGAATGTTTTGGAAGCAATAATCCCACTGACAGTTTGTAAGCATTCGGAAAACAAGAACTGCAGTTGCAAATAAGTGGTATTTGTCATGAATCAGGTCAAATCAGTTTAGTTTCCTTCTGTGACATGGTAACAGGCCTTGCAGGTAGGGAAAAGCCAAATGTAATCAACTTCAGGAAGATTTCTGATGCTGTGTCACACACAGCACTGTCAAAAGCAAACTAAGGAAACTGCTCTGAGGCCAGCAAAACTGGCTGGGTCACTGCAGAGAGTTAGCAATGGGTCACTGCCACCATGGAAAGATGTACCACATGGGGTCTGTGGAGACTCACTTAGGTCAAGGGTTATTCAGTGTTTCATTAGCTAGCTGGATAATGAATGAGCAAAGTGGTTATTTAAGATCTAACATCAGCCTGGGAAGTTACAAGCAATGCTGGGGGAGAGGACTAGAATTCTAAATCATACAGACAAGTTGAAAAAGAAAGGTCTAAAACAAGAATAAAATTTGATAAGGATGAGAACAAAGTGCTACCCTTCATCAGGAATAATCAATGGCTCATATTTAGAACGGGCAACAGCAGGTTAAGTGGCACTTTGACAGTGGAGCTAGGGAGTCATGAGCTGAAATCAGTCTATAACATTCTGTCATTGCCAAAAAAATGCAATTATGCTGGTATATTAAAAAAAAAAAAAAGTGCAAGAGCTCAGACAGCCTCCAGTGGAAGTTCTGAGCTGTAATGCTGTGTCTGGTTTGATTACTGCAATACTAGGAACTTAGCAGAGACACCAACAACAGCAGAAATGACCAGAGATTTAAATTGCTTCAAGGAGGCACAATTAAAGCCCCTGGAAAACCTTCTAATAATAGGGATGGCACTGGGACAGATTGCCTGTGAAAGACAGGGGGATATTTAATCCTGTAGGTATAACATAGACATCATAGTTGGCCCTGCATAAAGACAAGGGATGATAAAGACCGGATTATTTCCTATGGATACCCTTCCCTCCTGTTTTGTGTGATTCTATGATAATAAGAGTAATTTTCCTTTTCCAGGCAGTCACTTCCCAGCTCTCTGTGTTGTAATTTCAGCATAAACACAGACACCCCCGGGAGAAATACATTGCCCTTGTGCAGCATCTGAAATTCAGACTAATTATTTCTTCTTCCTCATCTATCAGGGCAAAGGCAATGTTTTTCTGGTCTAAACAACTATGATGGCCAGAGAACATTCCCATTTTGGGATGGGTCACTGATAAAGGAATTCAGAGACATTTAGCTGCAGGGCAGCTGCCAGGGCCCATAGCTTCTTAATCTTCTTTTAAATAATTATTTCACAGTCTTGCAGATTATTTGAGAGGTGAGAGGCAGATGCATTGTAGATGTTCCAGCCTATAAACAGAATACATTGCATTGTCTTTTTTTTCCCTGAGAAGGACTGAAAATTAAAGCACCCTATATGTATCATGTCCCTCATGCCATGAGATAATGATTCACCTTTCTTGATGGCTCAGTATTTTCTTCAAACACTAAGTCAGAGGTTTGGTGGGGAAAAAATTCTCCTTCGTGAAATGACAAATTTGCTCTTGGCAGCATTGCTTGACAAGTTCCTCATCTTAGCTTCCTGGAAAACCCTCCCAGGATCCAACCATGAGCTGAACCTTGGTCAGACTATGAGGTTTTGAGACCCTGCAGCTGTCCCAACAAAGTCACTGCAAAACACGGATGTGGCTACAAATAGGGAGCATGATAAAAATTCTGCACGAAGATATCCTCTGATGCTGGAACTAGTCAACTCCAAGAGGCTTCTTTTGCCATAGTTTAAGATGGGGGAAAGCGTTAAGGTTTATCAGTTCCCCAAAAATCAACTGAAGCCAAGTGTGACAAGCATCTTTGAACACCTTCTAAAGCCCAGAACGCTTTCTGCTATGCAGGAGAGGCTGCTGCCAAGCCATGGTGAAATGGTCAGTTCAGGCTTTTGGTTCCAAGAAGAAGTAAGAACCATTGGCAAAACTGGCAAAATACCAGTTTTCCTAGATTATATTTGCAGTTTGCATTGGGCTGCTGGAAATCCAGCAACTGATCACTGGACTTGGGTAAATTTACAGCATGGGCAAGGGTTGTGTGCTGTTTGTGTGCACACAGTCTGAATGCCTCTGACAGTGAAGCTGAGCTGTTTGCCCTGTGACTGCCAGTCTTATCTTTGTCTAGGAAGATAGTTGCTAGATAATTGTGTGTAAAAAAACCTTCTGAATTCATGTGTTCTGAGAGCAGTTGATCTTCAGGAAGAACCTGTTGGGGTTTTTTTAAGTGCTGGGGTTTGGGCACGTTACTCTGAGGCGACCAAAACCAGAGCAACAAAAGGCACAGACAGTTCCCTGCACAGCCTGTATGTGCATACAGGAAGAGGAGGTGGGGAAATCTTCTTTTATTTAAGAAAAGCTATTGACTTCTAGGACACAGTTCAACCTTCTATGGGTAAAACACAATTTGATTTTACGTTGTATATAAACTAAACCATACTTTAAATGTGCAATATACCAGCTGTCAAAAGGCATTTAAGCATTGTTCAGTTCTCACTTCAATGCAAGACTGAATTGTGCATAAGTTATATTCAGTGCTGTTGGCTGAAACCAGGTACTTTTCACAAGCTGGATTTTTTATGACAGTGTAGATGTAGTGCAGGATCAATGCAAGAACTGCTGAGGCAAGAACCCATGTGTATCAAATTTACTGCATGGATGAAATTCTGCCCTTTAACTGGGGGAGAGAAATCACCCACAAGGCAAAGAGCTTTGAAAGTCAACCTATAGCACTCAAGATGGCCTCCAGTTAAAGCCTTGACTATCAGCATTCACAAATGTTGATAAATTTGGTGTTGGTCCCAGAGTTTGTGTCTCTCCCCAGGCCCTATATTAAACTGAAGAGTTTCAGAGTGAAACCATGGTCACCTTTTTGCATTGAGGTTGAGAGCTGGATCGATGCAACTTCATTAAACCTCATATGACTGGGAACTTTAAAGTCTGTTGGGATTTATGCAATGGAAAAACGCCAAGTTTCACCAAGCTCAGTGCAGAAGCCACACAAAATGGTAGTTTTTGTCAATATTGTTTGCCTAAATGAGCATTGTTGTGCTTAAAAGTTAGTCCAGATTGGACATAAAAATATAGTTTACATTAGCAGATCTTTCAATTAATTTGGACTAGACTCAGTTCTGTTATACAAACTCCTACATGTTCTGCTCATTTTGTAGAAGAGTCCCTTAGATAAATTACCTCATGCACATCAAATTGGCATGAATTAAACATTCTCTGCACTTAAATAGAAGCTGTGTTTTGTTTCTACATTCTCTAACAATTAACACAAGACACTAACTGCTGTAATGCAACAACTGGCACTTCAGAGAGAAACAAAAAGCTGCATTTACACTTTCCCAGTGATGCGATTCCTTTATTTCTCTGTCAATGGTGCCTGCTGCCTTTTGTATAGCTAAATACTGAATAAAATAAAGGATTAGGGTAAAAATCAAGTTCTTACCTTAAAAAAAAATTAATTAAAATAGCGCAATTCTGGGAAAGCATCTAACAATTATGTGTAGCTCAGGGCTGAGGCCGCCACTATGTTTGCCTGAGCATGAAGTGTCAAGTGCAGCAGCTATTGATCTGCACACTCAGACAATTCAGACCTCCCCACCCCAAACCACGAGCTTGAATCCTGGCCTCCCTTGAAACCTGTGCCCTGCTTACCCCCATGGAACAGTCTAACTTGCATGACCAGTCAGCAGTCGTTCGGGTTGCTCAAAGAAGAGTGAAGCTATAGAAAATATAATGAGAGAGTTGCCAGTCCTGTTCAATTTTCAGACTCTATTGACAAAGAGAACAAGCTATAGTTTTGTCACTTAAATGACCAGAAAAGTGCAGTATCACTTACTTTGACTTAAACAGCAAAAGATGCTCAAAGCTAATGAAGACAAGCTGATAATGTTAGTAGGTTTTCAGAAAGTGCACAGTTCAGAGCAGAAATCAGATTATGTCAGCCTCAACCATCAGGAAAGTGTAGGCAGACCAATGTAAGAAACAGAATATATGCAGATATCTGCATTTCCTTTCTCACGGCATCCATGTCTGGAACCCTTTTTCATACGTTATAAGCCACTTTTTAAAATTCAGGAGCTTAGAAGCCTTGAAAATACCATCTCTGCCACTCCTCATCTCTACAAAGTTACAGTTGGAACAGGAAGCTGGAGACAGAAGGGTAGGGAATATCTACATGGACATTAAACTGCAAACCTATGCATAAAAACAAATGCCATGCTTGAAACTAGATCAACAGGCCAGCATATTTTACATCGTGATTTTTATTAAAGAAGTTCACAACACCTGAAGGTGTGATGTCCACCTTCCAGTGCTATTGACACAACAACTTCTTTGCCCCAGACAGCTTTCAGTGCAGTCACAAAGAAAGAGACAAGCACATAATGTAGTACAGGAAAAAAACAGCACACGCTGTACAGTGAGAAGGATGCATGCGTGTTCTGATGGGCCTATTAAATACATATAAAACAACAGCTTGAATTTAACAGGGACCTTTGGATTTTTAGGAGAAAAAAATGCACTTATTGTAGGAGGCACAGTAGCAGTTTAAACTATGATGGGAAGAGAAAGCCTGTTTGTACTAAGGCTTTCCATTTTGCACGTTAAAAATGTTGGGTTTTCAGAGGGCAGAGAAAATACTGTATGTGTAGATGAAAAGACTGGGCTTGTACACTATGTAGAAGACCCTGATATCTGTGTAATTATACAGGTTCTTTCTGGCAGTAGACAAATGTTTTGCAGTACGATTTCTTTCCCTTTAAAAAGGAGCCTTTACTCATCCCTTTGGAGTGGTCTTTGCAAGATACTGGGCTGCAGAAGCATGGTCACCACCCTACTTAATGGTGAAACCAAACCCAGAATTCAAGACTTTCTAAAACTGTTTGTTTCTAAGGGATGAAAAGGAGCAGCTGTCTGGAGCGCAGGGAGGTTTGCTTTATGAATTCTGGAGGAGTCTCATTCCTACACATAAGAACAACTGTGCCAGATCACACCAAAGATCCTTCTGAGACCAGTATCTCATCCTTGGCACTGACCAGTAAGAAATGCATCGGGGAAAAATATAAAACCAGGTCAAATAAAATGTCTTCCTACAACACTGTTAACCTGCTACAATTTGTGGCTCAGGGACCTCCTGAATTAAAGCCGGTGTTTTTATATTTAACAGTTTGCAACAGGATTTTCAGGCATGAGTCTAAACAGCTGCTTTTTAAACCCATGTACATTTTTTGCATCAGCAACATCCTGCAGTAAGGAATTCCACAACTGAAACACACAGTAGGTCAAGAGCATCATCCTGTATGCTCTGACCCTGCTTCCAGCTGGTTTCATTCAGTGCACTCCACTTCTTGTTGAGGAAGGGACAGCAAAATGTCATTCTCTGGTCACTCATGGCTTTATAAACTTCTGTATCATCTCTTGTCTAAACTGAAGACTCCTGGTCTGTACATTATGTCAGATTATCCTAGCTGGTTTTGTCAGCACTATACCTGGTTCTGCTGTATTCTTTTACTCTATATAAATGGTCTTGATTCTTGTCACCATGTCATATTAAACCTGAGTTTACATATTCAAATCCTTCAAGAATTTCTGTTCTCTTGCCCGGAATAGATATTCTGGTTGCTGGGTGCAATTCCCAGACCTCCCTGACAATCCTTTTTTACAACTGGTGGCATATTAGCTGTCTTCTTCTCTCCTGCTATTTTGGAGGTTTTGAGGGGTTGACCTCATTGCAGTTTATGGCTTCCTCAGGAGGGGAAGAGATGGTGCAGGTCCTGATCTCTTCACTCCTGTGACCAATGACAGGACTCGGGGAAATGGCAGGAAGCTGAATCAGGGGAGGTTTAGGTTGGATGTCAGGAAAAGGTTTCTCACCCAGAGGGTGGTTGAGAGCACTGGAACAAGCTCCCCAGGGAAGTGGTCACAGCACCAAGCCTGCCTGAGTTCAAGAAGCATTTGGATGATGCTCTCAGGCACATGGTGTGATTCTTGGGGTGCCCTACACAGGGACAGGAGTTGGACTCGATGATCCTGATGGGTCCCTTCCAACTCAGCAAACTCTATGATACTATAATTCTATGAACAAGAGGTAATACAGAACAGTCATTCAACTAAAGGAAAATATGTAAGATGGGCTTTAAAGGAGCATACAGCAATTTCCACTATGAATTCCAGGTTCTAAGGGATCTTCTGCAGACTGAAAGGAATCTTTAATTTTTCACATTCCGAGGAAAAGAACGAGAAAGTTATTCCCCTTTCCTCATCTACCCTCACTCCTGGCCTCTTTCCCTTGGGACAGCAGCTATTCTGTCCTCTGTCTCACTATCCCAGTTCTGGTGATGTGAATCAGAAGGCAGAAGTGTAACAGAATGACTGAAGCCAAATATTTCCACATGGTCAGATTTTCTTTTGTTCAAGCCAGTGTCTGTGCAGACACCAAGGGAAAAATCATCAAGATATACAAACGTTTCCAATTGTGCCAGAACATCTATTACTCAATGCCTGGCAAAACCAGCAGCTGACCATGGCTGAATTCCTGTCCACACATATACCAAACTGGTGAGCTTACAGAATCTTGGTGCACAGTCCACAGATAACTCAGCTTTGGGAGCAGAGTTTTCACCACCTGAACAGTTCTGGGACTTTCTCCATGTTCTGCAATGGTAAAAAGAGGCCCTTCCCCACGGTGTCTTCCCTGGACAGGGAATGAGATACCAGTGTTGCTCAGCACTGTGTTTGCTCACTTACTCCATGGTAAACTGAAGTTCCACTCATTGCTCCTCCTGTGCTGCCAGTAGGATATAAAGACACCACTGACCTGAGGAGCATCAGCCTCACCCCTAACGTTTGCAGTGACCACACACAGAGTCATCAAGAGAGGGGGGACAGGGGCTCACCAAGAAACACCTGGGCCTAGAGAGAGGGCAATGCCAGACTAGTAGGGGGAATGGAGGGTGCACTGGAGAGGAGACCCAAGGCAGGTCCAGAGCAAAACAGAGAAACAAAGCCAAGCTAGAACAAGACTGGGAAGACTCAACTTCAGCAAAAGCCAAGAAGCTCTGAGAAGCCATTCTGCCAGGATCAGCTGAAGCCCTCAAAAGGAGGCCATGCTCCAGGAAGTCCAGCAAATGTTCTGCCATGCGTGAGTGAAGGACTGCTCTTCCTTCCCACTGTCTGAGAGTGGAGCTGCAGGTGGGGCATGCAGTCACTCTCCTTTTGCCCAGCAGCTGGATATCAGCAGTCCCATCTTGTGTGAATGGGCTTAGTCAAAAACACACAGCACAGGTGCTCCTTGAGGGACTTTGAAAAAAACAACCACAAAATCCCCTCTCCAGTTCACAGGGAGCTTCCATGCTGGCCCATGTCCTGGTCCCATGCAGAAGGGAATGCTGCACTTCTCAGAGTGCAGGAATTGGTTTTCCAAGACCTGGACAGGATGGGCAAGCCACTGAGGCTGTCTGTCATGTTCCTCTACTCCTCCAGCTGTTTGTTACCATACCTACAGTTGCACTGGCAGAGCAGTAGTTGTCTTTCATCTATCATTTAAAGCATCTCTCTTTCAGCAAAGTCCCATCAGTTTAGTCAGAGAAGTAAGGCCACAGACAGGCACTTTCTTCCAAATGCAGCTGAAGAGGTTTTGGCCTTCAGATGTCCACCTCCCATCCACTCCCTAAGCCAGGTTACCACCCCACAGCCCCATTATTGGAGTGGATTGAGACAGCTCTAAGTCACATCAAACAAACTCAGAGCATCTACTCAAACTGCTCAGCCTAACTCAGACTTGTGAGTGGGCACAGAATAAAGTGGTAGAGATGAGGGTAAAAATCATCTCAGCTTTCAGGTACACAAGTATCCCTTCATGCCCGAAACAAACAACCAACTAAAAAAGCAGCTTTCAAAGGCAATTACAAGGAAAGACCAAAATGTTCATAGTTCAATCCATCACAGAATGGAAAATACGAGTGACCTAACCACTGTGTTTCACCCGCAGTAAAATAAGGAGCACTCTCAGGTGGAAAGTTCTTGGCACTGCACAGACCTTTCCTTCAGTGTGATGCTGGTGGTAGCATTTGGTACAGCTAGCAAGGCTGCCTAGTCATGCCCTTATTCTCCTTTTTCTACTCTACCCGCTGAGATAAAGCTATTTAGAGAACAGTGGGTTAAGAACGGAGTGTCCAGGGAAGGTGGGGAAGAAACTGAAGATTTTAATTAAAGGAGACAATACTTTTATGCAGGATACCAGAAAACTCAGCACTAAGCTATAAACTGATTTGGTCCTGGTATGGCATATGTATATCTCCTCATGACACACACCTCATGACAGCTGATAGAACTGCAACATGCCTGAATGTGGTCACAGTGCAGACAACAGACAGAAAGGACTTCCATCATCTTTAATGCACAGGCAAAGCCTACAGAGACCACAATTCCCTGTCACAATACAACTGGGCAAGTTGCCACAGAGGTATGTTCATATTACAGACAAAAACCAGCTGCAAGTGTCTCTAAACCACTGCTGGCCATATTTATCTTGTGGGTTACACTTGGCCAACTCTCATTTAAAAATCAAAGCAGGTAAATTTTTCCCCCACTTGAACACCAACTAACAGTTTTACCAAACTGAGCCCTTACTGGCAACCCAGTGGATATGAAAAGAGGGTACTATTAAAAAAAAAAAAACCCAACAAACAGAACAAATATATAAAGACACAACCCCCCAATTTCCTCAGTAGGTTGGGGCATACATGCTTGCAACATGAACTCCTTAATGCTGTATTTTATACAGCTGCCTTTTAAAAACTGCTGAGCAGGTGATACTCTTTAGCTGGCCTCCAGGATTCAGTTCAGCAGATTTGCAGTTACACAGTCACACAGATTTCTCTTTTCCACCTGAAGAAGCAGAGTTTCTGTCTATAAGAAGAGGGAAAAAAAGCAGCATCAAAAAACAAGCATCAGTGCTGTAAAACTAATTAGCTCCCAAAGGAAAGTCCACTATTTTTGTTCTAAGTTTTCAGATTGGTTGTATGAGATGAAGCTTGAGGTAACAATCAGTAACAGTGCCTAGTGCTCAACATGGCAATACTTCCTGTGACTGAGGTCTTTAAAAGTTGCAATACAATGTCCACTGGTTAACACTGAAAAATGGGTTGGAATTCTGAAAATAAGTATCTACAGTGCAAACTTACAGTGAACTGTGTCGCCCATGGACTGGATTTGTTTTATACTATTTGTTTTATAGCCTGGTCCCTGCTGGCCTCTGTCTTCAGCAGCTTTGAAATGCACCAGGGAGATGGCTGTGAGCTGGCTGAATGGTTTTGATGGTAGCAGGTCCCTCCCAGCAGTCCAAGAACCCTCCCTCAGTTAATGGTCACAGCTCCACCTGCCACATACCACACTTTGGCTGTGCAAGTTGTGACTCACAGGTATCCCCAGAAAAAACTGCCCAGAGTTGGTGACTGCTGTTAAAACAACTAATCAAACCTGCAGCCTGCTCCAAGGGGCCAGCAGCAACAAAAGGGTGGAAAACAGTACACAGGGGGCAAACAGATCTGGCATGTGCATGGGTAGTAGCCTGTCTCTCAGAGGTGGTCTGGGACCTTTCTCTTACTGTCTAAGTAAAATGCAGCCAGCCTATCAATCAGGAAGAGATCATCACATCAGTGCAGGTTAGAAGCATGTCTAGTCTTGTAAAAGGAAGGGGTATCGCTCATGGCACCCATAAAAAGTTATGCGACCTGTGCTAGACCCAGTTTGCTTAGTGAGACACCATGCAGATCAACACAGGGCCAAATTAAGTGTCAAAACTCTTCTATAGCACTATATGGTTTCCCCTGTACAGAATCGCAGGGTGAGATTTGCAGGAGGAATTAAAAGGGAACTTCCCCTCTGAGCTTTTGGGAATTCCTCCAACACAGTTAGGAGCTGCTTAGTCATCATTTTAAAATCTTGCCTGCAAACAAAAGAGAGGTTTTCAAGGAAATAAGTGTCTCCACTGGGAATATTAACAAAGGGAATTGTATTTTCAGGGACAGAAATATTCACCCCATTGAACAAAACAGACTAAAATAGTCAAATGTAAATTATATATGTGGCTCAAAGCAATTGCCTTAAAACTTTCAGTTTGCATCAAACTGGGCCACAGCTGAGTAATGAAACTGCATAAGGCAGTTCCAAGAAGTCCTCAACTATTAAATATTTCCATGTCTTTTGAAGATGTAGGCAGAATTCCTAGTTTAATGACTGGAATAGGCCTGTCCTAGTGCAGAGGTATTGAAGGATCTCAGTATGGATTCAGTTATTAGATTTTCCAGTGATAAGAAAGTGATAGGTTTGGTTTTGTGAGAATATATCATGGAGCCGCATTTCCAGGCTTGCTGTCAAATCTACAACTATAAGTCAACAATAGGACATTCCTCTCAACTGAACTTTTTTTGTATCCTCATTTCCTTTCCTTAGCTGTCCTTTTTTTTTTTTTAATATTAAAATACAATTTCTATCTTTGAGGCTCTCATTGCTACCTTCCTGCTTTGGACATCTGTATTTTATAAAGCTTCTCTCTTGGTCCGTAGCTGTACCTGTAGGTGTCATTAAAGTTCATTGCCATGGCCAACCAGAGAAGATTTTAGTAGCAGAGATTTTTGAATCAAGTTTTAGCAATTCTGGGGAAAAGTTCAAAAGTTTGTAAAAGAAGGAAAAGTGTGCTAGAACTACTTTATAGCACAAGCTGAACATCTTGTCTGGGCTGTATTAAGTGCTCAGTAGATGTATTCATTAACCAGATTTCTTCATGAAGGACCCCAAAATACATTTGTCCTGTAGTTATTGAACAGATTTTGTTTAACTGTAAATGTGCTAAATACCAAACTGGTTCTGCTGGAATGTTTGTTTGGGTTTTTGTAGTATGTCACAATTCAAGGCCTCTTGACTCCTGCACCTGCATTTTCACCTAAAACTGACGGACCCTGCTCAGAGTTACCTCAAACCACTCTTCAAAGATGCCAGTTTGCAGGCTTTGAACAGTGAACGACCTTGACCTTAGATTAGAATACCAAAAAAAGTCTGAATGCCTTCTGTTGAAAAATCTGTGCTGGAGTGTAGATACAGCACTTCAGCTAAGGGTACACAGGAGGTGGGGGAGAAGCTACCCTCCTGAGACATCGCTGACAGCAGCTGGGATGCAGCTAGTCACAGATTGCAGGTTGCAGCAGCAAGAGACAGATTCAACTCCCCTCACAGAAGGAAGATATCAGCCTTGGCAAATTCTCCACACTGACTGCAAGCCAAACAAGTTTCCTTCCCTATGCTGCTCTACCTTGAGGCATTTTTCATCATTATGGAATCAGAGCAATGTAAAAAGTATCTGCGATGTTTCCTCCCTTAGCCTCTCCCCAGGGTTAAAGCACATGCAGGGGAGTATTTTATTTTAGCAGTCATTTTGTTTGAGCTGGCTCTCTCCTTTTGGGTAATAAATATAAATTATGCTCTCACCTTACTCCCTCCAACATAAAACCAAAGGTGTATGTTCAGCATTTGGAACGAGAATATTAGCACTAATGGCTCTAACTTTGGAAAGAGAAAAATAGAGGACTGAGGACTGTACATTCTCTCTTCTCTAAGAATCCTACAGTCCCTGATACCCCAAACCAGAATAATTCCACAGATTATTGCCTAGAGAGATGCGATGTAATTACCCAGCATCACCTTAGAAGACAGGACAGTACAGTTGACTGTCTTGTGCAAAATCCACCCACCTTATCTACTTCTATCCACAGCATTTCTTCCATATTAAAAACAAAACCAAACAAAACCCAAGAAATGTAATATTTCCTTACCCGTGTGTCTAGATTATAGGCTGTCTTCTTTAAATCCTGCAGAGCCCTCTGCATGAACTCGAATGCATGGCAGTCAACACAAGGACGGCCTAGGAGAGCATTTAGTAGAGAATCGTGACTACAGGGCATGAAGTATTATGTAAAAGGAACAAACAGTGATTTTGAGCACAAGAAGAAGCTACAGGAAAGAGTCCACAGAGAGAACACTGAGGTATGTACTCTTGAACAATCCACGTTATTGTAATTGGTCCATCATGATGGTCCACCAAGTATCTCAATGAAAGAAGATTGACTTAAACAAATTTACATTAAAATGTTTTTTCCTCCTTTATTGCCGTTCTCCTTGTCCTTCTGTATCTTTTCTCCTCCTCCATTCCACTATTTCTCTTCTCCTGTCACATCTCAGTGTGGAAACACTAAAACCGTAACCTGAGTCTTCCATTTTGCTCCACCAAACCTGGGCACATTTTCAACCTCATCTTCAGATTTTTCAGAAATTCCCTTTGAAGCCATGGAATCTGTTCCCTGGAAAATCTTGTCTCCTAATCTCACAAACCAGAGTTCTAAACAGAAAGCTAATGGAATAAAATTGGACTATAACTTTGAATATGACACAGCTTTGTCCAAAGCTAGTGAGGCAAGTAGCAGATAAAAACACCCTGTCAGTGGGCATTCCTGATAAGCAGAACTGCTGCATTCTGGATTAACTGCAGTGTTTATTATAGTATTCCCATATCTACATATCCAGACTGAAGGTCACAAGGCTTGCTTTGCCTTCATCATCATGTAACACAAAGCTGTGCCAGAACAGATAGCAGTACTGAGATAGCACAGATACAGAAATGGTGGAATATTTTCAAATCATCAGGCTCTACATATGCTCTTATTTGTTTCTCAGTGCCTGTCCCTCTCTGACAACTCCACAGGAAATATTGCAAAGGTGAGAAATTATGAGCACAACTTTAGTTTGCTCTTTGAAGTCTGGTAAGGGAGAAAAATGACACCTAGACTGATGTTGGAAAATCCTGCAGTGTCTGTCTGTCTATTTTGCAAACCCTTGATATTTGACTGACTACTACATGCCTCTGATAACCTGTAGCATGAGCTTCCAGCTCACGATCCAGCTGACAGGAATCCTGCCTGCTGGAGAAAAGGAGTCTGCCAAATTCTTTAATGGGCTAGGAACAAAATTATATATATTTATATTTATATATTTTATATCATTATAATATTATATAATTATGTATATATTTTATATTTTTATATATTTTTATATATATTAAAAAAAAAAACCCTCTGAACAGTATTAAGATCTCCTCTTTCATTGTTGTACCAACATCCAACCTTAGTGCTATCAGTTATGCACCAGACATAAGGAGAGGACAGCATTTTCTACATCAACAACTGGATGCGAGGACCTGCCATTATGTTTGTGATGCAAACCAAACACATCACTGATCAGCAAAGGAAAATTAGGTGGCTGAAGGCTGCAGAATTAAGTTTTGACAAAGTGTGCTTTCTTGGCATCTTCAAGGTGATTTTTTTTTTTTTATAAAAACTACTGACTTTAATGTAATAGACACTACCAAGAATGAAAGTTGCAATGAACAATCAGTGTCAGCTGAAAAAAGCAAGTCTCAAGAATGTCTCTGAAAAACAAAACCAGGATGATTCCTTGCATAAAAAGGGTGAATACAATGAAAGGGCTGTGCAAAAGAAAAGATACAGAACAGTGGCAGGTTTCAGGTACAAACAAGACAGCAGGAAATAAGGGTAAGAGAGTGGAAAGCGTTGGATGGAGAAAACCAGGAATTATATGCTATCAAGTTGTGATTTTAAAACAACATACGCAAAACATCCAAAATAGTTTTAATTATTTGGACAAGCTTCAGTGATCTGAAGTCCATCAACATGAAAACTGCAGTACAAGCTGTATGAGAAGACTGTAGGGTGGTACATACTTTCAGCTGGTATGGCTGTTCCTGCTTCTTGTTCAGATCTGACAGGCTCTGCGAGAAGCAGTGCAACCACAAACACGAAAGGAACCGTAAGGACCACTCTTCTCAGAAGGCAGGGTGCCAGCATCTTGGGAACTGCTGCTTCTCTGTTTATCAGGAGGCACAAACAAGTCAATGAGGAACACTACAGATACAAGGGGTTTGTTACAAAGAACTTAATGTCCCTGACAGCTAAAACATTGGCAGTGCTCCTTTTAAAGAAAAGAAAAAATATCAGAAGATCTACAGTATGGAGAGAAGTTATGTACTTTTTCACCAGTGCACATAAAACCTAACAGGGAGAGAATTTCCCTAGACATGAAGGAGAAAATCAGAAGTCTCTAGACAGTTTACACTGTTCCGTTTGCAATTCAGGTTTCATTTGCCAGCAACTTTGCTTGCTCTGTGACTTCAACCTCTTTTCTAACTACACAGTCCCAGACCAGCACACGCATCTGTTAGACTTTGAGATCAAAACTGCAGGGATTATAGACCTGGCTGAAACAGACCTGAACTTGGAAATGGAAGTTTTTACCCACTCACTTGTTTTTCTGATGCACCATCTTTTCACAAGTATAATGACTAAAGCTAACCATTATCATCAACTATGCACCACATCGACCACAAACTCCTTCATTAAAGTAGCTGAAAGAAAAGACTTTTGTTAAACCTCCACAAATTCATAGGTAGAATTTCTAATGGTAAATGCTTCAAAACTCTTTGACCTTCTGTTTTTCTTCCTAATCTGGGCTTCAGACATTTATTTGCAGCCATCCATTTTTTCCTGAACATCACAGCCAGGCCAATCCATGCCCTGAAGACAAGTACAGTCTGGTCCAGTGACACCTTCCCTTCACCCAGAAGTAAATTTTTTTGTAAGTACATGGGTGTCAAATGAAGTATTTTCTTGATCCAACAGGTAAATAATTCAGATCAAGAGGGAACACAGAAAACTTGGACTGGCTCAAGCTGCAACTGTCTAGTACAGATTTCAATCCAAACCTCAGGGATCCAGGGAAACTGCTAGAGTGGTCCTTAGTTCAGCCAGGTTTACCTTCCATTCCTGTACGTTCTGAATGGAATAAAGACAGACTCAAATAAGGTTAAGTTGTAGCCACACAACAAAACCCACATGAAAATTCTCTTTAGCTGAACCCAGGAAAGCAGGGCAGTATTCTGCCTCTTCCTGATTTTTACATCAGTGCATACTAAGCAAAAGATGTTGCATAAGACCATCAAATCTGCATGTGCTGAATGCAAGAGTACAGCATTCCCCAAACCAGCTTGTACTTCACATTGGGAAGGGCAATAGGAAGAGGCAGGAAAGGAAAGGTTTTTCCTCATCTTGCCATAAACACAGAAAGGAACCAGCTTGCTCTTTGATGTATGCAACCCACTGTTTCAGATACAGCTAATATGAAGCTGTGAACTCTGCACAAACAATTGCAGCATGTGTAAACCAGCAATTCATCCAGGAAAGGAGCAGCATTATATACATCCCCTTCCTTTACACCTCCACCCCCCAGTAGGGGATGGTTCAGAACAAGAGAAACATATGCACCCATAGAGTCACAGATATAATCAGTCCCACATCAAAAAATAGATCTGGTAATGTAATTCCTATAACCTCAGAACTGGGCTTGCTTTCCCTCTCACTATTTAGGAGTAATCTTATGTGATCCTTTTCCTTATTTCTACAACCCTTAAAATAAAGGGATTAAAACCATAACAAGCAACTTGCGTTTTCACTTTTAATCAACGGTGATCTGCAATCAAAGCAAGTACAATCAAAGACACCAGGCTTTGCAACAGGATGCAGCAGAGTGTCTCCAACTAAGAGTAAATTAGGATAATACCAGCCTCCCTTGAAAGAGCCTAATGCAGAAGCCTCCTTGTCAGTAGACGCTATCCTCACAGTTGACCATGAGTGCTAGAAAGGTTCAACAGAACAAAGCAGACAAGCTGTTAAACTTTTTCAGGGTACCTTACACATCACCCACCCCAGCATCAGCTCAGCTTCGTATATGAGCCCTGCTGGAAAATAATTGCTCCCCAGGTGCAGCAATCACTGTAGGCCACATGTAACTACTGCCTCTTAGTTATTCCATGGGAAATCGCTATCTGCCAGGAATAATCGTGACAGGCCTCAAGGGTAGTCTCTCTCTGCAGTGCAACCAAGAAGGGAGACATATCTGTGCATGGGCTTCTGTGAAAGAGAAAAGTCACCCCCACTAACAAAGGAATAAAATATCAGTACCTGATTTCCTGCTCGTCTTTGTGATGGTCTCTTTGAAATGGCCGCTGCAAACTGCTAACAGAACAAGTGCAGCATTTCTGAGCATGTGCACTGTCTCTTTTTAACCTTCTCTGAAAGAGGTTATTACTATGGGGAGATTTCTGCCATGGCAACAATGCAGAGCACTGCAGCACACAGCACAGATTTAAAGAGGAACAGGCTGTGTATCCCCGGTCTGGAGAAGGATGTTTCTGCTTCAACATGTGAGTTCCAGCTGTGACTTACCTGCTCCAGGTGAGGCTTTTAAAGCCAGGCCATTTGATTCATCTCTCTTTAAGACAGCTGAATGGTTTTCCTGAAGTCTGCTCAGCTGGATGTGGTGCCTGATTTAAGCAACTTGCCTCCCTAGTGCCTGAAAATAACCATGACAAATTACACCTGCTTTATGGGAAATCAGGAAAAAGCATGGGATTGCACTCAGCAACTGCAGGACATGTTGCAGCTGAGACTTCGGTGAAGGCCAGGAACTGTTCAGCCCACAGTCTGCCATTTGAACAGAGTTACAGGGGTTGTAACCACCTGTGTCTGCTTCCCTGGGTGTTTCAGTGATCCCAGTCTCAGAGCTGCCAGGAGCAGCTGCAGGAGTGCAGGCACTTAAACACCTTGGAGCTTGAGCCCAAACTCAGAGTAAACGTCACCCTCCTCTTCCAGCCTGCACCTCTGCTCCCCTTTTCAATGCCCCATGAGCTGAACTCCAGAAACACTGACAACATTTGTGCTGAATGCAATACAACAATGGAGCACAGATGATAAAAGTGCTTTTGTCAAAGCAAAGCTAAGTTCAGGCATCGCATCTCCCCCCAAAACACATTTCCCATCACAAATTAGACACTAGCAGTTTTTGTCCCAGAGAGAATAAGCACAGCTGAGGGCAGGCAGAGCACTGAGGAGCATGCACAGAACTTCAAAGGGACCACGGTCTGTGTTTGCTTTTAGCCAGTTCAATTGGGACTCGACCTTAAATGCTTTCCTGCTGGAAGCTGGGGGCACTCAGTGGCCAGGAAGGTCAGGCACACAGGCTTTTCCTTTTTTTTTTTTCCATGAGCAGAAACTCCTTCACGGAATTATGACTAAATTGCTGGCTAACATTTTTCTTTTCAACATGCTCTCTAACCTGTCTCTCCTGTACAGCCCTAGGGGAATGGTTTGCTCCCATTCATTCAACTTTTTAAGTAAGATGCTAAAATTTCAGGTTAGTCAGAGTGTGACTATGAAGCTACATGAAATTACAACATCCACAAGTAGATCAAGAGGGGATTAATTATAGCACTGCCATCCTTACATATCACAAAAACAGACAGAAGGGGAAAATAATTTTTAAAGATTGTTCTTTTGGGCAAACAAGATTTAGCATTTCTTGCAGAAATTACCATACAGAATTTGGTCTGATTAAGTATCTGCCAATACACAAATGAGAAAAGCAGAACTTTATTATCATCCTCAGCCATCTGTTCTCACACCTTGGCCTCTCTTCCTGATAAACAACATAGATACTCACAGACATATATGCACACACACGTATCTATCGATCTACATATATGCCTTTTCTTGATCATTCCCAGTAAATCTTACCTTGTTCTCCAAATCCTGTCCTTTCTCTATCACAACAGGTGCACCAAGCAGCCAGCCCTGGTATCTGCAAGGAACAATTTCCTTTTTAGCATTTTAACATTTCCTCCTTATTCACTTACCCCACTATGTACTGCACTAGCTTTTCTGTTTACTGAAGCTAATATTTTCTCAACTGGATAATATCAGTTCATCAAGGAGGAGAGTTTCCACAAAGGGGGTAGAGATCCCATTTTAGGATACTTCTATTTGAAAAGTGTTTTTAAATTTTATTATTATTTTCAAATTGATAATATCTGGCTTTCTGCTTAAAATTATTTCCTTTTTAAACATGAGCTTAGCAGAGTAAATATATACTCCATACTCAGTTCATGGAATTGCAGAGCTGAAGCAGCTCTTATCTTAAGGGTATTGGGGCATATCCCTCCAGAACGTTACAACTCAAATCAAATCTTTTCTACTCTTATTTCTCTCATATATGAAGTATGGGTGGTACAGACACTAGCCCTAGGGCACCCCAAAACTGGAAGTACAGACCAGAACTGGGACTACCCAGCACCTGCACCACAGCCCTCAGTGGCAATTTCACTGGTGTGCCCCAAGTTGCAATGGTGGTCACACAGTACCTCGGGCTGAGCATGAAAAGTGACATTGAAGTGAAAGCTGAAACATTCTGACTCCCCAGCTGCCCGGTGGGATCATCCATGAGGTAAGCAGAGAGAATTTATAGTTTCCTTTTATAATAAAGTCAGACACAATGGATTTTTTTTTTTCAAGATCCCCACTATTTATAGCATCAAAGCACTGTTTCTGAGATTTCAATCTTTCATCTTGATAGCACATGTTTTGACACTAGAAATATTTCTGTAGGATTGGGAGAAAAGCTCAAGCCTTTACCTCTAAGCCTCTTCACTTGGTCTCTCCTTGGTTCTTAAATCTAATACTCTGTTACAGCAGAAAACTTTCTTTCCTCACTAAAGATAAGAGATTCTGTCACACTTCTCCTGCAGACACTTTTATGCTTTCTCACAGCCTGCCCTCTAAATCATGGTAAAAAAACTCCCTGCAAGGTACCATCTTATCTTCCATCAAACCCTCTCTTTAGCTTTACCTCTGTCATGAATCCTACAAAGCTCTGCTGCGTGGCAGAACCTGGGGAGGAAGCTGGCTGTGACTGCTGATGGTATGTATGCAAATGTGCTCATTATACCAATATCTTCCTGCCTCACACCTCTCGCTGAGTCCCCCCTTGTCATCCTGCCATAACCCCAGCCTGTGATAGCTCGAGGGCAGGGGCTGTGTTTGCACTTGTTGGCACAGCACCACAAGGCTGGAGTGTTGATTGAGGCCTCCAGGCATATGTGATGAATAATAATGTCAAACTTCCTAAAGCTGATCACATCGTCCCACCCTCTGATAGATGAGCTATTCATAGAGCGAGCCTCTTACTCTTTTTTCTTCCAATTTAAAGCTCTTGGGAAGTGTCACAGTGACCAGATTAAGAAATTAAACTTTCTCTTGTTCCCTGAGCAGGTCTCGCATATCCTGGTAGCAGCAAATAATTGAAATTGTTCCTCCTTTCATTTTCCCCACCAGTAATTTAGGTTGGATATCATAAAAAACTTCTTTACAGAAAGGGTTGTTAGGCACTGGAACAGGGTCCCCAGGGAGGTGGTTGAGTCACCATCCCTGAATGTGTTTAAAAGTCATCTGGATGTGGTGCTTGGGGACATGGTTTAGTGGTGGGTCATCGGAAATAGGGTAATAGGGTTAGAATAAGGTTGGACTCGATGATCTTGAAGATCTTTTCCAACCTGAACAGTTCTATGATTCTATAATTTTAGGATTAATTTCTTTTTCAGTAACTCAAATTCTTGCAGTCCCTATCTGTCAGAGTAGGGTTCATCTGAAATCATTCTAGGCCTTAAAAGTCTTGAGTTTCAGTGCAACACTAAGGCTGGGCTCATGCCCAAGTCTGAAGTTTCCACACAGCACTCAGGGAGATTTGCACTGTCAGAACTACTTACTGCTTTTTGGATGAGATGCTAAACTGAGGTCAAACCTTTCCCCATCTCTCTGGGTGTTGAGAAACATTAAAAAATCCCATGGCAATATTCAGGAAGGGTTAGTGTTACCTGAACTATCCTTGGCTTGCACTGTTCCTATCCACCCTCCTGCACACACATCTTTGGGGAAATAAGCTGTGTTCCAAGCTGTGCTGTAGCTATTTTTAGGTACATAATACTTGCAACTTTAACTAGTTTGCTAAGTTCACAGGGATGTCTTGAGTACTTTGCAGCAACACTACAAATATGCACATGGATGAATGGCTTTGAACCAGAGGGGACCAAATTGCTGTCCCTACAAGCTTCCCATTCTAGAACCAGACTTCAGTGCCCAGGGGCCTCTTCCAACATGGGGGGGCCTAGAAAAGAGAAGATCTCTTAGCTGAGAAGCAGTGCACCATTGGCAAGTCTCCTTGCAAAGGATGCTTTGGAAACTAGCAACTGGGAAAACTAAAGGAAATGAGACTGCTAAAACTGGAAGCCTATCAATGACCCTTTCTTCCCCAAAAGATGTTTATTATCCAAAATCTGCATAAAGACTCTCAAACTTCAGAATCCAGAAGAGCCTTAGTCAGGAAGCCCTCGGATCCATTCCCTTCTCTTGGAATCAACTGATTTGCAGTTAGTTACCTGAGACTGATCCAGAATTACATTTATGGCAGCAATACTTGCATCTCATTGATAATCAATCATTCTGACATTAATATCTCTATGATTTCATGGCTTAAAGATGGAGGTACTTTCTTAGGTCTATTTCTGAAAGCAGCATCTTTCACCTGAGTTCATGTTTAAAAGACATTTTCAAGCTGACAGATGTGGCTTCTTTCTGCTTTCTACAATGACAGTCCTACATATTGCAAGCTTGTTAGTGCAGTACTATCCTGATGTTGCACTGTGACTGCACGGTTTCCAGCTAAAAGCTTACTCATGCTTGCCTTCAAAATGCTCTGAGAATCACAGAATCACAGAATCGTAGAATGTCTTGGGTTGGAAGGGACCCCTAAAGGTCATCTAGTCCAACCCCCCTACAATAAGCAGGGACATCTCACACTAGAATAGATTGCTCAGAGCTCCATCAAGGCTGACCTTGAATGTCTCCAGGGATGGGGCCCCCACCACCTCTCTAGGCAACCTGTTCCAGTGATCCACCACTCTCATATAGAACAACTTTCTCCTAATGTCCCACCTAAATCTACCCTTCTCTATCTTGAAACCATTACCCCTTGTCCTATTGTTACATGCCCTTCTGAACAGGTCTTCCCCAGCCTTCTTATAGGCTCCTTTCAGGGATTGGAAGGTCACTATAAGGTCCCCTCAGAGTCTTCCCTTCTTCAGGCTGAACAACCCCAACTCCCTCAGCCTGTCCTCATAAGAGAGGTGCTCCAGCCCTCTGATCATTTTCATGGCCCTCCTCTGGACATGCTCCAACAGGTCCACATCCTTCTTATGCTGGGGGCTCCAGAGCTGTACACAGTACCCCAGGTGAGGTCTCACCAGGGCAGAGTAGAGAGACAGAATCACCCCTCTTGATCTGCTGGCCACACTTCCTTTGATGCAGCACAGGATGCAGTTGGCCTTCTGGGATGCAAGTGCACATTGGTGGCTCACGTCCAGCTTTTGATCCACTAGTACGCCCAGGTCTTTTTCCACAGGGCTGCTCTCTAGCATGTCTTCCCCCAGCCTGTATTCATATCTCCGGTTGCCTCAGCCCAGGTGCAGGACCCTGCACTTGGCCTTGTTGAACCCCATGAGGTTCACCTGGGCCCACTTCTCCAGCTTGTCTAGGTCCCTCTGGATGGCATCCCATCCCTCTAGCATATTGACCGCACCACCACGCAAATCCTCTTTTGCAATCCAGGGATATTTTTAGACACTAGCCAGTGACAAATAATCACCAAATAATGTTTCTTAGGTATTATTATAGTGGTCATGATCTTGGCTGAAATGCTAGAAAACAGACCAGAATGACCCCTGGTAAACATGCTTAGTTAAAGCATAAGCAACTGAGACAAGAATCAGTGATCAGAGCTGGGACAGACTCCCATCCTTAGGAGGTCTAGAACTTAATCTAGGCAGGGATCAAGTTCTAACACACACTCATTAGCAGATTACACTCCTTGAGTTCTCAAGATCACCTAGTTATCATTCTAGAAGGAGACACAGTGACCACCAGAGTAGGATGGGTTATTTGTTCCTTGGAAAAGTTTTTCTGCATGTTGGCAAAAAAAAAGTGGGTCTACAGCCCTCAAAACAACAGATTGGGTTCTTCTTCAGCAAGAAAAAGCATGAAGAATCCTATGTTAAGCTTCTCAATTCCTAAGTTACACTCAGTAGTAGTGTAACTACTGTCAACCTGTGTTAGCATCCCCAATGCCAGATGTTCTGTCCAAATGCACTGCAGGGCCCTTCCCACACTGTAGGCAATTGCCTTCCTATGCTCTGACATCCAGTCTTGGTTTCTAATCAATGCATTCTTTCATTTCTAGCATCCTAGGAAGCATCTTTGCTTTCTTCCACACTTGTCCTCCTGGTTATGTTATTTGCTTTCGCTGCACACAGTTGTAAATCACATGAATGTGTACAGAAAGTCAGGCTCTAGGTAGTACAAGATCCCCATCCAGTTTTAGGCAGCCAAACCTATGGCAGCTCTGCTGTAAGATTGTTCATTCACTGTCCACTTCCAACACCTGTTGGAATACACAATGCAGAAAGCATCTCATGCCCCTGCAATACCAAACTCATCTTAGGAAACACAGCAGCAGTTCTGCAGCTCTGAGACTATTCAGAATGCACTTTCAGAGAGATGAGAACAAACCAATCTTGTTGAGGGCGTCTGTCTGCACAAGTAGCTTCAGAAGAAATATAATGGATCCAAAATCTGACCAGAATTAGAAAGTGCTGCAAAATCTTCCTCTCAATAAAAGTGTTTCAATAATCATCAGCCTTCCAGGAGGATGAAATGCTGAAATGCTCCACTGAAATGCTTCCTGTTCTTCTGAACTCTTTCTAATCTTCACATCTACTCACTTAAAAAGCACTCAAAATCCCTACCATGGGAAAAAAAAAAAAAAGTATATTGTAAGGGGATGAGGCTGTAGAAGGGAAACAAACATGCCATGATGATAGGTATATTAAAAAACTCTAAAACAGATGGATATATTATTTTAAGGTCATGCTGAACCGGACTTTGAGCAACCTGATCTAGGGAGAGGTGTCCCTCCCAAGACTGGCTAGGTGATCTTTAAAGGTCTGTTCCAACCCAAACCATCCTATGATTCTATGCTTAATAGATGGCACAACATCTTAGAAAACTGAAAATCCAGTAAGAAGAATATTTCCCTTTTATGGACAAAAAATAAGATGCCCATCCATACAAAGAAAACTGTACTCCCATCCCTCTCCATGGAAGGGCAAAGATCAATATATAACTGATAATGATAAATTTAATTCTGTCACGTAGGCTAAAGGACATGTGGGGAGCAGCCCCACAAACAGGTCAGATTGAAGGGAGATTTCCTTTTCTGGAGAAAAGAGCAAGCACAGTCCTGCAATTTGCAGACAGAAGTGGAGAGCTGAAGTTAACACAGCCACAAAGCAAAAGTGGTGAGGTAAGCAAGTAGGTTGGGTAGGGAAGAGAAAAAGAAGGGCTAGTTTAGCTGGAAAAGTGGAGGAAAGAGCCATTTTCTTAAACCTTTCAAGTCCTCAGATGAGATTGGTACAATTGTGTCGGACAAGAATGCTTTATATTTGGAGGTGAACAACAATTTTTTTCTAAACCCTCTCAAAAATGTCAATAATGATACGCAGCATTCTGAGAAAACAACAGATATCCTGACATTGAAGGTCTAGAACTGATGCGTGAGCTACCAAGTGTTGCTCAAGGGATGTAAACATCAAGATGAGACATCACAAGGAAAGGGATGTCATCATGCAACTTTGCCATATGGGGTACTCTCTAGGAGTGTCCCATTCTGTAGATTACTGGTTTTAGAAATTTAGACCTCAGCAAATCAAGAAACACAGGATTTTCACTGTTACACTGGAACTCAGAACTGTCAGAAAGCTGTAAGCATCTCTGTCTGGTAGGTGAATCTGCCTGCCAAACCAGCTGAACACTTCTTCCAAAAGTCAGCACAGCCTGAGTGGGAGTTGGACCAGGTGCTTATACCATTTTGATAGTTTGAAACAGTGCTTATGCTTAAAGCAGGATAAGGTTACTTACAGTGCAGGGAAATTTTCAAGGTAAGGAGGAAAAGAAATCACAGAAGATATTTTACTAGGTGCTTAGAGATGTGAACGGGACAGTATGGCAGCTGAGAGAAAACGAAAGAGGTGTCTGTCAAATCAGTTCTTCCTTTTCTTACTTTGTCTCTGCTCCTTTCATATACTCCTCTAGTCTCTTCTACAACTTCTTGTGTAATTATTCTTTCTCCTTATCTCTATTTCTTATTTCTTTGTCCCCAGTTTAACACCCTTTTTTCTCTCAGCCCTTGGTATTCTCCCTCAATGTGATGCTCAGCTGCAGGGTGTGAACGCTGACCCCTGGTTTGGGCCCTCAGCTGTCTAGAGTGCAGTTTAGCAACCCTCCAAAGAAATAGTGACTTGTGCACCTCTGCACCACCTTATCCCTCTGCCACAATGCTCTTGTTCTCTAGAAAGATGGCTGGAGCAAACACCTTGGCTTCTCATCCCCTTGTAGTTGATAGTCTGGCACACTATGCCAGAATGGATCATGGAGTGCTTTGTGAAGGGCAACATGGAGTGTCACTGAGTGACTCCACGCTTGCCCCATCTGCCAGAATTAGCATCAGCTCAGCTGGCTTTCTGCTTCTAACATGCCTCGATCCAAGCAGTGCAGACTGTAAACAAAGATGTAGGTGGATGTAAACCAAAGAGAGACTCCTGTTTTCAAAAGTCATATAACCACCCTGAGCACTTCAAACATGCGTGGAAGCCTCTCAAAATACTGTGGAGATAGTCAGGGGCTCAGGTTCCCCAAGATCAGTCAATAAATCAGTATGGGAACTGGGACTTTGCTGAATCAGGGTATATCAGCTGTCTGGGGCAGTAAGACACAAACATACACTTTTTAAAAAAGCAATGTTATAGGCAGGGAAGGGCTGGGAGAAAAATCTGACCAATCCATCCTCCAAAAAATAACAGCTGGCTCCAAGCTGAACCCTCAGCCACAAGCCGGAGGCCCTAAGGTGCTGTAAAGACCCTCACTAGAGGTTCTCCACCTTTTCCACACTGAAGCCCTAAGGTGCTGGAAAGGCCCTCACTAGAGGTTCTCCACCTTTTCCACAATGAGGCCCTTTTTGCGTTTCCTAGGACTTTCTACTTATTTTTAGGAGTATGGGAAAGAAAATACAATAACCACCGGTTTATTCTTCTCCACTGCTTCTGGATGAGGAGTCTGCAATAGGGAGGACTGCCCTGTCCCAGGAATATGGGCACCCTTCACCACCATCCTCCATTATTTTAAATGCTATGTCTGAATCTGTGATAATGCACAAACTACTTCTTATCTCCACATCTCAAAGAAGGAAAGAAAAGAACAAGGCAGAGCTTTCAGTTGCATAAATACTTTTCTCTTGCCAAGGAATCTTCTCTGGGTAAGCATGGTGCATTTTTATCCCAGAGAGGAACATAATCTCCTGAGAGAGCAGGTATCTTTAACTTAGTTCACCCCTACATTCTGGAAATTGCATCAGGAGGCAGAAAAAATATATTATGTGAGGGTTAAAAGATCCAGTTTTTCAAAGCATAAATTCCTGCAATGTCTATGCTAATGATGTACTTGTGCTATGCTAATTTTGCTAACATGAGCAGCCACCTCACAAGAGTTACTGTCTAATCTAACATGACCCTGAATCACTACAGGGCAATGGGTTCACATCTAGGGCATGTGGTTGTCATTTAGGGAGATTTTTCAATATGCAATTTGAAATGAATTATTTTCAAGATTAAAAAAAATACCTTCTAGTGGATTTATGTCAACTTTACAATACAGTTGAGGCAAAGAAAGGTCTTCGAGTAACATTAAGTGAAGTATCCTTTTGACAAAGAGGTCCCAGGGCTCTCTTAGGTATACATGGCAGATAAATGTGGCTACAACATGCTGGGTTGTTAAAGCTGAATTACAACTTTTACTGTGATCCTCACTTAACTTCTTCAATTGCTATTTTTTTCATGCACTGTCCTGGGACAGAAGTTAATTTAGGGAAAGCACTTTAAACAGAATTGATGCACTGGTGTGAGACCAAAAAAAAAAGCCTAACATTCCTCATGGGTTCCAGTGGGTTTTTTGAGCCTGAAACACTCCTACTTGGCTCAGCTGTTTTTTTGTATTTAAACTTGAATGGTTTTGTCTCAAAAACAAAGAACATCTGTTCAGCAATTTTAAAGCTAGAAGTACTTGACATTTTTTCCTTGATATGCACAATTTGATTCACTGCCCCGTTGCATTGATGTTACTGGAGGGGCTTTGTGCATGATTCAGAAGATAGATCAGCAATGCAGGACACCCAAGATGGCAAGTGGGCAGCCAGCATGGGGCAGGGCCGGGAGCCACAGCTTCTATAGACAGGCATTTGTGAGTGGCAGTAATTGTCAGCTCCTGGTTCAGATTGAGTTCTGAGCTCAGAAAGAGCTGCTGCCTTCCAGAGAGGAAAAGTACCTCCCATTAGCTGCAGGACCTTGTTTCTTTGAGAGGCAGGATCACCTGGTTACAGCCAGGTTTTTGCAGGAATACATACCCTCTTTTTGAGGAGAGAAAAATCAAAAACTTCCAAATCAGTAGTGTAGCCCTCTTTACCCTGAGCCTCAGGAGTGCCTCTGTCATTATTATCACTTAGACCTGCAAAGCTGTTTTTCTGCTCCAGGCTTGCTGGGGGGAAAAAAACCCCAACAAACCAAGCATACATGTATTCTGAAATTTAAAAACTCTGAAAGTGAGGAAAAGATTTGCTGTTTTACTATCAATTATTTTATTAGCTGGACAGTTTCCACTTAGTCAAACATTTTCTTTATTGTAGAAAGTGTTGGATGTATTTTTTTAAAGCCTGCAATGAAACAGTCAGGAATCATTAGGTTATTCAAAAAGCAACTACCAAAATAAGGGGGTTTTTTATGGGCTAGGCCCTCTAAATGTAAAAGTACCTTGGAGGGAAAAGGCACACACTAGACTTAGAGATCCCATCTTCCTGCTATAGATCAAGTGTGCTTGGCAATCAGTTCTTTCCAAGCTGGAGTTGAAAATTGCCTCTTTCCAAACACCAACAGAGGATTAAACTGTCACCTTTTGTATAAAAATGGGCTTTGAAGATTGATTATGCTATGAGTCACCTTTTATCTTGAGATCAGCCATTTAAATCTGTTGCGGGTTGCAGAGACTGGATATTGCTGTGTAGGATGTTTCTGAATCAGTGAATTCTGGCTTTCTATCTTCTAACCAGTGTTAAATTGCAAATGTCATTGGAGAAAAAGAGGAGTGTATAAAAGTAGCAGAAATGGTAACTCTCCAGAATAAAGAAAATACAGTCTTAAGACTCCGTCTTCATCTGAGACAGACAAATGTTAAAAAATACTTTTGTTGCACCAGCAAAAAAAGCCGTAAGAAAATGTTTGGGCACAGTTCATGTCACACCATACTATGTTGGCATTTCCATTTGACACACAGACTTGTCAGTTTTGAGCGTAGCTGTGAACTACAGATGCTTTTAAAATAAGGAATAGAGGAAAACAGACTCCCATTCAAAATAGACCTGAGCTGAATTTGAGGTCTAAAAAGGTATGAAATTGTCGAGTCATACAGACAATTTTCCAGCTGCACTAATGCTGAGGGAGGGGTTCAGAACATACTGAGGTGCTCCCTGTCCTTTATCTTTCAAACTGGTTTTGAAATCTCTGATAGGAATCATAGAATCATAGAATCCTAGGGGTTGGAAGGGACCTCGAAAGATCATCTAGTCCAACCCCCCCTGCCAGAGCAGGGAGTATTTCTTCTGTTTTTAGAGACCACATGTTCAACAAGAAGTGGGAAATGAAAGGAGCAACAGACAAGCAGCTTTGAAATACGCTCATGGTGGCATGACTGAATTATCACCACCCTCATAGTGAAGAATTTCTTCCTAATGTCTAACCTAAATCTACCCTCTTCCAGCTTAAAACCATTACCCCTCATCCTCTCACTACAAGCCCTTGTAAAACGTCCCTCCCCAGCTTTCCTGTAGCCCCTTCAGGCACTGGAAGGCCACTATAAGTTCTCCCCAGAGCCTTCTCTTCTTCAGGCTGAACAGCCCCAACTCTTTCAGCCTGTTTTCATAGGAGAGCTGCCCCTGCCCTCTGACCACCTTTGTAGCCCTTCTCTGGACTTTCTCCAAGAGCTCCATGTCGTTCCTGTGTTTGGGGCTCCAGAACTGGAGGTGGGGTCTCCGAGTGCAGAGTAGAGGGGCAGAATCACCTCAATCGACCTGCTGGCCACACTTCTTTTGATGCAGCCTAGGACATGGTTGGCTTTCTGGGCTGCAAGTGGACATTGCTGGCTCATGTTGAGCTTTTCACTGACCAACACCCCCAGGCTCTTCTCCTCGGGGCTGCTCTCAATCCATTCTCCACCCAATCTGTATTAGTGCTTGGGATTGCCCTGACCCATGTGCAGGGCCTTGTACTTGGCCTTGTTGAATGTCATGAGGTTGGCATGGGCCCACCTCTCAAGCCTGTCAAGGTCCCTCTGAATGGCATCTCTTCCCTCCAGCGTGGCAACCCCACCACACAGCTTGGTGTCATTAGCAAACTTGTTGAGGGTGCACTCAATGCCACTGTCCATGTCACTGACAAATATGTTAAACAGCACCAGTCCCAGGACTGACCCCTGAGGAATGCCACTCGTCACTGGTCTCCATCTGGACATCGAGCTGTTGATCACTACTGTCTGAGTGTGACCATCCAGCCAATTCCTTATCCACCAAGCAGTCCATCCATCAAATCCATACACTTTAAATTTTGAGACCAGGATGTCATGCAGGACAGTGTTGAATGCTTTGCACAAGTCCAGGTAGATGATGTCAGTTGCTCTTCCCTTGTCCACCAACAGTGTGACCCCATCACAAAAGGCCACCAAATTTGTCAGGCACGATTTGTACTTGGTGAAGCCATGTTGGTTGCCACCAACCACCTCCACACTTTCCATGTGCCTTAGCAGAGTCTTCAGGAGGATTTATTGATTCATATAGTATTAACTCATCCCTTGGCTGACAGCATGTGAAATATAAGACACTTCACAGAGGATTTTCCCACCTGTGCATTTGTAAGAACAAATAAGAAAATTAGTGATGATCCCTTTTTGCTGTCTCTCCTATGCCAGACATTAAACTAAGTGTGGCTGCAAGGGGCATTATTCTGAGTAATGGACTTGCAGTGGCTGGGGCTCACCACGTGTGCCACCTTTTGTTGGTTATCATCTCCCTCAGGAGCCAGTGCTGACATTGTGGCAAGGTGCCTGAACTGAAGGCAGATTAAATAGGAAGGCAAATTGCAGGCACTGACGGGCCAGGAGCAGCCACTCACACAATGGAGAACAACAAAAATACTGCACAGCAAACTGCCCTCCTGCAGCTGTGCTGCTGAGGAGCATCTTGATACAACAACCACATCAAAATCCTCCAGTCTTCCTCAAAGGCATTTCTGCTTATGACAGATCCAGACTAAAGCCTGGAAAGCTGTCTCCATATGTGCTTTTACATGGCCTCATTGCTATGTGTATTTTAGTACTTTGCAGTCGTGAGCTGGGCTTAACATCATGTATAATTTTCATATAAGCATTGCTGTTTGTCTGCTCTTATAAGGGAGAATGTGATGTTTGGAGAGCTTTTTTACTTAAATGTATGATGCTTCTTGTCAGAGACAGCAGGCCAAAAACTTGCTCTCTTTCATTTGGAGGTATGAGGAAAAGTTTAAGATGATACTTAAATCTAGAAGAGCTGTGTCTTCAGTCTGTGAGCTACTCCCCAAAAATGCACCTACACTGACAGTTACGACTGAGATATGCTCATATGCTCTCATATCATATCATATGCTCTCAGCCACCTAAGAAACCCTCCCTGCATCTGCATCTTCCTTGTCAGCACCAGCTTCCACATCATTCTCTTTAACCCTCCAGCCAGCCCTTTTTCTAGGCAGTTACTTTCTCCATTAAGTTTTATCTCTAGTTACAGACAGCAAAGACAGGAGGTGTGGTGCCATGGGGGATTGCTGCCATACCTGCACACCACCACACACACTTCCAAGCTGCAGCAGCCAGATAAAATAACTTTAGTGTAAAGCTTTTGCACTCAGACTGGATGGCTGCTGTGGCTTGTACTGAGGACATTTCTTCATAGACATCTACAGAGTTGGGGCTTGAAAGTGACCCTTAAGTTTTCCGTAATTATGACATATTTTTATCCTTTCTGTGCATCTATTCTCCAGCTGGCAAATTGGGTTAATTGGGCTCAATCCTCTCAAGTTGAGAGGCTTTATTTACCATTGTGGTAACAAGCTTCATAGTACTTCAGGAACAGTACTCTTAACTCCAGCTGGCAGCTCAGAGCAGAGCCATTTACAGTTCCCAGGCCAGGCCACAGAGCAGCTGGGAAATCATGACTGAGAACCTGAGTCTGAGTATGGGAAGCCACTGTAGGGAGGAGGAATCAGTTTGACATGCATGTGGGTGTCTCGAGTTGTTAAGGACACACAATGCAGTGTTCTGTAGCAGGCCTGTTTCCTGAGAACTTGTGGCACCATGCCAAGTATACAGTACCCCTGCAGATCTGAGAGCAGGTTATGTTTCAGAATGTTTTCGTCCACCTCCAGATCTTCTTACCAGCCAAAATGGGTGTCTCTGGGCATCCTTCCAGAAGCCTCTGAACTGATGCACTCATGCAGCAAAACTCAACTGGTACATTCATGTCCTTTTGACCTTAGTATTTGCACTGCATAAACTATCTGCCCTACCTCTGCTGTTCCTTTGGATGCCCACTGGCCTTTTGTCTAGTTACCAGAGCAGGAAATATGTAAGTAGGAACAAACCTGAGTTGAAGTCTGACATATCAACAGTATCTGCCAGATACTATTGGCTCAGGCTTCTTAACAGTCGTTACTGTTAATGAATGTGTTAAGCTCTACAGGTAGGTGTCCCTTTTGAAGTTACACCACTGAGCTGAAATTTAACTCTTATTCACATTTCCAAAAGTCAAGTAGGCTGTCGTTGAAACAATGGAATAAGATCAAGAGTCCTTGATCTATTCTTGTTTCTATTTAAAGGTGATAAACAGCTGATTTCACCTACGATCTCACCAGCGTTCCTTAGTCAGCATGATTGTTCTAGACTTCCTGGCATTCTGACAAACTGAGCAAGTAAGGTTATTTAGGAGCTTGGAGCTAGGATGGATGGAAAGGGAAAGTAGACAATATGCTGCCACCTTTTGGTTATAGAAATGAGAACAGGTATTATCTGGAAAGATCTATCTAGTGGAAATTAAAAGACATCTAAACTTGTTTTCTGTAATAAAACACCATTAAAGTCCATATAGTGCAAGATGCGTCCCTTCATGTTCTGAATTGTTGCTATGGGCTTAGCTCACATATTTCACATTTGTTCAGTCTTGCTTGGTCTAATTAATAATTACAATCAATAATTAATAATTTACCTCATTTGAAAATATAGGGTTGAGTTCACTCACCTAAAACTGATGCTTTGCATGACTAAACTGATTTGAGGAACAAAGCTGAAGAAACAGAAGGTACAAGGTCTCATGAATTAGTACCTTGTAAAAGTTAAGTTACTGCACATCATAACTCCCATTTGGCTATTTATATGGACACACAGTTAAAGCAGCCTGACACTTGCATCACTAGTTGTTATCAGTGCAATCAGTACATTACAACTTTTAACCTTAACTGTCTGAGCAAGATTTTCTGTGCTGGCTGACTGCTGACGACGTGAAGGGTATTTTGTTTGCTGGTTTATTAAAATGTCTGTTCAGCTGTCTGTAAGAATAAAAGATGAAAGAATGCCCATATTAATAAAAGAAATGCAAGATTGTTCTTTGAAAAAGTTTGTGCACCTTCTAGCTTGATGTAGAGCCTTGAAATTTAACAAAGGAGCTATCCGTATCAGGGATGTGCTTCTCACTGCTCCTATGAGTCACTGCACAAATCTGGGCCAAGCAATAAGCCTTTGAAAATCTCAGTTCAAATATGTTCTGTAGAGACTCATGGGAGCTTGTGAGCTCAAGTACATGAATGTTCTGTTACTCTCAGCTCCCATGTGCCAGAGGCTCTTTACATTTTCCGCGCATACAGATTCACTGAGTGAGTCCCATCCCAGGGCACAAAAATCCATCAGAAAGCCATCTTCTGTTTCTCAGTGCTGGCACTGAGTTCTTAGTGTCTTCTGCTGTCATACGGGTAGCATAAAGGGAGATCCTGTCAGCCTGTACTGCAGAAGGGACAGGAATTCTCCAAGCACCACTGAAGCAGTGTTGGTAGGTCCGTATTGCCTATACCAGCAACACATTGGTCCTTGAGACCTGCTGCCCTTGACAGTCTGCAAGATCTAGCTCTGGGAGTACTTGATAGGGTGCTGAGGGTCCCTTGGGTGGAACACTAGGACAATATACCCTAAGGGTGTCTGGCTGCGAGGTCACCTGACAGGACACTGTTCATTCAACCTGTGCAGGCTTCACTTCTGTCCATCTCCCACCTGGAGTAGTCCCAGTCACTCAACCATGAGCAGAGCTGTGCAGCAGACCTGAACTAGGCCCTTAGGCCATATCGTGCTGTTGTTTCACTTTACACATGGGTGCTTATGCAAAATGTCCCTGTCTGAGGAAAGACTTGCAGACCGTTAACATACTAATGGTGCCACCCTACACTCTCTGCTGTGCCACACTCCAGAAGCTGGGAGTTAGAGAGCACAGTTGTACCTTGAGGAGTTCCAGGCTTTCCTGCCATTTTAAAAAGCACCACAGACATGAGAAAACTACCAGAAATCATCTTGTTTATGCACTGATCACACACTGCCAGTCCCAGCAGAGGCACTCAACAGCTTCACAGACACTGTCATAAAAAGATCAAGAAGCTGAAGAACTACATGAAGGCTGGTGGTAGGAATTTTGAGGCAAAACAACCCCCACCTATGCGTTACGACTTCTTCAAGGGGTTTAGCTCCATTGTCAATCAGGAAAAGGAAGAAAGGAACTTATGTTATCTTGCTCTTTTTTAAGGAGGAAAGTGGTGCATTGATTTATGGTGCAGTGCTGTGCTTAACCTCTCAGGGCTAAGGGCATCCTGTTACCTTTCACAGGTCAGGATCGAGCCACTAGCAGTCTGGGTCAGTGGTGGGAACAGCAAGACACATCCTTCCAGAGGAAAATGAGGCCTTCTTTTCCTATCAGTAAATCCCCCTACATCTCTCAGTAACCAGAATTCCTTCTCCCCATCTCAGCACTCATCTTCCACACAACTCATAAACTGTTTTTTACCCATAATCCAAGGGTAGTTTTTTTATCCATTTACCCTATATGCTCAGCACCAGCACAGACACACAGTTGCTCAAAGCAGTCCCTGATGCCACATCAGGTTAGTGAGGCAGGGAAGTATCTGCACCATCAGGCCTCCTAGAAATACTCCCAGGGCTTTTTTTTTTTTTTTTCCTCTTGTTGTGGTCCAAGTTCAACCTGGGCTGGAAAACTCAAGTCGAGACACGGATCGCACCTTCTCTTCTCCTCAATTAGAGGAGGGATAGCCTCTAATTGGCTAGTTTTAATTTCCCAGTGGGTCCATCCCTAGGTTGGGACCAGCTGGCTACACCGGGTATGTCTATAGAATGCAAACCCTGCCCAGATGCATGTGCACCAGCACAAACATAGAGATTATGTGTTTAAAATACTGCTTTACTATAATAGTTTTGGAGCAGAGGGAGTATGTGGGGGGGAGAGGATATGCAAATGTAGTTATAGGAGACAAACCTGGGGTGTGTAACTGGTGATAGGAGAGAAAGAAAGAAACAGTATTACAGTTGGGAGTAGGGTGCCTGACGAATTTCCTGTATAGGGCAGATGAAGTGCGTGTGTGAATGTGGCCGATTACTTGTGCCCGGGGGACCGTACGCAAAGAAAGGAAAGATTCTTACAGGCTCAGAAGCACTGACAGGTTTGGCGGTGTCTGTGGCTGTAAGAGCGGGTTTTTGGTGAGCACGGCTGGGGCAGGGGGCTCGGGCAGGGGGGCTCGGGCAGTGAGCACAGCTTTATCTGCAGCGGGACACAGTGAGGAGCGGCCACACGCTGGAGCTCCGGCGCAGGTGGCTCCGGCAGGTGCTGGCGATGGCCCGTGGCGGCTGCCTCGGCCTGGGCAGCAGTGGCTGTGGGAAACGGCTACAACCGGCTGGAGCTGCACCCACTGGCCTGGGAGCACTGATGACGGAGGGTTTTGGGGAGCCAGCAGTGATTCCAGCTGTAATCAGTTATTAGAACACTAAGGATTTTCATGTTTATAGTTTTACCCAGAAGACCTCTTTCTATCCCCACCTTCACCTGTCCTTATTCCTCACATAGCTGCCAGAAATATGTTTTCCAAAACCTTTAACTGAATTTACTCAAAGATGCAGCAATCCTGCCATCTCTCCATGTGTGCCTGAATTTCCCTCCTCTGAGCTTCCTCCCTGGATTCCTGCAAGCTCTTCTGAAAAGCCAGTACTGGAATCAATTTTGTAAAGGTTTGTATGTGAATCATCAGGACTCTTAGCGTTTCATCTGTGGACATTTTAACAGTGAAAACGAAATAGCAAATGACAGTAAAACAAAAAATACTTAAATCCACCATTGTTTTCATGTTCATCACCACCCTATGCTTGGCTGGGATCAGCTTACCCTTTGCTTTCTCATTCCCTGTTCTGCATTTTCCTGCCATGTTGTCAAACGTGCAAAGAACTGGCTTATCCCTGCTCCACCAACATCAGCATTTTACCATCTTATTCCCTCAGTTGTCCCTGTGGAAAGGTTCTGTGTAGCCTGCAGCTTAGGACTGTGACATTTCTCTTTCAGTTTCAAGGTTTGCATTTTAGGTGCTAAGAGATTAAAGGGAGATCTCTTCAAAGTATCTGGCAGCTTTGCATTTGCCAGGTTGCAAAGGAGCTGGGTGCCTAGTTCAGTGGTGCAGTTACTTCCCTGGTTCTGTATCACTTGATATGTAATTAAGATACAATTGCTCTACTGGGCTTTCCACAAGTCAATGTACAATCTATTCCATCTAGTCACAGTAAATTACACACTCACCATTATCCTATGAATCAGCAAAATACCAGTGAGTCAGTTATATCTGATGGTCTGTGTTCTGTGTCTTTCTACTATGCCTGATCTTCTTGCCATTAAACTCAACAATGGTCTCCTATTGATTAAAAAAAAAGGGGGAAATTTGAAGAGATTTTAAGAAACAATGTGAAAGTATTTATCATTCATTTTTTTAACATGTTTACTGAAATAAAAATATTTTTGTAAGTAGTGGGGTTTTTTTATTTCCTTCTGGCTTTTGTTCTGTTTTGCTCCTCTCACTCCCTCCCTCGGTTTTAAAACCTAAGCCTCTAATGTTGCCTTTGAAAAGGGCTTTGAGAGCTGTAGATCTAAAACTTTTCCATGTAAGTGTCTATACAATCCATTTCAAAATACCTTCCTTCAAGCTAATTTACATCAGCTAATTTATATCACTCAATAGTAAAAAAGGATTAATAGATTAAGCTGGGTTTAAACATCCCTCTCATTAATACAACTGAAAATTGGGAAGAGTACAATATTATTTTTAATTCCAGCTTTCTCCTCCTTAGTTTAGCCCACTTAAATTTCAGAAGAGAAAAAATGTGGAGTAAAAATCATTCCTCAGATGCTGCAGAATTGAGTTAAAGACCTGCCTCATCTTGTTTCCTTACCTGGCCCTAAGCACACAATATCATCTATCCTAGTCCTTAGCTCCCTCTGTTATACAGGGAAATGTGTACACATTTTGTGACACTGTGAGAATCATTTTTATCAGTAAAATGCCATGGCAGTTAGAACCATACCAAGAGATGTAAATAGCACATGTAACCCAAATTTATGCCTTCTGAAGCTCCCTGTAAATGTGTCCATCAGGGCATCACCTCAGTTACTAGAATACAACAGAAATCTTGCTGAAATTCTATTTTTTTTAAAAGCAAGAAAATTCTCAGCACATCAGAGCTAAAAAAATAATGCCAATCCAAAATCCATGGAAAAGTAAAATTGTTTATGTCACGGTTTGACTCAGGATCGGCAATTAAACCAGAGACAACAATGCTCTCGATCCCCTCCCCCAGGTAGGGAAAGGAGAGAGATAACAAGGAGAGAGACTTTACTGAATTGAAAACTAAATTAGACAGCTTTAATTATATGTACAATTATATACAAGTATGTTCAGGAATGTGCAAAAGCCTCTTGCCTCACCCCACCCCCAGCAACTGCCCCAGCACTCTCCTGAGCTGTGAGCAGTCCTGAAATGTCTCAGCCCACAGGCAGGAGATAAGGCAGAGCAGACAGGGGCTGGGGTATGAGGGGCATGAGCTCAGAGATTCCTGAGCCTGGGGTCGACAGTGATGGATGGATGGAGTCCTCCCCAGATGCTGGCCACGGACGGAAGAGAAGGGAAGAAGAAATAAGATGGAAGTTGTCTTCTGTGATCTCTGACCTTCCTCGGAGCTTACGTAGATATATGGAATGGAATATCTTTGGTCAGTTCTGCTGTCCATCTAGTCCAGCTCCTCTACAGGGGGGTCATAGATACAATTCTCCTGCCCTGGTAGCCTCTGTAGCAGCAGAACTAAGAAGCAACCTTGGAGTCTCAGCAGTAACATAAACATTCCAGTGTTATCAGTCCCCTAGCTGGAACACTTGCTGCTAGTAAAAGGAAAATTAGCGTCATCCTGGCTCAAACCAGGACAGTTGAAAAGGTTAATTTACTGGGTCTATAATGGACATGTAATACCAGTTTGTACTGGAAGTAGCAATGTCTCAATAATTCAAAAACAATCACTCACTAAATACTGTAAGTTTGCCTGCAAAAACTGCAACCTTTTAAGTTATTATTACAGTTCTGGAGGCAATACAGCCATGCTGAGAGAATCTGTGCTGAAAGTTTGTAAGGAGAGGTAATGTGTTTTATTGGATTAAATCAGACCAAATATAAAGACTGTAAGCCTCAAACCTTGCTTATTTTTCCAATTATATCTGATAAAATATAATGATGTCTTTCTATAAGCCTAACCTTTCTTATAGACTGCAAAGCATTAAAGATTAAGCATTTACAAAAATACACTTTACTATGGTTGATAAACATTAACAAACAAATGGATATATGAAATGACATCATAAAATGTCCATTTGGAGCCCTTCCTTTGCCAATAAAGCCTAAGATAAGTTATAACTGGAAAATATTACAAAATGTATAATATTGTTCACTGTTCTCTACACAGCTCTAAAACTGTGTGAAGCTAGTAATTTTCCCCTGCTTATTTGGGTTTTTCTAATAGCAATGAAAAAAACAAAAATAAAAACTTTGAAGAGTTATTGTAAAAGGATAAAAATGGATGAATAAAATCTACTGGCAGGAAAAAAAGATGAAAAGCTTTTAGGCCATTTAATCTTTAAGTTACTATAGTTCTAGTTCACAGTATCTCTTAAACTATGAGCTTTGTTTTGATTGCAGCCAGACTCTTCAGTTATGAGTATCTTGTCATGCTCCTTGAAGGCCTCTGTCTTTTTTTTACCACTACAATCTGTATTTTTTAAAAAGACTCCAGTTCTCAAAGCAGTATCTGAACTAATCATGGAGATATTCATAGCTAGGCACTAACTGACATTTACTGTTGATTCAGACAAGCTAGAGAGCATGTACGCAATTGAAATTTATTGTGGGTGTGAATTTATGATTAATGATTTGAATAAAATGATTTTTTTTAATTCTTCAGCTTTACGTGCACTACTATTAGAACTTCTTTGGCAAAAGTAATTCTCAAACAATGCCCATTATCCCAAACACTATCCTGAGGCCATTGTTCTGCAATTGCTAAATGGTTCCATTGATAAAATGCCAAGATTTTGCTGGCGACCTGGATTGTCCTTTCTATGACACTTACCAATTGCTTCTACAGCCTGAACTATTGGTGCTCCAGCTTCTGACACGTTCCCATTCCAGCAGACCTGTGTCTGTACAGCCAAGCCTCAAGCACCAGTGTGGTCTGGTACTCAGCTCCTGATTTCATTGTCCTCAGAAAAGGAGTACAAGCCGTCCCACTGGAATGCTGCCCACCAAGCTGCACAAATACAGAAGCAAAAATCAACAAATGAAGGAAACAATTGAAACATAATCAAATACTGCCATAACAAATCTCTCTTCTGATTATAAGAGTAAGAAATACATCAGCAGTAACTCAAGAAAACTCACTGGGTCAGCAGCCACCATTAACAGCAGGAAATACTGTCAGTGGGAGTTACCAACTTGTAAATTCAAGTACTTGTGTTGCTACCAGCGTTGATACCGACCAGGATCCAGAGCAAGCAGAGATGGACTGTGAAATTCAGGTTCTTCATTGACTCTTAGACATTAAAAGAGTTTCAGGCCTAGATATGTACATCTCCTAAATCACACCTAGAACATCCAACTGTGTCACAAATGGAGTCTCAAACAGTACAGTATGTACAGTAAAATACAACTGTATGGTAAGTCTTATATTTAATAATTCCTGTCTGGATATTTTAGCGAGTCCTTTCTATGTCTCTTGGGCTTTAAAATCTTCTCCAAGTGCTCAGTGTAGGATCCGTGCCAAAAAATTTACAAATTTGCAGTTGCCTTCTACTTCAACTTACATAAAGACAAAAAGGGATCTTTTCTAAAAGAGCATGGGTGGGGCCACCAGTCTGTCAGGTGGTTTGAAAACTGGCTGGACCACCAGGCTCAACCAGTAAAGATGCATGGTTCACATGTAGCTAGTGAAGAACACACTGTTCAGCATTTTGAGCAGATGATGACACAGAATGCACCCTGAACAAATTTGTGGACACCAAATTAAGGAGTCGCTGACATGAAGACTGGCAGATCTTAATGCAGAGACATCTCGATAAATTCAACCTCAATAGAGCAGAATAACCCCGGGCATAAGGAGAGGTGGGAAACTGGCTGAGTATCATCAAACCACAAAAAGGACCAGGGGATCATGGCAATATCAGGCTGAGCTTGAGCTCATTTAAGCCAGCAGTGCACTCTCACTGCCAATAAAGCAAACTGCACCCCGGACTTCATCAGGAGAGTGGTGGCAGGGAAGGTATTACCCCACAGTCATTAAAACAAAGAAATCAGGAGCAAAAATTTTCCCAGAGGCTGACAAATTCTATTTCAAGTGCTTATCCAGTATGTGTAGAAAGAAGAGCACCTTTTCATAAAAATGGGCATAATCTACCTGGGAAATTAGAAAGTAACAATCCTTGCCAGAGCAGTGAATTTCTGGAGTAGTTTTCTGCCTTCAGTAGCAAGGTAAAACAATCAAGCTAGTTGCAAAATAGGTTTAATAGTTTATAAAAGGACTGATGTAATAGTGTTCCACATGAGAGCAAGTGGTGACATATGAGGTCTCATCCAGTCCTACGTTCCTTAACTTTGCATGCTTAAAGAGTGATAAAATTGAAAGAAGACAAACAATATTTTCTAAAACATGATAAAGTGGGAGAGAAAAGAGGAGAGAAACATATGGGATGTTGGCAAACAAAGTCCTTGGAGGTAATGAAGAAGGAAGCAATCTTCCTTGAAAACTTGGTGACTTTCTTGTCAAAGATCACAACATTGTCTCAACGTGGCCTGATTCAATACCCCTCTTTTTGGAGCATAATTTCAGTTTGATGGCTGCTAGAAGCATTACTGCCTCTAGAAAAACAGCAATACTGTTTGTGCAGTGTATGGTATGGGATGTCAGGTAACAGATTATCCTGAATGATTCCCTTGAATCACTGTATCTACAAAACAAGGCCTTTCTACCATTTGGTCATATCACCATAAGCAGAGACGACTTGAGGCACCACATATGCACAAATGCCTGACTTTCAAACAGGAAGTTTATTTGTGTGCAGCACTTTGCATTTTAGGTCCTAATTTTTTTGTAAAGCCCCTAATGGTTTTTAATTTGGCACATTGTTATGCCTGATTAATGGTATTTGTACTGCTCGCAGTGATTGTGTCCTTGTTTATTAAAAAGTAACTGAGAAGGTAATTGAGCTCTGCATTCATAGTTTTATTTTTAAATAACTATTTAAATGGCTCTTGTTGTTACAATAATACATTAAAAGCTTACTAAAATCAAGAGCTAAAGAAAGGCACAGTAAGAGGTGGCAAAGGCAAGTGAGAGGCCCTGCTCTGTCAGTGGAAGCAGCAGCAGTGGCTGTAGGCAGAGATGTCCAGTAAAAGCTAAAGGAATACTCCTCAGCTAGGCCCACCAGCCTTGAGAACACCCTTTTGGTGACCTCAGAGATCAAATATGGGAAGCAAATAAGACTGCAGTGAAATGTAAAAGTCCCATATGCCCTGCTAGGTAAGAGGGCAGCACCTTCTTGAAAGCAGTGCATACTAATGAAGTCAGGGCAACCCTGAGGATGATGCACTACCACTGCATTGATTAGCTGCTGCTGAGTGACACATGGGGTGGTGGAAAAGTAGAAGTGGAGTTTCCAAAGAGGTGGCTGTGTTTCCTCAGGGATGGGACCTGTCACTGAGGCATGCTGCTCTGCAGAGACTTCAAGGAAATTGTTTCATCACTGCTGATAACCTCCAATTTTCCACTGCCATTATACTACTAGAGGTCAGAGCCCAAGAGTGGCAGCGTATCAAATTAAATTGCTCTAGAACAAGACAGAAAGTTCTACCTCTCACTCTTCGTAGGCCTTTATCATCTTAGGTCTGAAGTCACTACACCATTTTGAAGTTTATTTGGGGGAAAAAATAATCACAGAATTGTGTGGCTGAAGTTGTAAGAGGGTGTGATGACAATGTAAGCATCATCTGATGCCCCCTCCCTTGAGGTGTTTAAGGCCAGGATGGATGAGGCTTTGTGCAGCCTGGTCTAGTGGGAGGTGTCCCTGCTCATAGCAGGGAGGTTGGAACCTGATGATCTTTAAGGTCCCTTCCAAGCTTAACCATTCTGATTCTATGATCTTGGGCACAGGTAGCCAGATGGAGCACCGTTGTAGTAATTACTGCCCATCATGCCACACCAATACACAGGAGAAGACATATCCAGATGCTTTTCATAGCTTTTATATTTATGTATCTTTATTTATCTTTATTTTTGACAGAACACAGTTATATCAGCTTCAAGAAACTTTGCCTGCCAGGGAAGGTAGCTGGCTGCATCACAGCTGGTACAAGAGGTTACCATGAGCAAGCTCCTCATTTGACTTGAGGAAGTTAGATAATCTGGTTTGGTTTGAGTAAATTCTCAATGTTTCCTTTCAGATCTCATCACTACAGCAAAGTTTGACGATGGGTCAAACTCCCACACAAAATGAAACACCCACACGAAACGAAAATGTATAAAGTCACAATAAGGAGCATTTTATGAAGTGAATCAGTATAAAAATGTACTGACAGCTATTAAAGCTGACAGTAAACACCATTTTATAAAATGCATTACTGCTTAATGATAATTTAATTGTATAAGTAAAGGCAGTGAAATTGATTTTCCTTAAAATTATGTGTGCCTTAGACCCACTGACAAACCTCTGTTGCCAGTTAACATAAAGGATATCAGCCTGTTCCTCCCAGCAGTTACACTGTGAGTGAGTGCCCCTGACAGCTCTGAAGGTTTAACCACACAGACAGCTTACATGGCAACCTGATACCACAGGATAAAGTTTGTCCTCTTAGTATGCTTCAAAAACCTAGGAAACTACACTTTTAAAACATACTAAAATATTGAATGTGACAGAAGTTGCAGTGTTTAGAACTCCAGTTACAAACATGAAAGTAAAAAAAAAAGAATTACTGAGCAGAAAAGCTCAGTAATTCAACCTTAATGGAAATGTTGCAGGGGCAGGAGGGTATATTACATGGTAATACACAACCTACTGCTTGGTTGCCTTCTTGTGCTGGCCCCTGTCATCATGCCATGAACCAGAGCCTAAAGCCTTGTTGGCTCAGAAACTGCCATACTTGTCACTGCAGGATGGATCCCAGTGGGAACTTAGTGCTACTGCTAATGACAATGTTGCTTTATATTCAAACAGAAGGTTAAGGTACTAGTAACTAGACAGGACAAAAGCATGCTCTCACAGCCAGCTGGCACTTTGTCTTAATCTCCACAGCATCTGCATGCCCATTCAGCTAACAGCAGATAGGGACAAATTTGCAGGCGCTAGGATTGGAGCCAAACTGACTGCAAAACTTTATATTCCAGATACGTATCAAAAAATAGGCTCCCTTTTCAAATCACACTTCAGATAAGAGCATAGAAGTGGTTACAGCAGCTCAGACTAGGCGACCATGCAGCTTAGTGCTTTAACATTTGTCAGTGTCCAAAATTAGATGCCTGGAGGAAATCACAGGAACAAAGAACGTATGTAATGATACTTCCTTAGCTTCCATCACTCTGCAGTTTGGCATTCCCTGAGAAAGCCAGTATCTAATCCCACACAAAGTTTACCAGAACAAAGTTACCCTTTTAAAAAAAAAACCAAAATGTTCAGTCCATGGGAACTGGTGGAGTAAGGCTGTACAACTGCACACTTTGCACCATGGAGCTGCAGGGCATTTGTCAGGTGTGATGCTTACAAACCATCTGTGCCATCTCATGGAACCAGGTTAACTCTCTGTATTAGCTACTGCTTGTAGACAACCAGCTGCACAAAACATTGCATTTTCTCTGATTTACTTCCCCCCAACCCACCTTTAAAAGGAGTTGGTTAATTTTCTCACATTTGAGGGCAAGAACACTGCTAGCTTTCCTTGCTTCATTAGGGTGTTGGGTTTTTTGTAATTACACTATCTCATGCATTATACATTTTCAAAAGCAGCTGACAGCAGAAAGCAGAGTTAAGGGTGAGATAATAAGCTATGCCTCACCAACTGGATTAGGGAATTTTGCCACAATGGTGCCACTTGGCACTTTATTTTCAGAACACTTTCTTACAGCAGAGTTTGTACCCTTACATAAAATCAAACCTGAATTTATAAGGGAGTACATAAGGTACAGGAACACATGCTCTCTACTCTGGGTAACCTGCAATCTAAAGCTCACTCTTCTGCCATGAAACAAATAGTTTCAGTGAACTCGATGAGATTTAATTCGATGAGTTAAGCATCTAAGTCTTACTGATAATGGTGCCTGCTTTAAACAGCTGGGTATAATTAATGGAGTATAAAGGATATTAGTGATAGTGACATGTTAATTGTATGTCTAATATAATTTCTCTACAGCTATTTTTCAAACCTTTTGCTTTAATTAATTTACTATTCTGTTTTCAATTTAATAATTTATCCTACCTCGTGTTTTATTTACATATTTTTTTTCTGAACAAACTAGTGTATAAGAAGTTATTAATGGATAAACAATTATCCCACAACTATGTACTGAACTAACATACTGAGACAGAGGTCAACTGAAATTCTGGACAGAACAGTTTATGTTCTAGACAAACTGTTTCGACTCTGATTTTGCTGTTCTAAAAAGTCAGCTGACTGACAAAAATTTTGTCTTAAATCACATTGGTATTGAGTATACATTGAAAGTACCAACAAACTGCATGTGTTTGCACTTGCACACATTTTAAAGTATTAGCTGTGGAAAAAAATTCCCAGTGTACTAATATATAGGTTATTAACATAGAATTGTTTGCTCTAAAACACTTCCGTGCTGTTAAGTCAGTGTTTCAGAGCATCCAAGAGCTGCAGACACTCAGCATTTTGGATACTAGAAAAAGTTGGGAACAAAAATAAAATGTAACACTGCACCACATAATATGGAGGAAATATGAAGCACCTCAGCAACAACTGTTGTCCTCTCCTACAGAAATTGGGCTGTAAACAATCTCCTTTAAAGGAAGGATGCTGTAAAAAAATGTTTTCATTCCAAAACTTGAGAAAGTGAATTTGCTACGCACTCCAACTCCTGTTTTAACTTCAATTAGACACTAAAATGAACCGTTTATGCCGCACTTGAAAAGCTCTAGAGTCTTTTGGGATTTAAGCAATTGGTTTTCATATTTAAATAACAATTAACTGAATCACTAGGGAATATGAATGTATGCATACCAGCCCCCAATTTCCGACTACCTACCACTAGTTACAGACCCTGAGGCAACCTCCTACATCTGAAGCACCCAGCACAAAAATCTCTGGGGAAAATGACGAAAAAGCCACTCAAGTGTTCTTGAGTCAAACCGTAGCACCACTAGGGGAGTTCACCATCCAGCACCACGTCGGCAAGCTTCGCTAGCTGGTTTAGGCGAGAAGAAAGCCAAGGGCTGACAGTACCTGAGGAAACCACGCAGGTGGGTGCTCAAGATGCTATTAGCTCTAATAAGCTGCCCATGGTGCTGGGTGGGGAAAACGGACTGCTTTAACGCAGGCCGCCCAGAGAGTGCAAGGGGTGCTGCCCAGGGGGCCTGCTGTGCCTGAGCGGGCGCCACCAAGAGCCCGATTACCCGCCCAGTTGGGGACATGGGGACTGTGAGGAAAGGAGACGTGGTGCTCAGCCAAACGCTGTGTGTGACTAGCGCAACCCCGGCGCGGAAGGGCGGGCTTGCAGGGAGGCCCTCAGCCCTCCTCCCGCCTTCAGCGGCCGCCTCTCGGCGCGGCGAGCCAGGGAGGGGGCTAGCAGGCGGGAAAAGGAAGGCGGGAGCCGCTGGCTGGGGGCAGTGTCCTCAGAGCAGAGGGGCGGCCTCCGGTGTGCTTCACAGCTGCGTCGCCTTACCGTGACATGCCTTGGCATCCCACTCCGGGTTCTCGGCCCTCTTCTGCTCAGGAGAGTCCCGCAGAAATTAGAGCTAACTGTAAGGAACAACGAGTCGCGGCTGACGGAGAAGCTTGTCTGCCGTGAGGCGCCGCCATCTTGCAATACGGAAGAATGGCGGGCGCCATTTTGCATCTGAACGAGAGATGGCAAGAGTGTCACTATTCTGTCGCTAGGGCGCAGCCATTTTAGGTTACGGCAGAATTTTCACCTTCCCTAACACAACCGTATAGGGCGCCGCCATTTTGGCTTCCGAACAAGCGGTGACCGGCAGGGGTCCTCACCCCCTCCCTTCCTCCCTTTAGGTGTCTTCATAAAATGCCCGTGGAGAATCCCCTCTTTTTTCGCCCCGCTTCCAAGATGGCGTCGATGCGGGAAAGCGACACTGGCCTGTGGCTGCATAACAAACTGGGCTCTACAGACGAGCTGTGGGCGCCGCCGAGCATTGCCTCGCTGCTCACGGCTTCGGTGATCGACAACATCCGCCTCTGTTTTCACGGCCTCTCCTCGGCCGTCAAGCTCAAGCTACTCCTGGGGATGCTGCACCTGCCCCGCCGGGCGGTGGACGAGGTGAGAGCCGGGTAGTAGCTTGCGCGGGAAGCTTAACCGAAGCGGGGTGCATGTGTGTGAGAGGGAAAGGTCGGTCGGAAAGGCGTAAGGGGAGAAGGGGGGGCAGCAAGCAGCACCACCTCCCCCCACCCGCCGCCCTTTTCACATGGAGTCTGTGGGGAGGGGAGACCCCGGTGCCGCCTCCCGCGGCCTCGCGCTGCCCTCTCCCGAGCGGCGGGCGGTTGGAGCGGGCAGCTGCCCGCGGCGGCCCTGAGGGGGAAAAGCCGACAGGAGGCTGTACCTCAAGGGCAGGAGCCCGCCCGCCGCGGGGTGTGGAGTGAGCCCGGTCCCCACAGACGTCCCCGCTTCTCCCTCGTAGCCTTTCTTGGACGGGGAAGGGGGGGGGAAGAAGGTTTCGGCTAGTAGAGTGGTCCTTGAGGCCCCGCTCGGAAGATTCGGTCCTTGGTGTGAGGAAAAACGCACAGACTCCCCGTGATAAGGGAGTGAGTGGAGTAGAAGCTTTGCTGCTCCTCCTCCCGCTCTTCGGGGAATCTCTGGTAAGCACTAGTCTTCAGAAAACAGTTTCGACCTGGATCCCATCCTACGCCTTCACACAGACTCGTGGTTGTAGGGCTATGTTTTGATACGGTTTGGGTGCCTTTGGGGAATAGGTCTTTCCTGAGGCAGTGGTTGTTTTAGGATTAAGACAGAGAGGCAGGATCGTTTAGAACAGTCGTGTGCGTTAGGTTTCCTTCACTCTCCTTCCTCAGGACTAGCAGCTGTGGAGGTGTCCCAAGTCGAACATCTCAGTTTTAGGAAGGACAGCAGCAAGTGCTGAAACTTTGGGAATGGAAGATCTGGGGTCTGCACTGAACAGTGTTTTTCCCTACCTTCTTGTAGTCAGGTCTGGAGGAAAATTACTGGGGTTTTTGTTTGGTTTGTTTTGCTTCTCTTTACCTTTCTGGAAACAGCTGGTGCTTTCCTTTACTGTCCTACCCCAGCTAATGAGCTGGCTGGCCTGAGTCTGAGCTGGCTTTGCAAGCAGTCGTCACAGATCCAGAAAAGCTTATTCATTTGTCCCTGGACCATACCTCATCTGCAGCTGCCTTATTCTTACCAGTAGGCAGCTGCTGATGTTTGGGACAATAGTTGGAGAATTACTGGGAAATATTTAAGTTTCTTCAGCTAGGTTTGAGGAATTCCTCTCCTACCATGTGTGGTACTTGATCCTGGTAACAATTATGGAGGTCGTGCATAGTTAATCCCCACCTTCTTGTGTAGACTATCCTCAGCTGTGCTTGCACCAGTCTCTTTCTTGGCTAGGACACAGCTGCTGCTTAGGCTTAACATACATATATACTAGGCAGGGTGTGGGGAAAGGGTATGTAAATTGGGCTACTGTATACTCAGTTTTTGTGTACTTCTAAGCTGAAAATGCACAAGCATCACACTTAAGCAATGGTTTAGTATATGTTGGTGACTGTCTTGCCACCTGCATCTGTATGATGGATCACTGTGTTACATATAAATGGTGTCACTTTAACATGAACTTGAACGATTTTATTTTTTTTAACTATTTTTTTAAATGTGATATTAGTATTTTGTCCACTGCACAAGCTGTCTTTCTTGTGTGTGACAAATACAGTTTTGTTTTGGATAAACAAAACCAAGGCCAGAAAGGGGGATGGGGAGCTACGCATAAGCTCATATGAACTCTGAGTATGCAAAATTCTTCTGAAGTAGTGTGAAAATCCAAGTAGCCTGGAAGAAAAGAATATTGCTATGTTTAGAAAAAGCTAACTAATCAGCAATGTTTTTAGATCGAAGATAAAAGAGCTTAAAAAAGCTTAGGGACCTTCATAAAGAGTACTCATGCCAGCCCTTTGAGAGAGCAGCATTCAAGCAAACTTAAATAATGTGTTGAAATGCTGCAAGAGGGTTCGCTGGGTGCATAAAAGAACTTTAAGTGCTTCCAAGGAAGATGATAGCCAGCAGCTTTACTTGATCTGTGCTTTTGTTAACTATGGAGGTAAAGGTATGCAAAGAAAAGCAAGTCAGTTGCTGTGCCTTTGGTGTATTGTGAGTGATCAGTTGCATTCCAAATAAAAAGCTCTTGTTACTGCTGTATCAGAAGATACTGTGACATTTTTCACTTATTTGATAATGTGTGAATTCAATCATTAAATTTAATCTTTCATTGAAAATGGAGCACACTTGATTGAGATCTAGGGGTTTAGCATATTTTCAGACCTTGGCAAAAGAGACGTGATTATCATTTTTGTTAACTGACAGGAAGGGCTTAAAAATTGTTACAAATGGAAAACTTATGAGGCAGAAACCCTTAACATTGCTGGTAGGTTTACTATTATCATTATAGACTTAATTTTATAAATTATAAAATACCTGGTGTAGCCAAATGCTGAAAGGATGTCTTATCAGATATGCATCATTGGGGGTGAGTTTGCCAAAATTTTGAAGATTTGTCACATAACATTGTCAAGATTTTTCACATGCTCACTGGCTTTGGGTATCTTACTTATCATACCCAGAACACATGTATGTTTGTGTTCAGTGTATGTGTGCTTCTCTGCAGTATTTTCTGCTCAGTGTGTTGTGGAGTATTGAACTTGGTGTCTTTTGCTAACAGACATACACCAGTACAGGATACCTGTAACTGCCTGGAAGTGAAATTTGTCATTTGGAAATCACTCCCAAATCTCAAAATGATTATACTTAACTGTGAAACTGCTTACTTGGTCTTTTTGTCATATGTGTGCTTTCCATGCCATGTGCCAGTCTATATTGATCATGTGCGAGAAGCACTGAGCTGGCATTTGGAAATTCAATAGTATTGGAAAATGTATTGCATCATCTTTGTAAAGCTTTGGGAATCTCAATAGTGGGTGCAGGATGTAACACGTTAAATGATATTCTATGATCCTGTGATATTCTCCTCTCAAGTTTAGAGATTTGACTTTGTTATTTTCTATTCAAAAATCTTCTTTCCTTGTATAATAGCATTTTCACTGAGGCATAGAATAACATTTGGGAGCAGACATCAGAGTAAAAAATTATGTGGGAATCAAGAAAAGTGTGGTGGTATTTGGTTTAGAAGGGATTTAATTGGCTGCTGGTCCTTTCTAAATCTCTGTGAAAGCTTCAGTCTAGACAAGTGAATCTTCAATGAGCTCTCTTGAAAGCTCAGTCCTTTGCTTAAGTGTTGTTTTTTTCTCAAATATAATATTCTTCAATTTTCATAATGTTTTCATTCAACACTCTAAATACTGTATAGATGTAAGTGACTTAATTCTGATAATACTCCTGTGGGATAGGTAGTAAACCTAATTTTTTGTCATGCTGTGAACCTCATTACTGCTTGTTTGTTCCTGCTGACTAATAAGAATGACTGACTCCCATTTTCATTTTAAGTTAAGTGTGTTTTGTAGCCAGTTATCAAAAATATCCTTTCCCACTGTAACTCTCTGGGCAGAACTTGCTAACTCTTGAAAGTCCCTGAGTCCCAGCTTTTCATCTGCTAATTTTTTCTAGGTAATCCTTCTGATTTGAAATGATGCCTAAAGCTCTGTATAGTGCTGACCAGAGTTTCAGTTGTGAATTTGGCAGAACAGTTACTTCTGTTTATTTTGTATATTATATTCTGGTTAACCTGATACACAATGGGAAGTGCAAGGTTTTTTGTGCCAGAGTTTCATGTATTTGTTCAGGGTTAGACTGTGGTGTTACAACAGAGTCTGGAATGAGAACTGTGTGCTTCTGTGCTCTCTGAATTATCTTGAGAGGAGGACCCCTATCCTGGCAGTGGCCTGCCCTTTTATTACAGTAGCTGCAAGAGACTGAAAGTCAAGACTGCTGCTGCTTGCTTGCTCATGTCAGTGAGGGGCCTCTCCATGCAAGTGGGAATTGTGGAGTACAAAGGAGTAAGAGGGTTTGTGGTACTTGCTTTTCCCTCTCTGTTCAGAACAGATAGGCTTCTCTGCATCTTTCTGGTCTGCGTTTAGTGTCCTTAATTTTTCTGTAAAGTATATTTTAATCTAATACTGATCTTGGCCACTTCTACTGTTTTTCATTATTAAAATACAAAACACATACAAAAGTGGTATTTGATCCATCCTAGTTTTGTGTTGTGTAAATATTAATACTATGCTTTCAGTCTAATGCTTTTAGCTTAATGAAAATGCCCTATAATAATACAGGTACCTATTAAATAACACCTTTATGGCCCCTAAAAGAGTAAAACTTGATTTGGTTTATTGGCCAATTTGATGCAGTTGTCTAAAGGTATCATAATATATTTTAATTTATGAATAATTTAAAATAAATTAATGGGAATTGTTTGCAAGAAGTCATCTTGAAACTATCACTTTGCATGTTCCTAGGAACATTTCCTTTTTATCCCTTCCCACGATGCTGTTTGTGTTTTCTTCGTGCACAGCCATTATTAATCTCCCTTTGTGTCTCTTCCCAGACTTTTTCCATCCTGCCTGATCCTTTCTTGTTATATGTGTCTAGTTGTGCCCTATGCTCCTTTTTGTGCCAGCAGGCTGAGAAAAATACTTAAGATCCCTCAGTTTTAGATGAGAGAAATGCTAGAACGTGTTGCATCAGATCTTGCCATTCATGCTGGACAAGGGGCTGGTTGGAGCTGATGCTACTCTTACTGACCCAGTGTAGCAATCCTCCGTGATTAAGAGCTTGGTATTATGACTGTGCTCTGTAAAGTAACAGAAAAACTGTACGTAGGATTCTCTGCTATTTTGAAGTGTGTTTTATGCATTCTCAAACCACAAATGAAATTTTTTTCAGCTGCCAGTTCAACAGAGAACTGGGTACATATATTTAAGTTGCCATTTCAAGACAAAAGTGAGTCAAAACTCAAATTCAGTCTTGTTAAATGCAAACCTGTATTCAGGCAAGGTCTCTAGCTCACAGTGCGTCAGTGTGCTTTGCTTCTCTGTGTGTGACAGTGACTGTTCTTTCACCATGTTCTTTCTGCCATAAGGTGTTATGATAATGGTATTTGCCCAGTGCTTGGCAAACAGGCTGTTTCTGGGCTCCATTCTTGAAGGAACCAAAGTAGTGTGAAGCAGTGCATTGTGGCACAAGTAGGTTTCCCGAATTTTAGCTGCCTTCAGAGTAGTGTGGATGTAGCATGCCCAGACAAGCGCTCTGTGGGACCGTGCATAGTATAGGTGTGTAGCTCTGAATTTTTGGTACAAATAGGAGCTTTGTGGAGCAGATGTGAGGGGCAGATTGAGAAGGCACAGGAGGCATCTTTCCTGCAACGGTTGCCTGAATTTACTTTAATAGAGAAAATTACATTTTATACACCTAACTGGCATTAGTGGTGTCCACATAAAAGCTTGTAAAAGAGATATGCCATTAAAGCTGATGGTTTATTTATGTTTTAAATTTTGACATGGTGTTTGGTGTAAATTAGTACTGTAATAGGATATATAGAATCATCATAGAATACTTTGGGTTCGAAAGGGCCTTACAGATCATCTAGATCCATTCCCTCTGCATGGACACGGACACCTCCCTCTCGATCAGTTTGCTCAGAGCCTCATCTAACCTGTCTTTGAACACTTCCAGGCATGGGGCTTCCATAACTTCACTGGACAACCTGTTCCAGTGTCTTACCACCCTTGTAGTGAAGAATTTCCTCCTAATGTCTAATCTAAATCTTGCGTCTTCCAGTTGTAATACATTACCCCTTGTCCTCTCACTACAAGCCCTAGTAAAAAGTCCCTCCCCAGCTTTCCTGTTCACACTCAACCTCATCCACTGTAGAAGTGACTTGTGATGAGCTGTTTAGGGTTAGAATAGAGATTGACAAGTATGTGTGGAGTCTAGGTGGGTTTATGTTTACTGAGAAAGATATTAGCATCAGAGGATAACAAAGACTAGAACCTTAGAAATAGATTCTTTCCACTGAGTGAGTGTTGGTTAAATTTTTACTATATGTTAGCCAGTGTGTGGTCATGGTTATACGGTCAGTTTAATCCAAAGCAAATCAATAGTGTGATGAAGATGGTAACTGAGTGTTGTAGTGTCTCCATTCTGCTCCACTGTTTTTGTGCCTCTAGTGTGACTGTAGTCAGCCTCACTAAGGGGTTGCTCAGGCTTAAAGCTGTAGCAGTGCTAGTTTTCAGTCAGATAAACTGATCGTGTTCATTTCACAAGCACATTGATATGAGTGCTAAAACATGCAAGGGAGAGACGACCAACTGCCCCTGTAGTGCACTTGTAAACTTTTGTAAAGTGAGAGGGCAATAGCATTGTGTGGGTGGAAGGAATTGAGAAATGTCAGTATGTTTGTCTGTCTCTGCTGAGCTTTAGAAGTGCTTGGGGGGAAAACTGGAGAGCAGAGATTTAACTTCTACTTAGAGCTGCATAAGTTGAATAAGCTTATTTTATTAAACTTCTGTATAAGAAAAAAGGCTGGTTCTAAACAAAAGGAAAGAAATACAGCATAAAGGCAAAGATTAATCTCTTGTGTATTTCCCTATGTTCCGAAACGTGTAGACTGTAACTAAACTATGTGTACTGCAGTGGGTTGTGAAAAGTCAAAAATCAAATGTTTCCTTACATTTGCTTGTAAATTCTTCAATTTTAATACCATACAGATAGAATATGTCTAAATGCACAATTTTATTAAGTTTTGTGGCTTGATAGAGCCCCACAGCACATTTAAAACATCTCAGTTCTGTGAAGCTAATGCTTTAATGCTTGCATCAAAGTTTACTTACTAAGAAAAGCCAGTGTTCAGTCTATTTTAGGGGGGTTTAAGCTTACTTGTGAATGAAGTAGAACTACTAATTTGAGATTCATGGTGTAAACCCCTGACTGTAGTCACTTTGACTTTTATTTAATTTCATAGTGCCGATAGACACGTTGATCAGTAATTCTAATTAAAAGAAAAAATCATTGTCACAATAACTTCTTAATCTTATGTGTTATTTCCTCTTTTTCAAAATAAGTGCTTAAAGAGTATGTGACTATAGAAACTTTGGGTAGATGGAAAATCTTGTTACTTGTGGCATATCGGAGGGATATGTATAGCATTTTGGCCTCAGCTTAAGTAAAAATTTGAGGACCTAGTTTAGTTTATGTTCATATGATGCAGATATGGTCTCTCTGCTATAATTGTTCTGTAGCCCAGAAAGAGGCATATCTTCATTTAGAGACCTGTTCTAAATATGTTGTTGTATTCTAGCTGCATATTTTTGTTGCTGAATATAAGGTGTGGGTACACTGGGAATCTAAGTGTAGAATGTAAAGAGACAGTAATGTAAGAATCTGGCCTGTTGCTTCTAGTAAAAATGTTCAGTACTAAGGACGACTTTGAGCTACTAAAAGCTCAAAACAAACTCAGATTAGATTGACCAAAAGCAATATAAAAAATTATCTTGTTTCATTCTTTACTTAGTTCTAGAGTTAATGTATAACTGTGTTGAAGCAGTCTCCCTCTTCCTTTCCCCAGTAGTAAAACATTGTGCATGTTTATGTGAGTGTCTTTTTAAAATAAGAAATCCAACTACAACTTGTTTAAAACTGTTTCCAATTGGCTGATTTTCTTTTTCTTTTTTTGTTAGATGAAAGGGGCACTGACTGAAATTGTCCAGCTCGCTACCTTGGATCAGACCCCTGGGTCTTAATGGTAGCTGATATTTTAAAATCCTTTCCAGATACTGGCTCCCTTAACCTTGATCTTGAAGAACAGAATCCCAATGTTCAAGATATTTTAGGAGAGCTTAGAGAAAAAGGTAAGCCTTTTCTGTCGGTGAAAATGACAAAAATATAATGCCTTTTTTCAGCAATGACCTGTCATTTCACAGGCAGTCCTGCTATTTTAACAGTATTGGTAACAGGACAAGCAGTATGTCTTGTCTCTTAACTGCCACGGTTTGTGACCTGGCATGTTACTGGACTGGGAGCTGTGATATTTGAGGAATGGTAACTTCTTAAATTATCTTTTCACACACCATCAGAACTTGCATGTGAGGTATTACCCTGAGTGTGAAGAACACCACGCAAGTTCATGTGGACTCATTAGAGTTGTGCACAGTCTGTATGTGCACTGACAGGTAGTGAGTGACTGACTGCAGCTTAGTTACTGAAGCTTCTTCATATATTGCTCTGTCTCATGCTGCAGTACCAATGAAGACAGTAAGGCTGTGTTTATACAGTGCTTGTGTGGACAGCCTTGTGTGTGTGGGAGCACCACTAGTGTACTGGGCAGGTGGGGTGCACCCCTACTGAAAGTTTTCCCCTAGCCAACAAATTATAGGTGCTACGGGGGAGACTGATCACACAGAGTTACGCTGCTGGTGTCCTGCCCATGTGGATTGCCTAGCAGCTGAAAATACTGGCTCAGGCACTTGCACAGTTGCTTCTTCAAACAATGTAGCAAGTGGTGATGCAAAGCTGCTCCTATTTCAGTGGGTTTGATTTAGCACATTGCTTGGGAAAAGCTCTCAGGCACAGGGTCTTGGAGTTAGGATTGCAGCAGACCAGTAATAAATTACTTGGAGGTGGAAGCATTTTGTTCTCTTACTATAAACAAATGATCGTTTGTCTGTTCACACTTTTGGTTTGGGCTTTTGTTTAGTAGTTTCCTTTTTATGTGTAATTTTTAATGAATCTGAGAATTCAGACATTTTTTTCTTCTTTTACTCCCTGACAATAGCATATTTAGGATTCCTGTAATTTGACTGGGTATGATTAACATGAAAGCTCTTACGAAGCTAATGTAAAAAAGCAAACATTCTGATAACTAGTTATGTACTGTAATAATTAGAACTAAATTACTCGGTGTTTAAACAAGTTATGTATGGTCTAGTTGTAAAATGTTTTGTAATTAGGTATCAAAAAGGTGCTAACACCCATGTGTACTATGTTAACTCTTTATGCAGTAAGTGAATGTGAAACTTCAGCTATGTTGCCGTTGGAATGCCAATACTTAAACAAAAATGCCTTGACAACACTAGCTGGGCCGCTTACTCCCCCAGTGAAACACTTCCAGCTGAAAAGGAAACCTAAAAGTGCCACTCTCAGAGCTGAACTCTTGCAGAAGTGTAAGTAATATTACAGCTATCTGATAAGGTGGAGTAACAAATGAAATGGTGAAGGGAAAACGTATATTCAGTCTCATTCTCCAGTGTGGGGATATACATTATCTGTTATAAGAGTTTTCCTGGATTTTTTTTCTTTGATAGATTGTTATGTATGGAAGAGCAGGTGCAAGGTATCTCGCCATGATTTTAATAAAATGCTAATCTTAAATGCTGTTCAGATATCAAGGCATACAAAAAGCTGTAACTTTTTAAAGTACAGATACGTTGCCCCATGGTTATATTTAACAATTAGTTGTGAAGACTTGTGAGGGACAGCTTTGATTAAAGCTGTTGGGGAAACAAAACTGAAATGAGAACCTAGTTTTATTTTGCCATATGTTTTTGCAACAGGGAGCAAGAGCTGCTAATTAGTGCTTTCTTTTGCTCAGTGTGGCGATATAGGGTGTGAAAGCCAAGAGGGTTTTTGCTAACAACAGGCAAATATATGTATACAGATATGTAGTGGTACCTGCTTGAACTGAGTGATCTTAAAATAGTTTACTGTACCTGCTGTTCTCTGACAGCAGCTTGGTTCTGTCTTGTGTGTGACTTGGAGTTGTTGGTCTGGTTAAATACAAGATTTGCAACTTTTTATTATGTTATTTCAATCTTGATCAAGTAAATTAACTACTACTATGATAATTTCTTTTAGCTTAGACAATGTGGTCAGTTACACAGTCATATTGATTTTGCATTTTTCTCCAAATAGTGTGTTTACCTCGCATAAATGACCTGTTTTTTTAATTAAAATATAATTCATTCTTTGTTGCTATAGATGTCTTTTTAAGTATTAGGTAATATACTGCTTCATGTATAAAATGTATTTTTTCAGCAAAGATTCTGTAATAACTAAAGTTCTTTTTCTTTTTAGCAACAGAAACTGCACAGCAGCTCAAGAAGACTGCAGGAGTGCCTTTCCATGCCAAAGGCAGGGGACTAGTCAAAAAGATAGATACGACAAGTATGGCTCACTTTCAGCACTTGCCAGAAAGAAAATCTGATAAAGTAGCCTTGATGAAGAATAAAAACACAGCCTAGTTTTTACAAAAACTTAATTCTTTTTGAAGCAAAGGATTTCTCCCTTTCTGCCTCCCTCTCTCCTGATATTTAAATGTTTCTGACCTGTCTTGTCAGAAAGAACAAGAATGTGGGTGTTTTTTCTTAAATGGCGAGTATATCTGCCAGGCTTCTAAAATGTATCCAGTTAGATCATGCCTGTAGACTTTGGTAAGAATTTAATTTACATCACTCCAGGAATAACTCTTGACTAGGCCATGTTGCTCCGAAATGGAATAGAGTGGATCACAGTATGTGATCTGTTGAGCTCTTCAAAATTATGTGAAGTAGACTGACACCATCTTGTATTTGTGTAATTCTGTGTGGAGAAAGAAGAGGGGACAGTGTGCCCTCTGCAGCCAAGGCTGTGCAGTGGCTTCTAAATTAAATAATGGACATGACAGAGATGTATCATTCTTCAACTCTGCATTGATAGATTTCAGTTGTTTGCTGAAGTTTGTGAACTGCTTGAATTTTTCAAATAAGTTTTTGACTAGGAGCAAGAAGAGGGTTCAAAATTACATACTTTAAATCACCACACAGCTAAAACTTTTCTGAGCACCAGTATGATGCTGAGGTATAAAACTTCGGTGATTTCTTTGCATGGTGGCTAGAAGCTATGAAGAACTTTGTCAATGCTATTTAAGATCTGGTTTTGAGCACCAAAGTTTAGCCACACAGGCTCATGCAGGAAGTGCAAAAAGCATAGTTGTATTTTGAACTAAAACTTGTCCTAGTATAGAAATGGACCATTAGTCCTTCTTGGCATTCGTTTTAGCCATTGAACTACTAAAGCTAGTTTTCAGACTTGGTTTTTAGAACCAGGTGCTCTCTAGAAATATGGTTTGTGACCAGCTGGGATTTACTCTGCTGGAACTTACTCACTTGGTCAGAGGATTGTGAATGATGAAAACATTTTTGGGACAACATCTAGAATACAGAGTATCTAACCTCAAACTAAAATTCAGTGTTTCACTACAAATTGTAGGGTACGATGAGATTGTCAGGAGGCTCAAGGACCTGATAGAGATGTATACGTGTTCCTAATTGTAGCAGTTAATGAAAGAATGCTGTCTTCAGCCACTTACATTAAGTGTGAAGTAGAAGGGTAATGCTGTAAAGTTGGGGGAAAACAGCCTCTTATAGGAGTAGCAGTTTTCAGTTTCTACTGAGTTTTCAACAGTAGGTCTTCTGTTTGCAATGTAGGCCCAAGTTGGATCCTCCTCCTCGTGCAAACAGCAGGTCCAGAATTTCAGACCCCTGTGTGAAGCAATAATTTACCTTTGCAGTAGATTATGAGCCCTTAGCTGTGCAGAAGCTTTACTAAGAATCTTTGGTTAAATACAGTTTTGCAAAGTAACCAGATTTTAAAGTTCAAAAAGCAACTTTGTCAATAATTGGATTCATAATATTTATGCCTAATACTTTTGTGTGTGATCAGTTAATTTGTTATAAGTAAGGAAACATCAGTGGATGTATGTAGGAAAAGTATGTTTTGATAGCAGTGCACCTGTTTAATTACTTCATGTAGAATGGGGGTGCAAGCATTAGCCTAGAGACTGGCTCTTACTCCTTGTTTAAAGGATGAAACATAATCTGAACTTTGAGGAACATTTAGTGTTTTTAAGACAGTTCCACATCATAAACATTTTAAATTGAAGAGCAGGGTGTGTGGCATTAAGAAGGGGAAAGCCAAAACCCTCCTGATTACTGTTTTTCATAACTAATAAAACATATTTTACAATTGTTGCCTTTTTTGATCTTCCCTAAGCACCACTCAAAGGAATACCAAAACAAGCCCCATTCAGGAGTACTTCAGCACCCAGTGTATTTAGTCCTTCTGGAAACAGAACTCCGATTCCTCCCTCAAGAACCCCTTTGCGCAAAGAGAGAGGAGTGAAGGTAGGTGTGCTCTTTGTGTCTTGCTTTCCTGCTAAGTGCCCCTCTGTGATCTAAAGTGAAGTTCTAATGCTGTTTTGAATCTACTATCAATGTATTAATAAAAAATTAAGGATGATGTTTAGAGATTGACTATGTAGATTTAGCGCAGATATCAAGTTCTCTGTCTTTCTTTTTAGCTTCTAGATATCTCTGAGCTGGATATGGTAGGTGCTGGCCGTGAGGCAAAGAGAAGAAGAAAGACAATAGGTTGGTATAACATGCTACTTAAAAAGGCTATTCATACACCTGTAAATAGGATCTAGATTTGTAGTACCATTTTGTTCTTCATTTGTTAAAACTCATCTTCAGCTAAACTTTAAAAAGGAAGGGGATAAAAAACCCCAAACAAATACTTTAAGGGACTGTTTTCACCTTCCCCCCCCCCCACTCCTAATTGTGTTGCCATATACCTGGGTAATAACTTGACTCAGTTGCATGAAAGGATTGAACTAGTTAGTTGTGCTTTGGGCAGCACATAAGTGTGTGAGTGGCTTCAGTACTGTAATTGTTCTGAGTTATTTTGATATGCTTATTTCTGCTGGCTGCGTGGCCAAGTAAATTAATTTAAAGTAATGCTGAAAATATGTATAGCACCCTACAAAATGCTGGCTGAGAGCTTAACAAGTGAATAATACCTGATACACTACTTTTAACTCGACAGTGCAGTGCTCTACTTAACTGTTTCAGGACAATACACTGGGCAGTATATTTGCCCCCAAATAACCTTTTTTTCATTTGTCACAAAACCAGTAGTACCATCTCAGAACAAAATCATAATTGCAATTAAAATTTTACTTGGATTTTGGTGCTTTCTAGTATCACAAAATTAGCCAGTTCTGCCTAATTACTCAGTTATATCTTTATGGATACACATCGTGGTTCAGCTGATAATTGATTTGGTTATAAAATTGTGTATGAAGATTATTTTATTTGTCAACCTTTCAGCATATATCTCTCTAACCCTGTTTTAAGACTGAGAAATGCATTTTTCTCTTTGTTTAAAAAAGTATCTCTAATTCAATATTTAAGAAATCTTCCTTGAACTGACTTCTATTTTTATGCAATAGATACAGAAGTTGTGGAAAAGCAAGCCAAAGAAGAAACAGTGGTAGAAAATGCTACCCCAGATTATGCTGCTGGACTTGTTTCTACACAGGTAAAGCCAAACAAAAACTTAACAAAAAAAATAATGAGGAAACCATGATGCATGTTATTCTAAAACACTTAAACACTGTAATGATATTTTACTAACTTGTTGAAACATGCCTCTTAATGTAAAAATCTTTACATAACTAGTTCAAAATTCTATTATATTGTCACCAAACTAGATAAAAAATTGAAAGTCAGATGAAAGTAAAGTGTGGTTTGTTTTCCTTGTTGTATTTGAAGTTTGTGATGGGGTATGGCATTTCTGTAGCTGAGGATTGTAGTCTTCTGTCAGGGATGACAGGGATAGGAGGGAGCTCTGGCCCTGGAGAAGTAGAATCTATTTTCAGGAGTTGTTGCAGGATTCACTCTGTGCCTGTGAGGAGCACTTGGCATTGGCCTGTGCCCAGGAGGGGTAGCTGAATAGAAGCAGACAAGGGAAGTCATTACAACTGTTTTGTCTTCTGGCTTGAGAAAAGAACCTACATGGTAGTACCCTTCTGTGGTTCTTTTCTCCGTTTTTAGCTTGTAATCTTTGAGAATTTATGCTTAATCAAGAAGGCAGCTTTTTCTGAGGTCTCCAAACCTGTCAGCAGCTAGGCTTAGCTAGTCCCATTACTACTGAAAGGAGAGAAGAAAAACAATGCAATTAATCTCCATCCAAATTACCCATGCCTTTTAAATTAGTTCTTCTTCAATCCTATAAAGTTCAGAAGTGGCCACTCCTCCTCTTAACAGTCTTTTTTCTTTTTAATCAAATTTGTTAACGATCTACCGAAAAAGCTAGCCTGTTGTTAGAGGTAGTTCAACTGGGGCCTGGGGGAGGAGGGGTTGTGTGAAGGGTTTATTTGGGTTTTTTTCCTGTCCTTTCAGATGGTGCACTGGAAATAACTGCAATGCAGCTTTATTTTTTCTGAGTTAGGACATAACGTTTTTGTAAAAGCTATGTCCTCCCTCCACTTCTGTGTTAAACTTTTGTATTCCAGCAAGCCTAGACCTGGAATTATTTTGGACAACTGGGTTATTTAGATACTAATAGATCATTTGAGGGAGCTGCACCCAGTATTATCAAGCCTCTTGGGAGGATAGAAATCCATCTCAAACCTTAAGTGTCTTCTCTGGTTTCAATTTTGAAGTGGTTATGATTGCCTCTTTAAGACAATGCGTTGACATGTAATGCTTGCCTTTGGAGAGTACTTTTTTAAAAAACCTGTGGTTTGGTTGGTGAGCCAGGCATTTTTTCATCTAGAACCTGATGGTGAGCACATGCAGGATTGGTCTCCTGGTTATGGGGGTAGCAATCTATGGCACATGTGCCAAAAAAACCCCATATAGGCAGGTATCGTTAGGCCTGTGTCAGGAGTTAATGTCATTGCCTGTCTTGCTGCAGAATGCTAGGAGTATCTTTTTTTGGCAAGCTCCATGTTTTACAGAATGTCCATCTTTTGTATAGTAAGTCTACCTTAAATGATTGGTCTGCTAGACTGACTTCCCCAAAACTTCTTTCCTCCGTCAACCCCTGATGTTTGTAAGGCTGGATTGGACTAAAGTGAAGATCTTCATAGAGATACCGTGCTGTTGTCTTCATGCAGTGTGTGCAGTGTCATGTACAATTAAGCCCTGTTTTTGTAGGCTTGATCCAAGATGACTTCTGTCATGTTGGTGTTGACTGCCTGTTCTGGTGAAAACAGGGTTTTACCTGTGCTTTTACTGTTTCCTTTTGCTTGCTTATGTCCCTCCCAGAGGCCTTTGCCTTCTCTTGGGTAATATTTTAGTAGGCCTGTTGTCCATGGATGAACACAGGTTTCTGCTAATAGTGAAGAGCATGCTCGGGCAGATTACTTATTTCTGTAGTGTCATTTGTCAGAGAGCTCTGTCTGCACAAACTTCGTCATCTGGCCTCAACATTGCTAACTGAGGAATGGGACAAAGGAACAGCAGATTGACTCTCTTTGCAAAAGTACATTCTCTTCAATAGTGTTTTTTCCTGGCTCATATTGTGCCTTTGGACACAACTTTGATCTGAATTAGGGAAAATAAAAGCTGCTTTTTCTCTCCTAGGTAATTCAAATGTCTGAAGTTTGTATAGAGAGTTAGGGTTGAAAGGACGAACTTGCCCTTACAGAGGAGTCCATAATTAAGTTCCCAGAAGGAACACTGAGGCAGAAACAGTGCATGAATATATACAGTATGGCTATAACACTTTGTTTTGTGTTTTACAGAAACTTGGCTCATTGAACAATGAGCCTGCACTACCTTCTACGAGTTATTTACCTGCTACCCCCAGTGTGGTGCCGTCTTCCTCATATATCCCAAGCTCTGAAACACAGCCAGGTAAAAGACACTTCTTTGCTTTTGGGAATTAATACTCCAACTGTATCAGTTTTACAGTCTAGCTCTTCTTTACAAACCCACTGTCCCTCAACTCCAGTGAAACTTACCCTTAGCAGTTGCAAAATCCATTGCAGGAACCCAGCCTTTGGGTTTTGGATAACCAGACGTGAAAATGCGTGTTATGTCTTTAAATGACTGCTAGTTAAGCAAGTAAAGCAATTTACTGTTTGTTTTTTTTTTCTTACTCCATAATAGAAAATCCAGCTTTTTTTTACTCTCTAAAGAGACACCAGTAATACACATAAGTCTAGAGTATGTACTCCCTGCACACATCTCTATGTATGCACTTAGACAACAGTTGTTTTCAAGAGTTGGGTTAGTTTCTAGAGCCAAGTACATACTAGCTTTCATGGAGGCTGGGATAAAGCTATCCATTTTCCTTTTGCCTTTTAATAACAGCCTGGTAGGTAATAGCTGAGCTCCTGCATATCTTGAAAAGTGCTGTTATTTTCAATTCTAAAAATTGCCCATAGTAAAAAAAAAGCATTTGTACAAATTCTTTATTTCTACACCTTTTATTTTAATACACTTGCTTCTACTTTTATTTCCCTGGTGCTTGTAAAGTCTTAAAGGAATGTATCAGTTCACCCTAACAGATGTGCATGATTTGGATTCATTACCAGACCTTGCAGTTAACAGAGAACCCATGTTTCAGTTTAACGCATTATTTTTAATCTTGCCTGTTGTGATTTGGTGCTGTAGTTTTCTTTGTGTGAGCTGTGGCATGTTGGTCACGGTCTAAAAATGCATATGCAAAACCTGATCACTTCACTTGGCCCTGAAACAGTTCAGAATTTCCCTGAAGGTCCATGCAAATTTTTCTCTGGCAAAAATTAGTATCTCCAGAAGGAATGAAGCCAAGAGAACATCAGTGTTGTCAGGGACTAGTATTATTTTCCAGAGCCTTAGCATTGTATTCAATAGCAGGAAAAGCCTAGTTTAAAATTCTCTGTTGTCTTTGTTCCCTCTTTTTTCTAACATATCCCATTACTCCAGAAGGAAAACATACGTAGATTTTCTTATGGATGAGGAATATAGAACTGTTTCCTTCATATAAGGTGCACACAAAAGATCCACAGATCTGTTCTCAAATATAAGGTTGCACAGTAAGATATGTCACATTATGCAAGTCAGTTACTCTGACATGAAAGGAAGCCAGTAATAAATCTTAAGAGATTTGTTCAAAATTAAGGGCTAACTAATAGTTACAACTGTTTGTCCTCTCAAGTGTTCACTGTTCTGCTCCACATCTTACTGGATAACAGCCATATCATTGAAACCAGTTCTATATCTGTGCCTAGATGGAGAGTGGTAGACCTGTAATTCTCTGAAATCTGATCTGAAAGGCATCAGTGTAGCTCTTGTTTGTATCTGCCTTTTAGTCTGCTGTGGAAACAATGTGAATTAAGCCTCGTGAGATAGGTGGAAGGTCCTTAAGCAGCTGTGTCTAAGAGCTCCAAAAGAATATAAATGGCTAAAGTGTGCACTGGGTAATTACTGTTTGGGCAGATGGTAAGTTATGAAATCACAGTAACTTGATCATATATGTAACCTCCACCTGCAGCCAGGTTTGGAATAGGAACTCCCTTAAGTGCAGGTAACGGATCAACTTTGAGAAGTAACAGAGTTAGGAGTTGTCAGTGCTGGGGAGTTTTAACCCTTCTAGCAGTTACTGCTTAAATGAGCTATTGGTAAAGACTACATTTAATGCTGTCATCTGTTGAAGTATTTGTGTATTTTCAGTATTTGTTACTGGCTGAGACTTAATTACAGTTCCTTTGGAAGCTGCTGCTACATTAGGTAAAACTGATGTAATATTTGTATGGTTTTGGCTTCTATGTAACAGTACAGTAATGATCCTGGTAGGGTCAGAGTACAGTTATAGCAGAATAAGCTAAAAAGTAAATAAGGCAGTTTCATTTTTATAAATCCAATATCCATTAAATACAAAATTTGATGCTAGATACAGTGTAATAATCTGTATTGGGCAGCTATTCACTCCGTTGTCTAATTGTTGCTGTGGCTAATTGAGTGAAAAGAGCATTAGCTCTTCATTTTTTCCATACACATAATAGATAGCATATTGAATAATGGTGCTAAAATGGAATAATCAGAATTTTTAGCTTTCTTCAAAGGCCACTGGTGATGCTAATCCCTGTTTGTGGATTATAGTGTTTTTAATTATCCTGATTGGTTTTTGCAGCTGGTTCTGCACGAGAGGCCTTGCAGACTAACAGACAGACTGAAGAGCCTGCAGCTCCAAATGCCACCACAACTCTTCCTGCACAATTCAAACAAAGAACACCCATGTACAACAGTAACTCTAATCCACCTGCAGCTACACCTACCTCACCCCTAACACCTACCACACCTCCTGCCATTTCCCCTGCAGCACAAGCACCACAAGTGGCCCCCCAAACTCAGCAACAGCCACCACCCAAAAAAAGCCTCTCTCTCACAGTAAGTAAAACCAGGTTCTTTTTGACTGATGCTTTTTATGTGAAATGGAAAATGCAAATCTTCATGATTGATCTTGTTTAGTATATTGGCAATTTCCGGCCTTTGGAATATGGCCTAGTGCTGGACTTGGTAGAGTAGAGTTAATGGTTGGACTCGATGATCTTAAAGGTCTTTTTCAACCTAAGTGATTTTATGAAGTGATTGAGGCTGCATTTCTGTACTGTGTCCAGTTCTGGAGCCCTCAACATAAGAAGGACACATGGAGCTCCTGGAGAAAGTCCAGAGAAGGGCCACGAAGATGATCAGAGGACTGGAGCAGCTCTCCTATGAGGACAGACTGAGAGAGTTGGGGTTGTTCAGCCTGGAGAAGAAAAGGCTCCAGGGAGACCTTATAGCACCTTCCAGTACCTGAAGGGGCTACAGGAAAGCTGGGGAGGGGCTTTTTACAAGGGCTTGTAGTGAGAGGACAAGGGATAATGGATCAAAACTGGCAGAGGGGAGATTTAGGTTAGACATTAGGAGGAAATTCTTCAGTGTGAGAGTGTTGAGACACTGGAACAGGTTGCACAGGGAAGTTGTGGATGCCCCATCCCTGGAAGTGTTCAAGGCCAGGTTGGATGGAGCTCTGAGCAACCTGGTCTAGTGTCCCTGCCCATGCAGAAGGTTTGAAACGAGATGATCTTCAAGGTCCCTTCCAACTCAAACCATCTATAATAATTAAAATACTTTGTGGCTTTGTTAGCATTGCTGTCTTAAAAATGTTAATCACAACATTTTTAGTTGAGCAGTGTTAATGTTAGAGTAAGATGTCTTTACTGCTATTTATTATGGAAAATAATGTGTTACTCTTCACAAAGAATTTTGGGAGCTGTTGCCTAGCCAATTACATGTAAGCTGCTAAAAAGGATCCTGTCATTGCCATGGCAGAAGAAAATAAATGAATAGATTATTCTAAAGTGAAAGCCTTTTTTTCTTGATCCCCCCACTCCCCCCATTACATATCTTTTAAAGCCTTAAAGTGGGGAGGAAACTAAACAGCAATTGCTTATGTCCTGAAGCTTCCTATTGCTGGTATATTGGTATATATTATACGCATGCTTGAAGTTAAGCAGGTAACTAATTCAAGATGCAGCTGATTTGAAGACTTTGCTAAGCACATCTGTAAGCCTGGCTTGACAGATCTGAATTTATAAGAAGCTGGGTGACTTCCTGAGTACCTCAACTCCATTATTAAAGAAGAAAAATTCCTGTGAAATTATTGCAAGGCGGTGTTTGGACTGTAGAAAAAGCATTGAGTTTTTTCTGCTCTTTTCCTAATGTCATAAAGAACACAAAATTGGAAATGTAAACGTTAAGTCTCCTAATATATATTTCTGTAACTATCTAAAGGTGGGGTTTTTCCTTTCAGAATTGAGTTGTCACTGCTGTGTTAGGTGTAGGCATTAAAGAAGAAAAGCCTTGAGGTTAAGGCTTTTTTTCATTTACTTTCTGTAGGTCTACAAACTTTCACGCTCCTCTTATGCTTGTCTGTCTGTATTAATATGGTACCTCTTGGCAGTGTTTTCTCCACTGGAATTCATATTTGTTGTATCTGTTGCAGAGGGAGCAAATGTATGCTGCACAGGAAATGTTCAAGACTGCGAACAAAGTTACAAGGCCAGAAAAGGCTCTTATACTTGGATTCATGGCAGGATCCAGAGGCATGTATTGAGACTAATTTAGCTTGCTTTTGAATACCCAAATCTGAAATACAGCTTAGCATTTCTAAACGTGCATGTGTGAGTGCAGGACTCTTGCTTCAGCTTTATTCTGAATGTACTGGACTCTGTTTTACTCTGGACTGTATGTAGTTTTATGGATTACAGTTCTAACTACCTGGAAAGTCTTCAGAGTCTATTTCCAGTAAGTCAGTCTGTCAGAGCAGCTGCTAAACACAGTATCTGTGTAACTGAACACATGTAGTATTGTGGCTGAGGGGTTGAGGAGAAACAAGGCAGCCAGCCAGAATTGTGATCAGACTGGTTAGGTCCTAGTAGTCTGTCTAGAAGACCAATGAATGTTAAGTTCTTTCGTGGCAAGTTGAGGTGCAAGTTGTGTGGTACAGAGCCTCTTTGCTAATTGCTACATTTCCAATGCTAAGGAACTGTTTTGTTGGAGACTTTAGGAAACCACAGGTGCTGCGAAACACAGGGAGATAAGCTGCCTCATAGCTAGATCCTGTAATATATTGGCCTGGATAGACCAAAGCTGTTTTACTCAGAAGATTATCAGGTGTAAGATGAGAAAGAGCTTAAGAGTCCTTAAGTGAACTCTATCATCTGTACTAGCTCTGGTTTCTAATTTACTGCTTGAAGGCTCTTATCACTGGAGTGTTGCAGCCTAAATGTGGCTCACACACTTGGATTAGTGCAATGTGTTATTGAAGATGACCAGGGCAGAGTTACTGTGATGATTCCTGGGCTTTAAGAAAGTTTTAAGTCTCTTGCATTTAATGGTGGTGGTCTTAGTACTAGACACTGCTTCTAATTGCAGTAGGAGGATGTGCTTTAATATCTAAGTGGACAGTTTTTTGTAATGCAAGGTAAAATGTGTAAGTGTGCATGTGTATGTGCTATATATATATTCACATATGCATATATAGATAAGTATATAACAATATTAATTCCTTCAGTAATAACATAATTACCTTCTGAAGGCTGGGTAAATAACTGCCAACTGTGATATTCTTGAGCTTCCTGAGTGTCAATTCCAGTACCCTGAAATGCAACATTCAGTAATTCTGCTGGAATGGAACTCTGTTGTGGATGGGTGATTTCAGTGGAGCTGTTTGGGTTTCCAGAGAAGCTGAACACTGTTGAGGCTTTTAACTCCAAAATGTATACCAAATAAAGTGCTTCTGGTAGTTCAGGTTTACCAGCTCCCATTTCAATATAAGCTTCTCTTACGGTTCCTGAGGCAGACAGAAATTACGTTAGCTGTTGTTCTTCCAGTTACTTTAGCCTTGGTGTTCATCTTTCAGGGTCTGGTTTCATTATGCTTAAACTCAGTCGGTGTTGTATGGAGGAAGATCTATGTGTGGCTTTGTGTATTGGTGACATTACTTGCTCAGTTTTGGGTTTGGGGTTTGTTTCTTGGGTTTAGAGGGTTTTTTTCAGCATAAGGTTTAAAATCTCCATCAAATGCTCTTTACATTTTCTAATACAGTACTGAAATGTATCATTTGTTCCTTTTTTTGTTTTCACAGAGAATCCTTGCCAAGAGCAAGGTGATATCATTCAAATTAAACTTAGCGAGCATACAGAAGATTTACCAAAGGCAGATGGCACTGGCAGCACCACAATGTTGGTTGATACAGTCTTTGAAATGAACTATGCTACTGGTGAATGGACCAGATTCAAGAAGTACAAACCTATAACTAACGTTTCCTAAGAGATGCAGCAACAGCAGACTGGACCAAATCAAGCTTAGAGTCAACCAGCTCATAGAGTATGACAACTGTACAAAACAGCATTCATGTAAACGTTTCTTATTGCCCTCCAGAGCAGAAGTTGTGGGTCTTCAATCTAACTGGGCGCAGTGAACACAGAAGATGGTGTCAAACTTTTTTTTCTTTCTTTTTAAATCTTGGGAGAAGGAAACATGATCTTGGGGTAGAAAGTTGTTGTTGTGTTTGTTTTCCCGCAGTTCAAGATGCTGGAAGGAGATCACAACTGAAAGAATAGAGATGGGAGCAGTTTACTTCTGAGTACCAGAAGGAAAGTCTACTGCACAGTCATTCATGGTTTACCATTTAAACAAGGGCACAGGTCTTTATTGTAAAAATATTTTCTTCGGCTACGTGAGTTCTATTGTAAGAATAGACATTTAAAGCACTACTGGTCAGTGCTTAATTATTTTGTAATTCAGCTGCAGTATAACTAAATATTGCAGGTGGTAGGTGTCCAGTGTCTAATGGTACCCACTGTATGTTTAGCTTATTTATGCTTGGGTCATAGGATGGGATTGAGCAGCTTTGTTAACTTGCTATATTGTCAATGTCAATGCCCGGCATGAGTGAATCTATATTTGGCATCATTTGATATAAAGAGAAACTGAGTATCGTAACTTTCTGAAGAAAAAAAAAGGGCAAAATTAAAAAAAAAGAAAAGTAGTGGTGGCGTGTCACTGCCTGTAAGTGATAGCTCTTTACCATGTAAGTCTTAGGGTGGATGTTGATCTGTGGCTCTTGCATGGCAAACCCCTTGAACAGAACAAATTACCTGGGAGGAAGTGATACTATTACATCTCAAGACCAGTTGCAGTTTAATTTAAAAATGGCTCTAGAAATAGAGATGGTTGGGGAGATCTGTTGTCTTCAGGCAATGTTAGTTTACGTTTGATTGAGCAGTCATGAGGCACTTGATGGCCAAGCCCTGATCCAAACAGTTTTGAATGGCTGTAGTTGTGGTTCTTACCAGTGTAGTTAGATGGGTATAATCACTAATGTGGCCACAATTATACTGGCATATAAATGTGCCTTGTACTTGCCCCCTTCTAGTAGAAGCACATTTTAATCTTTATAACTGTGTTCACACCACTGGTATGATCTGGCTTTAATTGTGCAAATGAAGCTTTTATTTGTTGAGAGGGTTTACGGCCATAGTTTGGGATTAATCGTTTGGAGACTTGGCTTCATCACTCAAAGGAGATTTGGATTAAATGTCTGGTTTCTGCCAGTGCTTGTATGTGGAGCTGTGCTTGGTTGGGAATGGTGCGTAGAAGGAAGAAATACAAAGATGAGTAGCTCAGTGGTGGTTTGGTGCTGAGGAGGTACCTGGGGGCTGACTAGAGGTTCCTGTTAAAGTAGAACTCTTAGGACAAAATGAGGCTATTTTCTCTTTTCCTGAAAAGAAAGCAGACCAAATCCCATACATACACTTTTATACTAACGAAGATGCTTAGATGATTGATTAGAGTCTTTTTGTGTTTGGGAATTTTTATTGCATTTTATTTTTAGTTTTTCAAACAAATTATCCAACAGGACAGGGCAAGTATAAATAATAAGAAAATCTGTGTTCTACGGTGTTTTAAGATGTGACCAAAAGTATAGATTTCTTAATTTTATTTAAGCAAATATACAGAATGTTCTAGCTCCTGTAGCAGGCAAGTTACTTGGTGGTTCCTGCTACCATTACAGAGTGTTGTGCATGTATTAGTGTGAAAGTTACTGGAGTAATCATCACACTGGGGACTCTCCTCCACATAATTATCCCATTTCAGACGCAGTGTAGATTGTGATTCTGATTGTGAGTTTTCTTTAAACACCTAGAAACCAGCCTGACAAATGAGGAGTAGTGGGTTTTAGTGTTTAGAATGAGTTCACTATAAATGCATCTTCATGGTTATAACTTATTGGTTATGGTATGTTACACAGTAAGGGCTAACAATAGAATATGAAAGTATTCGTCTTTTGAAAGAAAGGTTGAAAGAAAAGTGACATTCCTTTTCTTGTCTGTATTCAGATTTTTAAAGTTTTCTTGTGATGACCAGTTTTCTGTCAACACATATAATACTTCTGTCTTAACTGTTCCTGCTGGCTAGATAAGCTGCAAGTACCAAATACAGTTTTTAAGAAAGAACTTTTAGAAAATTGGCTGACTTGAAGGGCAGATACTGCCATTGTAAATTGTTGATGCAAGACTCTGAAATTCAGTAGTGATCAGTAGCTGCTGTGTGATGGCTCTTTTGGTCTACTTGAGATTGATGGGGGTCCCTCACTGAACTTTCTTAGTCTACAGAAGTCTGTGTTTCAGACCTGTGCAGTGGGAATGGAGGCAGCTGTCCCTCCCCTTTTCAAGCAGCTCTTCTAGAGTGCAGTGGAATTACTTGAGTGCAGTAGTGTGTAGGAGGCTTAACCATGCTGCTACCTATTTGTATTTGCTGCATAACAAAGGTGGTCTCCAGGCCTGTTTGTCTAGTCAGTTGTATACAATAAATTGAAATTTTAAATAGGAGTGTAGTATATTTTTAATTCAGTTAAGTCATTAGGGTGGGACAATGTAACACTGCAAAAATAAAGTGATTTTTTTAAAGTGATTTTATGACCCCCAATACCAGAGCATTACTTCAACTTGATGAATCTAGAAAGTTGGTTTTTTTAACTGCCTAAAGAAAGGGAAGTTTTTGCAACATTGTTAAAATGATATAGTAAGAAGTACAGCTACATGGAGTTCTTTGGTTAAGAGAATGAGATTGTGGAACCAGTGACCTGAAAGTAGGGATAATGCCAGACAATTCAGAAGGGGCAGCATCAGCATTTAAATTCCAAAATAATGGAATTGTTACATACAGGACAAAATTTGGCCCTGGAACTTAATATTTTTTTTGTCTTGAATATTCAGTCACTTGGATGTTAGCTGGATTCCGTTCAGTGGGGCTCAACATGTGCTGTAAGATTTAACAACAACGCTTGTTGACTCTCGAATAACTTGCAGATGTACTGACAAATTGACCAGAGTAGTAGTTTCGAGTTTTAAGAAAACTTTGTGTTCTTTCCTCCTTCCGTTTATCCAAGCATAAAGTTTTAGGAAATAGCAAGCCTAAACTTCCCAAGTGCACTACTGCACCTTGGCAAGGAAGGATGTCCCAGCTTCTCTTGCCCTTGCAACTGTCTGTGCAGCCTAGGCTTGATATGAATTGGCTTATTTGATTTTGGGAGTTGAATACTGGAGAAGGAAGCAATGAAAGTGGCTTGTGTTTTTCCCTGTCCTGTGCAAACTTTTTGTTCTTAGAGGAGAAAGAGCACAGACATGCCTATGCAGGCTTCTTTAACAACTAGTCCTGCAGCAAAATGCTGGATTTCTTTAGGCTCCATTTTCTTTAATGAGTGCCATGAGAGACCAGAAAGAGTGAAATGAGTGTAATAAAGGTGAGCCCAAGGAGGATGCTGAACAGGAGTTCTGGTCATAGATTCCATCTTTCTTTTTGACAGAACATTATATTCTACTCTAGTGTTCTGTAGTTATCTCCATACAAAAGACTCTAGGCTTAGTACGGTTAACACTAGTATTGGGCTAGTATTTTGTGGGTTAACTTGATTTTCATTGGTAGCTTTGCCATTTACTATTTTGGTTAAATACCACAGGATATGGTGCAATGAGGAGGAGCCTTTGGTAGTTGCTTCACATCTCTGTGTGAAATTGGTCACTTCCCTCGCTAAGTTGTCAAAGTGCAGACCACTTGTTTAGATGAAGTCTGAGACTTTGACATTGTACAGTTTGAGTGAATCACATTTTCATAGTAAGATCTGACTGAAAAAAAAAAAGACTAAAAAATGTTAAGCCAGAGCCCTCTGGGAATCTGGTGCCTTTAAGAAGAACTGTCATTTTGTAAAATGTTACATCTATAGCATAGCCCGTATGTTTTCTATTGTTTTTTTTTGTACAGTTGTAAATTCAAATTATTCTGTCTTTGGGTACGTATTTTCAGTGTAATACAATATGTATAATAAAGATTTAGATTTTTCTAAGGAAATGGACTGATACTCTTTTCAATAATCAAGTCATATTGTACTAACAGTTGAATTGGTGATGAGCACCACTAGCCTGAGACCAAACAGCCAAATTGCATGATAATGTGTCTCCATTTTAGGTTTATGTCATATTACTTCTGTAGGTGCATTTCAAAGTTGATAGATGCTGGTTTTGCTAGTTTTGTGAGTAGGAGGTGGTACCAAAATACCTACTTCTGCTTTCTGGGTGGATTTGCTGAAAACTAATCAACCTTGGATGATGTGTCCCCACAACATGTGGAAGTGCATATCCTGAAGCTCTGGAGCCACAGCATAGACCTGATGGTACAAGGAAGGTATGCCATGCATGCCTTCTGTGTGGATGGCCCACAAGGTACGTATGAAAGTGTGGAATAAACACTATTTTTAGTGCCTTCTTTAGCAGAGCTACAGTGATGTTGGCTTCTCTCAATTTTAGAGTGCTGTGGAAGATGGGTAGGATTTTGTTGGTAGTTAGTGTTGCTTTTTTTTTTTCAGAAACTTTTCATGCTCTGACATCCTGTTTCTATGGTGTGATTTATCTTGTGATAAACATGAAGCCTTATCTTAAAATGTTGAATTACATGGATGTGTGTGATGGGCCTCATTGCAATTTTCTTATGTACAGCTGTGTGACATGGCTCTGTTACACTTGCCTGTGCTGGTGCAGTGCCAGACATAGTCTGAGGTTTTTCTGTTCTGTGTTGCATCAACCTTATCAAATAGCTGGGAAGGGAATTTGGTTCTGGGTCAACTGCTCTGGTAGAAGGGTAGAACATAGGTCTTTTTGAAAAATATTTCAGTCTGGGAAACATTTCAGTCTTTCTTCTGCAAAGACCTTGGTGATATCCATTAAAAGCTGTCCTACTGAGTTATAAACTGATTCTGTTTTCTGTGTCCTCTATGATACAGTGCCTGTGAAATCCTCTTCCTGAAGTATTTTGGCTTATTGTCTTGCAGACCATCCACTACCCTTTCAGCATTCCTAAAGTTTGAGACCAGGGGAACTCGTAGTTGGAGTTGTAGACATACTAGGTGATCTATCATATCTGAGCCACCAAGGTAAGAAGTGTTGGCAGAGCAGTTCTCCATGCCTTTATTTTTGATGGCTTTCAGCCATCAAAAACTAATGTATATGGGAATAAAAATGTAAGAATATTGAATATATAAGAATATATGAGAATTAATATATAGGAATGAATGTATATATAAGAACCATGCCTTGAAGGAAAAGGCAAGATGCCTTACCTTGAGCTTCTTTGAGCTACGTATTGATGAATGCATTTCCCCTTCTGCAGAGTGGTTCTTTTGGATCAGGGTTTGAATCCAGTAGAGCTTGGAGCACTGTAAGAAGCCCCAGTCACAGAATCATTCTGGTTGGAAAAGACCTTTAAGATCATTGAGTCCAACCATTAACCTAACTCTACCAAGTCCTGTGCTAAACCATGTCTCTAGGCACCACATCTACATGTCTTTTAAACACCTCTAGGGATGGTGATTCAACCACCCCCCTGGGCACCCTGTTCCAATGTTTAATGAGCCTTTCAGTGAAGACGGTTCCTCTAATATCTAATCTAAACCTCCCCTGGCACAACTTGAGGACATTTTTTCATGTCCTGTTGCATGTTACTAGGGAGAGGAGACTGACCCCACCCCCCCCCTCCAGCCTCCTCTCAGGTAGTTGTCAAGAGTGAGAAAGTCTCCCCTCAGCCTCCTTTTCCTCAGCCTAAACAATCCAAGGTCCCTCAGACACTCGTCGTAAGACTTGTTCTCCAGACCAGCTTTGTTGCCCTTGTCTGGACTTGCTCCAGCACCTCAATGTCCTTGTTGTAGTGGGGGGCCCAAAACTGGACACAGTACTCGAGATGCAGCCTTACCAGTGCTGAGTATGGGGGGACAGTAACATTCCCATCCTTTCATATGTGCTGGTTTTTTGTGAAGGAGGCAGGGTGTGGGCGTGTTCGGGGAGTTCCTGCTAGAAAACCAACATCTCCAGCTCTTGGATGTTCAGAGGTTTAAATCCCCACAGGACATACAAAAATACAGGCAATGTGTCAGAGTTTCCAGTTGTTGATGAGTGACCTTCCTGCCTAGGTAATGCCAAGTGACTGATAAGCTTCAACTGATCCTAGGGAGCTGCATTTCAGATAACCACACTTACTCCTTTCTATGTAATTAAATCATGCTTTTCTTTTGTTTATTCTGCTCTAGTGCAGCTGACCAGTTTGTATAATTTTTTTGGTTTTGCCTAGAGCACTAGATAGGTTTTATCCTGCATCTTTAACACTGCACCCAAGATACACTGGTTCATTTTGGAGTTCTTCACATTTTAAGACCCTTTTTTTTACTGATGGGGACTAATTAAGAATTAAATGTTCAGAGCTGCTTGTCATGCCTTTGGTTGGATAAACCAGCAGATGTCTGCTGCAGTACTACACCTTTCATTTGGCTATCTCTACACATTATTTTATTGCTTTTATTTTACAACTTTTACTATTTTTTATTATTCCCTCTAAATCCAAGTCCAGAACAAATTTTAAAAAAAAAAGTTAACATGTTTCTGACTGTAATAACTTTTTTAATACTTCAGTTCCTCCAGCTCCTTTTTGCAGGTGTTGTTATTCCATCTACACCACACCGCTGATAAAGATTTCTGTTGGTCCAGTTTGAGAAGAGCAGTACTACCTTTAGTTAAGCCGGTTTTAGACTTGATTGAAACGGTAATGTGTCCTCGGTCCCCAAAGCTGTGGTGCCATCATGTGGCCGTTTGCTCAGGTACAGGTTTTAATGTCTGTCCAGAGCACGGAAATGTCTGCGTTCCTTCAGGAGCACTGACAGCTTTGATTTGCTTTTTTATTTCTGGCCTATCTAGAAGTGTCTTGGCCCTCCTCCTGGGCACAAAGCTGTTTTCAGTATCGTTCAGGAGCAGCACAGTATGGCAGAACTTCATACCTGGAATGAAGGCAACTCCTGGTGGTCTCTTCCTACTTACTGAGTTCAAGATCTGCCTAGATCTGTTAAAGAGTTTTGGTCGTAATTCTGTAGCAAAGGTGGTCGTGACTGGGAGGCTCATCCACTTCCTGTGCTCATAATGGCTTTGCAGGTAAGCTACAGAATAAGGTGAGTTTACTTTTCTGACTTGTGGACTGCTGACTGGCTGCTCGACTTGCATTCCTAAAGTCTTGGCTCCTGTGCTGCTTTATGAGAGTTAATTTATATACTAGGGACTTGGAAGTTCCTTGCATCTGAAAGGGGGTTCTGGATTCCCAGTAGCTTCACAACCCAAGCCCACAGGGTAGTGTATTCATGGGTGGCAGTAACGATTCAGTGGGTTTTTTTTTCTGTAACTGGCTCCTCTTTATGTATCCGGGTTTTGGTGTGTGCTGCAAGCTTCTTTGTTTAAGAAAAGCTATTTTCTATTAAAAGCACCTGTCAGAAGCCAGCCTGCAGTCTGTCTGACTATCTTGCTCTTTCCCAGGCAAAGTGCAGCCCAGCCCCCCAGGTAGTAGCTCAGCAACAGGGTGCAAATTGGGAACACGCTGCCAAAGGACCCTAGTATGTCAAATAGCTGGATGCAGTACACCAAAGAGCATATTTTCCCTCAGCATAGTGGAGACCAAGATAGTTTTGTGGTAGCTTGCTCAGCTTGGAGCATGACAGGTCATTTGGCACTGCAGCAAGTCTGTTAAGCTTGGGACCCCAGCAGTGACAGTGGAGTGGTGGATAATCACGGGAAGAGCCTAAGGATACAAAAATGAAGTCTTTCTGCTCTTATCTGCTGGCAGTTAATAGGGACTTTGTGACCTTACAGGTTCACCCCATACCTGTTGCCATTTTCAGGCTGACAGATATGTCCATCCACTCTCAGCATTCCCCTCGTTTTCACCATCCTCACTGTAGGTGGGACCTGACCAGGGGGTTTTCACCCCCACAGCACTTGCCATCACATCCCAGTTAATAAAAGCTGGGGTGGTGGTGACTCATGCATGGAGCTCACACTGGACACTGCAGCAAGGGCTGGTGTTTGAGATACTCTTTGCTCAGGGTTTTTAATTAAGTAGCTGTCCTTGTAGATGGCCAGGTCACTTGGGTGTCTAACACCCGGGTGACTTGCAGCCAGTTGATGCACAGTCATGGGCTGGCCCTCAGATTTGTAATGCCTGGATAGCTCAGAAATCCAAGTCTGCCCTCAGCGGCTGAAATGCCTAATGGCAGTTGCTGTATTTGTCCAACGGGGGTGGAGGCGTGGTTCCAGGCAGCCTTGAACAACAGTTGCCCTCTCCAGGCTAGGCAATGTGTGAGAGTTGATACTAACCACGTTCTTGGGGGAAACATCACTGCTGCTGCCACTGCCCTGTAAGGAGCCAGCCAAGCTTTGAGAAACCCCCAGGGCAGGGGCAATGTCTGGTTTGCTTGGGAACAGTAGGTTCACCACCCATGGAAGAAGAACCAAACTGACAGGAAAAGAGCCCTGTGCCAGTCCAGGATGTAGCTTTTGATCAGTTATGACACTGTGAACCAACTAGCAAAAGCATTTAATCTCAACAGAGACAAGCTAGGGCAGGTCAGGAGTTTGTAAATTAACGTATTTGAGCTTCTCTGCCCTGAAGTGGCATCAGACTTGTCCTGTAGGAAGAGTATTTTCAACTTGCCCTGTTGCTAAAACAATTGAGAGGAAAGCAGTCTGCCTCACTGTTCAGCTGCACTCTGGTTGCTCGTCCAAGAAGGGGTTTTGAGGGCATGGAAAGGGGTTTAAGATGGAATTTCTCTCTTTTCCACGCATCAGGCCGAGACTCACAAGTGAACGTATTGTCCCACTGGTGAGTGTCAGCATCCAGTTCTCATGTGCTTTTCCAGTGTGTGTGAGGGGGGGAATGTGTGCTGCAGCTGCTATGGAAATGGACAGCTTGCTTTTGGGGCTTCAGGAAATAGGGAAGACCCACAAATGAGGGATTCAGTGTGGTCTGGAGGGGACTGATCTGGCATTAGTGCCTCTAAGGGAATGAATCTCACTGGATAGTTGCTGGCAGTATTTTATCAGCGCACAGGGCTGCTCCATCTTACAACGATGCCTACGCAGAAGTTGTCCACCACTGGAGACCCTCAGCCCACTGGCTGGGCTGCTGAATGGGTGGTTCCACACAGGTCTGGGTGGACCAGGTTGTTGTGTTATTTACACAGACTGAGATCAAACGTTGTGGGCAGAGCCTTGTAAATCCTATACAGCCAAGGTGAGAAAGGAAGGACAGACCTCCATCCCTGCCTTGCCCTGAGCAGTTGGGCAGCATCTCTGCAAGGGGCTGCTTGTGCAGAGCTGCAAAGCTGCAGGGACTGAGTGCTGGGCCTGGGACTGTGTGCTTAAGTCTGATACTTTGCTTGCTAGCAGGGGGTTATTCAGGTCAAGGTTGTATTTGACAGTGGGAAGCCAGCAGGTCACTGACTGACCTATGCTCAGCCAAACTGGTGTTACCAGAGTCAAGGAGGCTGCCCTGTCCCTCTGCAGCTACCATGAGGCATGTTAGCATCAACAGACCATTGCTGCTGGAGACAGAAGGACACAAGAGTGTCCCCAGAGAAGGTCCTTGGGCAGGAATGAACAGGTGCTTGCATCTCCTGTAGCAGAGGCTGTACCTCGCCATGCAGGAAATGCTGCTGGGCTGCACAGGCACTGATTGTGTGAGAAGCCTTCCCTTGCACAACCTTCTGGTCCATGTGGTGGCCATGCAATGTGGGGGAGCAACCACACGTGCAGCACGGTGCTGTCAGGGCACTATGGATGATGCCATACTGGTCCTACCTGGGCCACTGTGAGGAAAGCTTGGGGGTTTGGATTAGAGCATGCTAATGGCTCACTGTGTTGAGCCCTTCGGAGGATTTTGGAGCACAAAAGATGTGGGCAGTGCATGACAGTGCCTGATCTACTTGTTGGACGTGTGGTGGGGTGGGCTCTGCATCTTGAGCATCCACAGTCCTACAGGAGTAGCCCCCTGGAATTTAGGGGGAGATGTCACATAGATAAGATGTGGCATTCAGCCATACATGAAAGAAGATCCTCTGTTGCAGTGGAGGCTCAGCAGCGGGAAATGGGGGGGGACCTTTCAAAGCAAGACTGCAAGGTGACGAAACCATGGGAACATCTGTGTCCTTGGCCAGCACGGGTACTGCCAGCCTCAGGGCATGAACAGCAAGCAGGATAGCCACTAGATAACCTGTGGAAAAGAGCATGGGGCCTTGCTAAACTTCCTGCCTTCACCTCAAAATCATCGTCATCAGGATTGTTGAGTTTGATACTGGTCACAAGAACTTGATGCATCAAGTTGGACATCTTGCGGGCAATAATGAGGGAGTTAAAGGCTGAGGGGGAAAGCTCTACGCTCACCAGAGGGTGAATTTTGTTTATGGCATGGTTGGTCTCAGTTAAAATGGAAGCTGCACTGAACTGTGGGCTCTTCTGGGGTTGTTTTTCTTCTTGTTTTGCTTCTTGCAGGAAATCCTGGGTGTCTAAAAAATGAAATCCTTTCACTTGATGAGGTCACGGGGCCTGGCCAGCAGCCAGGCACAGGGCTCCCACGTGGCTCTGCCGGTTCCTCTCTACCAGCCCAGTGCTTCCTCCAGGACTCTTCCTTTGCCTGTACTTCTGCATGCCACGACAAGAGGCTTAGATTTGCTCTTCTGCTCAACATGTAATTTGCACTGCACTTTGAGAAGGCCAGTAACATCTTAAGACCTGTTGCAGTCTCTGAATATAAAACCACCTTTTGTTGGGGGGAGGTTGACTTCACTAAGCCGCATGATCAGAGTCAGGTGACAATATTGGGCACAAAACCGGAGGAGAATAAACAGTTGGGTGTAGGAGATTAGCTGCTGATCCTGCCTTTTGACAAACTTACTCCTCAGGGAAAAATGAGTGCCTGGCCCTCTCCTCTGCTTTGGACCTTAACCATGGCGTGTTTAACAGGTAAGTCCTCCTAAAGTGATGTTTCTCTTCTCTGGCTGAGCACAGAGGTGGGTAAAGCTGTTAACGGGCTTATGAAAGCACTGGGCTTCACCATTTTGGGGTGCTGCAGAAGGGCAGGGCAAGAGAGGGGGAGGGAAGGCAGAGAAGGAACTAAGTGTTGAAAGAGATGTAGTATTGGAAGCAGGCTGAACATTCCAAGGATAAACGTTTGTTTTTCCAAGAAAGAAAAAAAAGACGGGAGGAAAAATAGAGCCCTATTACTTACTTTGCATGTTGAGGAATTGCAGTGGCCTCTTTGTGGCTTTATCTTAAACATCAAGGAACACTTCCTTGGGCTGTTTTGGTAACTGGGTCTTTGTAAGAAAGCGTATGTAAAAATGCCCGAATAATTTTGTAATCATGCCTTCATCTGCTCCTCTCCTTGTTCTTCTCATCCTTTTGTACTGCTTAGCTATTAAAAAAAAAAAAATCTGTATTCTTAGCATTAATATTTTTGCTATGTGGGATCTGCAAAACTTGTTGCACTTCAGGTCATGTATCTTCCGGAGCAAGTCTGGCCACATGCAACTGGAAGGTGAACTTGGGGTGAGGTGCTGCCCTGCTCCCTTCTCACCAAAGCCCACCTGCACTCTGGGGATCAGGGGCTGCCAGAGGCCCTGCAGCTTCCCTTTTTTTTTTTTTTTTGAGTATGAACCCAACAGCCCTATTAGAACAATTTGCATTTAATGGAGTTCCTTGGCCAGGGGCAAAACTGCTTAAAGCAATTAGCTGGTGAGCCTCACCTTAGCTGTGTGCATCCAGGGCAGCCTGAGCAAGTAGCAAGGTGCCAACCATAGTCTGGCACTCTCCTGGAAATAAACAGTTTGGGGAAACTCCGTTTCAGGAGCCAATTATTCTCCTTTTGAATTCACCAAAGGTGATGATTATCTTCACCTAGATCTGTAACTATTGACTTGGCCGTGTTTTGTTTGGCTCAAAGGGTTAGTTTTTCAGAATGGCAGGCTGTGCAGTTGTGCAAGACTGAAGGAATTAAAAAAATAAGGGAGTGTCCATCCTCTTTCTGCATGTTTTGAGTTCTCAGCCAGTGTCTGTCTGCCTTGCAAGCCAGTGGGGCTGCCGGCCTTGTCAGTCAGGAACGATTAGCTCTGTAGTTAAGAGTTCAGTAAATTTCCCCAACATCCTTAAGGCTCTTTTACTGAAACATCATGTCCATCCTTGACGTGTCCCTGGAGAAACTTTTGTTAATTCACAGTGTCCTCCCAAAAAAAAAGCTGCTAGGAAAATCACTGCTCCTTGGAGTAGACAGTGTAAGTGCAGGAGAGAAAATGGTCTGAATCTACGGTTGTTTGAGTATTGTTTTTTCACACGGGTGGTATCATAACTGGTAAAACACAACACTATGCATTTTTACTAGGTGCTCAAAACTTTTTTCCAGCCTGCCTCCTTGGTTTTTTTTCTCCAGAAGTAATTTAAAGGAATTTATGAAGCACTGGCTGCTGAAGTCTATTGATGACTACTAAAAGTTTTGCAAGCATGTCTTTAATGACTGTTTTAGTAACATGCTTTGATAAGATAGCCATTAAAAAAAAATAAATCTGTCTTAACAGTATTACCATTTAACACCAGAACCAACCAACCAATGAAAGCTTGCAAAGGGGCAATGTCCAACTAAAAAGTATTGTTAAAAAACAAAAAATTCACGCCACTGTGTGCAGTCCAAGGTGTTTAAGTCCCCTGCAGTGTCTCTGGCTGGTAGAGCTGAGTAAATGTTGGGGACAAGCTGCTCTTGGAGATCAGACTTTGATCCCAGTGGTCCTTCTGAAAGCTTTTCCCAAGAGAACTTGACAGTGCCTTTGACTTACAGCTGGTGTTTACTTTGAGATTAGTTTAATAAAAATCAGGACTGACTTGGCTCATTGCCAGACTGGAAGAAAGAGCAGCAGACTGACTTCAGCCCTTCAGGCAGGTGAAGCAGACAAGAGGCATCTCCAGGTCACTTGGATTTGGGTCTGAGGTAAACAAATATGCCACAAAACAATCACTGTGAAATTCAGCCTCTTGTTTTGGGGGCTTCAGTAGGAAAATGTGGGCAGTGGCCCAGATGACTGGTTGTTTATCTGCTGCCTTGCCCAGTAGTTAGGGAAAGATGGGGTTTTGCACTCTGGAGTACAAAGCAGGCAGTATGCAGCAGGAGGGAGCACCCCCAACGGGCTCTACCCATGTGATCACAACTTTGTAAGGACTCTTTTATTCGGTGTCCTCATCTTAGAGGTTTAACTGGATGTAGTAGTCAGCTTGGTCTGTGTGGTGGTAGTGTTTGTACCACAGCAGTGCGAAGCACTGATACCCATGGTGCCCAGCCTCATGTGGAGTAGCCCAAATTGAGAGAGAAAGCAAAGGCTGGGGGAGAACTAGGCTTGGGAAAGAGCCTGCAGGGACCTGTGGGTCTGCAGCCACCTGCTGCTTGTGCCACCACCACTCAAAGGTGTGATCCCTCCGAGTCTGCAGCTTCTCATCCTGCTTATGTCCTTCCTCACCTGTATCTTGCTGTCAGATGTCAGCTGGGCTCTTTGGGCTCCTTGAAACCCATGTTAAAGTGGTTTGTTTTTATAAAATAGTCCTTTTTTTTTTTTTTCTCTGCCTATGGCCCCTTGATTTCAGCAGGTCCTCTTGATGTGGTGGCTAAGCAGATGTGTGCTGGTTGTGGGCATGCAGGCACCATGTTATCAGCAACAGTCACCTACTGATGCTGTATGAAGTTGGGTGTTTTCAAGCTGCAGTTGCTTTAAAGCAAATCCCTGCCCTGAGCCTCTGACCCAAGCTGATGTGACAGGTTCTGTGGCAGAGGCTGCCTATTTTTGTTTTTTTGCTTTGATTTGTTTGCTTAATACTACACTGCTAAATTAAAAGCAACTTTCTGCTTTTCATGTTTAGTTCTATGGATCTCTCTTCTGTTTGGAGACTGGAAGACATCCCCCATGGTTGTGTGCTGAGAGATGGCTTTCACCAGCAGATAGCATTTCAGTCCACTGTGTACCACAGCCAAACAACTTCAACTGCAGTAATACCCCTTTTCTCTGAAGATTACAGCTGTCCCACTCTGACAGGGGGGGATTTCAGAATCAAAGCAAGTCTTGGCCTGCAGGTTCCCTTCTGGTCACTGGATTTATCTTCAGAACAGCTTAAAAAAGAAAAAAATAAATCCCAAACCCATGACTTTTATGTGCTGATCCGTTTAATGGAGATGGGATAAAACAGCCAGCTACTTGACAAGCATCTTAAATCAGATTGTCATGGGATCTCAGGGTAAACTGTCTTGAGCTGCCACTAACAAAATCAAGTGTTTCAGGCAATTCTCACACCATTTTATCTAGGAGAGTCAGATGTCCTGGACATTGTCATCTACTGACTTCTGGCCCCACAATGCTCTAATTTATTTCCTTGATAAGTCTCTCGTGTGCCAGGATGCTCAGATGCTGCTAATGCTGTTTGCCTCCTTGCTTCTGTAGTGCTCTGTAATGGACTGTAGCAGAAGGGAGCTTCTGGATATTGAGCAAGGATACACTGGTGAAAACAGTTGGTAAAGACCTAAAGAGAAGCCTCCATTGAAGGGAGAACAATAATTTGGCCACTAATTATGCTTTTTCCTCTCTTAGGTATTGCTTTAGGCCAGACAACAACCATCCAGGTCCCTATTGCATCAACTCCAGCACCTCCCAGTGCAACCACCACCCAGGTCCCCATTGCATCAACTCCAGCACCTCCTGGTGCAACCACCACCCAGGTCCCCATTGCATCAACTCCAGCACCTCCCGGTGCAACCACTCCTGGGACCTCTGCTCTCCCAGCTGCCTCTGCAACACTCTCAGCTGGAGTGGCATCCACCACTGCAACCCCTGCTGTGTCCACAGCAGTGCCATCTGATCCAAGCACAGAAACACCTGTGCAGACTCTGGCTGCTACCACCAATGTCACTGTCCTCACCTCTGGCAGCACAGCCACCTCTCCAGCATCTACGGGACTGATGGCCACCTCCACCAGTGCCCTGGTGTCTGCTTCAGGCGTGACCACGTCTTCTGGGGTTCCATCAGCAGCTCCGCTCCTCACCACCACCAAGGCCTCCAACTGCAGCAGTGTGAATGTGACAGCCTGTGCCCACTGCTCCCCAGGGACATTTCCCAGTGAAGGTAAGAGCCTCTGCTTGTCCCTGCTATCATCTTAGATGGAAAAGTGACTTTTCAAGGGAGGTGAAACCAGCACATGTTCTCTCATTGGAGACTTGAACAGGCAGCAGGAGTGGGAATTAATTCACTGCACATTTCTGGAGTTAAAAATTTGGCCTTTGCTGGCCATGTGCTGCTGTTCATTGGTCTTCCCAAAGCTTCCTCAGTAGGATGAAGCAGCAATAGTGTTGTGGCTGCAAAGTGTAACACAAGTGCAGCTTGATTTGTTGGCAGGAGGACGTTGTTCTGAGGTACAGTGCTAAATACAAGGACAGTTTCCAAGTGTCCTTCTCAAATGCTTGAAAGGTCAACCTCTGTTGTGGCCAGGAGTGCATAATATTACCTTTTTCAGAAGTTATTTATGTTGTAATGTGTGTGGGGTGTTGTTTTTTTTAACACCACCATTCCACCCCCCAAAAAGAGAATATCCCTAAAATACAAGCCATGTACTTTTTGCTTACTTCCCCCCCGAAGGGCATTTTTAAAGAAAGGAGTAAGGAGCTCAAATGCTTTAGGGTAAATCTGCAGAGAACAGGAGGTAATTCCCACCACTCTTGTGTACAGGATGTTCATCCATGGGATCTTCTCCTCTTGCCTGAGTTTGGTGGCTGCTGCACCAAAGACTGGTCCTGCAGGCAGTGGGGTGGCAGGTCTGATGTGTGCAGCTGCAGCAAATTCCACACCATCATTCTGCTTAGCTCAGGTTTGATTTGTGGAGCAGAGTGGGATGGAGCTTGCCTGGTGGGAGTACCGTGGCACCTGTGCTCAAAGAAAAGCTGCTGCTGCTGAAAGCAAATCTCTGCTCTGGGATTTTACTCTTGGGTTCTGCTTCCTGCAAGCCTAAATTACCAGCAATCCAAAGGAATATGTTGTTTGTTTTTTTCCTTTGTATGTCAGAGGGAAAACAAGGAAAACCCTCCTGGCCCCTCAAATTAAAAGAGGGAAAAAAAGCAGTAATCTTAATTACCAGAAATCCACATTGATAGACTTGAGACCTTAGATCATTTTAGGACTGTTCTTCAGCTTGCTGATGATGCACAGCAGCATCATGAGCATTAATATTGCAGTTTCTCCCCTCCAAGACTGCCTTGCTGGAGGGGTCACACCCCATCTCTTCTGTATTCATGGCAGTTGACCTGTCCTGACAAGCAATGGGGTTTAAGTCAAGTCTCTCACTCCTGATCCTGACCTTTTTGTTCTGATTTAGGCACCCTGAGCTGCTCGTGCTGTGCAGAGGGCTCATGCACAGACCCCAGTGCCTGCACCTCCTGCCCACTGGGCCACTACCAGCCCCAGAGTGGGCAACAGTCCTGCCTGCCTTGTCCACAGGGGAGTTACACCAAGTGAGTGACTGAGCCCCTGGGCCGGGGGGTGGTGGATGCTCTCCCTCAAAACCCTTCCCAGCCAGAAAAACCTCCTCTTTTGGGCTAAGGGAGAAGTGCTGCCAGAGTACCCTGGCACCCACTTGGCAGCAGCAAGAGAGGCTGTGTGCTCCCCAGCTTCTTGCAGGGCTCTGTGGCAAACTGGGTCAGGAAGCTTGTTCACTGCAAAGCCAAATAGCTATGTGCCTGTTAAACTCACCTACAAATAGTCCAAACCCTGGAGAAAGCCCCAGGCTGCCTTTGGGCTGTGCTTCAAAAGGGCTTCTCATGGGGCAGGTGGAAGTGTGAAGGTGCTTGCCCCTCCAGCACTGCTGAAGTTCACTCTTCTCACCAGGAAACCTCAGCATGGGGGTACTTGTGCCAAAGCCTTCCCAACGGCTCTTCAGCACTCTGTGGGCTGCCCTTTTTTCACCCTGTGGTTTTGGTATGTGATAGGAGGCAATATGGGTGTTTGGGATGTAGGGACACCCCTCCGTCCTGCCCCCTTGCTGTTTGTGAGGACCTGCCTTATCTTATTTACCCCCCAAGTGCTCTAGAACAGAAAATCATGATCAGTCAGTCTCCAGGGCACCACCCAAATGCTGCTGTTGGGATGTGGGAGAAGCTGCTACCCAGGCCTCAGGGCTCTGATGGGACCATTTAACATTTTTGTGGTATTTGGAGAATCCAGGCTCCCCTGAGCTTTGAGCAGCTCTGACTGGCAGAGGCTCTGTGTTGGTTTGTTTTAAGCAAACCATTTGCTATGTTTCCAATTGATTTTTATTTTTTTCCCACAAATCTTGCTCAGCCCTGGGGTTTCTCAAGGAATCAAAGAGTGTGTCCCTGCTTTCCTCCAAAGCATCCCTGAGCATGTTAACAAATTCTTATACCCACATGCTGCTCGCTGGGGCTTTGGCTGTGCTGGTGATGAATGAATGCAGTAACTTTCGTCTTTCTCAGCCTGTCCCTCTTTTCCTCCCCCTCCTCCCAGAGGTCTGACATATTGTATCCCCTTTCCCACAGTCCCTGTTACTTAAGGTCAGGACTCTCACACATCCGTGCCTGTGGTTTAGCTCCTTTTTTTGACTCCTAAGTGACCTGACTTTCAACAAAGGAGCAGCTCCTTTTAAAACTGCTGATGGATGCTGAACATCAAGTACCTTTCAAATTCAATTCAATTTCCAAATGTGGATTTAAGACCCTGACTTTAAACCAAGGTTTTTAAGCCTGGCTACTTTGAATTTCATACTTTTCAAGAAACATACTTATCAAGACCTAGAATTCAGACTTGGAAGCCTGTCCCTTTCCATACAGCCCACAGGCATGGGGCATCTTTAATGTTAATAATACAGAAAACTGATTTTTTTTTTTTTTCAGCAGATCTTTAACATTCAGGCAACTTCAAATTGCTGTTTTTCTGCCTGAACTCCCTTTTTATAATTACCCTATTTCTAGACTGGTTAGTGAAACCTCTGCTCTCTCCTCTTAAAGTGGGTCGAGGCTGGGGTGACCTAAAATAGCACTCACCTTTGCTCCCTTCTCTCCTAGCTTCACAGGGAGCACCGTGTGCCTTCCCTGCCCACCAGGCAATTATGCTAATGAGTCTGGGGCTGCAGCCTGCAGAGCGTGTGAGAAAGGTAGGCTTGGGGTTTGTATGCAACCCAAATGCATTTTCATCAGGCTGTGCTGATGCTTTTTCCCTTGGCCAGATGCAATTACCAGGTAACTTAAAAGCACTGAAGAGTAAACAGGTTATTTTGTTCAGGCTAAAAATAGACTAGCAGATCTCTTCCTACATTCTGTTATTGACATTTTTTATTAAAATGAAAAGAACAGAGCTTGGAGTCATGCTTCTGTTTGCAACAAGCTAATACTAACACTGCAATGAAAGCCTTTTCCAGAAAATCAGGACAGAAAGTTTATGAAATTGAGTTATGGCACAAGGGGGAGAAGGGTGTCAGGAAAATAAAGTATTCCCCTGTTTTTCATGGCAAAAAAATTAATGTTAAATCATCTTTATTTTCAGTTAGGCAATTCTGTACCATCTGAATATTTACTGTAATACTCTCCTTATTCCCCAGACATTAAAAACTGTTTTCAGCAAGCTACTTTGCAGCTGGCTCATGGCATCTGAGCCTGGTACAATGTGTTCACAGACAGTGTAACAACACGTTCAAAACAGACCAGCATTTCCTTACGCAAAAAACCCTAATTAACACATGCAGTGCAGCTGCTATTCTGTACACAAATTAAGTGCTCCTCATCCATGCACAACTCTTTTGAAGTTCCACCCACCAAACTGTTTGGCTGGTACCTCACTCTTGGCTGCCACTTGCTCAGTTTGGGAGGCAGACAGTGGGACGGGTGATGGCGCTGCGGGATGTCACTCCCTTTACTCAGCAGACTGGAACACTGTGTTAGACCACAAGGGAGTCTGTGGGGGTGGCCCCTAAATCACACTTATAAACTTTCCATGTTCCTTTTCCCTCCAGGGAGAGGGAGGTGGTTTTATTTTCATCCTGCTGTGCAGCAGCTTGTGCTGCTTGTTGTAAACCTGAGCTGGTGTGAAAGACAAAGGGTAGATCTTATCCACGCCACTTCCAGCTCCTCTCTGAACACAGGCACCTTAATTCTGTCCCATGTGGACCCCTGGCAGTGACCAGTGTTGTACATCATCAGGCACCTTCCCAAAACCATCTGAACTTCTGAGTGTGATTCTCCTGCCTTTAGAGGCTGAGGTTGGTGTGGCAGGAACTCACAAGCCAGATCCTGCCTGCCCCCCTGCTCACACCATGGGCATTTCAGGGCATTTCACTCCTTGTGCTTTGGGGAAGGGTCTGTAGGTCCTGCCCTTCGTGGTCCTGGTGGTGCAGGAAGGTGGAGCCAACAGCAGATTGCTGCACAGAGCAGAGCCACCCAGGTTGATGGGATCTTTATCCTTCCCTTTGTGGGGACAGAGATGCACCCCAGACTGCCTGGGGTTGGGCGAACCCCTGGAGGCGTTGGGGTGACCAGGGGGTTTCCCCTGGCCAGAAACCCACTCCAGCTGAATAACCCAAGAGACACCACTTGGGTTCACCTATTTCAGCTTCATTCCAGTTCAACCTGTCATGCTGGAAAGGTTGACAGATCTCTTTCTCCCTGGTGGGGTTTAGGACTAAAGGGTGACACCAGGGAAATCTGCCCAGTGCTTCCCTCAGCAGGCCAGGAGTGGTTGGGAAACTTGTATTTCTCTTTCAGGGCTTTTGACAGGTACAAACCCAAGCATCCTGAATAAGCCCATGAAAGACCACCTGAAGTGTTGTGGGGAGTTGATTTGCTTGCTTGTAAAATGGAGATAAGCAATTACACAATGATGTGGGGCAGTGATGGTGGAGGAGAGAACCTGAAGCCTTACTCTTCTCTTTTTCAGGCCACTTTAGCTCCAAGCAAAATGCAACTTTTTGTTTGCCTTGCCTGCCTGGATCATTTTGCAAGTAAGAATACCACTGGTGGTGCTGGCTGTCAGGCAGGCACAGAGGGGTGGGTTTTCTTTTAGCCACAGAGCTAGAAGACACAACGCAGTGGCCAAAGGCAAGGCTGCCATTTCAGCTGTAGGAACACTGGTGAGAGGGATGGTACGATGGAGGGGAGGATCCTGGCTGGATGAACCTTGGGATGAGCACCAGGTGCAGCCTGCCTCTGCCATCCCCTCTTGCCAGTGCTGCTGTGTTGTGTGGGCCTTGCACACCACTGATAAACAGACTGATACTGGCACGGGGATGGAGCAGAGTGTTGCTCTGGGTTTTGTAGGTTTAAGCTGAGCTGATGGTTTGTTTATCCTGAGTCAAGATGTGCAGAAGGCAGGAGGTAAATTACCCTGGCTGTGCAAATTACCTTTGGAGAGGCAGAAAGGGCTTGAGAGAGGTGCTGGTGGGGGACCTCGTAATGGGCTCCATGCCCTGTCCTGCATGAACACCTGCATAGAGGTGGTGGGGGTTATAGTCAAAGCAGTTTAATTGGCACGTGAATACTTCCCTTCCTTCTGACCTCACCTGTCTGTGTTACACAGATCTCTGCTGAAATCTGATTAAATTGCCACAAGATCAGATGCAGGGCTTACCTGGCTGTAGCACAGGTCAGTCTCCCAGTTTCCTTCAGCACCTTTTGACAAGTTCCAGCCATGTTTGCTAAGGAATAGCAACTTCTGTGATAGGTAATGCCTACAAACCTCATGCAAATCAGAGAGTACAGAAATGCCATCATGTGCCCCAGCCCTAATTAGACATAGGAGCCCTAATGAGACATTTTAGGAGGAAATTCTTCACTATGAGGGTGGTGAGACACTGGAACAGGTTGCCCAGGGAAGCTGTGGAAGCCCCATCCTTGGATGTGTTCAAGAGCAGGTTGGAAGGGGCTTGGAGCAACCTTATCTAGTGGGAGGTGTCCCTGCCCATGCAGGGGGGTTGGATCTAGATGATCTATAAGGTCCCTTCCAACACAAACCATTCTGTGATTCTATGAAACCACACTGTAGAGACACTGTGAATACCCACAGAATTGCAAGAGTTTAGTTCATAAAATCATAGGTACATCCTGGAGACTCCAGCCTGTGCTGACTTTGGTGGGCTGGGCTGATCTTGGAAGTGCTTGTCCTTCAGTGTTTTCCCTCTCCTCTCTTTCCTCCAGCACCACCAGCTGCTCAGTGTGTCTGCCTTGCCCTGCTGGGCAAGAGGCTCTTCAGGAGGCGTCGGAGGAGTGTGTGTCCTGCCCCACGGGTAATTCTGCAGGGGAGGGTGAGGGGCTGGATAGCCCAGCTGGGAGCACGTGGTGTCAGCACCAGCAGGAATGAGTTTTTCCCAAGACTTGTGTCCCTTGACCCAGAGGACCCTGGGGACAGGGTGGTTGCCTGTGGCTGGGAAGCAGCAGTGGCAAAGGGGACAGTCAATGAGGGGAAGTGAGGAAAGGGCTCTGCTGGATCCATTGCTGTCTTCAGTAACATCAAACCACAGCAGGTGGGTCAGTGGGAGGGCAGAGGGCTCCAGCTGCCCCTGTGGATGGCCAGGGATCCCTGCCTCCTCTCCTGAGGATTTCTGGTAGTCAAGTTGTGTTTTAAACATGCAGGCAAGCATTTATCACTTTGAGACCTGGGGCTTCTGTGACCCGTCTGTTCCCACAAAGCTTAGGAAACTGAGCTGTGCTTTTAACTTAGCTCAGCAAGTTTTAACAGCTGAAGAAGGTGTTTGAATCCAGAATTAGAGAGGATGAAACACTGCTGACCTCCAGCTCCAACCTTTGCTTTGCTTTAAAGCCAGAGCTCACTACTGAACCCATCTCCTACCCTACTCCTACTCAAACTTGCTGTAGTTGCCAGATCTAACCCCAGATATCCTTTAGTCCCTCTGTCCCTGTTTGTTCTTTTTCCTGCCCCTTTGCCACTGAGCAAGGACCAAAGTCCAGGCTCAGCTTTTGTTATGCACATGAAGCATTTAATGATCTTTCTCCTTGTGGCTTTGAAAGCTGAATCATCCATATGCAACTGCAAAGGCCCTGGGGTCTAGTCCCAGATCTTAATTTTGTGCTTATTTGCTATTTTAGGTATGTTCAAAGGTCCCAGTGACAACAAATGCAAGCTCTGCAGGGCAGGAGAATACCAATTACAGTGGGGCAAGGAGAGCTGTGACCTGTGCCCAGAAAATCACTACTGCCCTGTGAGTCTCCATCAGCTGGTTTGACAGCCTGGATGAACAAATAGAGCTGTCCTGTGACAAGCTAAACACACTTCAATTAACTCCATTTTTATCTGAGCCTATTTCCTTTTCTTAAACATAGACAGAACCCTGATGGAGGGAGATGGTTAGAGGGAGTCTGGCTTTGTGCCACCCTTGGAGCTTCCTGGTGACACTGGGCTGTCAGAGGATGGTGTATCCATTAATGAGAGGGCTTGATGTATGGACATGCTGTGTAATGACATCTTCTGCTCTTCACCCTATTCTGAGTAACACCACAGGGGCAGATGGGCTGGACTTAATGATGGCGAGTTCATTTCTGGGTTTTTCCTTCTTTCCTTCTTCCATTTTTTTTCAATGCTGAAGTGTCACTCCCTTCACACTCGTAGTCTTCTGCAGTCTTGCCCGTTTGGTGCTGAGCAAGTTGCTTTTTCTCTTGGCCAGAGCCCAGATGTGCACCCTGTGAAGTGCCCTCCTGACGCCTTCTGCCCCGTGGGCACCGCTGAGCCCACCTACTGCATGGAGGTCTTCCTTTACAAGGCAGGGGACTCCTGCCAGCTGACCCCTGTCATGGTCATTGTCCTGGCCACCTTCTTAGGAGGTGAGTGTCAGCCTGCTGTGTCCTCTGCTAAAGCTGGACACCCCTCTGCAGCTGGGCACCTTCATGTTATGCCCACAGTGTTCTCTGGATGGTGTATCTTATGTTTCTGGAGACCTGGCTTTCTAATGAAGGTCTTTCTGGCTGCTTTCAATGCAAAAGATGATCCTTTCCTGAATTATAAGCAGGAATAGTGCTGTACTTGCCCTGAAGGAAGGCTGGCATCGTGCTGAATGTTTGTTGTTTGTCACTGGGAAGGAGGTGTGTGTATGGACCCCAAAACAGGAATTTCTTGGCTGTCCAAAAATAGGAAAAGATGACAATTTCCTTTTGGTATGAGACTTGAAGTTTGCTAAAAGCTTTCCTCCCCTGTACTCTTGCCACAGTGTCCAGCAGGATGGGGTGTTGTCAGCTTGTGTGGTGGTGGTTGTATGGATGCTGTGGTGAACCTTGTAACCAACAGCATGGCAGACAACCAGCACCTTCATCCTTCATCCTAGATGCCACTTGCTATAATTAGTTCATGGAGCAAGCCAGTGGGTGGATGAGCTTTTCTGCCTGGAAGCTACACTGTGAATACTCATTCCAAAACAATTAATATGCATTTGTAGCCTAAGCAAGGGGAAAAAGAGGAGTTCTGTGTTTTTTACTAAAAGTTATTCCTTCTGGGAAGGAATAACAAAATGCACCAGTATAGGTTAGGAAGTGATCTGCTAGAGAGCAGCCCTGTGGAGAAGGACCTTGGAGTCCTGGTGGACAAGTTATCCATGGGACAGCAACGTGCCCTTGTGGCCAAGAGAGCCAATATTATCCTGGGGTGCATTAGGAGGAGAGTGTCCAGCAGGTCGAGGGAGCTTCTCCTCCCCCTCTACTCTGCCCTAGTGAGACATCACCTAGAGTATTGCATCTAGTCCTGGGCTCCCAGTTTGATGGATAGGGATTTTGGTTGGACTCTGTGATCTCAGACATCCTTTTCAACCATGACTATTCTGTGATTTACTTGAGAGAGTGAGAGTCCAACGGAGGCTATGAGGATGATTAAGGGACTGGAACACCTGCTTTATGAGGAAAGGCTAAGAGACCTGGGCCTTTTTAGTCTAGAGAGGAGAAGACTGAGGGGGGATCTAATGAATGTCTATAAATACATGAGAGCTGGGCATCAAGAAGGCAGGGACAACCTCTTTTCACTTGTGCCCTCTGATAGGACAAGGGGCAATGGATTCAAACTTGGGCACAGGAAGTTCCACCTCAACATGAGGAAGAACTTCTTTACTGTGAGAGTTACAGAGCACTGGAACAGGCTCCCCAGAGAGGTTGTGGAGTCTCCTTCTCTGGAAACTTTGAAGACCTGTCTGGATGCCTTTCTGAGTGATCTGCCCTAGTTTTGGTTCTGCTCTGGCAGGGGGGTTGGACTCAATGATCTCCAGAGGTCCCTTCCAACCCCTAACATTCTGTGATCCTGTGAAGTTTGGGGGAGGTTTAACTAGAGAGAAGTTATGATGCAAAGGAGCATTTCCTACTGCTGCAGATTGCAGGAAGGGCAGAAGAGCAAGCTGGGAAGAGGGACTCATCTCCTGCACAGGGGCAGGTGAACAGAAACCCCACTGTCAGTGCCACTTACACTACCAGCTCTCTTGACACAAGATTTTGATCTCTTGGTCATAGAGAGGACTAAGTTACCAGAGGATAAGGAATTATAGCCTCAGATCCATGGGTTTGTGTGTTTTAAGTGCAAGTTAGGTGCTTCCTGGAGACCCATTCTCCAGTCCAGCTCACTGTTGTTAAGAGGGGGGAGATAAAATAGATGTTATTCCCTGCAAGGAGCAATAGAGAGCAAAGCTGCTTCTCCAACAGCAAAGCAGGGCTAGTTCTCATCAAACTCCTCTCTTGGCATCTGAGGAGGACTCTGGATGCACAGCAGGAGAGAAGGGCAGCAGGGTTGGGAGGAGCTGCACTGGTTGACTGCTTTTCTCCAGAGGGCTGAAATGTCCTGGTGGGAGTGGACAAGGGTTGTTCTCACAAGCTGTGTGAAAGCTCTTCCACTGGCCCATATCCCCTTGTGCCAGGCTGCAGTCCAAAAATCTGCCAAAACAGATGCCATCTGAAGTGAGCATTAATTAAAAAAACTAGATTAAAAGGAAGCCTGTGAAAAGCCTGTCCACCTAGGGCCAACAGCTCATTAAGCAGCATTTCTGATAAACAAGTCTGAGGGTCACAGAACAACATTCCTCAGGGAAGTCCTGCCTGTCTCTGAGCTTGCTCAGAGAGGGGCAAGGGAAACAGCCCCCACAGGAACCTGTGAGTATTTCATGGCTGGTCTAACAGATCAGTTGTTTACCACGACACTGTCTGCTCACACCACCAAAATCTGGACAGATTTGTCTGGCCATATTGCATCACAGCAACACATTTGTGCTCTTCTGTTAAGATCAGTTTTCTCTGATTATGCTTCTGCCAGAAACAAACAAACCAAATGTTGTGGGCCTTGATATTTGCCAATTATTTCCACGTCTATGCCCAACAAAAATGTAATTTTTCCTGACAGTCCTGATCTCAGTCTAGACTCAAAGTTAATCTAGGTCAGTTACTTCTTGTGCTTCAGTGGAAGTGCTGCACAGAGCAAACTTGCTTCTCAACAAGATCCTTCGGTGGGATCAGCAGTGGGTAAGATGCCCAGTGGCAAAAAAATAGTTCCACAGAGCAGAGATTAAACAGGAGTAGGAAAGCAAGTTGCTGAATTATTTCACTAAAACCTGCTGTTATTCTCTGCAGCTTCCAGAGTAAAGCTGAAATGCCGAAGTTGAGTATTTATTATTCTAGCTAGCCAAATATTTTTTGTGCAGAATATGTAGGAAAAATAAGAAAACCCCTTACTTTACCAGAAAAGAATACTTGTGTGGGGAAAGCCCTACAGCAAACAGCACTGGCACTTACCTTCCATCTGAAAATAACTACCATTTCTTGCCTTCCAGGTGGAATCTTTGCTCTCTTTCTAACAATTCTGAGAAGAACACAAGAATACAGCAAGAAATCATTAAAGTCTCTGCTCCTGCCCCGAGGCTCAGGACACACAACTTATGGGGGGACTGAGCACACAGAACCAGTCTATGCTGGCTGGTAGGACAGGCTGTCAGCAGGCAAGCACCCCTTTCTCTTTTGCCTGGAGCAATCCAGGGGTGTGTGTACAGGGAAAATGTTTAACCATGGCCAGCCCATTTCTTTATAGCTAAAGTAAGTGCTGCAAAGTAAAACTCTGAGTTGTGGCTACTTGTGCTAACCAGCCCCATAGCCTGCTGTAACATGGACTGAGGGGAGAAGCCTCCTTTTTCAATTCCTGTCTTCATTTACTAATAGATACTCCTCTCTTTTCCTCAGGGAAAAAAAAAACCCACCCCAAAATCAAACAAAACCAGCCACTAATTCTCTCCCTCCATTTCAACAGTCAGCTCAAAAAAATCGAGGATCAGCTGCTCCAGTTGTTGAGATTCCTGGGACATGATTGTTTCCACTTGAACAGGAACTAATAAAAATACACTTCCTTTTAAGAATATGCAACTCAATATTTTTTTTCCAGTCTCCAATACCATTACTTTAAGCAAGGGTAAGGCAAGGAAAGGGAGGCCAAAGCTTTCCTCTTTCTCTCAGCTGTGGGAAAAGACGTGCAACTAAAATAATGGTTGCTTCCTAGACAAATATCTGTTTTGTTTCCTGTTGTAAGGTGGTGCTTCATACTGGAGGTACAAAAGCAGTTCAAAACTTCCATCCATCTTGCAGCAATTGCTTCTGTCTCAGCCAAGCCACAGTGGGAAGACATGAAACTGTGGCAACCCTCAGGAGCCAAACACAGCAGCATGCTGCAGCCACGGAAGACCCCACGCACATTTTTTTTCACACCTAGGAGAGGTGTCTGTACTAGACTTAAATGTCCATTTAAAGTTCTTACCCTGTTCCCTGACACCAGGAGAGCAGCACATGTGGTTTGTACCTGTTCTCCTTGGATGGGGCTCAAAACATTATTTTCACAAAGTCTCTTATGGAGTGTAAGTTTTCACTATGAAAGAACAGCATCCAGCTCCCTCGCTCTCAAACAATGCTTGCTTAGAATGTATGGTGTCTCTCCTTTTTTTCTTCAAAGAAATTGGTGCAAAAATAACTAAAGAGCTGTTTAACCACACAAAAAAAAAAAGAATTAACAACTTCTTAAATAACTAGGAATAAATTTTAATATTTAATAAGAGACTGAAGTTTCTCAAGCAGTCAGACATGGAATAATGTGACTCAACAATGTGGAAAAATCCCATTAATTCATCTTTCAAGATGTTTTGCTTTTCCAAGTAATTAAAATAAAAAACAACACCTAAAAACTGACCATGAACACAAAGCTGTTGAACAAAACAAAAAATGTGATTATCCTTCCCTGGTTGTAAGAAAATACATCTAACATCTTCAACTTAAAACTGCTTCCATGCTTGCTCATGTGTAAGAACAACACATTCTGAACTTGGCTATCATGTACCAACTTGGAAAAGTTTGCTGGAAAAGGAAAGACATTTTTCTGCTTTGATAAGTAGATAATTTAATGCCACATAATATGCCATACTTAGACATTAATTAGAGGAATTTATAATGGAGAATCTTTTAAGTTGCTGAATGCTAAAAAGCATTGAGTTGTATCATGAGAAAGCTTAATTTTAAAAAGGTAGTTTTTTTCCTTGTATTTGAACAGTGGGAGAAGGCAAATAGTGAAACAACTTTTGCCTTCTTTTTGAAACAAAACTTCAGCCTATTTTCTCAGTGCTGCAGAGTAAGGTACAGAAGCCTTTGTTAAAGGACACCCAAACCCCACCTTTCCTGATTCAGAAACCAAACTCCTACCAGTGACTTAGCTGAGGGTTACATGGTCAGTACCTATTAAGGGAGAACATGGTCCACATTTCTCTTAAAGATCAATCTCCAAAGTCTGTGATCAGCAGAAGGAATGAATTCCTAGCAACTCAAAAGCAAACTCCTCGTTTGCAGACTGAGTGATGCCAGCCTTCACCAGCCCCAGGGGCTGAGCAGTAAAGAGCAGAGAAGAGGTAGAAGAAAGCAGAAGGACCAACAGCCACTCACCGAGACCTGTTTGTGTGAATTTTATGTTAGGAAAAGAGTGCCAGGAGGGACTGAACGCCCAAGTCTTTCTTTACCCACAGACAGATACACAATGGGTGGCTGTCCTGCATCCTGCTGTACTGAATGTGCTTGGGAGCCCACCTGAGAGGTGGGCAGGGAGTTGTAGGCTCCACGACCAACCTTAGAAGGGATGGTGGTGCTTGTAGCAGTGCCAATCCATAACTATGTGGGATGGTGCCTTCTGGAAGTGGGGATCTGCCTCTTAGGACCTGGGGCATAACTGTTCCAGGGTGCCAGAGCTGTTACACCTATACATGAAGAGGAAAAAGCAACGAAACAACTACAAAAAGTAACAAATTATAAAAGCAATGGAATGTAAAGGTAAACTTTTATAATAACTTATTTAAAGGTATGCTTATAAAGCCTTCCTTACACAGTATAGGATTCTAAGAATGGTCCCAATGACATCAAATTCCTTCATTTTGTTTAAAAGTGATGAGGAAAATCTTTCTGCTTTACTACCTGCTCTCAGTTTCCTCCCCTCAAAAAACAATACTAGAGAAATACACATAATATCATTTTTTTTTATTTTAGGCAAAAGGTTTATGCTTCTGTCCTAGCATAAGTTTCCCTCAAAATCAATTAAGAACTCTTGATTTTTAAACTCAAGTGCAAGGCTGGGCACACCACTTAAAAAAAAAAAAAAATGCAGACATATAACACTTCCCCCTACTTTGAACTGTGGTATTTTTTCAAAATTATTGGGAAAAAAAATATTTAACCTTCCAGCAGTGTTTATAAAAAAATTGATGAAAAGAACAAAGCAGTTGTTTGGTCACTAAATAAAGAGTTCAGGATAGGGTAATGCTACATTTAAAACCTCTTTCAATTAACATCTTCTAATAAAAGCAATGTTTTTATGTTTTGGGAACAAATGGGGATTTCAATAATTCCAAAAACTAAATCTGCAATCAAATCCTGAAGAAATACTTTGGGAAAAAAACATACGATTCCATGATATAGCAAGGCTTCGTTTTCAAAAGGGCTAGACAGAGTTTCTGCACTATTAAAGGCAACCTAAGCTAGAAGATACACCAATTACTAAATGGAGATGAAGGAGCACATTGTGTTTACACAGGCTTGTAACCATGGCACAAGTCAAAGCTTCCCTGCCACGATGCCTCATCACACACCAAGGACACACACTGGGAAGGAAACAGGCAAAGACATTTTTCTTCACTGTTTTTTCCTAGTTCTAATATTATTTCCATCAATACTAAATCTTGTATCTTTATCTCACTGCATGTGTTAGAACCTAATGGGAGCAAAGGATTCAAAACAGCTTTGCTGGTGATAAGACACACTGGAGCAGAACTCCTAAAAATGAACAGAACAATTTCAAACAGTCTGCCAAGTCAAGTAGCCAGTTTTATACAAACCATATCAAAAGGAACAGAGTCAGGCTAAATTTTCACATTAAAATTATTCCTTATGTGCTTCTTCAAAAATCTAATTCACTTTGTTTCTTTTTAATTTTTGCACTTTAGACAAAGTTTCACCTTCTGTTTCATTCATGGGGGGGTTTGTTTGTTCCTCGTTGGGCATTTTTTGCATGATCACAAAGTTGTCACGCTTGGACTCCAAGCATTCCAAAGAAATGTTTGCCTCTGCATTTTTTACTTGACATTAAGGGAAAAAAAAAAGTGATTTTTTTCAAATACTAGTTTTTGTATGATTTATTTTTATTAAGACACAAAAATCCTAGAGTATTGGGCCTAGACTGCAAGACAATATCCCTTTAAATCCAGACTTGTACAGCTCTGCAAGGTCAAGTCACTTCTATTTCGCTGGAATAAAATACAGGAAAAAACAGTACAGAAAAAAAAAAGTCTTACAAAGTAAGATTTCTCCTCTCTGGTACAGGGTGTGCCTTTCCCACCATGCACTATATTTCTTGGTGGAAGGATATTTAAAAACATGTTTGTTTAAGAATCACTGGGGAGCTATTTTATAAGAGCACAAACAAATTGTCACCTGTGTGGTTACAGTGAGATCCACACCTGGAACACGGATGGCATTCAAGCACTTGCTCAAAAACACACAAGGCAAGCAAATCTCATTGGGACCACAGACCAAGCCATTTCTTACCTAAAAGGACTTGAGAGCTAATATCTTCTTTCAAGGATATACTATTTTAAACATCTGTTGGTTGACAAATACTATCTCAAAAAAAAACCCCTATGTTTACGCCTACCTGGTTTGATTTTAACCTACCTCCATTCTGAAAGTATTTTGGAGGGAACGTTTTACATTCGTAACAATTCAAGTGTAACTGTAATGCTGAGTAATAAGTTTGGTTTGTCCTGAAATTTTCTGAACTATGAAGTTCGTTATCAGTGCAGAAGCAGCAGAAGACTGCTGTGGTTGGCTCAGTGGATTTATAAAAACAAAACAAAACAAATCCCCCCCCCCCCATGTAACCTTTACAGAATATATGTAAAATTGTGTCCTTCCCTGGTCATATTCACAACTTATCTACAAGATAGTGTTGGCAGTAGAAACTGCAGTCCATGACTATTTGCATTCAGCTCTCATCCACCTGTTCCTCTGCTTCCTCTTAGGCTTCAACTTGTTCAGTTTTTTGCGGGGTTTCTCAGTCTTCTGAGTTTCAACAGAATCCACCCCAAGAACATGTTCAGAGCAGCATAAATGTCCATTCAACGTAGAATTTAGTACTGTCCCGTCTTGGTGCTCCTTGCAGAAAGAATTTGGGCAGAAGTGGCAGAAAGAAACTGAAGGTTTGCCACAAACATCACAGTGGTGCCAAGGACACTCCCACTTTCCTGTGGTGAAAACCAAAGAGCACATTAGTGGGGAATAAAAGGTGTCAATGTCTTTTAAAGTTTTGTGTTGTAACAGCTGAACAACACACGTCTTCCCTGACAAAGCCAGAGGAGACAGCAACTGCCACGGCTCATTGCCAAAATCAAAGAGCTACATCATACCTCCAAAGCTCAACTGACAGCAGTAAGCAGCAGACTTGACATTCTCTCATTTAAATAAAGCAGTGAAGAAATCTTTCAGGCTTTATTCAACAGCATCTTACACAATTTGCAGGCTGGTAGAATATCCAAATATGCAGTCACCTGCTGTTACAACACTCACCTGTTTGTTGCAGGCTTTGCTCAGGGATGGCTGGTGTGCTGTACCCATAGACACTCTTTTGCCCCAACAGATTTTACCAAGCCATTGTTTTACTTGTTTCTGGGATAACAGGCTTTGCCTGCTTCACTTCTTCATGTTAAGGTCCCTTCCATCTTAACCATTCTATCCCACACCTGAGACAGCTGACTGGAACCTGGTAACTCCTGTGGTATCGGGACCTGCAACCTGATGTCTGCTGCCCTTAACATTTTCCAGACACTGCTGCTACTCTTTTTGCTTGAACTCAACTGCCTTCATGTGTTTCTTAGAAATAATCAACATTCCTGTGACAGCACCACAGCAGCTCCTCCCCAGGAACTACTCGGTTACCTACATTTGTAAAACAAAAGGCAGGCCGCCGCTTTGTCTCCACACTCAAGAAGAGCTTCTACACGATGCACAAACCAAGCTCTCACCACACGAGAACAGTGTTTCAGACGACACTCTTGACAAGGTTCCAGTGCAATAAACGAGGTACCTGCACATGTTATTTATTCACACAAGTTTACCAGGCAAGCCCACTCACCAAAAGGACGTTTCACCAAACCGAGGCAGGAGAGGTGATAAGCTTTAGTACAGGATTTCCTGTCACACAATACCAGCTGGCCTCCGTCACCACAACGGAAACAATCATCTTCGGATTCTTTCTTCCCTTCATTTTTCGTTCTGCGTCTCCGTGTTCTCTTTTTGGTCTTTTTGCCTTTTTCTTCTGAGGCATTGGTGGAAGAATTCTGAAAGAGTAAGATGCAAATCTGTAAATGCCAACTTTGCAAAGGAAAAATACTACACCAACTAGCAAAACTACGGGCATGCCTGGCAGACTGTGCACAGGCACAAATGTGAGTGGGTGCAGACCCGTCCAGGGCCTCACTGTACCCAGCTGTGTTGATAAAAAAAAAATAAATCACACTGACCCTTAGGAAAAGTCAGCTTGAAACCAGATCTTGTCCCTACAATCCCTTCCTACAGGAAAGCTCTTCCACTTTCTTATCACTGGAAAAAAGTCTTCCAGGTTCCAGTGTAACGTACTTGTGGTTGATTTACCCCATTTTGTTCTGGCACCACAAATCATTCCAATTCAATATCCATTTTTCTCTTCCAGTTGTGTATATTCATGCTGGAACTGCTAAAATCAGTCTCCGCTTCCCTTTGAGGAATGGAGAGCAGGAACTGTAGCTGTGCCCATCATGCCAGAAAGAATATACCAAACCTTATCCCTATTTCAATCTGACATTCTGCTGCTTGCATTTCAACTCTCCTTCACCAAATCATATAGAATTCATTCTGGATGCCTTTTCAACATCCCTACCATCATTCCCTCCCCCTCACCCCAGTCATCATTACCTACTTTCTTTAAAATTAGCCCATTCTATGACTGCAGACAGCCCTGCAAAAACTGAACTGCAACATTTGACTTCTTCATGGCTGTCTGCATCAATTGATCACAAGCTTCTGCAAAACCCCACTCAAGCCCCTCCCTTAACAAAACGCAGCTACGTGAGCTCTGGAGATTTAAAGTCCACCCACTTAAGTGCTTGAGACTGAGCAGTGGGAAGGACCACAAAAAGGTGCAGCCTTTCTACATGCACAGATGAGGTCTTTTTCTCTTGGGAATGTACTCGTGCCTTCCCTCTCACTCCTATGCCAGCCCTTCAGGAAGCCCCATCAATTTTTGCTGGATTACAGGTTTTAAATTCACCTGATGTGAATCATACAGGCCATTTCTCGATGTCATTTGGTATCATTTCTTCCTCATTCAAAACTCTCATTTTTTATTCTTCAGTTCAACTGAAAAATTTTTAACAAATCTGAACAAAATAATAGTTTTTTAAGGTTTAGATGGGGGAAATATAAACAGCAATATCAGAATAATCTCACTGGCTAATTAGGCTCCTTTTTAATCAGCTCTTAACTCCTACAGCCCTCCCCTTCCCACACTTCAAAGGGGACTGGAAAGGTTATTCCTTCTGCAACTCCTTTTTTTATATGCTTTTGATTCCAGAAGCTAGTGATGGTAACTAAAATATTTCTTATTTGGGACTCAAAGTAATTAATTTCTTGCGGGAGAAAGTGGGAGAAAATATTTTAGGGTGTTCCCAAAAGCAGTACCACCTTCTGTATTATTACAGCATGAAAATGTATTCTTTAGCACCAAGGTTTTATGTTTGGCAAAAGAATGTTTCCAGCTTCCCAGCAAGGGAAACAAGCTTTTTCCTCAGAGGACAGCTAGCATCTGTTCAAGCAGCATTCACCCTTATCAAAACATAGAACTGGTCTACCAATGCATACCCTGAGAGAAGAAACAAGGCTAGTAGACAAGACAGTCAAAATCTCCTGATACATTACTTGCCTTTGGTCTGTCTCCAAGAAATCCACTGCAGTTTGGGGCACCGCATTTGCAGACTGTTTTTTCATTGCCCAGACAGTCAAGGTTGTAATTAAAAGTCAGCTCTGTCCCTGAGTGAGATAAGACATACCCTTTCATTATGAAGGGCACTGTAACAAAGTCTATAAAAATGATTACAAACAAATAAGGATTTCATTATCTATGTTCTGGTTTTGTACTTGCTCACTGATCTATCATCACAGCTATAGATACGTATAGGTCCATGTGTGCGTGTGCACAAACCAGAATATATGTATTTTTAAACAACCTTCTTGCCTTACACTTATTGTTGTCACTTGAAGAAAAGATACAGAAACGTTGTTTGAGATCTCTACAGAAGTATTTGCACTGATCCAGTTAAACTGTGACCGTCCCACTCGTAACCAGGCAGGAAGCTGAACTTAGGGAATTGAAACAAAACAAACAGAAGCTGATGTACCTGCAGGAATATCACACACAGCAAACAGGCCCACACGAGTGTCTCCGTTCACTGTCCACTTTAGGGTTTCACAATTTGGTTGGCAGCTGTGATTCATAAAACGAGAATAGTTTCCTTTGGGGCCAGCATCAATAATACGGTCCTGGAGATCAAACCAGCAACAGAAAGAATGTGTTGTGTTGGTTTTTTTTTCTCTCCAAGCTCACAAAACAAAACAATTTCCATAAATTCTTTCAGCGGTTGCATTCAGAACAGACGTGGTGCTGCTGCCCAGAAGCACACAAGCAAACTGATGGTCCATGTCGTATTGAAAACTGTCGTGTCTCATGTGGCCTGGAATGTGACACTCCCAAAGCAATACTCGTGCTCTAGCTCACATTTTCCCAGAGCCCATCTCAGCCACATGGCAGGATGAGCGTTCTTGTGAGCACTGTGCTGGTCATGTTAAGAACCCCTCCCTCCAAAAAAGCCTTGAAACTCAAACTCAGTCCATTTACTTTTTACTTTGCATTCACAAAGCTGTGACACATACACAAATACTGTGCTTTATGGTATTTATCAAGTCACTGCATGATGACTTGCAGAGATTACCAGTTTCTTTCCCCAAAGTAGCCTAGTTTAAACAAAAACAAGCTCTTGGTAAACTAAAAAAATCCCATCACTGCACACAATTTCCTTTTAAGTTCTATCTCTACCAAACATACCAGACATTAACAAAATACAATGAAGTCTTGAAAGAGCCAGAACTGTGGTTCTTTGTAGAGCTGCTTAAGATAGCTTTGCTTATTTATGAAATATTATTACAGTTTCCTTCTAACTCATTTTCATAATGCCTGTCATACATGTCAATACCTACAGCATGGGCATTTTTAAAAGACAGAACCACAAGGATCATTTATTAACTATGGCAAGAGTCAGATACATGTTCAGTTCAGATGTTTAACACCCTGACATTGTGTGTCAGTTTAGTAGAGGGGTGAGAAACTAAAGTGTTCAGGTAAACGTGGTCTCATCATTCATAGGTGGTAACTCCTGTGCAGGAACAGAAGCTGTGAAAATACAGACCAGGACAGTCTTGGGCAAAAGGCAATTAGGAATGAAAAAATATGCAGGACTGGCAGCCAACTCTTTGTCTTAAGTAGCTGTTTGGGGACTGAAGCAATCCACTATATATAATTAATACCCCTGGTGTCCAGGTTCCCTGCTTTTTTCCCCTTTGCAGGAACAGAGTACTCAGAGATGTGCACAGACAACCCCAGATGCTGGATTAATTTGCTATGTTAATTAATCGGTTGGATTAATTTGCTGCAGAATCAATTTGTGAAGTGCTGGCTTGCAACTCATCATCACAGGATCATAGAATGGCAAGGGCTGGAAGGGACCTTCAAGATCATCTAGTTCCAACCCCGCAGATAATGCTCTAGAAAAGATCTTCTACAGAAGCACAAGCCCAGTTTTGCTATGAACAAAGGGACAGAGAACTGCAAAAAAGATTAATGTTTAATATAGAACACAGCCTCACAACGATATTTCACACTGCTACCAAGTGAGGAATTTTTTTTTTGTTGAAATTTTGGTAAAAGGAATAGTAATTCTTTCAACTAGATCATTACTATATCCCCAAACTTCATACTTCCTTTGAAGACTTGGCAGAGAAATACTTATGCTGTACTTGATTTCAAGCAAAAAAGCACGATCTATAAACCTTAACAATATACTTTATTACATGACAGAACTAGTAAGATGCATTATCTATAGAGAACGGAGCAAGCAGGCACTGAAGATTTAACACTGCAAATATGGAACATCAAAGGTAGCAGAGTGCCATACCCAAGCTGATCAACACGAAGGAAAAGAGACCAAAACAACATTATAATAAATAACGGAAGAAAATGTACAATACCTTATCAATAGTAAGCATATAGAAGTGGGTAATGTCATTTTCATGTGCATATTTGATTCTTGCCATACATTCCTCTTCATCAATCAGCTCACCCACATACTCATTCACAAACTCTCCCTGAAAGATACCAAGTATCACTAGTAAAGTATATACCAAACCCACAGAGAGCATCACAAGTCACCAATTCTTTGCTAGGCAAGAATGATTCATACCTTTTTAATGTCCCTCTTGGCGACCAGACCCCACCCTTTCCCATCAGTCTTGATGATCTTTGTCTCAGGGTACTGACGTTTTGTAAAGCACTGGTTTTGGCACCGCTCTCCTGCTGGACAAACTTGGGGATGGCATTCGTACATCAGCATCCGATTCAGGCACTCGGAATCAAAGCCACAAGGGTTTTCATCTGTGGGTTTGCAGTTGCACTTGGGAATCTCAGAAATGTCTGCAGTATATATCTGCACTTTACCACAAGGTTTATTCACCTGAATAATACATTAAAATAATTCAAACATCACTTTAAGACATTTGAATTTATTGTAAGAGTTATAACAGTGATTACTAACAGGGCTTTGCAATACTAGGTGTTCCAATGGAAACAAAATGCCATCATTTCATCACTCTAGAAGCACAATTACCATTACAACTCCTCCTCCCCATCTCACCATTCAGCTCCTCCTCTCCAGGGCTGGCTTAGACCTTTGAGAACCCAGTGTCACCTTTACCTTAATATGCTTGTATGGTGGAGGTTTACGTTCACTTTCTTGGCTTTCTTTGGCTTCCCGCTGTAGCTTTATTTCTCGAAATCGAGCTTCAGCTTCTCGCAAAGCTACGAAAAACAGGTTGTTGTATCAACAGAAATGCCAGAGAGGGGATTACTCTCAAGTTGATTTTCTCATTCCCACATGTGTTAAACAAAGAATCATCATCTACTTCCTAGTCTCATCATTCAATTTTCTTGCAAACAATGCTTCTGGAGTGTTAATATTCTTAACAGCTTTATCAATGCTACTCTTCCTGTCTTCCAGTTACACTCATCATTTCTTTTCCAGAAAGTAAAAATTGTCATTAAAAATGCCAATTAGATGCTAGTCTTTTACAAGCCATGAATATAATACTTTCATTCAGAGTTAGTAATAGTGACTGCTGCTCAGGACACCAAAACACATCCAGTATCGTAAAACAAATGTATCAAACCAGTCCCAAGGCTACATCTGAAGAAAGCAAAGCACACTTATCACAGGATTATTTTTGTTTACTTGCAGCTGTGTACCGTTTTTGAAGACTTTTCCAATTCCTTTGATTCCCTGATATCTACTTCCTCTGTCTCCCTCCATATAAGGGAACACCCGTGCTTGGTGAGTCCAGTAGTAATCCTTAGAACCAAAGAAAAACACAGGAAATTCTCCGATTTCATGCTTCATTTTCTGAATATTTGGGGGAACGTTTTTCGGATGGCAAACTTCTGCAGGCCACCATCTATCACAGAAGTACAAATAAAAAAATACAGCATTTTAGTCAAGCTCTTTCTGCAAGAGACAGTTTAACAAAACCACTCTGAACAGCAGTAACTAATTATTATTTCCAAGTTCGAAGCAGATATAGAATCTTTTCCTCCCCCGCTCACTAGGCAATAAGAGAAAGCAGGACTAGAAAAGGAAAGGCTGACACTGAACTCTGTGGGACTTGCCTGCAAGATAAGCATATACATAAAGCTCCTTGGATTTGGTTAGCAAGAGCATCATCTTTAACAAGGCCTGCAATCACTGTAATTGTCAAAGATCAGGAGACAGCTGAAAACAGCTTCTAATGCTTTCTAGGATAAACCCCACCCACCTCTATCTCACTCAGATCTCAACGATGACAACCGGAGTGAGTTATCTCCCAGTCTGCAAGGTAGTAATTTAGCCTGTTACAAGTTACACCAGCTTAAATATTTGAAGAGATCTCTGAAACAAAAGGGGTTGAAGGCTTATACACTGGAAGCAGATGACAGAAGACTACGAGGAGTTTTGCATGGTAATGCCTTGGCCAAGAGCAACACTTGAAGCTCACAAGGAGATGGGGTCCCTGGCTCACAGAGGAATGAGAAATCTGTGTGCAGCAAGGCTGGCCTACAGAAGCAACCAATTACATGATCCTTAATTAAACATGCCAGTACTGTAAAACAAAATAAATGCTTCCATCAGACCTGTAATTTCCCAGTTTAACCCAAATAATATCCTGGAAATGGAGCTTCTTCCCAGCCCTGCAGTCATTGCAGTACCAGCTCCCATCTGGCATTTCAATGTTCAAGCAGTCTGGGTGAAAGGCTGCAGGACATGACTCGCAGCACAGCAAGCTCCCTCCTTCAGAAAGAAAGAAAGAAAAAAAAAAAAAAATAGGTTGAAAAACATCAAGAAAAAACCCACAAGTTTTGCATTCCAACCAGGTTCAAAGCTGTGGTAGGTTCAGTTAGAAAATAAATGGTTAAACCATGCTGGCCTGCAATAAATACATGTTGTTTAGTTGTGTACAAAAACCAAAAGGTCCTTACTAATTGGAATGCCTGGCAGGCTCAGATCAGTGATACACACAAAATACCAAGCAAGCTGGCAATAAAAAAAGCCAGAATAATGCACTGCAAATTGTAATTACTATTTTTTATACTTTAATGGCTACAATATGTTTAACATAGTTTAACACATATTAATATTTCATTGTATGCAAAATTTTAACAATGAACAAATTTATCTTAAGTTTTTTTTTTTCCTGGCAGGAGAGGGAAGGAGGATGTTGGTTTGTTCCCTGAATTATCAAGTGGAAAGTTAGTTGCAGCTTAAAAGCTGCTACACTGCATGTTAATTTGTTAACAAATCAGACTAACTTTCACTGCTACAGTTTAATCAGCACGACGCATTCTGTGGTTCTCAATAAGAAATAAATTTATTGTACAATATAAAGCAAAACACCTTTAATTAGTGGTACTCCCAACAACTGATTCAATTTGCTGTCTGCTGCTAAACCAAAGCAATTCTTAAAGCATTTATGTTTTAATATTATGTATTAGCAATAAAGAAACACAAAAAGCTTCAGTACATTGAACACAGGGGGTAGAGCAGAGAAATACTTCTTATTGTGTGTCTCTGGTGAAGAATTAAATCAGGCTTCTGGTTGCTGGACAAAGTCCAAGCAATAACATTCTTTAATAAATTAGATCTGCAAAAAAAGGATACTGAAAAATCTGAAGCAGCACAAGGCAACCTGAAGTTATTTCAATACCTAACAGAGCCTAACTTAATCACAGAGTATTAGGGGTTGGAAGGGACCTCCGAAGATCATCGAGTCCAACCCCCCTGCCAGAGCAGAGCCAAAAACTAGGGTAGATCCCTCAGAAATGCATCCAGACAGGTCCTGAAAGTCTCCAGAGAAGGAGAGTCCACAACCTCTCTGGGGAGCCTGTTCCAGTGCTCTGTAACCCTCACAGTAAAGAAGTTCTTCCTCATGTTGAGGTGGAACTTCCTGTGCCTGAGTTTGAATAAATTGCCCCTTGTCCTATCAGAGGGCACAAGTGAAAAGAGGTTGTCCCTGCCTTCTTGATGCCCAGCCCTCATGTATTTATAGACATTCATTAGATCCCCCCTCAGTCTTCTCCTCTCTAGACTGAAAAGCCCCAGGCCTCTCAGCCTTTCCTCATAAGGCAGGTGGTTCCAGCTGCATTTCTTAACATTTTCTAGAAACAGATCAGCAAAATCAAAATCTCAAACCAAGCATAAAACGTGTTGATGCTGCAGTTACGGAAGAGCTCTCCATTTTTACCTTTAGAACACACGAAGCACCAGCTGACGTTGACATGTGCGTGATGGCTTTTCCCCTTGGTGGCAGTGAAGTGGTTGGTACAGACGATGCTGTTGGAAGCGATGACCGCACACCCCGCAGCGATGCAGACGTCCCCAGCGTGGTAGGCCACGGGACAGCGGACACAGCGCATCATCTTCCCTAGCAGAGCACAACACAGCCACCTTACGTGTGAACAAAGCTGATCTATTGTTATTCAAGCTAAAAAACCCACAGTAGCCTATATCCACAAAGAAGACATCAACTATGTTTTCAAACCCTGCATATTTGCCTTTAGCAGCAATACTGAATTAAGAGGATTTTTTTTAAGAACGCTACGTTGATTTTAAAGCACGGTCAAATTAAAATGCAAAGGCTTTAGCGAGGCACACCAGGCTAGACAAGCTTTTCTCAGTCATGCCATTTTGTCTGCAGACATTGTGCCAAGCTAAAAATGTGCACAGCATCAAATGTCTCCATCTTGGGCAAGCCTTGCTGCAGCATTTGTACGGTCACAGGTCTTGCCTCACTCATTATCATGTATGAACCCTAGATTTCATTCTCTCTTGAGAAAAAAAACATAGAAAATTACAGATAACTGAAAGCTAGTTAAAAAAATAAACATAAAGAAGGTAAATACTCACGTTGACTAAAAATTCATGGAATCATAGAATCACAGAATCCCAGGGGTTGGAAGGGACCTCGAAAGATCATCTAGTCCAACCCCCCCTGCCAGCCAGGGTCACCTAGAGCACATCACACAGGAACTTGTCCAGGCGGGTTTTGAATGTCTCCAGTGAAGGAGACTCCACAACCTCTCTGGGCAGCCTGTTCCAGTGCTCTGTCACTCTCACAGTAAAAAAGTTTTTTCTGATATTTACATGGAACCTCCTATGCTCCAGTTTGCACCCATTACCCCTTGTCCTATCACTGGTCACCACTGAAATTACGCCATTATTATGTATTTTTTTAAATTCCGAATCAATCAATGGTCCACGCATACCTAAAAAACGGCCACTAGCAGCTACTGAATGGACTGATTCCTTACCTTAACATACCATAAATACACTTAACTCATCAGTCATAAAAAACGTAAAATGAAACTACCTTTTGAAATTCGTGGATGTGAGGGGTTACTAACATGACAACTTAGGCAGCTGTGGAGAGGACACCGAAACCCCCTGTTCTCAAATACAGTAAGATGAAATTTTTTCACACAAGCTTCATGGTAGAATTTTCCGCAGTGGGATACGACACAGCGTTTCACATCTGCCTTTCTCTCTTTACACACAAAACAGGTATGCACACCTAGTGGCAAAAGGAATAAAAAGAATGTAACTAATTTTTCATCCAAACACATGAATTTAAAACGCTTCAGTTGTTTTTGTTATGCATGGGGGAGCTGCTTTTCTTGTAGCTGGCTTTTTTTAAAATACGCTCATATCAAATTCTATTATTTCATGCAGCAATCATTATTTATATAAATATATTTTAATTCTTTAATGTTAAATACTAATCTGCTCAGAGACAGATATAATAAAATTACAATGCAAACCCACTGCAAAGTGTACACAGCAACACCCAAAGCCTCACTGATCTGCTTTTTACGTTCTTATTTATAAGCCTCAGTACACCAGGAAAACTGTGAATTTTTTATTATTATTATTTTTTAAAGCAATAAAATAGGATAATGGGTTGTCTGTGATCCTGTGACATTTGAACCAGGTCCACAAATCAAAGACAAGCATCCTCTAATCTCCTCTCTGGGTTGCTTGGAACAGCTTTATTTTGAAGCAGCCTTGTTCCAACAAGGTTCACCACATGTACTGAACTGAGTTTATGAGCAAGAACACAAATCTTTTACATAAAGTTTTAAGATTAAGAACTTCCAAGCAGTTATTAGAGGATTAAAAGCAAATGAAATTAATAGCAATAAGGTAGTATTTTAATAGAAAAAGTAGAAGATTGATATAGACACACAAAAGACTGAAAAAGGACTTAAAACGTTTCACTTGCTGCTTTTTTCCCTAGGATTTCTTAAGTCTTTGTGACAGACTTTAAATCTAATCTGTAATTGTACTCAGAGAGCAAGTACTCTGCAATTCTTAAGGCAATGGAATTCAGACTAAATCAGCCAAGTTGCAAGAGAGTTCAGTGAGCTTTCTGAAATATGGCACACTAAATGGTACTAAATGAACTCCCACCCTGTCAGGCACCAAACAATAAATATGGTTTCTCCAGAGACACATACTCTGTCCAGGAGGATTTCCTAGAACAAAGTATGTGAAAACTACAACTTTGTCTTTTTTTTTTTTTTTATTAATAGAAAGGGACAAACTTGCCTGATGTACATTCACTACAAATGAATTTTCCTGCTGGTCTTCCAGAGAGCCCAAGGCAGCTTACATGAAAAGCTCGATAGCAAAGTCCTTCACACAGTAGGAGATCACCTGTTTTTTCACACAGCTTTTACAACACAAAGGCATTGAATGTTAAAGAAAAGTTCATATGTGGAAAAAACTGTTTTCTTTATTCCTTTTCATATATTGCTCCTCAGAATCTCTTTTCCCATTGTTGAAATAAAATTTAACAAGTGAAAGATAATTTTACAAGTATCATCGTAAACGCCCTGGCTTCCAGTCGAAACAGACAATAGAGTCATTAAACCACTAGAAATATCACTCATGGAACCACAGTTCATGAGTAAATACAATCTGACAGAAAAAAGGAAAAGGAAAAAAGCTTTAAGAATTTTTCCCTGAGCACACTGATGCATCTGAGTAGGGTTAAAAAGCATCCTTATTTTCCTTTTCCTTGGCAAAAGGAAATTCATTTGGTGGCACAATCATACTTCCATGTCCAAGTGGTTAGGAATGACACATGCATAACTAAAAATTAACTGAACAAGAATGCTGGCAGAACTTAAGGATTAGCCAACATTTAAAGATAAATATAACCTTACCAACAGTACACACAGAAAATTGAAATCTAACTGCCTCCCCAGTTTCATGGAAACAAATTCGATCTGTCCATTTGTATGGTGTTACCATTTCAAAATCTAAAAACTCTTCTAGAACAGCTGGAGAAAGCTGCCTGGTTTTCAGTGAGCATGTCACAGGCACGCTGCTTCCAATGCACCCCTGCTACCTCTGCTGCAGGCAGGAGCACAGAACCCACTGGGTGGTACTTCCTCCTCTTCATTAATGGGGAAGGGAGCAGCTCTCCTCAAACTTTTAACTAGTTACCCAGCAACACTCATGCACTTATTCTGAGGTACAAATGATGCTTATATTACAGATGTGGAATCTCAAGCAGAAAGGCTAAGTCACTTACTGGAGGTCAAGACAAAAAAAACAATTAAGAATTAAGAAGTCCATTTACTGGCATGGCACCCTCATCACTAACAGACATCTCAGACACACGCGATAAACCTGCTTCTGGCCTAACATTGTCATCTTCAGAAAACCCTCAGAAAACATGGCTTGCTGCCCCAGCTAACATCTCTCACCTGACACACATATTCTTTTTTTGTTCCTGCTCCTCGCTCAGATTTTTTGGATGATATAGACACTTCAGTCTGAGTTTCATCAGCACTTTCATAGGGAGACTCTGATCGCTCGTCTCCTTGGCCATCGGAGATCTGAAGATTAAACATAGGTGTTAGAGACAGCAGCCAGGTGTGGTCAGTTTCGTACAGAATATCAACTGAAGGAAGCAAACAGACTGCAATTCAGACTAGCAGATTTAGGCACACTCCTCCAGTTTTGTTTCCCCCACCTTTAAAAAAAGCTTGATTAAAACCAGAGTATGCATTTGTGGAAGTCTCATCGAAAGGACTGTAGAGAAATCGTCCTCACCAACACACCAAAACGTAACATCAAAACTTGGTAATATGGTGTTTTATTTATTGTATATAGTTCTGTAATAGTTAGCTATCCCAGTAACACAGGGATATCTTCAAATCCCTTGATTAAAATCTGAAAACACATTTGATGAGAGAGTAATAGTTGATTTTAGAAAGAAACTTTGTAAACTTTAAGCTGCATATGAAAGTCTCTGAGCTTCTTCTCCAGGGAATTGGGGGAACTGTCTATAGAAGAGAGGAAGAAAAAAAAAGTGTCTCCCTGAATATGTTTAAGGAACGTTATAACTAACGATGACTTCAAAGTAGTCTAAAAGATAACTGTGTTATAGATAAAGCATATAACAGATCTAGATGTATTAAAGGTGGAGGATTTTAAAAAATATTCTCAATTTACTCTAAACAAAGCAAGCCGAGTAGTGTATTTAAAAGAAAATACAGGGCAGTTTTCAATTCAATAGAGTTCAGGGAAGGAATGGGCAACCGCGTCAGTTGTCTTATCTCATGTTACACCAGAACATGCCCAAATGTCATCCTGTTGCCCCCAGATGGTACTCAGTGAGTTGTGTTTCACTCAGTACATCCTCCAGGACAGTATCACAATTTGGAATTGCAAAAGAAACCTGTCACTTCTCTTACAGTGTGTTCTAATGCTTATTAACACACACCATCAAAACCACTGCCTCACGTCCCTTTTGAGTTGTCTAACTGCAACCCACAGTTGATGATGCTTTCTCCAGGTATTTCAGCTATATTAGAAGTCCTTTGGAACCCGACATTTTCCTCCTGTGGAAGCATGCTGCAACTAAGCCCATTTCAATCCTTTTTGGCAAGCCTGAACACCCTCTGATTTTCTCCCTAAGGAATTTATTTTCAGCATCAAGAGCATTTGGGTGGGTTTTCTCTAAACCTCATCTGTACTTTGAAAAAGCTGTTGAAAAATCAGGCATGAGAACTGGAGGCAACAGCCCACTACAAGTCTCATAAGTAGAATACTCAAAGCAAACCAACATGCTACTCTTCTTCACCGCTTCTGTTCTGCTGTCCAAGGATCTCCCCAAGCCTTTGCAATACAGCACTGAAAGTAAGTTGCTTTAAATGAAGTATTTTCTTTCTGTTTTCAGGCATATGAACTCTTATTTATCTACAGTAAACCACGTTTTATTAAAAATGGCCCAGCTTACTAAGCAGCAGAGACAGCTGTGTGCAACCTCCCATGTCAGCCAACCTCCAAGCAATGTGCAAATTTATTAGAAGAGACTTACTTTGAAATCAGAAACATGGAAAGCCAAGCCAGGCCCAGCATTAGTCTTTATAAAATCCCTTTAGAAACATTGGTTTTAAACTAATACTTCACACTGTTTCTGCCAGCAAACATGCATTCCTGCATTTAACATTTGCTTTCTTTGATCATGTCTAAAAATATGTTGTAAATTGCATCAGAATTACGGTTGTTGGTTGGTTTGGTTTTTGTTTCATTTTCTTCCAGATTACTTGCAAGGGTGTAAATGCATTTCCTCTGTGCAAATGCATGCTGCCAAAGTGACTCGTACCTACCCTTTATCTATGAACATTTCTGTAACTAGAGTGATTTGGAGATTCTGCCTGACTCTTTTAGAAGTGGCTAAAAGAAGCTGCATGTAAAATCATTGCGTTCTTCAGACACCTAGAAATCTGTCCCCTGGAAGGAGCTGTGAAAGAGTGAACTGCAAATGCAACCTGAGTGCATTGCCAGGAGCAGCCAGTTCTTGCTGGGAAGGGGCAGATAAAGAAAGGCAGTGCAGGAGGAGTTCATCAGAAACACAAAACCATTTTCCCTTGCAGTTTAAACTTACACACATGCTTATTTCTGTTTAAACTGTTCCCACAGAAACATTAATTAGTATAAGCAGTGCACTGCTGTAACATTTTTAGTACCTCATTATGCTCCTGTTTCAATTAGCCAAAATTAGTCATGCTTAGAAAAAAAAAAAAAAGGAAAAAAATAAGCTGGAAGGTCTTAGATCTATATTTCTTTTCTACAAAAAAAAAAAAAAAAGGAAAGCTTTATGTTCTAAAACAAACAAGCAGTCTTCCATTAACACTGTCTGTCCCCCCTAATTTCCCCACACCACCAAGTACACCTAAAGCCCTGAGAAAAACTATTTGTGCAGCACACCTTAAGAGTTAAGATAGCCTTCTTTAGAGCAGCAAAAGCTGGAGTCTTGCCCTTGAGGAAAGCACTCCTCTTCCCCCAGCAGAGCAACACAACACATCCAGTGACAAATACATGAAGTCCCAAGAGAATACGGTTTGTTTAAAAGCAATAATATCCTAGCTTTTTTTGTTTGTTTATACACTTGTAAAATGTTCAAGTGAAGGAGGCAGACCTCTATATGGAAAGGTAACCCTATTGGCAGATGACAGCTTTTCAGAAACCCTCTTGATACAGGTCACAACGTCCCAGCCATTTGTGAACTGGAAGGTGACAGCCATTCTCCTACAGAACGGACATTTTACTGCATCACAATTAATCCACCAGCCTTTCATTTAAATTAAATGGTTACTGAGCCAAAAACGAGCAGCACTGGCAAGATTCAAACTTTACAGCACAAATGTAACCACAAAGCCCAAATTCTATCAGCACATTGCAGACAAAACTTGGCAATTTACACCCGCCTATGGATAAATGCTGGATTTCAAGCATGAACACCAACACACACAGCATGAACAAAATACCTTTAGTTCATCAGCCATACAGCTCCCAGACTGAGAGTATCTTTGAAGATCCCTCCTTTACAGCCATCACCAGCCTCACACGCTTCACAAATCAAATGCTCAATTCACCACCAGTTTTGCACTACGTGGACAAGCCGGGATACCTGCTCGTGGCTGTTCCCACTCCTGCAGAAGCAGCTCAGTGATATAATTACACTGCCAGATGCAGGCTGCTGCTGCTGCTGCAGAATGCACCCCTTGATCCTTGCTACCATGACCAAAGGCTTAGCCAACACAACAGCCACGTTACGTGTAACTCATGCACAGCTCGCATCCACTCCACCATCATCTGAAGAGTTTTCATACTGGCTAATTTTAGGGGGATAAATAAAGGGGGAAGCTAGCAGATTCCTTGGTATAAGAGAGGGAAGCATTTCTTCAGGATAATTCAGGGACTGACCCCAATCTTGTCTTATTTATGTCCTGCAGAAGGCAAAACACTCTCTGCCAGCCATCTCCCTTTGCAAATAATCCCTGTTCTTTATAACCATCTTTTGGGAAAGCTCCCTCTGTCAAGAGAGCCAGAATTCAACTTGGTTTCTGAAGTTATCTTAAAAAAGCTGATGGAAATATCAGGGAACTAAAATGAGTGCCTGTGCTGTTCAGGCCTCTTAAAGAGGCTGAGACAACCTTCAACTAACGTTTCTCTGAGAGGACTTACAACCTAATGAGCATGAGATGGTTTGGTAAACTATATTTCTACCCTAGGCAAGCTGCAGTGGCACTAACAGGTTCTGATTCATCGAGAGGACGGTTGAGTTTTGCAATAAAAATACCTTTAGATTAAAACAGTCACTAACTAAAGACAATTTACAAGACAATTGCTGGAAGTCAGTTCATGGTGATGTGAAACACAGCCACAGCTAAAATGAAACACAAGGCTTCTGTGGTTTGTTAACACAACTTTCCACTATGTAGGGTCTAATAGTTCCCATGCAAGTGCCCAAATCACAGCCTCCAATAAAAATCAGCACAGGTTTTTCAGGGCTTTTTTCTCTAATTGTTAAGTTAGAAACTTAAATCTTGCCCTTGTGATCACGCCAAAGCTTGTCTTGTCCTTACTTTTGTAATATAATCTCCTTAGCAAAATAAATTCAGTGTAATTACCTCTTCTGATATTCAGGCCAAGGTTCAAAGTAATCAATGTTTAGATTAGTGGCAAAACCTGTTAATTAGTAATTTGTAGCGATTGCTGGTTTGCTATTTTATTCTTTTACATTTTGAGTAACTTCTTATTTCTCATAAAGGCAAAGTACTATTTTTGAGTGCCATCTTAGAGGAAAAAAGGCAAGGCTGTTTGCTTCAGCTTTATAGCGGGTGACAAGTTTCTGCAACAAAATCTACCCCAACTCTGTAATCACCTCCACTTTTCATTAGCAATTACTGATGCTGCAACATGGAAGATACCCTTCTTCTGCTGAAGTTAGTATCATTGCAAGCATCATCAAACTTTACATGGTGCACATCAGTTAGGCTTTCCTTCCCATTTCCTTCAATTATTAAATGTCAATGTTATTTTTCAAGTACTTGCCTGCAGAGGCTTTCACACTGTGCTGCCTCAGCTCTGAGCAACCAGGTGGCATTTCAGAAATTAAATGCAGCTCTTCCTACTGGAAACTACCCCTCTGTGTACACAGGTGAGGAGAGGGAAAAACTTGCCTAAAAGAACAAATGTTTTGCTCTTCATTTGGGCTGGACCAGATCTTACTTCAGGGATCAATGAGGTTCAGAATACAGTTGCTCACAGAAATGACAACTTTACTGTCAGTCTCCCAAAGCAATCTTTCCTTTCCCACATGTATCACTTCTCATTCACTTCTCATTCACTACTCACACACGTAAGACTTGAAGGGAACATGCAAGGACACATTACTGCGTTTTTCTGGGTTCTCCATAGCTTTGTTATTGGAAAAATGCTTGTTACTGAGTCAAACTGGGACAAAATTTTGGCGTCTCTGTAAATCTTTGGGTTTACATGGCAACATGTCATTGGTTTAAGAAATGAATCTACTCATCTCAAGGTATTTTGAGCACATATCTTATACAACTGTTTTTTTTGCAATAGTTACTCAGACCCACAACAGTGCAGGAATCAGCATACCAAGGCTTTGTGTCCCCAAAGTAACTGTAATTTTCCTTTGAACTGGACACTAAAATTTGGCATTCACAATAACCCAAAGAAGTGTCGTAACGGAGTCTTTCAGACAAACATTGACCTATTTTTAGAGAGACTACATAAGAATGCTCATAAAAGCCATCTTCAGCATTAATTCTCAGCTGAATGAAAATGCTTTGCATACTGCAATATTTGACATATAAAGCCAGATTACACCAGCCACCACCACTGAATACTGCGTAATTGTTTAATTGCTAAATATGAGGTTTACTTTTTTTTTTTTTACTGCTTCCTGAACTACTTTTCCCCATTTTGTGCAAAAGGGATATACAATGTGCACCCAGATGCAAGCACCATATCTGGAATAATTGAGTTTTCTACTCACTATTACATTGAGTAAATAAGAATTTGGTTTTGACGAAGCCTGCTGGGCAGGCTAAGAAAAGAGGAGGAAATGTGTGCAACTCTGTACATTTAAAATAAGACTTAAGACACTAGAGCACTGAAAGGAATTAAAGGGAGTCAGCTATGTGCATTTTGTGAGTTTACACCTTTGTATTAATTTTGCCTATTGATTGAAGCTCTCTGAAAAGATTAAGGGGAGGGGCACAGGAAGATGATTTGGCAGAAACATAGTGTACAAAATCACTTCTCAAATGTTTTCCCTGCTGCAAGACTCTGCTCAGCTGTAACGCTGAGCTTCAGTTAACTGCATCGTTCACTGCACCATCAAGTAAAGCATTCAAAGGTGAAAGGATAAGCACTAACACGAAACATTTCTCATACCACTCAATACATCTAAATGTTGAGTTCAAGTCTACAACAACTTTTTAAGCTTTTTTTTTTTTTTGCAACCAGGTACCTGATTCCAGTCTCAGCCACACACCTCAGCAGAAATGCGAGCCAATTCTTCACTCCCTCTGGCTTTAAAAACATAAAGTTGGCTGCAAGCTGGCATGTACAACTCAGCTTGCATATTTCTTGAATCATGTGGGTGACCTTTGCAAATGGTTTTGTTAGTTCCACATCTGGATGGTAGAAATTTCACTTATTAAAAAAAGAAAAAAAAAAAAAGATGGGTGCTGATATATTCTCAGTTGGCATCCAATCACACCGATACATGATGTCTGGAATTTAAACATTGAAATGACACCGTGTTTTAAAGAAGCAGGTGAGGATGAAATCAAATGCTGTTGTGTAGATTTGCTGCATCTACTCACCCAGCTGAGGAAAAAAATTGTCATTTAAAATTTTTTATGTCCTTCAGACAGCTCCAAAAAGAAACTGTAAATACCAGTGCCAGTAAAAATATTACACTGTAATTTCAAGGGAAAAGAGGTTCAGAAATTCTACGTCTGAAAAGGAATGGCTATGCTCATCCAATCTGCTGCCCAAGAATTTAAGAAGTTAGCATAGTAAGAACATAAAATGCAGCTGTTCTGCTTGCCAAGACTGGCCCTCAATCGGCTGTTGATCTCACTATTAAATGTGCTTTTTGTTTTAGGTTTAGGACTAAGTCTTCATTTTTGAAGGATGATCTGTAAAAGCATCTTTGCTGCCTTCATGTTATCCTGGGGGCAGGGAGGTGGTGGTGTCTTTGTTTTCTTCCCTGTAAGTATCTCCTGGCTAAAGGATGTCCTAGGGGACTAGAGCATCAGTATTTGTTGAGGCTAAAACTCATGCCTCATGGAGCAGAAGCAAGTTTCAAATACTATTCACTGTGTGTTAGCAATTGCAAAGTGAACAACATTCACACTTCTGTGCTTATCAGCTTCACTAGGACATCTAAATCCAATTCAGACAAGCTTTCACTGCCCAATGTTTGAGGGATCCAAACAAATATAGAAATTTTGAGCTAAAATCTGTGAACGTTTATGCATCTATGGTGCCCACGCTGGCACGGGCTCCAACAGTTATTACTCCACCAGTCACACACCTTGCCAGACTTTTCTAGCTACCAAAGTGCAATTTTCATTAAAAAAAGTTCTTCCTCAGAAAACTCACTTCATTAACTCATTCAGTCTTATAAAAACACTTCTTATATTACTCATATATGCTTGCTTAACAGCACTTCTTAAGCATTAAGCATACAAGCTTTGGTTTTGGTCATACCCAAGACAAGGGTGGTGTTCTGTCACATTGTGCATAAGCAGTTGTAAAAGCAACTAAAGGGCATATTTTTCCAGAGCCAAAACAATTAACCCTCCCACTTCCCCTTGTTTTACTCGAGCATCTCTTGTTCTATAATCCACAGTCTGTAGAACATCAAATGGAAACAAATTCCCCTACATATACTTATTTGAAAGCTGGGGGTATATAACATGAAAACAAAGCATGGCAGAAACTGATTTCCATCTGCTTGTTTGTTCGGCAGGCAAATCACCTCCACAGCAGGATCAGCAGGATCCATAAAAGAAAAGGGCCCAAAAAGAGTGACCTACCACTCTTTCAGAGTTGTCTTAAGACACTCATTGGCTTGAGCAGCATCCTCTCAGGTCATCTGCTATCTTTAACTGATCCATTGCATCTTTTTGTAAGCACTTTAGAAGCACGTTTCCATGACTTCTGAATGCTGCTGGCTACTAACTTCCATTTTATTACAACTAAGGACACTGCTACAAGCTCAGACTTCCTGACATGACTCTGGAGTCAGTGATTGTGATACCACAGTCATCCAGGAGGAAGCGGTCTGGTCTGGCTAAGAGCTTTCCCTAGAATGCTTGGATACACATGTTCTGATAACCAAGCTCCTTAGTCTTTCCACAGACAAACCCCAACTGCACTTTTTTTTTTTCTTATTAACAAAATCTCAGTGGCTAGAGGGTTGGGTGTTGGTTTAATCTAAGCTTATATAAATAACAACTTATATAAATAGTAAGTCAACAAGCAACATACAAACAACAGATGAGACTGTATTCAAAAGACAATCTATCGTGTACCCACACGGAGACAGAAAAACTGACAGAGCCAATTGAGTTACAGTTAACATTTTCTTTATTTCAGTATAAGAATTCCTGAACTGAATGAAGAATGATATTTTGGCCCATACTGCTAGACTAGATAAATTCTTTAAGTATGCAGTGCCACAAGTGTACACAGTACTAGAATAGCAAAAAAGACGGCCTGGGACAGGTTTCATTTTTATTATTAGCAGGAGTTAGACGTTTCAGATAGGATATTATGCATTTCTGAATTTGCCTGGAAAGTTAATTAAAACTCTGAGAACATTCTAAAACATTATAAAATTGCCTACAGATACTCATGGTACTTTGGTAGGGGATGTGGAATAAAAACCTACACCACGTAAACATTCAGTAAACAGATTCTCTGCACTCTGAAGCCTAAGTAATACACAAGATGAGAATAATTACATAAGATTCTTAATTTTCTACACAGAATGTGCTGCCAAAGAACAAGAGTCAAGGCTAGAACTTTTTTCCATGTGAAAGCAGAAGCATTGTTAACAAAACTGTATGATTTGGTGGGTGATGCAGGTCATTTCAATTGTTAGAAGCTATAGGGAGAAACAAGTCCAATTACTTGCAGTGTTCCACAAAACTGTACCCCTGACTGCTTACTGCTGCTTCCAAACAGGAAAAATAATAAACGTATAGGCATACAGAAACAAACACAGGAAACAACTGTCTGCTAACTCAGAGGATTTAAAGTGGCACTGTATATTAAATTATCATTAATTATTGTTTTGAAGAGATAATTATCTTTGAGGGAAGCTAGAATGAAATGCTAGAAGCACACTGAACTTGTTTAACAACCTGTAAAGCTAGCTGCAACTATTTTTTTCTTTAGGGCAGTAGTTTGTTTAAAGTAACGTTAATTCCTTTCGTCCTTTCTGTTCTCAGGATCTCAAAGACTGTTATTTTTACCTTCAGTAAGTGTGCCTAGAGTATTTTACTTGTATACTGTGGTACAACTAGACTCCAGGGTTGATAAACGGAGCTGAGGTACTTGTTTAGTTCCAAGTTGTACATGTCTCATGACTGTCTTCTCAACCAAACACCTTACCTTTTATGAATTGTACGTGTTTTCTCCATTGTGTATACATGCTAACACCCATTAAAAATGTAGATAAACCAAATCTGGCTCAAATTGCTAATGAGAAAAAAAAAAAGTGTTTAACACGCAGAAAAAGAGCAAAACTTAAGGCTTGCATAATTATAACTTGCATTATTAGGTCTTGAAAATGCAAGAAGTTGTAGTTATAACCAGCAGCTGAGCTTGTTTTGACACTGGATGTTACAGAAAGCAGAAAGACTTCCCCTAGAGGGAAGATATAAGGAACTTACAAGAATAGCAACACCTTCAAAATCTTTCAGAGGCTTCTTTAAAGTGCCATCTGCTGGTCAGCTCATAATTCATGAGGATATGATGAACGACAGACTAGCTAAGAATTGAGAGTATTACATGTGCTTTATTTTGTCCTCTCTTAGAAAAAAATTACAATTTCTTTGACAAATTCAGAAGTAGTATCTACACTCTGCAGGATACTATGACACTTATCTGCTGTCAACAAATCCATCCAATTTAATGAAGCCAGCCAGTAACCACAAAAATTTATCAAAAAGCTAAAGCAGATATGTTTCATGCAAACACACAAAGTGTGCCAACAATCCAGCAGTAATGGTAATGTAAAGCCTTTTTTATTTATTAAAAAAATACTGGTTACACTCTACTGGCACCTGCTACATTATTGGGGGGTGGAGGGCCAAGGTAAAAAAAAAAGAAATGAGAATACACCACCTGTATCATTTCTCACAAATATCATGAGCTTTTGGATGTTTACACCAAGTCTTACGTAGGCAGTAAAAAACTCCTCCGAGCTTTTGCAGACTCCGAAGTGTTGAGTATCTTTCTCACATCTGGCTCTACCAGTTGCTCATTAAGAATTAGATTTTAAACAAAACTGTATTTCACATCAACTACTGCAGGAATTGACTACTGATGTCAAGTGCCTAGAAATAAAATTAAGTATTTGGTTTCAACATTAAATACAGGTATGAAATTCATTTATTCATGTATAAACATCTTACTGCTTCTGCCCATCCATCCTAAAACAAATTAAAAGCTCAGTTTTTTTAAGGGAGTGAAAGCCTACCTTTTAATCTCTTATATGTCAGGTCTATAAATTTTCACTTGTTCTTAAGGCAGAAGCCCATACCCCCACACCTGTCTTACCCCAAAGTAACTTATAATTTGAAAATGTGGCCTTGACTAATTCTATATTTCAAGTAAACCCCTTTAAAAAATATCCTCAAAACAACAAAAAGCATAAAAAATATTTTTTTTACATGTCAAATAAGATGCATCTTCCAAACAAGAAAAAATGGAGCACACCCTCCCTATTGAACATACCTTTCCTAGAACTTAGTTGCAATGGACTGACATTTAAGATGTGTGAAGCAAGCAACAGTCCTTGACAAATTGCAGTCGTATCCAGGTTCCATTCTGGAACTAGCTGTCCACAAACAGTGTGGGGGGAAAGAAGGGAGAAAAAAAAAAAAAAGCCAGAATCCACTTAGTATTGCTCGTGGAAGTTTATGTGCTTGTGGAAGATGCAGAATTTTTTCTGTCTTTGATAAAAGAGCATCTAAGCCAACGTTTAGAAGTATCATAGTGAATACAGAAATATAAAAGTTAATCAATAAATGTACTTCATGTTGAGAAGAATTACATCCTATTCCATTAGCTATGCAAGGCTCTCGTCATTGCATGATTGTGTTTCTTTTTTTAACTCTTTCCCTTAACACTCTGGAGGTTTCTCTCTGATGAGCACTCTCAGGGCACACCCATGGTTAGCCATTTAGACAAGTGCTAACCACAGAATCACAGAGTATTAGTGGTTGGAAGGGACCTCTGAAAATCATCGAGTCCAACCCCCCTGCCAGAGCAGAGCCAAAAACTAGGGCAGAGCACTCAGAAAGGCATCCAGACGGGTCTTGAAAGTCACCAGGGAAGGAGACTCCACAACCTCTCTGGGGAGCCTGTTCCAGTGCTCTGTAACCCCCACAGTAAAGAAGTTCTTCCTCATGTTGAGGTGGAACTTCTGTGCTCGATTTTGAATCCATTGCCCCTGGTCCTATCACTGGGCACAAGTGAAAAGAGGTTGTCCCTGCCTTCTTGATGCCCAGCCCTCATGTATTTATAGACATTCATAGATCCCCCCTCAGTTTTCTCCTCTCTAGACTGAAAAGCCCCAGGTCTCTTAGCCTTTCCTCATGAGGCAGATCTTCCAAAACGGAAAAAAAGTTTTAAAAGCCACTCATACAATCCAGAATTTACAGCTTTCCTTGTTTTGTAGATTAGATCAACAGTAAGTTCAGAAACAAATGCCTGACATTTTTGTTTTATTTAAAGGCAAATATATATCTAATTTAATAGGAAACAAATTGGGGTCCAATCCTCAGTTGGTACAAGTTCGGGCCAGTGTAGTTTTAAAACAGCTAAGGATCTAGCCCACTCACCTACTCTCCCCTGCACTCAGCCCTGCAAAATCTGTAATTTGACAGGATGTATTTTCTGTTATATTCATTGGGATGGTTTTGATATTTTAAAACCTTTTAAACCCATGAAAACAATGAATTATCTTTATAGTCTGTGTATCTGTGTTCTGTGAGCAGTGTGTGATGTTAATTTTTCTCACATCTGCTGCTGCTCAGCACTAGGTGAGTAAAGTAAGAGCTAAGTTTTAAAATTTCCATCTCCGCCTATATAACCATACCCTTTTTTTTTTTTACATGTGAACTGTTAAGCCACAACCCAAAATCCTACAAAAATGAGCATTTTGTCGAGAAAGATTTGTGAAGATTTTGTGTTAAACACACAGTATCTAGAAATACAAGAATCTTTCTCCTGAGATGACAATATTTAGAAATGCATATTTAGAGCCAAAAAAGACAGTATGTTTCTTAAACTGCTCTGGCTGAATAGCTGGTCCCAAACACAACCAGCCCTTCCACAGCAAGTCCCAGCAGTAAAGCCAACACAGCAGAAGCTGGTAAGCCAAGAGGTGGGAGTCTCTCGACTGAGAGAACAAAATGAGAACAAGTATTACTTTACTTGACCGCTGCTATGGATGCTATTACCTGTGGGACTTCCTGTGCTTGTTTTATTGGGATAGAAGAGGGAGACTTTGTTGGGTTTTTTGTTAGAACATTTTTTCAGCTACAGTAAGTTATACAGCCATTCACATGCAATCTTTTTTCCCCACACACAGGTAAACCACTTACTGAACATTGCCTAGATATTTTAACTGCATTCCTTACAGTGTCCAAGCACCTCATGCGTTTGTTAGGGGAGATGAATAAATCTCTGGGATAGCTGGAAGCCCTACTCCCTTGTTAGCAGGCAGGTATTTTCTCTACAGCTTCTGTAACAGAAACTGCTTGAAGCTGTTTGTCTATGGATATTTTACTATATCCTACCAGCTACATTTCTGAATCCACCTGCAAAACAGCATGCAAACCTCACCCTCATGCTGCCACTCTTTGGCTGATTGGTTTTAATAGTGTAGATGTCTTGGGGAATGGTTTAATGGATTCTATGAATACACTTCTGGTACATACATTTTATTTATTGTATGTCGATCAAGAAGAATTACAGTTCCAAATAGGCAGAGCTAAGACTATGATTAGTAAGTATCAAAAAGATACATCCTTCACTGCCTGTTTAACTCTACTGGGGATGAAGCTATTTGCATCACAGAGAAATAGCACTTAAACAGCCTGAAAACTAATTTGAGCTCAAAGGGGCTCTGCTCAGAAAACTGTCCAGTTCTATATCAAACAGAGGATTAGGAAACTTGCTTCAATATAAAAGCTATGGCAACATGACGATATTGAGTTACATAGTGTAACTAACGTAGTACACTTACATAAAGTCTGTAGAAGAAAATACAGAACACACTGGCATTTTACTTTGCCTCTAATAGAAGGTTACAATTCTAAAACTTTGTTGGTAAATACATTAAAAACCACAATAATATCTCGACGTCCCCAAATCTGACGTTCGTGTTACAATAAATGAATTTGCAATGCACACATTAACAGGTTTCACAGAGGCCAAAACTGTAACTTGTCTAGAGCACCAACGTTAGAGAATTTGCCTTTGATTTTTGTTTGGTTTTTTTTTTTAAACAAGATTCACACCTGAAAATTTCTGTAGTTAAATGGCTGTGTGCAAATACCACTTTTTTTTTACCTCATTCTCAGTTAAGGAAGCTGAAGGAGATGAACTCTTGCTAAAAGCAAGAGTTGAAGATTCTGCTGCTGAAGCCCGATTTCGCTTCTTCAGAGGTTTACATGCATCAGACAGATTTTTCGTTGCTGTAAAATAATTTTGGTTTACAAAGTGAAGTTTGGAACTTGAAAACGTTATCTCCCTGAAGCCATTTAAAATATTCCTTCAGATGAAGGAAGAAATGATTTAGGTAGGTCTTCTGGGCACCTACGTAGCTGAGAGAACAGTAAGTTTCTGAAACCATGTGTTTTGGCTAGATTTTAAAAACACCGAGTTTGCTATTAATCAAACATCTACTACAAATGGCTAAGAAATTTTTCCCAGCTCATTTCTATTAAAATAAAAATATCTTGTGACTTATGATCTCTTTAAAGCAAAGGTAACACTTATCTCCTCAGATAAACATTAGAAGGCCTACATGACCTCACCACAATCCAAGCAGCACTAACACTTTGTTAAGAGAAGGGTTTTATACAGGAGCCAGGTACCAGACATGATCTATGGCACATCACCACTTCTACATAGAGCAGAACTTGCTGGAGCTCACTCATCTTTGTCATATCATTACAATACCTACAGAGACATGCTCTTACAGAAGTTACCTTAAACTTGAGCATCATTAATAAGTCTGACTTTTGAATTTTGGTCCAAGGTAATTTAGAATTCCCTCTTGTGCTCCACACTGCCTCCCATCAATCACCATTTAAGAGGACTAAAACCCCACAGTACCTGATTGCATTGAAGGTACCTGCACTGGCTTTATTGGGCTGCACAAGGACAAATTGGCACAGTAGGATTGGTATCACTGCTCGCCAAGACCACAGGGCAACAGCTTTAATTTGGTGCCATCAAATGGTGAACTTGTGAACTGCTGCTCTCAATCAGCAATGCACAATTTCAGTCAAGTTTAAAGTTGCAAAATGGTGGTGGTAGTGAAGGAAGAGGGCACACTCCCCCCCCCATCTCTGCCATAGTGGCTGTCACTGCTTATTGCGTCAGCAAAATTTAGCCGGCTGCCTCAGACAACCTGTTTATTTTAAAATTATTTAATTGAAAAAGTTACATTAAAACTTATTCTGACCACATTACCTGACTGGTTCTTTTGTGAAGAGGAGGTTTCTGTGACCTTAGAAGAGTTTGTTTTTGCTGTTTTGTCATTGCTTGTCTCCCTCTGTCACAAAAAAAAATATGAAAAAAATAAAAAACCTCCTAATTTATGAGTGGTTGGATAAAACTGGCAATTACTTCTGGATTTATGTTATCAAAAAGAAAGTGTCTTTACAAATATCTGAATGGTAATGTAGTTAAGCTAGCCCCATTTAAGTGATTTTAAAAACTCATTTACAGCACAGGGTACAAACCCATACACAAATGAGAAAAATGAAAGAACACAGTATTCCAGCATCCCACTTATCCATCCCAAACTCAGCACATCAAGAAGGGGAGCTTTAAATGAACAAGAAACATGTAAAGTATCCTTACTATCCTTTTTCAAAACTGGTCAAATTAAAACCTTTAATTATTAAAGGTAAAATGCAGAATTAGTATATAAATTTGAGAATAAACCCTGTGCAGAATTTTAAGTCTCAGAGAGACTTGCTTTCAACTCCATAACTTATAGCAGTGCCATTTTTAAAATTACTATGGTCAAGATTGTTTCAGCATTTCCAAAATAAAAAATTTTCACGGGAGCATAAACAACACATAAATTTGCTCCATAACAAGACTTTATCAAGAAAAGTTTAGGCTGAAAACTGGGGAAGTTTTGCTCAAAATTAGACACTGTTCCTTACACATGCCACTATTATTTTTTTTTCCATTTTGTATGGTACAAATTCATTAAAGTAATGTCACTAAAACTGTACCTAAGAATGCTTAACCCTGACACAGGCTCACCTGATCAGTAAAAATACTACTGAACACAAGGTTTTATATACTTTATCATATTCTTCATCTGACATTCAGTTTTAGAAAAGATGTGCAGGTAAACACCTCAGAGAACAGATTCCCTTTGTAAAATAAATATGAATGGCTGCTGTAATACACATCTGCTAAACTATGCTTTTACTGACTTCTAGCCTAAGACACCCTACCAGATGCCACTGGAGGTTCCCAATGTAAGTTTTGTAAGATTACTGTTACACTTCTGTGTAAAAAATGAAAGCAGAAGTACAGTTCAGTTCACTCTTAAATTTAAGCATGCTTTACAGAACCCCTATTTTGTTAATGTGCATTTTATATATATCATGAAAACACCAATGAACAAACTATTTTTTCAAAACTTCCACAGGGGTACTTATGATTTAGTTACTTTGTGTGAAAACATTTAGATTTCACAAATAAGAATTAAGGACAAAAAGGAGAGGATAATGCACAACCTTCATGCAAGAAGTAAAACGTAATGAAAAAGAGTAATTAAAGCTCCTCCTATCCAAAGTGAATGTAACAAAAGCCTGCAGGTAAACTGTGAACAACAGAAGGAAGGTGTATGGTTTGTGCTTTTTTCAATCATCATTACATAGACATTTTCACTGTCATTCATTAAATGCTTTACTAAGCAGCAGCACATACAGTTAGAGGTAACCTGGGCAGGTGAAGACAGGAAGAAGACTAAGAGATAATTCAGGAAAGAAACCACAAAGCAACCATTCTACATTATCTCTGATCCTTCTGTGGGCAGAAGCACAAACACTGCTATGTGCATTTAGTTTCCAAATTACCTAGTATTTAAACACACTAGATTCCTTGTAACTAGTTGTGCTAAAATGGATCAGATAGAGGACACCTCTTTTTAAATGCACATCACCAAGACAGCGTTATTTGTGGTATGTATCTTATGAGAATGATTAGACTCATTTATTTACGTATTTTTCTATTAATATTCACATCTGCATCACAGTATCAAAGATACCAGAACTTCTTCTGCATGAACTAAGCTGCAACCACCTTTCATTCTCCTTGTGATCATGTAGGCTAATTGTAGGATATGAATGCTGGTGGGACATTAAAAAGTAACTTCGGGGGAGTTACAAGGACTTCATAGTAGGAATTAATTTGAATAAGTAAACTTCATTATTCCATGCATCTAGTGTATTATAGTGAATTAAAATCAATTAGACAAGTTTAAAAAGGGTTCAAAACCTTCTCCTAGAATATAAAACAAATATTTAACATCTAAGCCATTAGAGCAAGAAGTGCAGAAATCAGTTTTGGCCCTTCTCTCTGCAAAGGTCACAACATTTCTCTAAGAATTATTTCTGTCCCTTGCTAATAAGTTCATTAAGCCTGGCTATCTGAAATTCTCTTTATTTTTTGTATTGAACTCTAAAGAAGTTGTCTGAATATCCACAGTATCAACAGAGGCATTAAATAACCAGCCTACCAAACAAATTGACATCTACAAATGTGACCTCTGTAACTCATTTTAAAAATAAATCCACCACCTTTCCTTACATTAGGTTGTTTCATTTAATTGCTGTACCACTGAAGTTGAGATGAAGTCTGTGATCCTCACACTACAGTGTGATACTGTAATAACACATCAGAAAACACCTGTCAGCTATGTTTTCCACACAAGTAAAACCCATAAAGGTCACTCGTCTACATGCATGACTAAATAAACCTATGTTTAAGTCTCAACAAGATTTGGGCTGTATCCATGAACACAGTTTTAGTGACCTATGCAAGGAAGTCTCACTTTTACAAGCAAGCTAACCTGAAAACTAGCCTGTGATTTGTGTGATAAACATACTGTAATATTTACTGAAGTTTCCTAACTTCAGACATGGGTCAGCATGCCACTCAAATGTTCTACAGGCTTCCAGTTCTTGAGAATTAGTTTTGCTTTACTTCCTTTCCTTTCTCCCCCCACTTTTGTCTAAATTAAATATTGACTAAAGGTACTCGTTTCACGTTCCTGCATCCATCTCTGAACTCCAATTCAGGAGGAAAGAAAAAGAACTACAAAGCATGACAACACAGAAGGGTCATGCCTCTGCACATTCCTCTGGGAAACAAACTTTCTCAGCATACATTTTCACCACAGTTTAAGTAGGAAGTGCAACTTGCCATACCTCTGTCCCCAAAACCAAAGGAAAAAAAAACAACAAACCCACAGCGATGAGCTCACATGTATCTCTGAATATTTACAAAAGTTTGGTTTGATATAGAGACATTACTTCTTAAATCCTAAAAACAGAAACAGTGACAAACTTAACTACAGCAATGTGATTGGTGCTGCTATAAATCAACCCAAACAAACCAATGACATAATTACCTTCCGATTATTCTGTTTATCCATCCTGAGTCTTTTCCTAGGTGCTTCCTGAACTTCAAAATCTTCTGTAGGTTCCTTTGTCCTCTTTTTTTGGTTTCTTTTATTTCCATGTAAGTTACCTTGGGATGGGGGATGGGGGAAACTTACATGAAAAATAATCTAAAACCCACTTTCAAATTATTTTGAACTGATCTAATTATTTAAGTTACTTTTCTTTCAGTCATTAGTTTTAAAACATTGTTAAACATTAACACAGTTTGATGACCTCTTAACGCTTAAGGTCTGGTTTCTGGTGCTGAAGACTAACTTTAGAACACATCCAAATCAACTGCTTCATACTCAAGTTATTTTAGAAAGATGAGTCTACCTGTATAAGCACTAGTTAAAAATCTGAATATTACTGCCCAACATTTGTTTCTTATCACCAGACTGCACATGATTGATCTATACAGCTTTTAACTCTCCTGGCACTTTGTAACAGTGTCTTATCACTGAAATGAATTTTTAAGTCTCCTTTTTGTTCTCTGAATGACAGAGATGAAGATCTGGCAACATCTATTATGGGGACTCTGGAAAAGACAAGATATCACCAACTGTACAGATTAATTCTCTCTTTCTGGTATGGCAGTTCCAGACTCTCTCTGACAAGCTTACTTGTATTTCACAAAAGACTGTAAGATCCCCTTCCTTTGTGAACCAAAATCTTAAGAACAGAATCACATTGGTAATTTTAAACCAACATACTTAGTCACGTATTTAGAAGATCATTCACTGTAAAGTTCAAGCAGCTGCTAAACTACAAAAGGTCAGTGACTAAACTACATATCCCTTCCATAGGTTCAGCTATTGTTTGCACTCACTCTACCTCAAAAAGACAGAGGAAGGTTTAGCAAAGTCTGTTTCATCAGGATGAAATCACAACATTATTACACTCTCTGGTACTCCCTAGTTTATGAAGCTACAGAGTATTATTAGTATGAAGATTGCACGCCCTAGGGGCACAAATATGTTAACTGAAAACTTCCCTACAGCTACAAGCACTCCATTCCAGTGGGAAAAAAATTAGCTGTAAGTATTAAAAATATAGCAACTTGAAAATATGGATAATTTTCAAAATTATGTTCTTATCTAAACAATCTAGGACATACTCTATTATGAGACTCTGAATCCACAAAGCAGACTGAAATGGCTCCAGGAGAACCTGCTACTTACAAAAAGCCAGCAAAAGAAATCCCACAATATTTTTCCCAAGTTTAAGATAAGAGGATTTGGGTAGGGGAATGATTGAACTGACATATTTTCATCTGTAGATAACTGTAAATGTACACAATATATGTACTAGAAACACCTGGTACAGGTACAATTTCAATTACATTTCTTGCAATATGACACTGAGGAAGGTGAACAAAATTCAGCATTACAGTGTTTAGATATTTAATTTGGGATCCATTAAAATTCTAACGTCAAGGAAGACAACATCTGAGATAAAATAGAGAGATTATGATATGTGGGCGATTACATAAAAAAATACACTCGATAGCTACTTATAATGATGAACTATTTGCACACAACACAAATTTCAATTACTTCTGGATCTTGATCTCCTTTTAGGTGAGTCTTGAAACACTTTACGTTTGGCCTCTCCAATATTCTTCAATGATGAACCTTGAGAGATACAGAATGTGTTTTTTTTTAAACTGATATCCAAATATTTGACACTTAAATTTTAAAGTTAAAAACTTTTCAATTTTCCACAAAATGATGTTATTTCACACACACACACACACAGATAGTTAACAAAACTGACTGCCATTTTTATACAAGATTTTCCAAGTCTCACAAACTTTCAAACACCCCCTCTCATTCTTGTCATTGCCCAAAGCAGCACCTGTTGGCTTCTAGTAATAATTCTTACAGTGCTGTAAAGCTATTTAAATTTGAAAAAAATATAGCTAGTTAAACTTATGCTAGTTTATCCAAATACCAAACTATCTTCCTTCTTCTCAAATAAGCGACTCCAAAACCCCTCAAATGTTTTGCAAAATAATTGAGACTGCTTATAAAAACCACATGCTAGAAAACAGCAACAAAAAAATGCAAGGGAAAAGGAAAAAAAAAAAAAAAGGATTTGAGGATTTGCAATCTTGTACAATGTCCTAAAAACTTTGAGTAGCACAATAAAATGCCAAACAGGTGAAAGTTTCAGAATGAAGTTTGGACTCTTTCTTCCTGAGCTGATGATTATATGAGGTAACATACTTTAGGTATATATGAACAAAAGGTGTCGCACTGATTGAACTTCTTCAACCTCTTAAACCATTTCCTAACTATTCTATTAAAGAAGTAACTCGTATTTTACTAGTGGTAACACTTTGTCTTGTCTTCCCACCATCCACTCATAACAGTCAGTGGATGGAATGGCAGCTGCTTATGGGCGGAAGAAGAATGAGAAACCAGCAATCTCTAAACAGCAGAAGGTTTACATATAACAACTTTTCAAAACAACGAGCAAGAAATGTAGACTTCATGGGTTGCGTTTATTGTAACCATTGGCATTCCTTTGCTATTGGCACAAACACCAAGAATTAAAACTGGAAAACAGTGAAAGCTGTTTTCCCTACAGGTCTCAAATATGTGCTTAGTTTAACACCACTATGTATATCAAATTTAGTTAGAGTACACTAGCACAGTTTTACGTTTACCAGAGTCTTCTTCAGATTTGGGAGAGGTCACTATGGCAAACTTTGTGTTATAGCGAGCTTTCTGTTTTTCACTAAGCATATTCCACTGTGATTCGAGTAATTCTTCAATCTCCTCACTCGAAGCATCTGGATGTTCAGCAACCACCTATACATGCAGAAATAGGGTTGTATTAAAAAAAGGTGACCATTGAAAAGAGTGGCGTACATACTTCTATTGCTTTGGAAAACTGGATACAAACAAGTTATCTAATATTTCTGCTGTAGACAGAACTAGATTAAAACCTTCTGTATCCCGTTTTTCTTTGAAGAACCACTTCTCTCTCTGTCTCTCTAAAAAACCCCCATCTATTAGCATATTCAGATGTATTAAGAATAGTTTTGGAAGTATCTAATTTGCCTTTTAATGTTCAAAAAAATGGAGTAACAGCAAATCTTGTCTTTTGGTCATTCAAAAATATTTGTATGTCTCAATGAAGTTTAAATCTATACCACAAAAGATAGACAAGCAATACTGGAATACATACTTGCCAAAAAGATATCCATCAATTCACAGGAGAACTCATTGAAGATAAAACTCATCACACTTATCTTAGCAGAGAGATTTACACACACTAGAACCCGATCCAACATTTTCTTGTATTAATTCATAATTTAATACTATGTCTATGAATATTTGGAACTCAAAAAGCTGTACATCTTTTCTTAATAATATGAGCATGACACACAAGAGCCATCGGCATGGAATTTAACAATTTCTAGAAGTTCAACACCAACAGAAAGTCCAGTATGAAAAACAAAGAAAAAAATCCTCTTGAAGTCCTTCAGTATTCCCATACTTCTACTTAAGGAAAGCCAGATTTGATTAATCATGGAAGTCAGAAAGCTCTAAGATTGTACAATCTACAGAAACGAAACCACAGCTTTTAAACCAATCCCCCTCATCTCATTCCCCAGCATGTTCCAAAATTCTATTACTGGAATGATGCAACCAACACTGCAAAATCATGGAGCAAAATAAAAACTAGGCCAACAAAGCCAAGCATCCAAACATAACACCATTCAACAGAACAAAAATACAATTTTTTTTGGTGATAAGTGGAAATGATTAAAACTAATTTCTTAGACCTCAAGTGTCTTAAAATTGCATTTCCTGGTGTCAAGCAAGATACGAGTGTGTCTGAAGCTTCTCCAGTAGAATAGCTGCAGTACCTCCCTTCCTTTGGGATTATTCCCTGTCTACTAGGGAAATTAATGCTCTAACTTTTTTCCTAACAGAGTACTATGAGTTCTCTTGCTTCTATCTGGCATAACTCATCTGTGTAGAACTTGGAGAATACAACTACCTTCAGAAGCCTCTACTCAAAGTTTGATTAAAATCTCACAATGTCAAAAAGTTACCGAGAGGGGAGAACGTAGACAGACCCACACAAGGTACCACTCCCATAAATCTCACTTCTTTAGGAAAAGAAATTAGCATCAATTTTGACCATTACCACTAAGTGTGTAGTTCATCGTGCTCAACTAGGGCACAGAGTTATTCAACTCTCTAAGACATACTACTATGTTTACACAAATGAGATTACAGTTTAACATCACCTCTAGTCCCACCAAAATACAAATAAAACCAATTTTCAGTTGACTAGGAGTTCTGTGAAATGACAAGAAAAAGACACTCATGATTCTTAATGGTTATGGGATTCTTGCAAAGGTGGCCTCCAAGGAAAAAGCCCAGCAGTCTTCTCCCAAGTCTTCATACTAAGATGCAATCCTGGCATATATACCAGAAATAATGTATCTCGTATCTTGTTGTACTTTAAAATCATGCACTTCTCCCACGTACTTATTCTAACTACGCTACAGAACACATGGAAGGTCTTTCCTTGTATCACTATAGGTGTGGAAAACATGGTAATTAAACCAGGTACACCCCAGTGCATCCAAACAAAGTGTATCAACTTTGCTCTTACTCGTCTCGATATTCAACAACTCCTCCCGCATGCAGAAATCTTCCATTGTAAACCCTACTAGTGAAATTATTTCTTAATTTACCTCTAAACAGACTCAAAGCCCAAATAAATGAATTAGTATAAACACTTCAGCTGCCTGCCTCTCACTGAACGATACAGTTATCTCAAGTCAGACACTCCCTTCTAATGATTGCTATGGTTATATTTCACGGAGGAAGCACGTAAAAATGCCGATAGTACAAAATGTATCTTTACTCCATTGGTAACAGGACAAAACTCTTCATGTGTCACTACAACCATGAAAGTGCTCCAACTTTTCAATGCCTCCCTCAGGGAAGCATGCCTCTTAAATCATTAAAACCATTTTCCAGCAGTTCAGTCTTCTAGCAGCCATCATTTATTTCTAAATATTTCAACTGTTCCTCACCTTCCTATCCCCAGAAAAAGTAACACAAAAAATAGTAGTTAATAAAGACAAACTAATATATGAACCCTACTACTGTGCAAAGCTGGACTCCAGGCAAGACACAACAGAAACAGCTCTACTTTTACGAGAAACTGTGATTATTACAGGCCCCAGAAGATAAGTCTTCAATCATTCCTTTCCATTCACTTCCATTCCTTCCCAAGTATGGGGGCCAGAGAGCCTCTTCTGGATACAATTTTCCTTTCTTCTAAGTTTCTACATGTCAATGCTAAAGCAGCCATACACTAGACTCTCAGATGCCACTAATACAAGTAGCTCAAACCCAAGTCTTTTTTAGCAACATTATCACTCTTTCTAAAGCATCAGAATAGATACAACAGCAACAAACCAAACTCTTGGATGGAAAGAAAACCATGGGAGTAGAACCACATAAACCTAACAGAAGTGGAAACTCCAAATACTAGTTTGGATACAATCTCCACCTTTCACTGAGGACACAAACCTGCCATTTTAAAAGCAACGTGACAGGCTAGAAGTGTTAACTAAACTCAGGTAACTCAGGTTCTGTGCAAGAATCGTGAATATCTAAAATGGTATTTCCCTACTTTATCAGTTACATTTGAGCCAAGAAAGGAAAGACAGGTTCTACCACCCTGATCAGACAGAGGGACAACTGTTACCCACAGTTTTTGTAATCTAGTTCTTCTTGCTACCTACGTTAAAGGCAAAGGAAATTCCCCTTGCCACTGTACAAGACACAAGATTACTTATAGAAGAACTGGAAATAGAACTCAGGTTTCTCAGATATGAGACAGATGATTTATCCATACAGCTTTTCATCATGAATATGTCAAAATCTCTATTTAATAGTCTGGCTACAAAACCCTTCCTTTTCTGGAGCGAGCAAACTGAACTGCAATGCTTCCCTCAATTTAACCAAAGCCACTAAAAGATGTATGTAACACTGTGCTCATTTTAATTCTCCATATTAGCTTAAGTTGCAATGATCTAAAGATCCTAAGTTGCACCACAATTAATTGACTTCCATACAACAGAAACCGTGTTTCAACTTTTCTTTATAAAGTTTGTACCTATTAATGTTTTCTAACAGAACTATCCTATAAAGTAGTCGACCATTCAGTAGCTAAAGAGTGTGACAAAGTCAGCACTAACTTTCTGGTTCTTCTGTGGTTATTATGGAGTAGTACAATTACCAGAAAATATGAAAACTCATGCTTCTTTCAGTACATGGAGTTGTACAGCAAATGGAGCAGAGGGTTGTAAGGAAGAAAAATGAAGGTCATGATTTTAAAGTAATGAGCCAGAACAGCGGTACTGCTTTGATACTTCTAACAGTCTTCCTAAGAACTGTTCATATTAAGGTATTTATTTATTCTACCTTGTCTTGCAGTGTAATCCTCTCAAGAGGACCTAGCTTCTCTCCCAGCAGATTGCACACTGACAGCGATTTTCACACACTCTGGTAACTAGCTTCTTTTGAAGCTCAGCAAAAGATTCTAAGTAGGTAAATGGATTTTTTTTAGGAGTTCAAAGACAAGGGAACACATGGAAGGAATTGAGCTAGCTCTTCAGGAAGAATGTACAAGCTAACTACAAGTAGATTGCCATAAGCAGCATAACCTGTGTTACATTTGCCTGAGCATATATATGCGTATCTACTACATTTTACATGCATTTAAAAAAAACTATGGCTAATATAAAGTACTATTAGATTATCTAGGAAGATACTAACATGATTTATGCTTAAAGTACAATAGCATTACTGTTACCTTGTTTATATTGCTCATATACATTTCCTTCTCTCTTTGTTCCTGTCTAGACTAAGATTTGGTGCAGATATATTTTATCACACCCACAGTATTATGGATTCGACAGTAACAACTGGTTTTTGTCAGCTAAAGAAGTTTCTCTAAGTACAGAAATCAGAAAAGCCAATCAACAACAATAGCAGCTAAAAAGAGACTAACCTCATCTCTGTGCTTCTGACAAAAGACCAAAAACTGAGAAACTGCATCGCCTTTTCTGCTTCGTGGAGTAGATGCTGGAGTTTTCTTTCTATTGAGAGGGGAGCCTATCCCTCTTTTGGATTCTGCCTGTTCAGATGACTTTTGAGGAGTAGCATTCTTAGTCTCCAACTGACTGCTTTCTTGCAAATCATCAGTGGCAGATAATTTTGATGTCCTTCTCCTTCTCTTGTTAGGAATGCCAGACTCCTTCATCGACTTCAGATTTTGAGTGGTTTCTTCATTTGAGTAAGATGTCTCATCTATCTCCTCTAAAGGTTCCACAGCAATGCCAACTTCCTTTGCCACTCGAGGATTCAGATGAGGTCTGTCCCTAACATAGATGAAGGTGTACTTGGCCTTCCGTTCTTCTACTGCCATGCCTACTGCTTCACTTGCTTGCTTAACACCCATCTCCCACTGTGGCCGCAGCTTCCCTGAAACAGGCTTTAACATCTGCAAGGTGAGACGACAAAGTGAGAGATTTGACCACTTTTGATTTCAAAATGCCAACATTAACACAAAACAATTCCAAGAGACTAACTGCCTTGTATAATTCTAATTCAGAGATTCAAATGGAATTGTGTTTGAAAGTACTGATATCACCCACGAATCAGTGACAAAGCAGAAAAGTACTGATTTTAATAGTGGTAAATCAACCCATTCTGTAAGTGCAATATGAGACTACAAGCCTCTGTGAAAGAAAATGCCCTTAAAACTTTCTAGAATATCTATTTATATCTGTGCATATGTAACAGTAAAATGAAAAGCTGCAAATCTTGCCTGACTTGGTAGCATCTTACCTTTATTTTCTCTGCTTTAGTGAGGGCTTGTTTTGCACTGTCCTGGCATAATTGTTCAAACTGGTCTTTTTCTTTGAAGGGCACAAGGCTCTTCTCAAATATCCAAGCTCGCTCTGGGGCATCTCCAAAAAACTGAACATGATACTGACGAAAACTCTTCTTCTGTCCTGAAAATTAAAAATAAATTATTTAAGATACAATTTAGGTTGTTCTCTGCACTTTCAGACTTGAAGTCTTCTGTAAGCTGCTGTAATTACCATGACAAAAGCACAGTACAACTGGTTAACCTTTCAAAAACCCTCTTAACTGTCTTGAAAGTCTCTGAGCCCTCTCCTGAAGGAAATGGGAGACCTAGCTACACAGAATATTGAGAAGGCTGAGGTTCTCAGTGACTTCTTTGATCTGCCCCTCCTTCAATTGTTAAAGGTCAGGTTGGATGGGGCTTTGAGCAACCTGGTCCAGTAGGTGTCCCTGCCTATGCAGGGGGGATGGAACTAGATGATCTTAAAGGTCCCTTCCAACCCAAACCATTCTATGATTCTTTGCATCAGTCTTCTCTGGCAAGTGCTCCAACCTCACTGCAACTCATTGAGAGGCCACAGCAGGTGAAAGCAGGGACTGGGAGAACGAAGGACTCCTCACCGTAGGAAAATAACAGGCTCGTGACCACCTAAAGAACCTGAAGGTGCACAAGTTTATAGGACCTGATGGGGTCCATCCATGGGTTGTGAGGGAGCTGGTGGATGCAGTTGCTACACCTCTGTCCATCATATTTGAGACGTCATGACAGTCTAGTGAGGTTCCTGCGGACTGGAAAAAAGGGAACATTGCCCCTATTTTTAAAAAGGGGAAAAAGGAAGGCCCGGGGAACTACAGGCCAGTCAGTGTCTTCTCAGTGCCTGGCAAGATCATGGAACAGATCCTCCTGGAAAATCTGCTAAGGCACATGGAAAATAAGGAGGTGATTGGTGACAGCCAACATGGCTTCACTAAGAGCAAATCATGCCTGGCCAATCTGGTGGCCTTCTATGACAAGGCTACAGAGATGGTGGATAGTGGCAGAGCAACTGACGTCATCTACTTGGATTTGTGCAAGGCATTTGACACTGTCCCACGTGATATCTTGGTCTCCAAACTGAGAGGACATGGATTTGACAGATGGACCATTCAGTGGATAAATGATTGGCTGGATGGCTGCACCCAGAGTTGAGGTCAATGGTTCAGGGTCCCAGTGGAGGCAAGTGATAAGAGATGTTCCTCAGGGGTCAGTACTGGGACGAGTGCTGTTCAACAGCTTTGTTGGAGACATGGATGGTGGGATTGAGTGTATCCTCAGCAAGTTTGCTGATGATACCAAGCTGTGTGGAGTAACTGACACCCTAGAGGGAAGGGATGCCATCCAGAGGGACTTTGACAGGCTGGAGAGGTGGGCCCATGCCAACCTCATGAAGTTCAATAAGGCCAAGTACAAGGTCCTGCACCTGGATCAGCACAACCTCAAGCACAAATACAGGCTGGGGGGAGAATGGCTAGAGAGCAGTCCTGATGAGAAGGACTTGGGGGTGGTAGTAGATGAGAAGCTGGACATGAGCCGCCAGTGTGCACTGGAGCCCAGAGAGCCAACCACATCCTGGGCTGCATCAAAAGAAGTGTGGCCAGCAAGGCCAGGGAGGTAATTCTACCCCTCTGCTCTGCTCTAGTTAGACCCCACCTGGAATACTGTGTACAGCTCTGGAGCCCTCATCACAGGAAAGAGATGGAGCTGTGGTAGAGGGTCCAGAGAAGGGTCACGAAGACGATCAAAGGGCTGGAGCACCTCTGCTATGAAGACAGTCTGAGAGTTGGGGCTGTTCAGCCTGGAGCAGAGAAGGCTCTGGGGAGACCTTATAGCGGCCTTCCAGTGCCTGAAGGGCCTATTGGAAAGCTGGGGAGGGGCTTTTCACCAGACATGGCAGTGATAAGACAAGGGGTAATGGTTTTAAACTGAAAGAGAGTAGGTTTAGGTTAGATACCAGGAAGAAATTATTCGCCATGAGGGTAGTAATGTACTGTAACAGGTTCTCTAGGGAGGTTGTGGAAGCCCCCTCCCTGGAGGTGTTCAAGGCCAGGTTGGATGAGGCTTTGTGCAGCCTGGTCTAGTGGGAGGTGTCCCTGCTCATAGCAGGGAGGTTGGAACCTGATGATCTTTAGGGTCCCTTCCAACCCTAACCATTCTATGATTCTAGGTTTCACACAAAAGCCCAATAGTTTAATTCCAAACAAGAACTTGCTTTGCTAAATGAACTTAAGGTTACAATCACCTGTCAGTGCTTTCCATGTATATTAAAAATTACATGTAGTCCTGGATGTTTCTGAAAATGCTACATTTGATAAAGTTTCCAAAGCTTGGACAGGCTGTGCACTCAGCCTCATCTCTGACTAGCCTAAATTTTATTTTTCAATGGTCTTGAACAGAAACATTTGCAATCACAACTTCACCTTAACTAAGCTTTTAAGTAATCAAAGCAAGAAATGAAAAAGACTTGGGTGGTGGAAGGGAGAGCAGGAAGATCAGAGAACAATTCTGAAACTTAGACATGAAACATTCATTCTTCTAAGACTGTAAAGAGGAATACTGTCTCACTGTAGTAAGATACAGGCATACAACCTTCCCCTTCTAAAGATTTCAGCTATTCTACAGCAAAGAGGGAAGACAACACCTTCAAAATTCACCAGAGAGTTCAGAGTTAACAATGAACTTCTAAAAGGCAGAGGTAACAGAATCAGACTTAAGATGTTCTTTATCATCTCCTTCATTAAAACCCACAAATTTGTGGTCTATGTGTTCAAATGAGAGTCTCATTTAAAAATAGAACAGTTTTAACTGTCATGGCCTTGGGAATCTTGGGACTGTATGCACATACACATCCAATCCAGTAGTCTAATACATGTTCCAGTAATGCTCAGTTAGGAGCAATTCTCTTGCACAGTAATTATTTTGTCTTCATCAAGAAAATGTTGCTTAACTAGGGACTCTTGAGCTTTGATGACTTAATCTGCCTATGATAAAATAAAGGACAATTTTTATATTTTACCAGGATGTCCTAGCTGCAGACAGAGAGATGGCCCAGACCTTTACAACCACCTGTAAAGATCTGCCTTTGAGTAGCCAACAGTCCAGCTCCAAGCAGACACAGACACTCTATTCCTTTTACAATATAATGCTGGACAGCTGTAACTGGTTGATTAAGGAGTCTAAATAACAGTGCCTAACCCCAGAATCATTAAACCTAATTGTGAAACTTCAGGTATCTTCTGTGGGCTAAATTTGTATCAATGCTCCTGGATAAAATTGGAATTCATTAAGGGTTTTTATTTACAAAGACATAATTTGCTCTCAGAATCTTGGAACCACTAGCTAGTGAAGGTTTGGGAAAGTGTTCTGGGGAGCCACCACTATTACTGGTCTTTTTCTGTATCCTACAATATGTGGTTGACCACAGTCAGGGACAGGATATTGAAGGAGATGGAACTGCAGTCTGACTTCTTACACGAAGAGTACATCCTGCAAGCTGAAAGTTACAAACTTTTCTCAAGCCTAACCAGCTGGAATGATGAAACAATGTATTAGAATCCAGAAACTCAGACTGTTTATAAACACTGCTGATCCTAAACCTAGAAACAAGAAATAGAGACCTAGCTGAGTATTTGTGCAACTCCTAGATAAAAGAATTCTTCTGTTTGGAACAGGAGGCTTTTGATATGCCTCAACAGTAAATGGTAGGTGGAAGGTAAGACAGGACTGGACATACCTACTGATGGAAACAAGCCCATCAGTGTGCATTTATCAGTTATGATGGCTGCCCAGACCTTGTCAAACCTCCTCAAGGCAGGCCCCAGGCAAACTCCAGAGCCGTATCAGAAAGGAACATCATTAATTTTATTTCAAAGAGATAGAAGTTAACATCTCAGACTACATGGGCTCATCTTTCTGTTACTACTACACAGGTTGCATTCAGACATATGACACTGGTTGTTGCTAGAGCTATTTTTACAGTTTCATATAAAAAGCTACCACAGAGATACTTATAACAAAGTATAAACCTTGCTCTTTTCAAGGAGCAGAGTAATTCAGTTAGGAACAAATGAATAGCTTTATTACTCTCAAAATCCATCTCTTTATCTCATATTAGACCTAATAATCCAAAGACTAAAATCACAGGGACTGGCTGATCAGTGAAAGACTGCTACAAGAAAAATTAGTTAAGGAATCTATGGTAACTATTCTAGCAATTGTGTAATGCTTGAAAGGTTTCACAAGAAGCCATTTAGTTCACTGCCAACATTGAGTCTAGCTATAATCCTAGAGATCCTCATTCAGTTTGTTCATAAAAACCTCCTATGAATGAGATCACACCGTTTCTCCAGGAAATCCACCCCAATGCTTCAATACCTTTATCCCTTCCAAGTTCTTCTTGATATCTAGTCTAAATATTCCTAAGTACTAAGCTCTTTTCTTCCCAAAAACTAGAGTTCATGCCTTTTCTTCTTTGTGTGCAAGAAGTTATCTAGGGCCAGTTACTGGGTTCTTGGTAACAGTCCCATTTCTTCAGTCTACCCATGCAATTAGACTCTTAGATTTCTGTTCATGCTGTCCTCAAAACCTTCTGTTTGGTCCATGTTTCTTGAAATGAGATGGCTCAAACAGGATGCAGTGTACAAAAGTACTCCTGCAGCTGCCATGCTACCACTGGAAAAGCAAAGGTTCTACTTCATGCTTTTTATAAGCAGCACTATTAACTTATGCCAGTGTGACTTTGGTCTTTCTACATAGAAGATTACTGTGGGTTAGTAGAACTCTCAGACTCGTTTCTTTGAAAATGCAGCCTTCAACTCATTTCCCAGTTTGACCACCTACCAACACACACTTACTTCAGAAGCATAAATATCAAAGTTATGCGCTCCTACTTTGGTTTGATATACTTATTAACTTCTTGCTTTTCTCCTTAATCTGTGAGTTTTCTGGATTCCATTTTCAGCCTTTCTAAACTTTCAGAAGTATAGCATAAACATAGTAAAAAATAGTTTACAGTGCTCAGCTGGAGTTAAAACTAGTGAGGCAGGCAACATGCAGCAAGATTTTCTGTAAATACAACAGTGGCAAAAGGAAGGCTAAGGGATGCTTAATGGGGCAGGAGACTGAGTGACAAATGACACAGAAAAGGCTGGGGTACCCTATGCCTTCTCTGCCTGAGGTTTTTGGTTTGCTTTCCAAACTGTAACATCTGCCCCCAAGCCTTCAGGTCCCTCAGTCTAGTGATCCAGGCTGCAAGGCTGAGGCACTACCCATAGCGTATTCAGAAGAAGTCAGGGAGCACTTGGTAACACTGGACATCTATGAGATTATTGGACCTGATGGGAGCCTCAGAAGAGGATGAAAGTTTTGGCCAATGTGTTTGCAAAAATGATCTCTATAATTTTTGAAAGGTCATAACCATCAGGGGAGATATCCAATGACTGCAAAAATGCAAACCTATCTTCAAGAAACACAAGAACAATCTGGGGAACTACAAGCTAGGCTGACCAGTTCACTCTCAACACCAACAAGATTATGGGGCAGATTCTCCTAGAAGACATGTTCAAGCACATAACGGACAAGAAAGTATCTGGGAATAGCCAGCAGAGAGACTCACCAAGGGCAAACTGTGCCTTATCAATCTGATTCACACAGTGCTAATATAAAAGGCAATGGACACAAGTTGAAACGACCACATCTGGAGTATTGTGTCCAGTTCTAGGCTCCCCAGCTCAAGAGGGATAAGGATATTCTGGAAAGAGTCCAGCAGAGAGCTAAGAGGATGATTAAGGGACTGGAACATCTCTCATATGAGGGAGGAAAGGCTGAGAGATCTGGGGCTGTTTAGTCTTGAGAAGAGAAGACTAAACATGAGGGAGAACTTCTTTACTGTGAGGGTGACAGAGCACTGGAACAGGTTGCCCAGAGGGGTTGTGGAGTCTCCTTCTCTGGAGACTTTCAAGATGTGTCTGGACACATTCCTTTGTGATCTGCCCTAGGTGTTCCTGCTGCAGCAGGGGGATCGAACTCAATGATCTTCAGAGGTCCCTTCCAACCCCTATGATTCCATGATTTGTGTAGAAAGGCTTCGAAGTCTCCATCCTTGAAGACATTAAATATTTAACTGAATAAGATCCTGAGTAACCTGCTCTAACTTGAAGACAGCATCACTTGTAGAGGTTCTTCCCAACCTGCATTACTTTATCATTCTGCAACCAGCACAGATAAGCCTCTAAAGTTTCAGGTATCAGAGCAGAGAGCAAAGCTGCAAATGAGATTAAGAAAATGTCCAGATTCCTAGTTAAAAATTTAATAACACTTGGTAGTCCCTGCATTTAGAATCAACTAATGTTGTCTGTATATAATAGTATAGATTCTATGAAGAAAACTTAGCTTCCTGAATTACAGACTGCTTTTAATAAAGCATAATCGTCAGGAGTATTCAATTCCCATTAGCTATTAACAAAATTTTAAGCCCATATCACTTCCCCAAGCTTCTCCATAAAAACAATGGAAAGTACCATCAGATAATGTTTTTAATAAGATTCCACACAATTTCATTGATTGCAATTTTGACATCTTTCAGAGAACGTTTAGTGGGAAAAAACCTCTGTCTGCTACATGCTCAAGAGTAGTGTTTACATGATCTTAACACTCCTCTTGACAACAAGGAGCTGATTCTGTTACTGATACAGCTGGACAGGTAAAATGAAGAACAAAATATTCCCAAAATAACAGTTATGTATACCTAAAGAAATCTGATTGTAGCACCACTGACATACATACCTTTTAGTTTAGTGTAGGAATGGAGAACAGGATCAGCAGAAACCATACATGGCCACCATGGAAAACCAGACACTTTTGACCATACTAGATCTCCTATATTGTACTTCAACAGATGGACTTTGTCTTCTTTGATGGTACTTTGAGTTGGATCTCTCTTAGCAGGAGCCTTAAAAGATAAAAAAAGAAAAAAAACAAACAACCTATCACCATATTTCTCCAGATATGCACTAGGATTAGTAAATAATACACAAAAATAAAAAACAAACTACAGTTTGTATTCTGTTTAAACATTCTTATAATATGTAAAAAAAACCCGGAGCGGTAATGAAAGGAGGAAAAAAAAAGAAACTGTTTACCAGAATAAAGAGCTACCAAGTTTGCCTACAAACAATAATTATATTTCATGTGTAATTAAACCTTTAAACTAAAATTTTTGTTCTCTCACAGCAAAAAAATTCCAAGTTCCATTTATAGGGGTTTTTTTTTGTTTTTTTAGTTAGAAATAATAGCAAATAAGCAGTGGTTTGCCTTCATCTTCTTAAGTCATTGCTGGGAGACTATCAGGAAGGCTTACTTTAATTTCAAAAGGATTAACCAAGCACTGATGGGGATGGGGAAGATGGGGAAGTGACAATCTCCTTTTGTATTAAATATTAGTAATCAAGTTAAGCACTATACACACAAATGTGTTCTTAGATTTTAAAAAAATAAAAATCCCAAACTAGAATAGACTGAAACACTGTCTTTGTTTATCTAATTTCTATTCAGACATAAACAGCTAAAAAACCCCAAACTCTGTATCATTCAGCTTTCTTTTTACATCATGAGAATTTGTGACATGAACCCTTTCCCTCACATTTTTTGCAAGGCTTTTTTTTCCATTCCAGTTCTAGCAGCAGAAGTTTGAGAGTGCTCAGCTGGTGCTCTAAAGCTATTTTAGCTATTGGAAAACAATTACAGACCTACTTCCACTTGGAGTGATAGACGTAACTACAGGGGATTTTTATGTTCCTCTATGATAGACACACATTTTTACTGCATCATAACAAAGTTCAGCAACACAGACATTTATTCACCAGCATTTCACAAAGCTAGTTACATTTTGTCTTTTTGGGTGCATCTGTTCTGTTTGATATAAATCATGAACACCTTCATCTAGGTAAGCACTAACTCCGGATGTAGGAAAACACAGAATGTGTCTCATTACAGATATCTGTTTAAAAAAAAATAAAATCACATTTTTCATTTGTTTTTTCACTTTTCTAGTACTAAATTAATGTGCAACGTGTTGCATCATTCAACTTGCACAGTACCAACCCAATATACAGAGGTGGACCAGAGCTTCAGGTTTTCAGTGGATTTAATGTCACACCTGGAGCAAAAATCTGTTTAAATTAATTAATTTAATTAATGAATTAAAAGTGGCAAGAAGAAAGGAAGAACACTGTTAAGAAACTGGAAATCTAGAATGCAGAAACAAGTATTTGGAGCCTTATGTTGAATGGGAGTACATCAGGTTACCTTGTACAGATTTTTAAATCCAGAGAATACTACCATAACTAATTAATTACACATTATTTTTCAAACACGACACCTTTGACGTGCTGCACTAGCACAAGATTTTTTTGCAACTCAAACACAGGGGTACATCCAATCAAAAAACCTAAAGCTCCATGTACTCAACAATTCCTTTCCTCCAAGCTTTTAAAGCTATGCCTGGTAAACACACATGATGCTATGTCATCTGATTGTTAGGGACCATTACTCATCCAGTGATTCAGCTTTTCTGATTAATTCAGGCTTGGTTCATGTGCCTCCAGCTAGAGCCATGTTCCCATGTCTCAAGGTTTTTGGCTCTCTAAGGATTCTCTAAGACTGTCAGGAAACCCCTCCCACTGAGCTTGCCTCAAGTCCAGCACTCTCAATAGACCTAAAAGATTCCCAGCAGATGTGAAAAGTCAAATGCTCCTTATAGCAGTTAAACATGACATGAAAAGTTATACTTGAAAGCCAAAAGTTATGAAATACATATGCTGAGAATAGACCCAGAAAAACATTAATCCTAACACACACACACCAGCTTCAACATTTACACTAAATAGGTGGGATGAAAATATTTTTCAATGAGTTAACTTCTCAGAAATGTAAAAGTTACTCAGAATTCTGAATCTTATTTTTAATTTATGAGTCTTCGTATTTTTCAGAAAGTGCAATTAAGCTGCAAAGATTTACAACTACAGTCTGAGAGGGAGCTAGCTGGAATAATGAGAAGGCTCTAGCAGTGCCTCTTACTGCAGCATCACCTCAAAGGGGTGGCAGTACACATGCGAGTATCACATTTAAAAATATCTACAAGAACTTCACAATTAAATGCCCAGAATTCTTTTACTATACTGGATCATGAAAAAATGATACTTAACCAAGCAAATTAAGATAGGAGAGTTCTGGTTTAGAACACAACTTCAAGGGAAGCTCACACAAATTCAAAGTATTTTAAAATACCTTCCCCTCAATTATTGGCTCTTTGTATCTTTCTGATGTCTTTTTATTTCTTGAAATTATTCTCATTTCTAACTCCTACCTATAAATGTGAACAAGGTAAAGCCTGTCAGTCTTTCTGTGCTGCAGAGGAGCACAGAACACTTTTCTTACGATCATAGCTATGTGGGTCTGGACTGCCTGTGTATGCCCATTCCCATTATTTTTACTGCAGTTTTAACAGAAGTAAACACATACACACTTAGTTGCAGAATTTCCCCTCACCCTCCTTCCTGGATTATAGGTAAGCTCTGCAGCCTCTGTGGCTGCTACCACCTGAATCACCTTCCCCCAAAATTTAAACCAGTTGTTCTAAACTGAAGGAGGAAAACAGCTTGTGATAATATTTCTTTCCTACTTTGGGAGGGAATTCCAGGATATTTTTCCCCTTTCAAACACTAGACTGCAGAGAAGTTATATAAATGGGCAGTCAAAGCCTGGGTGAGCAGCTGATGACTCCCACAAAGACCAGTCCTACTACTGAATACACAGGACATTTGACAAGACTCTGCACTACTCGGTATGGCAGACATGGAAACTCCTGAATTCCCATATTAGTATCCTAACAAAAGAGCTGCTCTGAAAGGCAGCTAGTCAGATTTTTAGGTTTATTTTATCCAGGGGGCGTGGTGTGGAATGGAGTAACCTCCTTACTGCAACTGAGTTTTTCTATGAGAAATTACGCCTTGAAGAGTACCAGCATCCTTAGAAACTCATCTGGGCCAGCAACTGCGATGGGTTGAGAAGGACCAAAAAGGAAAGAAAATTTACCATGGCCTTCCTCTTCACTGAACATTTCACAGATTTGTTCGTTGTTTCTTTCAGCACTTTCATAAGCGACAAGTGACAGGCAGATTGAAAAAAAATTATGACACTGCAGTCAGCATTCTACCAGCCCAAAGAGTAGCTTGGGCTTAGAAAACATTGGTATTTAATTAACTTTGCCCACATCTGATCAAAAGAATCCAATCAGTTTCCATTTAGTTCCAGTCTGACTAATGAATATGACAAGACGAGAACACAGCATGAGTGATGGGTAATTTCAGAGTTTAAAACAACCTTAAAATGATGAAAGAAAACAGCATTTAAGGGCAGCATCTTTACTGAACTGAGAGCTTTAGGTTTGGTTGTAGACTCTGCTATGAAAACACCATGATGAGTGCTTAGTACACAAGGGACAAAATTATTCCAAAGTACCTGAAGCATCAAAACGCTAGTGTTTTACTCTAGAAACCTGGAAAGCTATAGAAATAATTTTTTAAAAATTATCTCACTGTATATCATCAAAAAGGGATTAGATAAAGAAGAACATTGAAAATTGGTGAAGAACACACCACCAGAATTTAATATGGGACAAGAAAAAAAGAGGATGAAGACAAGACAAGACAAGACAGCAAATGCTCTCCCCTGTGTAACATAATGGAGAAGAGTATATTGAAAAACTTGCAGCTATCTGGTATCTCCCTTTCTGTTTTCATTTTCAATTCTGTTCCATCCTGTATCAAAGAACTTTCACTGGACTGCACTACAATAGAAGGCCATGCTACAGACACTTCAGAATAAAAAAAATCTACTAGCATTACAAAGAAACTAAACCAAAATAATCATGGTCCCTAAACAGAATATATGCAAATAAAATGTACTTTGAATCAAACTTTGAACACAAAGCTTAAGACAGTCAAACAAGTTTCTTTACTATGGAATAGGTAATACAGCTTGCTGACCATGACCACATATTTTTCTGATACTATTATCTGCTTGTGCTGTGTTTCATCCAGTAATACATCTATTTTCTATCATGGACTTGTGTACTAAAAGTAGAAGTAAAAATGTTTTGTCTTCTCTTGCCTCTGTACTAGGAAAGATAGTGAACTAAGGAAGTGGTGGTAGAACAAACTATTCCTCCTTTCAGAGGTTCAGGAGAGGCAACAGGCTTGTCTGGAGAAAAAGGGAGCAACAGAACACAAAAGATGATTTTTGAAATGTTGTTCTGTCACTTGAATTCACCAATGATTTAGGACACTATAAACAAGCAAACAATGTATTAGGACAATTATTCCAAACATTTCTTCCTTGAAAAACCACGATTGCAGTTATGTTCTTAGGAAAGCTCTTGCTTCCTGAAGATTTCAGGAATTTTGATTTGACAAAAGACAAACCACCATTCAGTCTTCAGGCAAACGAATGGGAGGGATGCAACTGCTCTCCCTGTCATTCAGGACAGAGAAACAGTTGAACACCTCAAAGTCAAATCCCTGCAAATCCAAAAATTACAACTACAGTTGAATAAAATCTGCAAAATCCTCAATACACACTATTGCTTCAAATTAAAAGGGTGGCAACCTAACTCTCTTAAGAACTGGCCAGTGCTCATTCTAACAGATTCTGTCTATAAGAAGACAGTGTCTCACAAACATAACTTCCTTACTGTTTTGTTCTTTTTTTTCACTAAGATTATAATTCACACAGTATAGTAAATCTGCTCATCCCAGAAGGACAAGTCCTTGGAGGCCTGATGTTTATCCAAATCGCTCCCACCTTCTGGGATAAGGGGGTATATTTAGATAGTAAACCACAAGTAACTGAATGTATTAAGGATAAAAATAAGTTTTTCCACTTTGTATTGTTGTATTCTGTTTCGTATCTAATGGAAGAATGTTGTGTAATTACATATTTAGCAAATCACTGCCTACAGAATGTTTCAGGCAGAAGACTAAAAGAGCAAACCAGACCCTTGTAAGAAGGTTAAGAGAAAATGCTGAATTATTATTACAAAATGGAGAAGGAACAGGAAACATGAAGAAAGAAGAGACGAGTTAGCAAAGTTTTGTGTTCCGTCTTCAGTAAAACAGAAAGAGACATTTCAGTAGAGCATCCAAAGACTGCAGCCCTCAAAAGGTCATTGCATCAACTTCTGCACAATTTAATCTGCAACACCCTTGTAAAACATGCATTATATTGTGCAGTGAGGTAAAGACTGAGGGGGAAAGATCACAAAATGCCCAGATCAAAATGAACAAACTATACTGGGGAATGGTTTGTTAGTTTTTTTCAGATTTCTAATTGTTTCACACCAAGCCAGAGATTTAGCTAAAATCTTTCAAATTCCATTTCAAGAGCAACTATATTACATTTATTTCTTTTCTTCTATTACTAACCACTTACTTTTTTCTTCAGTTACTAAAAAGGTGATAAAATCAGGCAGTGTGAAGAATTAAATTTGCAGAAGACACTAAGTATGAATGTTCTTGCCACAACTAGAATTTTTTTTTTCTTCCATGTGCTTAGATAGTAAAGCTATAAAACACGAGGACAAAAAAGGCTGAAGAAAATCCCTGCTCTACTTGCAGATTGCCTGAAAATTTCTCTGTGCTGGCTGAGGCTCTTTGAAACCAATAGAAGTTTTGTGATAATAGGTTTGTTTCCTCCATTTCTTTCCACAAATTCATGTAAAGCAGTTCAGGGACAGCATGTTGAGTATCACCACGCAGGAGCCTTCCCTCCAAGAGGGAAAGCAAGCAGAAGGAAATAAGAGTCCATTTAAGTTTAGACAGGGATTCATAATTTAATTATGGACTTTAAAACAAGATAAAAGCTCAAATCTGTATTTCAAATCAACCACTAAACCCCTGGTTACATTTAAATTCTTTTTTCTGGCTTTGGTTCCCTCATTAGCAAGTCTCCAGCAGATGAGAATATTTTTTAAGATGCTTTTACATTTCAAAACAAATCTGTCTATCCAAATCAGCAATCTTCCTTTACACAAACACAATGTGAGCAAGTATTTTAGAAATAAACTTAACACGGTATTTTCACAGACCACCATGGTTGGAAAGGACCTCTGAGATCACCGAGTCCAACCATCAACACAAAACAAAACAAACACACTCAACACAACCACAACCCCAAAAAAACACACACCCACACATACCCCACCAAAAAGCACCCACAAAATAAACCCCACAGCCTTGGCCACTAAAGCATGCCCTGAAGTGCCACATCTACAAGTTTCTTAAATATGTCCAAGGATGGTGACTGCACCACCCCTGTGGGCAGGCTATTCCACCCGTAAAGCCTGCTGTCCACCAGCACCCCCAGGTCCTTTTCTGCAGGGCAGCTCTCCAGCCAATCTTCCCCAAGCCTGTAGTGTTGCCTGGGGTTGTTGTCACCGAAATGCAGGACCTGGCACTTGGTGTTATTGAACCTCACACAACTGGCCTTGGACCATCAATCCAGCCTGTCCAGGTCCCTCTGCAGTGCCTTCCTACCCTCAAGCAGATCAACACTCCCACCAATTTGGTGTCATCTGCAAACTTACAGAGGGTGCACTCAATCCCCACATCCAGATCATTTATAAAGGCATTGAACAAGACCAGCCCCAAAACTGAGTCCCGAGGGACACCACTGGTGACCAGCCACCAACTAGATTTGACCCCATTTACCACAACTCTCTGGGCCCAGCCATCCAGCCAGTTTTTTACCCAGTGAAAAGTAGACTTGTTTGTGTCATGATTCACCAGCTTCTCCAGGAGAATGCTGTGGGAGATGGTGTCAAAAGCCTTACCAATGTCTAGGTAGACAACGTTAACAGTCTTCCCCCCATCCAACAGGCAGGTCACATGGTCATAGAAAAAGATCAGGTTGGTCAAGCCAGACCTCCCTTCCATAAACCCATCCTGCGTGGCCCTGGTGCCCTGGTTGCCCTGCACTTGCCATGTGAGCTCACTCAAGATGGGCCTCTCCATGATCTTTACCACTACTGAGGTCAGGCTGACAGGCCTGTAGTTCCCTGGATCCTCCTTCTGGCCCATCTTGTAGATGGACGTCACATTAGCCAGTAGGATACAACCCTTTTTTTTTTTTCAGAGTAAAGAGTTGAAGAGAAACAGATTCAATCATTCACAAATAGATCCAGTGAGACGGAAGTTCTAGAACACTTCCCAACCCTCAACCCTTCTTAAAAATGCAGAGAGCAGTTTCTTTCAGCTGCTTTACTTAATTTCTGCATTTACATTTAGATGACCTCTTGAGCTGTAAGTTATTGGCTTATTATTGAAAGGTTCCACGTTTCAGAAATAGGTATTGAAATCAGGTAAGGCTTGATCAGGATGCATGAAACCTTCCTTTACACTAAGTATTAGAAAAATATTTCTGCCTACATTCAACTTCTCTAACCTTCACCTGCCCTAAAAAGCTTAAACTTTTGACACAGTATCTGGACATATAAGACAGCGTGGAACTGAGATGCTACAGAAGTCTGGAAAAGTATGACTGTAGAGCATGAGGAAGTCTGGCATGGAAAACAGTTATTGCTGAGTAATATTCATATGAATTTCACACAGGGTAACAGAATGCAAACTAAATCATCTCAGCATTATCTACAGATTTTCAGAATGCCATATCCATATGTATTTTGTTATTGGCATGTACGATGGTTTCACATACTTTCCAGATCTGAAACTGTTTCAGGGCCTTACCCGTAGCACTCTCCTATGCCCTTACAGACTTCTTAACATATATCCTCCTCTTGGTAGCTCACAAATATACCAGGATGGATGTTTTCAATCCTAATACTCTTGGTAGAAAACAGAGAAACCCAAGCCCAGACAATAGTGCACCAACAGGCAACTAGACTTCCAGAACACTGTTTTCTGGTGAAGGCAGATACTTTTTTTTGCAATAAGAACACTTCGGAAATAGAACAAATACTAACTTGGCATAAAGGGGCTCTGTTAGTTAACTAATAGCTTGACATAGTCCAAGTACTAAAACTTTGCCTTTGAGATTATAGACTTCCAAAATGAATCCCCAGATGTAAAAACAGAGACAAGAGGCTCCCACCAGGTTGTGTTGTTACATACACCTAGAGATGCAAGAAACAACATCAATGGTTAATCAGCCTAGGGGAGGCAAGTGGGGGGGATGAACCCTCAGAAACCTAAATTGACAGACATTACCTGGATTTGGAAATGCTGAAGCATATCCTTGAAACATTCCTTATTTTGAGCAATAAAGACATACAGAAAACCTGGGGAAACCCCAACCAGAAATGCCCCAACCCTATACAAGTATTAAAATAGAGCAGTCATTGCAGTAAAACATCACAAAGCACATGATTCAAGTGCTATCAATTCTACAAGAACCAAGATCCCAAATTAATTTACTTCATCACAAGCATCCTCAACGTAACACTTAACATTTATTCACCTAAACAAACAGAACAACAAAACCCAAGTTTTCTAGCATTAGTTGCTGCTCTCAGGCCACAGATCCACTTCCCTTCTTCATACAAGTGTAGCAGGGCTTGTTTAACCACTGTTTGTGAAAGATCCAGTTTTCCTTCTTGCATGGGGCTTCCAAAATAAAGCATTTTTATAAACCCTCTTTGTAAGAAGGGAATTAATTCCTTATTATTGACAACTCATAGTTTTAGTCACTGTCTATTTTATGATGCCCAAGAGAACAACTCCTGTAGGTACTTCAAATATTCACAAAAAGCAGAAATATAAATGTTAGCCTGGTTGGATCTATTTGTAATAGGAGGATAACGAAACGTGGCAATAAACAAACATAAAAAGTGTCTATGAACAAAGAGCTCTTTTGGAGGTCTTAAAGTTCATGTGCCCTACATTAAATCCCCTCCAGAACAAGGAAACTTGTGAAGAAGGCCAATATCACTGTTCCAAGACAGATAAACATATTTTGCCTTCACTACTTTGCCTAAGGGTTACTACAAAGCATCTTTCCTTCTTGACAAAAAAGGGGCTTTAAGGGCCAGAAATGACATCTGGTACAGATCATTAAAGTTTACCAAAAATCTGCCTGTAAAACCATCCAAGTAACATCACCCTGAACTGTAGATCTAACTCCCAGCTAAATACAAAAGTTAGACATGCATTATTTTGGTTACACAGATCACTGAGCAGAGCAACAGAAAGGCTTCATCATATTTTGGACAGAAAAGCAGTAAAACAAGCAAATTCTTTGCCACACCAACCACTAATGGTCAATACAATGTGAAGAGGAGATGCTGAGATGATAGTACCCATTTGAATCACAACACTACCAGTGCAACAACTGAGAACAAGTCTGGTGAACTTAAAAATCAATTAGACAAAAAAAGTGTAATTAACCTCTCAGCTGCCTTATGCCACACTATCTGCTGTTGAGACATAGAAGGAAGCCAATTCCTCAGAAGACGGCCTGCTCACCACTTTATTTGATCTGTCATTTCCACCATAGTGCCCAAAAAACCAAAATAAAATAGAACAAGTCCTGGAACACACAAACCAGAGATTAGTATAAAACAACAGTTGCTGATGTTCTCTGAATTTGAGTTAGATTACATGTCGTCAGCTCTTTTCCACAGAAACTCAGTGTTCAGAAGCAGTAAAGAATCAATCAAATGCTAAGTATTATTTACAATGAAAAATAATGAAATTGAGAACAATAAAGAAAATCATTAACATGCCACTGCATGCATCCACAAGATATTTATATCTTGAATGTCCTCTAGTGCTCTTGTCCCTTATTCTCAAAAAAAGAGACAGCAAAACCCAAAGGGCATCACAGTTCAGAAAAAGCATGATAACAAGTAGTAATATTCTGGAATGGCTCCTGTATGTGGAACAATACACCAGGATGCTTCAGGCTGAAATTAAAAATTGAGCACGTCTGTGAGAAATCTATAAAACTATCAGTAATAGAGAATTTTGTTCATGATTCCTCCTTCTACTGTTATGAGAAAATCAACTGAAACAAGTAGGTGGCAAATTGAAAAGAGCTGCTATATTGCTTTATTACTTTATGTCAAAGATGTAAAATTCACACTGGCTCAAAAAGAAACTGAGGTCATCTTCCATGAATTTATCCATCTACAGATACTAAATACAAAGTCACCAGCTCTAGAAACCTCTGAGTCACAAACTGCTGGAGGCTGAATGTATTCAAAGAGAGCATCACTTCAGGATTTGCCATGTCTATACTCTCCATTATGCACCCTCCACTGAACCTCACCCCCCAGCTCAAGTGCTGAATTAAACGGCTCCTTGATCCAACCTGTCTTAGACAGCATTTTTGGTCATCACTTCAAGATATTATTTCATGTTTGATTTTGATTCTTCCACCAATGTGTTTATAAGGGAAGAAAAAAAATATATATTTAAGTACTGCAAATTGAGACAACAGTTTTATGCAGAAGGTGTACTTAATTCAGCCACTTTTACATACAAGAATAGGAAGTCTGGTATGGAGAACCTTGAACAAATATTTAAGCTTTCTATAATTAATTTTGTAGCCACTCTCAGAATACTTATAGCTTCTTATCTCCCCCCAAAGCAGTACACTCTTGATGCTGTATGCTTTTTGGTACTTCTTAACCTACAAGTAGTTCTTCAAGATATTTTTCCAATGAGGCGTTAAGAGCAAACAATTTCAAGTTCCAAAGCAACAATCAGTGCTGCACACTGTGAACTGCTTGGCACGAACAAGTTTTCAAGGCACAGCTAAACATAATCCTTTACTAACTGCTAACGTGAAACAGTAGGGCAGGAACCCTTCCAAAAAGGGTAAGAAGTTATTTCTCATTCCTGAAGATATCACCCAGAGATTTTTAGGGTTACTCCTACTCCTTTGGGATTCTGATATCAGCCAAACAGCCTGTGCTATCACTCACCATAAGACAGGATCTGGTATCTCAAGAACAGCCTATTAAAAAAGTAATTGAATTCATTTCACCCCACAGCTACAGATCCTGACTCATATGGTAGTTCAGCTGCATTTTATGACAAGTTCAGTAAATTGTACTTGATCAAGAATTCCTAATAACTGATGATGAAAAAGGAAGTCTGTTTTCTGAAAAAGACACATTTATTTGACTTTATTTTTTCTTTTAGCTTTTTTTGAAATTAAAATAAGTCACCACAGCTATAATAGGATAATCCCACCACAGCTATAACAGGATAATCAAACATTTGACAAGCACAGCTCTCCAATCTTACAAAGGGAACTTGTTGGTTTCTGCTCATCTCTACTGATGAGATGCAAGCATTGGGGCAACATCACCACCTTCAGTGGTCCCCATCTTTCTGTATTTAGGTAACACAGAAGAATATAAAGCAGCAGATAATCTTCAGACTGCTTCTGTTCCACCCTTACTGGGTTTCTAAAGCTTTGCCATTCACTGGGAAAGGCACTATAACATTATGTAGATCTCAGCTATAATAGAGTTGGCCAGAACAGTTTTTCTCTGTGAAGATGACAACATAAACACATGACAGGGAATAGCAGAATTTCCCCATTAACTTGCAGTTACCCCCCATGTAGCTGCTGCAAATTCATTATACACTGCACCAAACAGAAAATTAACAAACTGCCAAGTTTCTGGTATAATGCTAAAAGTGGGCTACAAGAAAACTGGATATGAAGCTATGTGAAAGGTACAGATTTTGGATTATGCCCATCCTGCACTGCTGGAGTCCCTGAACTAGCAAGTATAGCAGCATGTAGACTTCCAGGCTTGTTCTGGACACAGTGCTGTCGCTTTTCTGAACTACTGCACTCGTGCAACAAAGTCATGCCAAGAAGCCATGCCAAAAGGGCAAACTGCCACTTGTAGGCCCAAACTGGCTTATGCAGAACAAGCTGAAATGTGCCATTATCACCTACTGAGCTGTTTTAGGGTTACAGAACACAGACAAACTTTGGGACTGCAAGCATGAGAGCTGCAGATGTATGTACTTCATTTCTACAGAAACTCTGGACTGCTCTAGAGATCAGACTTCGATTACTTCATATTAATATTAAGTAAACGTCTGCCATTCTCCTCCAAACAGGACGATTGTTTCACTTGTAACAAAGCACTGAGTGAGAAAAATCTAGGGAAGTCCTCATTCCTAACTGGTAGCGTTGCAGGAACTGACAAACGCTGCAAAAAGCAGCTACCACAAAATCTAGCACTGAAGCATGCTGCCACTGTCACAAGCAGCACTATCAAGCAGGTAACTATCAAAATCCATGGGTTTGGCATCAATTCAAACATCTAACATGTGACACCTACCACCAATAACACAGAACATTTGGAAGTGGTGTCAGACTATCAGTGTAGTGCCTTGGCATAAAAGTTGTTAAACCAGGCCTTATCAGAAGAGGCCTGGATTTTAAAGTAAACTCCTCAGGTGGAGAGATACCAGGGGTGGGGGGAAGGATGAAAGGCAGGAGGGGAAGGAACAAAGAGTCACGGCTTGTCCTGCTTCCTCTCCTTTACCTTGGGAAAGTGAAAGCAGTACAGCTGTTTCTCAGAGCCCTGAAAAAGTCTAACTCGCATCAGAGCTGGGCATATCATGTTAATTCCCAACTGAAAACTGACTTGCAGATAAAGTTTTAGACAGCCTTCCTTTATAATAACAAAAAATGCCCATACAACAAGAAAACCCCATAATAGAGCACTGGAACATTTGTTAAATGATACGCCTCTCACCTCAGCAAGATAGTAATCTGCTATACCCAGAGATATAATTACCTTACACAAAAGGCAGTATTTGAACCATGGCAATTTTTGCTTAATCAAAAGAGTACAAGCTTGGAAAACAAGAAATTGAGAGAGAAACCAGCCCAGAAATAAAACCAGACAAACAGGTTCTACATTCACTTGTAACCTGCAATAGGTACCTAAGTGCAAAATTCATCAGCTTTTACTTCCACTTTGCAGCCACAATCAGCTATGTAAAAAACACAGTATGATGCACTAACATTAAGGCTTTGGATGTTGGTGATGAAACAACACCTATAGTAAGATACTACAGTTATGATCACAGAGAACACATGTATGTCACTAGTCTACATGTGAAAAAATGTCTGAAAAATCTCCTTCAGCATGTTCCCTAGCATTGTTTTTCTTCCTTTATTTTAAACCTGTACAGTTGCAAACCCTCCCTGTGAAAGAAAAGCCCTAGCCTTTTAACAATCTAGGAGTTGCATCATAAAACATCTTGTGACCTTCAAATGTTTTTCCTTTTGCCCTTTGTGCTTTAAACTGCACTGTGTAAGAATAATTTAAAAAAAAAAAAGTCAGAAGCATAACCCTCTGTTTCAAGTGCTCTCTAAAGAACAGGGTTCTAGTATTGCACAGTATGGTATCAGGCAGGTGATTGTCCTGATTTGGTAGTTTGGTAGCTCACTGGTTTGGCACAGGAACAAATGACCCTATCACTCCCCAGCCATCAAGTCTCAAGCACGCTGGCCAAAAGACAACTCAAAAAAGCCAGACCAACCTTTATTTTAATCTTAAATGAAACTGCTCACCAGGAAAAATTAAAGGCCACCCTTAATCAACAAACAATGTGAAAGACCTCAGCATAAACTATGTGTATATGTTGGAGTTCTTGATGCTAATATACCACCTTTTAGTCCAGTTTATCCTCATTAACAATAAGCAGGGCAAAGAATTACTCCAACTATTGACAGGGGCCATACTTCTTACTTTTGAGTAGAGATTTGGAGAAGTCTGAACCACTTAATGTTAAAACATTCTCCTTAACAAATTTTTTAAAACCCTAACTCTTTAATAAAATTCCTGAAAACATCAGTATGGATCTTTCTAGGACAAATAGTATATTTGTCATCCTAAATACATTACATATATTTCTGACACTTAGAAGAATGTTTACACCATTATGTAAACTCATTCATTTAGTTTTAATGAAAGTAAGGGTAAATAAAAACAGTACTCTAGCAGCTCTGTGCGTCCTGTTTCTTTGCATGTGTGACCTTGGGCGAAAGTCAAAATCAACATTAACTAGCAAACCTGCAGTTGGCAGAAAACATACATTTCACCTTTAAGGTTTGTAAAAACAGGATCTGTTCACTAGCCAAAGAATTAATTAACATTTACCATCGATATACAACACTATTCTGAATTACTCACCGAGAAACTTAATCCACACAGAAGTATCCCTATGTAGCTTTCTTGCTCCGAGATACAATGACTGCAAACTACATTTATTTAAATGAAGTCTAGCAAAAAAACCCTAAAAATAGCAGGAAAAAGGCTCCTAGCAGCATTCTTATTTACAACGTGGCAAAGCAAATTAAAAATTAAATTTCCATTTCTGCCCATGTTAAAAAGAAGCAAAAAGCAGATGAGCTTGACCACAAAACTTAATGAATTTAATACAGGTATCTAGACCTTTATAATAAATATGTTCCAGTAGGTTATACCAATCAAAACCAGCTCTTTTCAGGTGACAAATAAGGCTAGGGACTACATTCCAACTGCCAAAATCTTAAGGTGAAGAGCCTACCTTATCAGCCAACTGAAAGCTGAGCATATTTTTCTTTAATTCAGAAACGGGAATATAGAAATAGGGTGATTTTTTTCTGAATCACCTAGTTATTAGGAAGCCAGAATATCTCATTCTCCAACAGTTAAAGGCCATCTCTAAATTTAGAGGCCTCCCCAGTCTCCCTTGCCGAGGTGCACATCCTGGCTAGGTCTTGGCTAGACATCTAGACAAAGCTTCTGTTTCACACTTCCCATTCTACAATGTGCCTCAGTTTGCTCTGGAGACTTTTACTTATTTGAAACCAGAATTTATGGGGTACTACTAGCCCAGACAAGAAACACAGACCAGAACCAGACTTTATCTGTCCTTTGTTAAGACCAAGTATCATAGTAAGTGACCTGTTTGTGGGATGCACCTATTGAAATACCTGAAATGAAGATTAGCACATGAACAAATTAAATATCAGTACGATTAACAAATCTAGCAAAACAAAGAATGTAAAAAAGAAAAAAACAGTACTACCTTCTTTTCAGTGGGGCTTGAAGTCTTTGATACTAATGCTGCTTCAACAAGACCCTGCTCAAGTAAGGAGTCATATTTTATGCTTCTTTTTCTGTTTCTCCTCTCCTTGTTTGCTGGCTTTTGTTCATTTTCCTCTGACTGAGACACATCTGCAGCATTGTCTCCACAAATGGAAGATTCAAAAAGAGGCTTTCCATTCATGTAGGTTTTAGTGATTTTCAGCTTAATTTCTGGAGATCCATTCTTGATAGGAGTGGTGTTGGGTGGTGTTCCAACTCCCTTGATTTCCTGGGGTTCAAAGCGCAGCTTGGCATCTTGGGCCCCAGACTCACCATTAAACACACGAGATGTTAGATCTTTCAATTTATCAGCTGGAATAAATGGAAGAGCCTCATGGCCATTATATTTTTGCATGACACCTTCTTGTAGAGTAGCAGAAAGTTGTGCTTTGCCCAAGTAGACAGAACACTCACGATTCACTTCACAATTCTGAGTTTTCCCATTGGTATTTCCAAGGATCTCTGGTACCTGCTTCATTTTGATGTAGTTAATTTTTCGAGTTAACAGTTGAGAACTTCTTTTGATGCTAAAGTCCATTCAGCCCAGATGTTTCCAGTCTTACACTGCTACATTAAGACAAAAAGACAGAGAATATTTTTAATAATACAGAAATGCCAAAAGCTATCAAGTATTCAGACAGATATGTCCCCACTAATATAACACTCAATGTACTTCATTCAGGTTTTACTAAAAAAAGTGTTGCTTAAAATCTGCTTAACCAAAATATTTCAGTATCTGTTAATGTGCATTATGAACAAGTCCAAAAAAATAGATTGATGAATCATCAATTTTATTAAGACAAAAGCAGAGAGCAAAATCATAGCTTTCATTTTAACAATCTGTTAACAATCTACAACGTGAGTCTTACCCACACTAATTACTCAAAGGTATTGCACTATTTAAAACAAGTAAGAGTTAGACCTAAGATAATATACTTAACAACATGAAACAGATGAATTTGCTCCTAAGAGGTTGTGCCAGCCTAAAAAACCCATAGGCTGTGTTATGCAGCACCTACACCGTGGACAGCAGCATCACAAGCTTCTCTTCCTCACTCTACAAACAGGCCCTCAATCTTCTATCAAAGCACACCTCCAGAGCAAACACCACAGCTCAGTCTTCAGATGTATCCCAAAGTGTTCTGGCTATGAGAACGAATAAAAGGTGAGCATTTTATATCATGAACACCAGCCCACTGGGAAACAGCTGATGCTTCAGGCCATTGGCCACACTGTGCGAAATTTAAATTGTCAAAGCCACTGCTGGATTTTCAGCTTTTTAATAACAACATCATCTAACACCCATTTTTCATTCAGGAATTTGAAAACATACGTTAAAACTGTACTATTATCTGCTTAGACAGGTTTTCTGAGGGTTCTAAATGCTGACTCTGTCCACTTGAGCATTATAGTAATGTAGCAAAAAAATGAATCTAGCAGAATGACTCCTTTGTGCTCCTAGACCAGACAAGATGATCGTTTTCATTTTTAAAATTCATATGCATAGACTTTTCATATTACCAGGTCCAGTGTATACATGATATAGAGAAATATACCACCATAAATATTATGAAAGCTCAGCACAATAATAATCATATCCATGCTCAAGGTAACCAATTTTATATATGACTAAGTCCAAGAACCGTCACATCGAACCAAAAATTAATCAAATCTAGTCTCACATGCTTCCAAAACAGTGCAGTAAAACCCATGATGAATAACCATTGAATTGACAGTTGCTATGGAAGAAATCTCTTCTGAATCTCACCACCTTGTTTATTAATGCTTACAACTGGCATTTTCCTGAAACTTGCATATTTGCTACTGCTACATCAGGAGTAGTAATGTATAAATGCCTATAACTTAGCATTATCCTACCCTGGTAAAGCTTCTTAAGATTGTCAAGCCTGAACCCAAAGCCAAGATTGGCCAACATGAAATCTTTTCATAGACCATGATTCAGAGAAAAAAAAAAAAAAAAAAAATCTAAAAATTGTAACTCCATCACTCCTTAGCAAATGCTCCTATGTCCCTAACACGCTGCTTTAAGGTACCTACAAGATAAAAGGGTATCTTCTCCATACAAGCTATATGGGCTCATTTGAGAGACTAAAACTGTTTTCCAGGGACAAACAGCAGCCTGAAAAGCTGGAATTAAACTTTTACATTAAAAAGAAAAGCAAGTATACCTGAGCTCCAAGCAAGCCTGCAACAGGAAAGGTTCTAATCATTCTTTAGCCAGATGAAGTCTGAATTTCCAATAAAATTTCTGACAAAATGAGTGGAAGCGAGCCAACTGAATTAACTCTTCTGAGGAGGAGTCAGAGGTAAAAGGAAACTCAAAACTCCACCAGAACAAAGAACTCACTAAACGAAACAAAAACTCATATTCTTTCACAATATCTTCTCTGAAAACATGGACATGAGATAGACTGTCAGCCCAATTAATTATATGACAATGTTTCGAGCTGTAATTCAAGAGATTTAACCAAAATCATATTTATTTCAAGAAACAACTGCTGACAAATTCTACAAATCTCCAGGCAAAAGCCAAACCTGTTATGGAACGTGACGCTTATGGTTACAGAGATATCAGTAAAATTCTTTAGAAAAAACCCAGACCACTGAATTGTTGCAAAATCTGTACTTTCCTCCCACAGATTCTCAACAGAGTAAACCAGAATGCAAAACAGATTTGATTTGGGCATCTAAATTCCCTCTAGCTAAAAAACAAGCCCACAGTGAGCAGCTCTTCTGCGGCTGCAGGCGCCCTCCAGTGGTTGCCAGAACCAGCCAGAGCTGCACGCAGACAGCTCCCCACTTTGCCTGACAGACTGCTGCTCATCACAGCTTCTCTCAAGAGGCACGAAAAGTGCCTTGTGTGACTTCCTCCTGTCCATCAACTACACGGTTAAGTTGAAAAACACTTTCTTATATGGCTCTGTTAGCTGCCTACCAGGATCTGGATTTCTGGATCTAGACATCTGCATTTCGTAACTGTTTTCATCCATAATTCTACTAGTATTTTCCTGTTCTGCTTAGTAACAGTAACTCTTACTTTCATCACTCCTGTAAGCTAGAAAGCTATCACGCTTGAAGCAGATGAGGACAACTCAATAAATAACAAAATTAGACTACCTTACTGGTATATTCAATCTCAAAACACTAGATGCATTAAAAAAAGTGATAGCTTAAGAGTTTCTAACATAAAAACCACCCCAGTCACAGAATAACTTTGGCTGGAAGGGGCTTCCTCAGAACAACTATTCCAACCCCCTGCTTAAATCAGGGCCAACACTGATCAAGCTTCTCAGGGTCTTGTCTGGACAATGACCAGTCAGTAACTATGGGCAAAGACATGGCTTAAAGAAATCAAGTTACTCTCTTTCTAGCTAATAAGCCTAAGGGCAGTAATTCCCCATCACAAAAATAAGGTACAACCATACAGTGAAAAACCTTGAACTTCTAGGGGTTACCTTGATTTGCCTAAATACGTCTGAAGACACACAGCATGCAGATTTTAGCACTTGAGTGAGTGCAGGTTCATTTAATGATTGTCACTAATACAGGCCACTACAAACAGCTGAAAGCACTGAAAAAGGCCCCTCAAATTGCTGGGGCCTAGAGGGACAACAAATTCAGGGGTATAACTGATGAAGTCAATGTACCCAGGTCAATAGTAAATGGGAAGATGAAGACGAAGGCACTAACTTGAGACAGTAAGTTCATCAGAACCAGTAGATACAGATTACAGAATATGGAAAATAGACCATGTTTGTACAAACGGAGCCAAATGAGAAGAGGCTTAAAGGAAGAGGCAGAATAATGGGCAAAAATATTAGATACTAGTACCTATAAGCAATACCCACTAGGGAGATTAGACTCGTAGAGAGCAACTTGCAGGTCAGTTACCATCTCTAGGACAATGGAGGGAAATTGTGAATACACATTTCAGTCCTCCTTGTAAAAATAAAAGCTACATTGTTGGGTTGGGTCTGCGTAAGTGGAAGAAGCTAGCAAATCTACACACAGGAATAAAAAATTATTTCAAGAAAAAAAAGCAAAACTGAAGCTAGTTAAATTTTGCACAACCTTTACTATGTAAATTTTATGGTAGTACAATACCATAGCAAGAAAAAGGACTATCTCTTTGTGAGAAGAGGGCAATAGAGCAGAAAAGAAGAAAAGGGGTGAGGGAAAAAAATGATCAGAAACAGATTACCAAGCAGCACTATAAGCTAGAATTGATGCAAGGAGATCTAGAAGACAGGACATGAAAGAATGAAATGAGATAGATCATAGACAAGATCTGGTGGATCAGAGCTGTAAGAGTATGGTCCTGAAGCAGCTGAGCATATGATTAGGTTTGGTAGTTAAACTAAGTGCACTCACACCAGGACCACCATATCACACGGAAGCAAAAGCAATCTTATCTTTTTCTAGATGACTGTATCTATAGAAAAGGAAACTAGGGGGAGGGTAGGGAAAGGAAGGGGACAAAAGCACCACACACTAGTAGCAGCTAATGAGCTTAAGATGGTATTGTCCCATATTAACTGTCTGGTGATCCAACAACTACCATTTTCACTAACAAAGAGAGAAAAACACTACAGCCAAGCAGTCTGCTGAATAAACATGGTATTTTGGCTTGTGAACAAACAGCTTTCAGTCAGCGAAAAGGAGACATGACTTATCAGAGAAAGGACTCTAGATACTTTAACTGGACAATGACGATTGGACAATCCTTGCCATGGCTTTGCACACATTTTCATACTAAAAGAAACAGGTCCTATGTAAGTCAAATTATTTTGCAGAAATTTTAAATAATGCTATTAATTACAGGAAGCTCCATCATCTGACAGGAGTTACGAGCCAAATACATGTCTGCATGTCAGATTCCTTATTCACTCGCCAGGCCACTATCATTTATGTGATATTTATTATTCATTTCTTCCACATCTGCTGCAATTTCATAAATGCTTTTCTTGTGTGTCAGAAATAATGGAGTAGTCCGTTCCTTCCAATTCTGCCAAAGGGAGTGAACAGAGCAAGTAGTCAACAACAAGCATCACTATTAAACACCACTCTACTTTGGTCTACGGGTTTTCTTAAAGCCATTTCTCAGGTGAATTACTCAGGAGGGGAAGAGGGGGAAGATAACACACCTAAATACAAATTCACAGTAAGATAACTGTATTCACAAAATTTATTTTTATTACCTACAAATCAGGCTTTCAGCTGACACTGAAAAAGCTAATACATGACCACTGCTTTTTTCTGTAAAGATAGCTTTCTAGTAAGTCTTCTCCATTCTCTCATCAATTTTAAGAGGAAAGGTTACTCCTATTTTCAGATCAGAATGAGACAAAACACTTAAAGAGATTAGTACAGTTGCAACACATTCTTGCTAATGCTTATGAAAACTTGAGTATCCGGACATCCGTTAGCCTTTAATATCGGTCCACGACAGTATGCTTATTCACATTATCTTGTATAAAAACCTTAAAATATCAAATAAGAGTAGAGACATATTCACTCTCACGCAGTACATTGTGACTGTTCTTCCCTATATTGAAATAATATTGAATCAGAATTTACTTCTAGAAGAAAACACATAACTGAAAATTGCATTGCGCGTTTACCAAAAATTGTTACAAACCAGCTCTATCCAGCAAATTCAAAAGCATTATCTCTCATGAAGAAAAACATAACTGTAGTAGCTGATAGAGAACTGAAAATTTCTAACAAAAACTTTCTAACAATTTACCACTACTCTTAGAAAAAACTTAGGAAAAGGAAAAAAAGGAAACTTTAGCCCAAAGGAGCCAATTTTAAGGTTAAAAGCACGTGAAGTAAAGACTTCATTAGCTGTGCAGTAGATTTGCAGTGATTTCAGTTAACCAGTCAGTGGGCAAGGCTGACTTACAAAGTATTTTTGTATGAGTACATGAAAAATTACTTACGCTGATACATAATCATGTTTACAGAGATGTAATACGCATCTGCATATTTTGAAAACTGTGTGGAAAAGGTTACCATACTTACAGTTGCACTTACATTTATTTGCCACCAATTATTTTCAAAAAAAATTAGAATCAATCTTTTCTAACTTGTTTGGGTTTGCTTTTTTCCCCTCCAATGGCTAAAATTTCAGAACCTAGTTGTTACAGTCTTTACTCACTGACTGAAACTAGCGTTTATTGCCTTCTCATGAAGGCAACTGGCAATACCAGCTTGTACAGTTCAGAACTGCAGAATGGCAAGCAAAGAATTTCTTTGCTTTTAATGTTACTTGCTACTGTGTGCATCTTACAAAACTGATGGACTTCACTTTCTGTTCCTCTGCAGGAAAAGCTTTTGCAACCAACCCTTGCTGCCGAGGAGAAGGCTGGAAGATTCTGTAACAGGACTCCTCCCCATTAATCTGTTTTCTTCAAAATCAGAAGAAATATTCTTTTTCCACAGCTGCAGAAATTGGGTTTTGTCAGTTCCACTCCTGCTGCTGAAGGTGGGTGGTGAAGGACAGAGACATATTCGAGTAAATTCCAATTCCTGCAAAATGCTGTATTTCCATCTGAAGAGAGAATACAGATACTACTGTGGTGGGACCACAAATCAAACAAAAAGAACTGCTTCTCCTGTGCAGATAAGCAGAGAGGAACAGTGATGCATAAAATGGTAGGACCTACTGGATTTACCACCAGTATTTAATGAACACTAAAAGGTAGCCTCAGCTGCTTAACAAATGGGTAAAAGTTAAAAAAAAAAAGAAGTTATTTTCAATGAGACTTTTCTGTCTCCTGAAGAGATCCAAATGGCTCAGCTGAAGGGAATGGCCCCTCTCCAGCAAAACAGGACTTGATAATTCAATACAGCTAGAACACTCATTCAGTCCAGGTCCTTACTCACCAATTGTGTCTCTCTCTGTCTTCCAGGTGGGACAGAGTTGTCCATGCTCCTACTTAGCTTGGGAATGAAGAATCAAATGTAATTGTACATATATATATACACACACACGATTACATTTGGTTTATATATGTTTATATATATATATATAAAAATAAATAGCTCAGCACTTGGGTGGAGCGTTCCTTCCTCATTTATGTATTTATTTATGCTGCTTTTTCACCTGGTCCAAGCCTACTATAATTTCACACCCCTTCTTTAATCCCACTTCTTTCCAGCATCCTACTTCTGCTGTTTGTGCCATACCTTCAGGACTTGGATCCTCTGGTTCTACAAAATTCACTGCAGTAGATAAATGTGCTATAATCTGTTTCTTTCCTCTTCACTGTGGCAAATCACTCTGCCCTTATTCCTCTATGTAGCCATGACAGCAGAGCAATTGCCTCAAGCTTCACTGCGAATATCAGGAAAATATCTGATCTTGCAAATTCTGAGAAGGGAAGATCAAATCTGGGATGACACCACAAAATAAGTTATCAATATAAGTAATTAATCAAATCGTTGTATTAACAAAACATTATCTGCTACACCTCTGCAGAAAAAAAAATGTTGCCCAGATCAGACCAGACACCAACTAATTTTAATACAGAGGATACAAACATTTTGCCTAGACCCTTAAAACTCTGCTATCTTTGTCTATCAGAGCATTAAAACCTGTTCACCGAAGTGGGTGGATTTAGATGGCAGAAGCACACTTGGCGCACTGGAATCATTCTAAAAAGCAGTGTTGTGACACTGGTGATATATGAGGCCTTGTCAATTCAATGAAAGCCTAGCTATATGCACAGACAGATTATAATAATCTTTACCATACAACAGTATTTGGCCATGTCTTCTTTGCTTATAAAAACAGCAACACATTGCACTGATAACACACCTCTCTAATGTGGACAAGTTACATGTAAAAATATAAACTATTTCTTTCATCCAATACACTCGACTTCACATCCCATAACATTAAGAACTAGAAGGTAAAGTTCAAAGGTAGTTGATACTGACTCAATAGCACCTTTCAGCAAGAGCTATATATATCCCTATCTGATCAATGTAACTATGTCTATAATGCAATCCTGGCCATACTGTGCTAATTCTGGTCTACTTCACACATAGACTTAAACTATACACATGCAATTATGCTAATTATTTTATCAATGTATTATCTCAAAGCAAAAACCACATGCACAACTGGCAGATGTATGCCAATAACACTCAAACAAAGCCTGAGCTCACAAGAGACTTGGGACACTAGATCCGCTCCAAACAAACCCAAATACTTGTTATTAACTGGCCTTTCTGGTTCTGACATTATTTGAAGTATCTTCCTGTACTAGGGGCTTTATCATGCTCTTGCCAAAATGCATTATTACCATTCACAGTGTTCTTTATTCCCTATTTCTTTTGCTACGTCTACATCAAGAATCTCTCCAGAAGAGAAAAAAGACTGTGATAGGTAAAATGTCTGGAATTCGAGGCAAGTTTTAAGTTTCTACAGATACAGTGTAGCTTACCCATTTAACTTGGAGACAGAAAGATAAAACACTTTCCTGTCCAACAAATCAGATCCTTCTTATGCACTTTCCAAGCCTTTCGTGTTGAGAGGTTTGCAGTGTGTATCTCTTGCCATTTTTGCTGCCCTTTCTCTCCGCATAGCATTAGTTCTGTTGATTACTTCACTGCCTTATGAAATCTAGTTCTCCAGACAAATTCTGTTGTACCTGCTTCCTATGGCAAAATCTTAAAAGTTTTTACCATAGAAATGTGTTAAGCAATTGCAGCTGCTGTTCTTACTTTCAGAGCTTCTGAAGACTCAACTATCACTACCACTTCTGATCCAAGTGTTCACCTGATAAACCAATATTGTACACGCACTTTCTATTACACATTTTAAGCCTACAACTTGTTTATTACACTATAGCTGACTTTCAGTCATCTTCCACATTTAATCACAGCATTTGTTTCAGGTTTGTTCAGGAATGCTACTATAAGACAGCTTCTGATGGCCTGCATTTTGCATCCATAGAAAAATAACAACATGAATTTCATTCTGAAGTATCCGAAAGTTCTTGGCAAGTACTCCATATAGTGAAACAATCCATATTCATATCTTTCATCCTACACTGCTCTCTGAGGTTCATACTTTGGCTTGAATCCCTCTGGCTTTATTATCAGACTAGAATCTGGGCATTCTTTATGACAAAGTCCCTGATTTAGATGTTTCTGAGTCCCAATGCAGTCAGGTTCTTCGCTCAGATGGCATCCCACAGGGGCTGGCAAGTTCCACAACTGATTTATCTGATACATGATCTTGAGAACCTCAGCTTCAAAGACTAACCCATGCCACAGCAGGAACATTCACATTTCAACTTCTTATAATGACTAAATGCATGAAAAGAGTCCCAAATACTCTGATGGGATGCTGCATTACTGCATCTCCTTCCTATTACTTCTTTTATTCTTTTATCAGTAGCTTTTCAAAATATTTAAAACGGCATTTAGATCACAGTTCTAATAAAATCTTCCCAAACCTCAGCCTTCTTTCTTTAAAATATTTGTCACAAAGTATTTCATCTTCTGCTCCTTGGTGTATCTCTTATTTAGTAAGGCAGAACTCAGAGTACAGAACAACATTCATTATTATGTTTTTGACTATGGCAAAGGAAACATGGAATTCTGATGTTAGCCCTCAAGGCCAAATACGTTAAAAAATTATTATTTTCAAATACAATTTTTTTTAACTTGTTATGTGTGCTTTAGCACAGATGTGAGTAGTTTAGTGTTTTGGTATGAGGCACAGGCCAGAAGAGGTTTCACAAAGACAGTTAAATGGCCATCTCTGTCAGCCATTAGAACAAGACCACCCTATGCTTCTCCAAAGAGCCACACAGAAAACCGACAGTACGCCGACACCAACAGAAAAACGTTAAAGGCTTCTGTGAAAGTCTATTTCAATAGCACATCATGCTATAATTTTCCCAGTCATGTTTCACATGTATATCATTACCCCAAATATGGATTAATATAAAATAGCTCCCATTTGTGCTGGGGAGCTGAATACCAAAGTTCAAAACAAGATCAAATGGCTATCTTGCACTAAGATAAAAATAGGACAAATGAAAAGGATGGGGACTGTCGTGGACCAAGATGGGTAAAGCCACGACCCACTCCCCCTCCAAAAGGGGATCGAGGGCTGAGGTCCACACCCTGTCACACTCACACACAATTATCAAAAAAATCAGTAAGTTTATTAAAGGCACTGAGGTTATGGCAAGATGTCGCTGGATTAAAGGCCATTATAGAGTCTGTCTCTCACATGGACAAAACTAGAAACTGAGCCATCACCTGTTGAGTAGCCCTTGCAATTTAACACACGCTTTAAGTAACTTACATTCGACATAATTTCAAAATATTAAAATACATTAAAACCTACATCAGTGGTGCCCCAGGGCAAGTAATTTTGGCCAAACTAAGAATACTCTGAAGTACTTATGGGCTAGTGCTTCACTTCTTCCATACTTAGTCAATTTAATTTGATTGCTATTAAATGTTCAGAAAGATTTTCAAACTTCTACTTTCCACATGAAGCTCATCACACTGTTGTACTATAAAAACAATTTCCATATAATGGTATTATTTCTTAACATTAGAAAGGGTAGTAGAAACCTTGCTTTTGGTTCAGCCATGATGAACAGGTATTCAATCCTTTACTGCACACAAAATGCATTTTAAAAAATTCAGGTTATGGTATAATCTATTATATGCTTTGGACAGATGCAGCTTTTGAAATGTACCAGAGTCAACAGATTATCTGGTACTCCAAAGTTTAGAGTTGCTTGTGAGCAAAATAATGCATGATGGCCTATGCATTAACCTATCATCACCTTGCACAAGTTGTTAATATGATCTGTTCTCCAGGAATCTTGTGTATTTTTGTAGCTTGCTATTCACAGAAAGGGCAGCAGAACACAGTATGGCCTAAGTTTCCTTGATAACATGTTCCACAAACTTCCCTTCCTGCTAATGCTAGAAAATATAAAATAACTATGCTGGACACCATCAACTTGATAAAAATAAACATTAAAAATAGCACTTGATATATATTACTTTTTAAATTTCTGTCAGGGCAAACTGAAAGGAAAAAAGTAAATACATTTATACAACTGTCTTACTATCTCCAATGACTGCAGGTCACAGAGAAGCTAATATGAACATGCAGTGAAGGCTGAATTCAGGTAGTTTCTCTATTTCAAAAATGTTCTCAGAGTCAAACCCTTCCAAGTAACCATTAATTTTATAAAATAGCTGACCCATTCAACCAGCTACACAAATTCACAAGCTGCAGGGTGACTACTGGCACATCAACAAGGCTCTCCTCACCCACCCCCTTTCTTGCACCAAAGGAAATCTGGACTCCCATGCAAAACGACAGGAAATTTTCCCTCTCCACTTTACCATCTGACCACCTTCCCTGATGCCATATTCCACCCCTGCCTTCTCATTTACACCACTGAGATTCCAGCACAACCTCGGTGAAGAGTTCTCAAAGCTATACCACAACTGGAAAGTGACAGTTCGTAAGAACACGGACTTACTTATCCACTTAGATCCACTTCAGTATTTCTATTGTTCATTTATCCAAAGGCTAGATTTGCAAATTATACCAGAACTATCATATTTACTCAACTATAAGGCCATTTAATTTGCCTATGCAGAAAAGTAATGAAAAAGCTCAAATAGCATAGCCACAAACATAACATTAAAATATGCAGTCATCATCATCCACTGCACTGCTATTAGTCAAATGTTAGGGTAGCTGTTGTTTCAGCAATACCTCTTAGCAGATGCTTCCCATTGTGCAGGATAGTGCTCTCGAAGAGAGCTGAAACTTTTTTTTCCTAGAAAAGACTAGGTGCTTTACTTTGTTCTACACAGAAAATACTCATAATTTTTATGCACTCAACCGTCTTCTGAGAAGAGATGACTCGCAGTTTGATAATCAGGAGCGACCAGAGGTGACCGAAATGCTGCAACAAATGTGCTTGTACCTTCTCCTCATCATAAACTACACCTTTGATCCAGTAATGTGGCCAGAGCAGGTGAACCTTTATATCTGCATGAAGTCCCAATGCAGTCAATAGGCTTTGACTGACCACAAGGAAAGACACACACTATCCATCTGTGGAAATAACGCCTCGCTTGGGAAACATACTGACACTGGTGGAACAAAAAGCAGGCTCAGTCCAAAAGTGAGAGGTGAATGGGCCACAGACAATAGGACACTGAAAAACAATCCCTTCTTTCCATTCCTTTGCTATTTTGTTAGCGTGATGTTTTGGACACAAACTCATATACATTAAAAAAACCTCACATATACAAATCTATATATGTATACCCATACACATCAATTTCACCACCCAAATATTAGAAAGCAACCCTCTCTACAACAATTTTTGCTTCCAGACCAAAACAGTGTTTTTTTTTTAATATCCAGTCTATTGAATGCAGGCAGTAATTTAAATGCAATAGTCTCATCTGCAAACCAACCACTGACTTCAGAAAAAGCACATAGCCCTACAGATATTAAAACAGTTTCTTTTATTCTTAGTAGCCATTTGTTGGATTGCATTGAACTAAAAAGAAATATATTTTACATTTAATTTCCATTTTCTAAACGACTCTAAATCTAAACCCTTTAAGTATAATGACCTAGTTTCTTCTGACATTTTCAAATTATACTTGATAAATTAGTAGGCTTTACTGTGCTTTTAATATCTGATTTTTTTTGAGTATGTATGAGGGAGGATACTCCTATAACAGCGACAAGAACTAGCTGTATAGTCTCTGGGAATATCCAGAGCTTTTATATTCAAATACTGAAAAAAATGTCGTATTTTCTAATGGCTGCATAGCAGACAAAAATCTCAGCGTGCTTTAAGATATGGGATATAGATGCTTACTGAAATGACCAAAAATTGCATATATTGTAAGGATTGAGCCATGAGTAGTCCTGCAAATCAGTGGTTTTATTCAATGATTACATGCAACAGTCAAATAATACCACACTGTGAAATTGAGGAGTTTATTAAGGTTGATATGTTGCATTTCCTGAGCAAAATTCTAACAGCAAAACAAGCAAATAATAGCTTCAATGATAAATTTACAGAGATTTTACTAACGTATCAACATTTTGTTGAAGATTCATTTTATTCTTGCAGCTGAAGCCACAGATTCCATGTTTAAGGAATGTTAGTAGGCATTTATGTCCGCATAAACCACCAGTAAGTACTCTTTGCAAAATCTATTACAAACTTCATTGCCACCCTACAGCATTTACAGTTACCTGCCTTAAATGTCTAAAAAGGCTAAACACCAAACATATCTTCTTTTTTTTGGGTGTTGTTTTTGTTATTTTTAAAGCAGACCTCGTTTAGCTTACTCAGCACAGGCAGCACTAGCTTCTAAATTTAAAAATAATTTATGAACCAATTTTAGTGCAAATGCCAATAAGGAAACTATTCAGGCACACAAAATACACGGGCACTGACTGATACTAGCCTCTTGCCTGTTTAATGCCTGTTAGCAAGAGGCCCATTTTCTCTGAAATCTGTTTAACTACGGTGTTTACTGTGTCAGTACTTCTACTAGTATTTATTCCTCCTTTCAGCCGACATATTAAAAAAAACACAACCAAAAAGCAAGTATAAATATGTTCAAGAAGTGTGGCAAATTCCACTCTCCACCCCCAGAGCGGTACAGCCACAGCGGATGAGCTGTAACTATGGCCTTGGGAATACAAGTTCCCCAGGCTCTTTTACCACACAAACATCAATTCAAGTTACAAGAGCCCTATCCTCTTATACTTAATGAAGATTGAGTCAACGAGCCCATACGCCTTCGCAGGGATGTTTTCTTTCCGTTTCCCTAACAAGGCTCTCCTCCCATACAGGTCCAGGATGGACTGCAGAAGGGTGTAAGTAAAAGGATCATCACACCAGTGTTTAGTGGAGGAATAAATCAAACATGGCTTCCCCCTCCATACATTTCCAGAGTTACATTCACTCCTACTGCCGTACAATCCCAGTCCTACCCGGAGGGAAAGGGCATGAGCAGCCTCCACCTCCCCACACCCTCACCGCCACTGGGGTGGGCATTTGTAGCCACCCCACCCCTTAAAGAGGCGGTTTAAACCTTAGAGGAGGCTTTTTTCCTTCCCATCGGTCCCCCCCCCCCCCCGCCTCCAGTTTTCTTTCTTATTTGCACTGATTGACCCCCCCCTCCCCCCTTTCCAGGAGAGGGAGGTGAGACGGTTGGGCACCTCTCCCTTACCCCTTTATGCTGCTCCCGACCTCCCGCAGCGCCGAGGAGGAGGCGGGCAGGGGGGGAAAGGATGAAGCTGCAACAGCCGGGACTCTGGCTCGGCATCGCTCCTTTCCGCTCCTTCGCCACCCAAGAGTCAGGCCCAGCCAGCAGCAGAAATTCTGCAGCAGCCTCCGGGGGGAGGGCGAGGGGCGGGCGAGGGGGGGGGGGCCGCGGCCCCTCGGAGAGGACCAGGTAGCGGGCGAGTCGGGGGGGGGGCGAGAGAGAGGGGGCAGCGAACAAAAAAACCGCTCCCCTGAGGAAGGGGGAAAGGGGAGCTGCGAGCTGCCCGGGCAGGAGCAGGCGATGGGAACGGCAGGGCACCGGCGGTAAGTTTGAGGGGAGGGAAGCCCTGGCGGATGGGGAGTCCCCAGGCGAATGGCCGGAGCGCGGGGAGCGGATGCCCTGCGACGGGACCCCTGGCCCCCACTCCGCCTCCACAGCGCTTTGCCGGGTAGGGCCCCCGGTCTCAGCCCGGGAGAGGGGGGCTCCCGGCGACCGCAGCGCGACGCGGGGCCGGGCGGCAGCATCCCCGCGGGTGAGGGAGCCTCGCTGCCGCCGCTCCCGCCTCCCGCCCGGGGCCTGCGGGAACGTGCCCTGGGTGCCTCCTCCCTTCCCCGGGGAGGCGGGGGACGGGAAGCCAGCCGGGCTCCCGGTCTACTGACCTGTGCCCTAGCGCATCCTTCTCTCCCCCAGAAGCCGAGCAGAGGCGACGGCGGCAGCCGGGTGCCGGGGAGCAGCGGCAACGCTGGGAGCTGAGGCGACACGGCAACAGCAGCGGCAACGGCGGCGGCTCCGGCGATCCTGCGCGGCGGCCCCGCCCCCTCCTCCGGCCAGAACCAGCGCGAAAAATCCGAGCCGCTGATTGGCCGCCGCCACTGCGCTGCCCCTGGAGCGGCTGTTTCAAATCCCCCCGCACGGAGCCGCCCGCACGCGCGGCCCAGCGGCCGGGGGCAGCGCCGGTAGCAGCGCCGGCATCAGCACCAGCACCGCCGGCAGCGCGCGGGGACGGCGCGAGTGGGGCCGCCAGCGCAGCCGGCCGCGGGCCCGGCGCGCGCCCAGGGCCGCCCGCCCGCCTTGACAGGGCCGCCGGCGGGAGGAAGAGAAGGGCGGGCCCGGTGCCAGCGGGAGGGAGGGAGGGAAGGCCGGGTGCCGGAGGGAGAGAAGGAGGGCAGGCAGGCAGGCCGGCAGGCCGGCCGGCTGGGTGCCAGAGGGAGGGAAGGTCGTGGGGCGAGGTGGGGCCGAAGGCGGGAGCTGTGTGGGGGCCCGGCTCACCGCGGCGGCGTCCCCAGGTGGGCGAGAGCGTGTCGAGGGCCCGTCGGCCCCGCAGAGGTCGGTGGAAAACACTTATTTTTAAAATTTTATTAAATGTAGTTATTTCTCTCCCCTTGGGGCACAGGGACGCTCGTCATGGGCCGCACCGTCCTGTGAACGTGGCCTCCTCACCCTCAGGTCTCAGCGACCATGCACGTGCGCTCTCTGAAAACCCTGATTTAAGCCAAATGTTTTGACTTTCCGTACAACTGCTCACAATTTTGAGGCTGTCGGACAGTTTTAAGAACCCAAGTGTGCCTGGCTGTGAATTACTCGGTCTCTCTCTTCTGGAAGTATGGCCTAGTTTATTTTATTTAAAGCCTCCATCAAAATAAGTACATGTGCTTGCAATTTGCCAATTGAAAGCACAGTTATTTTTTAGGCCAAATCGTTAAATATCTGTCATGTTACGATAGGAACAAATATTCTCATGAGCTGTTACACCAGATAATGTAAAGCAGGTAACGGCAAACGTTTTCAGGCTTTTCATTGTTTGATAATGGATTTGTGGAGCACTGGAACGTGTGTTTGCTGTAGAAGGCTGAGAATATAGTTTCTGGGTGCTATGGATACTGTATTAACCTGGTAGTTAAGGGCCTAACATAAGTCCTGTGAAAGGTAAACAGTTGATAATGGAGGAGGAGAATACACAAGCATCATACTTTACGGATAATGATGAAATTATGCCATCTGCCATCTGTTACAGAAAGGCTCAGGTGCTTGTTTGTTTGGGTTTTTTTTACATAATCCTTAATGTATATGTTAAAGCTTGTCAATGTTTTAACGTGTGTGTTTAGTGGTGGGTCCACCTTTCTTAGCATGGCAGTTAACAGTTGAACAGTAAACTGCAAACTTAATATAATGAAAAACTTAATCATGGGGTGATTAAAAATTTAATCTCAGTGTGGCTGAAGGAAATCTGTCTGTAGTGATAAAGGTACCTTAACTTGTTTTACAGCCTTTCTGTGAAAAATAACCTATCTTTAAGGTGTTAGGCAAACAAGATTTAGCTTCTGAATGTCAGTATTTACAGCATTAAAGAGAAAGTGCCATCAGCTTTTAAAATAGCTGATTTGAACTAAGAGTCAAGACAATTTTATCTTCCCATTTCCTTTCTAAATTTGTTATATGCATTTACAGAAAAAAGTTTCCTAATTAAAAAGAGGCACCATTATAAATACAAATAAATAGAAGTACAAATATGTGAATCCTATTGTTTTGCTACAAAACGGTATGCACAGGTGTGCCTTTTTTCCATGGCTGAACAATCATACTAACATATTAAAAGTACAAAGCATGACATGTTTGCAGGGGTGCTTGCTGTTTCTTCCTCCCCCAGAAAACCTTGAGTAAGAAACCAGGTTAGTTTTCAGTAATTGATACACTACAAATGTGTTATCTATTTTCTCGTGGGAATAAATTCTATGTCTAGGCTCAGTGATATAAATGTCTCTCTGTATGACTTAGATAAACATTTTTATTCTGTACTTAACTACTAGTGCATAAGATCCTCCAGATAATGCAGTTCTCATGTTTGCCTTCTCCATCAGTTGTTTAAGTGGAAGGATTTTGCTATCATGGTCAAGGTGACAACAAATCTTCCTGAGTCCTTTCATCTCTTGTAGTTCATTGGCCTTGTCTATGCTACTAAAGTTTGCAACCATGTAATTACCTGCTGATAGACCCACCATGCAAATTTACAGGAAAGCTTATGCTGGGAGTTAACATCTTTAACTGGAATAGCACCAGTTTATGCTGTACATAGGCACTCGTGCAAACTTCTCCAATGTCACGACCCATTTAAACAGAAACTGTACACGCAGTTAATTTCAAAAGCAATTGTCTATTTCCTTGAGCTCTTATCGTGATAATAATGTCTCAAATTTTCCACTGCAGTACACAGAGAGGCTGATTCTTTTAGAGGGGATATAGTTATATTACAATTCTGAAAAATGCATTCAAAAATGTTCACTTTTGATGGTGTAAAAGCGCATGCAGTGCAGAATGAGCTTGTGCTGACAAATTACAGGTATGCTGCGTTATACCTGAGTGATGGCTTTGAAATAGTTTTAATGTCCTCTATTTTGTTTCTATTAGTTGCAAATTTCCAGACTGAGCCTCTTGGAAATTTTCATAGAATCACAGAATAGTTTGGGTTGGATGGGATCTTCAATGATCATCTAGTCCAATCCCCCTGCATGGGGAGGGACATCTTAAACTATATGAGGTTTCTCAGAGCCTGGTCCAACTGGACAGTGAATGTTTCCAGTGATGGGGCACCTACCACATCTCTGGGCAACCTATTCCAGTGTTTCACTGCCCTCATTGTAGTAAATGTCTTCCTAATAGCTAGTCTAAATCTGCTCTCTTTTAAATTAAAACTGTTGCCCCTTGTCCTATTGCAACAGGCCCTACTAAAAAGTCTGTCCCCGACTTTCTTATGAGCCCTCTTTAACTATTGAAAGGCTGCAGTAAGGTCTCCCTGGAGCATGCTCTTCTCCAGGCTGAAAACCCCTAACTCCGTCAGCCTTTCTTCACAGGAGAGGTGCATCAGTGCTCTGATTGGTTTTGTGACCTTCTGCTGGACCTGTTCAAAGAGTTCCATCTCTTTCCATCTTCAGCTGAGGACCCCAGAGCTGGAGACAGCACTGTAGGTGGGGTCTCACCAGCATGGAGTAGAGGGACAGAATGGACCTCCCTTGACCTTCTGGCCACACTGCTTTTGATGCAGCCCAGAATACAGTTGGCTTTGTGGGCTGTGAGTGCATATTGCTGGCTCATGTCCAGCTTTTCATCCACCAGTTTTATTCTCTTTCATTATGGTTTCTTGTGATTTTTGAATTAGTCAGTATTTTTTTAACAGTTTGATGTTTCTCAGATAGCTGAACAAGTCATTGAAACCGAAAGATGGACAACTAGAGCAGATAATAGCATTAATTTATGACTCCTGTTTCATTTGGTGTCTAAAATTTTATTGCTCCTTACTTTCAACTTTTATGGATATATTGTGTTAAGAAATAGTATCCCTCTGTTCAATTCAATAAAGGATTTAAAATAAATGCAGAAGTTGTATATTATTTTAGAAACATTTAAATATTTTAGAGAATATCAATTAGTTACTTGGCCAAAAGATAATTTACAATGTAAACATTTTTTCAAGATCGCTTATTCAGCAATAATGGTAGTTGGTGCCCCTGCCCATAGGCATGTTAGGATATACTGAGGTTATGAAGCTGAAGGAATATGGTTTTTTTTTGTTGTTGCCACCACAGGGACAGACAGTGCCAGAAAGGCGAAGGCCTGTGTTGGAGTTGATGTAGTTTCACTGTGTTAGGCAGAGCTCAGAAGCAAATTATATGTGCATGGCACTACTCCATGCAACAGTGCAGAGCTCTCTCTCCTGAGAGTTTGGTCAGCTCTGTTAACAAGGGGATGGGGCACATTTTGGGTACTTCTTGCTATTAGAAATAATGGAGATTACCAGTCCCTGTGCTGAAGGTTTTCCCTTTCTCCTGGCAAAGGCCAATTGCAGCTAGCAAGCACGTTTCATCTTACTGTAGATCTTTGTGGCAGGAGCTTCATGTTTACATTTCTTTCCTGTACAAATCATAAGGATTGATTGCTTTCTGGATTCTGTTCTTTTATCCCTTTTTACTTTTTATTTCAGTATTTTATAGAATTATCTGTTTAGTAAATACCCTCCTGAGTGTGCAGATCAAGGTGGCAATGTAAACATAAATACAAGTAAAGTGAAGTTATGTGAGTGCAGTCGATGAGTTAATCAGGTGTTCCCAAGCTGGCACAGCAGCACAGTGTATTCAGAGTGTTTATTGTACTATAGGTGTTTAATGAGGTGAGGACTGTACTAGGCTATATACAATCTACAAATGTATGTTATTTCAGACTTGTCCACGTATTAGGGCTAAACACTGAAGACACTGTAGTTCTAATGTGAATACACTGGAAAAGTTAATGCCACCCATTGTCCTGTTCTGTTGTAGCACTGATGCAGAGATACCTTCCCAGCGTTGTACCTCGTATCACCATTACTGCTCTCTTTTTCTCTCTGTCAGCTGGCAACCCATCACCTGAGCCCTGACTTTTGGCCAGCAGTCCATGCTTTTCGTTTGGACTTACAGTGAGTAATTGTTTCCAACCTGTCTGAACCTATCCTTAGCTATGTTAGGTACAGCAGGACAGAGGCACTGATCCTTCCGTATGTCAGTCTGTGTGTCATCATGACTTAAGAAAAATCTTCACCAGTGTGTATGTATTAATGTCTTTGGCCATGCAAATGTATTGCATGCTGTTTAATATGAAGACAGCAATCTGCTGATGTAGAATTAAGAAAGAATGTAGTATAAAATTTAAACCAGTGTTTTAAATTTTTTAATTAAATGTAGGATTATCATCCTAAAATTATAGTATCAAATGTGTTCTCGAGAACCTACACATACATTTGCTAATTGGTTTGAATGAAAGTTCATTGTAAATGGTTACTTAAATAATTCAGTATTGTGTATTAGAATTCCTTTTAAATTAACTTGAAAATGAGAAGGTACAAGCTTTTCAGACCCTTTGAAAGTTTTATGTCATCTCATATAAAAATTGAGTAATAGTAATTTTTAATTAGAAGTTGATTCTTTGGGAAAAAGAATCTGCTTAGAGAATTTCAAACAGAATTAGTCTGTCCAAATGAGAGACACCTTAAGTTTAAATACTGTTCAAGAAAGAAATTATAAACTTGATGGCAATATGCAGTTAAATGTGAATCTTCTTCGTACTATGAGTTATGCACCAGTCTGTGTAGCAGATACATTTTCAGTTAGGAAAAGAATGGACTAAAAGTAATTTTTCTCACAAATACCTATTTCTGTTTGTATCATTTGTGCTGAGCAGAAAGAACGGAAGTGTCGGTGAGGGAGCAAAAGGAAGAAGAAAGTTGAAGACATGAGGGAGTAAGATACATCTTCAGGGGAAGGCAGAGGCCAGGAGAAAGGAAAACTGAGGAGCATGTCCCTGCTGTTTTCCAGTGTTAGGATGATAAAAAACAGCTGTGTACCAATTCTAAACAGCTAATATACTCCAGCCTGGTATAAGTAACTTCAGTGCGCTTAATAAATTTATCTATAGAAGTTAGATGTCTCTAATTATCTTCAACATCAGTATGACTTAATTTAAACATTGCTGACATTCAGAATAAAATAAAACTAATCTATGTAGAAACACACAGCTTGAGGATTCAAAACACATTAGCTCTTATATCTATTGATAGCATAGTATGTTACTGTGTTTGCAAACATAAATTTAATCTCTTCTAGAAGTATAAATACTGAAATACATTCATAATCATAATTAATGTTTAGCACTACGGAGCAAAATTACATTTTTTTTGCAATATGTTTGGTATGCATTTCTATATCTTAGCTTGTTAAGGCTAAAGCTTAAGTCTGTAACTGAGCTTTTGAGGAGCTGGAATGTAAATTTAAATGTTAATTCTTCTGCATTTCAAATTACTGACTTACGCTTAATCTTCATGTAAGTGTTGTTCAACAATAAACACAATGTGGTAAGTTATATAGCAATGGAATCTTTAAGTTGTTGGGTTTTTTTCATTTTGGCAGAGAAGTGACTATTGATATTTCCACTCTATGCCAGTGCCAAAGAATAAAGTTTGTTAAGGGTTGAATAGGCCAGATAGATAATGCTACTTCTGTTTTCAGCAGATGCTAATGCAGTGTTTTATTTTGCACATATATTAATCTTTGCTGCCTCAGTGCAGAATGGTGAGGGTAACTATGTCAGTCCTAAAGGTTAATTTCATTCTTTTTTAAGGCATGCCATTATTCTGTTAACAGTAATTGCTCTTTTTTGAATCATTAATTTGATCATATGAACTGTTTCTAATTATGTTGGTGGCTGGCAATTTCCTGTACTGAGAAATTGTAGCTGTGATCATATCCCTTTTACTCAGTATATATGCCCTGAGAAAAATGCTAATTGGCAGAGGTTTTCAGAAATACCTTTTTTTTTTGAGAACTTTTTGGAAACTTTATATAAGATATAGTTTTATTTGGTGATGAGTATGTGGAAATGTACTTGAAAAATGAGGGCTGAAAGAATTGGATTTGAAACATTGGATGAGCAGGTTTGCAAATGTAGGCCTAACTGCTAAATTATCACCTGTGCTGTTTTTGCTGTAAAAACTGAAAGGAGGAGGGTATGTTTCTTGCACATTTTACCATGTTCTTAGACTTTTCTTGAGCTTGACATACTCACTGCTCTAAGCTATATTTGCTCACTTCAGTTATTGTTAATGAGCCAGAGCTTACACTTTGGAAATCAGTGAGGGCATTTCACGAGACACCCTTGCTGGCCCTAGCAGGGAGTGAAGGGTGGCTGCTGAGCTGCTTGCAGGAGTTAACTGCAGTTCACTGTCAGCAGTTCAACCCTAAATGCAAGAGTGATCCCACTGTGACAGTTCTGGCTCCAGTGCTAAATCTGCATACAGTTCATGTACAGTAGAAAAACATGGGCCTGTCTCAGCTGAGTGTATGATAGCTGAACTAAACTGATTCAAATGAAGAATGTACTCAGCAGGGAAGAGGAGTTGGGCTTGGCCAGCATGTAGGAGACAGCCTATTTGAAGATTCATTCACTCTGTTGTCTCACAGTGGAGCAAGGTATGGTTGTAGTACCACTGCCCTAATAATAGCATCATTCTCATGGACACAAGCCATCATGTCTTGGACACGTCTCCTTTTGCAATTTCCTCAGCAACCGGGAAGGAGGTGCTTGCTGGAGGGCTGAGGTAACGTCTTCTGGGTTTGAACTGGTTCTTGGAGGCAGGAATAAACTGTGGACTGGTCCAAAGGAGGAGATGGGTGCTGAAATGGCACTCAGAATTCAGAAGTCTAATCTGTGATTCAAAAGCCCTAACTTCGGTCTCACCCCAGAAGTCCTTCTGACTAGAAGTACACCACTCCAAGCATTCAGCTTACCCAAAATACCAGGATCCTGAAACCAAGCATTCCCCATAGTGACCTGTGTGACTAAATCCTCTGCCACAGCATAGGATCTTAAATGCATGTTCTACATGTGTTCTTTGTTTCATGTGCACTTGTAAAACTGTTATATTTGACTTATATTTGGAGGCAGTTTGGCAAATACATGTACTCAGCCTTAGCTATGGGAGTTGCCTCTTTGCAGTCCCAATGCTGTATGTTTTAATACAACTGTAATCCCCAGTGCCTGTGGGGAGCCTGGTCTAGCCCACTCTAGACCTGCAGGAAGGAATAGCTGCATGCCTTTTTATGTGCTCCCTGATTTGCCTGTAACCTGGCCCTGAGGATTATTACAGGCAGCCTGTAGGCCTGGTATGTACATATCCCTCACGATACACTAAAGAACTTCATCAGACTTTCCTGGCTAGTTAAAATTGGACCTGTGATCCCTGCCCCCTGTACCCACGCTGCCTCTCCAGCAGTATCACCCTTCCTGATCACTGTTGCCACCTCTGAGGCTGGGATATATGATCTGTTTATGAATCGGCTCGGGCTCCGCTGCAGTTCTCAGCCAAGCACACAAAGGTAAACTAACTCCCTTCATGAACAGATCACAAGTTTCTGCTTCAGAGTTTTGGGCCAGAGAGCTGCTGCTGCACAGCTACAGTCCACTGCTGCATGGCTGTCTGCCTTCACCTGCCTGGTGCCATCCTAAAAATGTAATAAATTAAGAGGCACGCTCTCAGAATGTGATTGTTTGCTGACTGTACGAACAGCAAATAGAAATCTGAAGGATGCTTTGGAGATGCTTTTTACAACGCAATATAAATATAGTCACTAGACCTCTTGAAAGGTCTATGGATATGCCTGCACTGGGACAGTTGCTGGGCTTAGCTGATTCAGGAAAGAACATAAAGAAGTCTTTGATTCAGTGGGAAACATTTACCTGAGAGTAGTGTTTGAACAGCTCAGATCTCGGAACAGAATTCCACTTTGATAGTGGTCAATACTAATTTTAAAATGTACTGTGGCTTGTGAGACTTAATCAGTTATTCTATTTGCCCATTTCCCTTTTATGGCATTGTAGGCAAATTAATTGTATGTTAAGTCTTAAACAATTTTAAAGATTTTATTTATGACCCAACTATACTTGCTTTTCGGAAACTCAATGGCAGAGACTTGTAAGTCTTACATGTTTGTATGGCACCAGTATAGGAGCTCTCCTTGGCATGTAGGTGTCTTGTAAGCAACATTGAAATATAAATGTTAAATAATGGTGTCTTCCAAAGGTAAGAAGCATGGGTTTTGCAAGCTTTTTGCAGACTCATGAGTATGTGCCAGGTAGACAAGCACTCGAGTTTGAAAGATGAACCCCTTTTGAACCGTAAGCATCCTGTCTCAGTATGATTCCTAGAGAGAAAATCTACTCTTGTTCAAGCTTTTTGGATTTATGTAGGCCCTGTGGAGTTCACTGGTGGGTTTCTTTGGCAGGTGGGCCTTATTAACCTGCCAGCAAGGGACTATTTGACCTGCTTAAGTTTGTACAGCTTGTAAATAAAGATTCTGTCAGGGAAGAGAGATTCTCCTGTGCTTCAGACTATTTATATCTCTTATAACTGTGGCTGTTAAAGCTTATAAAGAAACAGAAGGTCTGGGATGTGAGACAGAAAGCCCCGAGGGAGTCTTACGTGTTGTATTTGGATTGCTGTGTTAATATCCTAAAATAAACACAGCATGCCAGAAAGTGGGGAATGCTTTTATTGTAATTATTATTAACTCAAAGACCTAAATTATTGGTTATTGAATGGAGTATGGCTGAGCTTGGCTGCAGAGGACAATAAAATAACCTCCTAATTTAACTCTAGCAGCTATTGGCAATCAATGGGAGCCAGACATTTAATCAGCTTCATTTCCCTCTTTTTTTTCTTTATCCTTTTTTGCATTGTTTTCAAGTTCAATAATTACTAGTATCAATATGTTTACAGCTTAGATTAATAATCAATGCAATAAATTTACAAGAAACTGTATTTGTAATCAAACTGACTGATAGACTTTCCATCAATGGCATTACTTTAATTGAGCAGAAATATATTGAAAGGTATTTTGTATTTCAGATTTTAAAAAAATCCCTTCCAAAATTTTTTCAGGCTGTCTAGTGCAGGTCTGATGATAGGGTCCTCTCTAACTCTAACATATAATTTTTAATAAGTATCTGAATCAATGAAAAGATTTGGTATTATTTTATTTACATTACTTTTAATGTAAGAAAATGTTTTTTGTCTTAGAAGCCACCTATTTGGACTAGTTGGACAAGAGCAATACTTTTTGAGACAGGTTTCCTTCTGCTTCAGCTGACCTACTCAGACAACCAAGTACTACTGCAGATCAAATAACACTGGGTTCAGTGTCTGCCAGAGTAGAGATTGAGTCTATTCTTTGTTCATTCATTTGAAAGTAAATTTTGCAATATTTCTGCCTTCTGTCCTGAAAGGGCTCAATAAATGTTCTTTGACCTTAGCCAGGTTAGAATGATCTGCGACTTAGTCATTCTGGTGATATTTTAAAATATTAGCAGTCACTAGTTTATAGAGAATCTGTTGAATTTACAATTACAAACATACTGGCTACAGAAGTCCTTCACCCAAGAGTTGCTGCTGTGGCCAAGGAGAACTTGACATTGGGGAAGGATGGGTAGGGTATTACCACTGATGTGCACTGAGCAGAGAAAGGCTTCCAAATTCTACTAGGCACCAAAAACTTTGGCCGTGGAAGCCTCTCGGGAGAGAGGCCAAGACAGGCAGTGCCCTTCCATGGTTTTTGTTCTACCTTTTTTTCCAGATGGGCATCTCTTTGATGAGCTGGATCCCCTGGCTCCCAGCCTTGCTATGATGTGGGACTGGCAAACTGCTGTGCACCTGTTCCAGAGGGATTAGCCACTGGTGACAGCCCATACCCAGAATTTCCTCCACAGATGCTAGTACCCTTCAACAAATGAGTCAGAACCATTTGACTTAGAGCTTTTTATAGTTGTTATTGAGGGTAATGATAATCATCCTAACAAAATCTAGTTCTTAATCTCCCATACTTAACGGTTTACCATTGGTCAAAGAAGATGTCATGCTGCTCTTCACTCCCATCCCTATCTGCTTTACCAGCACAGCAAAACACTGCCAAGCTTTTATGATCACTCAACATTATGTTGGAAAGTGAGTGTTCAGTGGTTAAGATGCCAGGCTGAGTCCAGCATTGACTCAGCTAATGAATTCACCGTTGGGAAATCTAAGACTATTACTTCCTCTGTTGTTTTGATTTTCCTACCAATAAATACATTCATTTGAAGATTTGATAAATAGCTCATGCTGAAAATCAAGCATGCCAGGATTGGTTTGCAGAATCGGGCTTTACATGAAGTTTCTAGTCTAAATCATCAAGTATTTTCTGTATTAATATATATTGATATGCACCATATATGATTATTATTCTAATCGATTATAAAAATAATAGGCAGTTTTTTCTCTTTTGTTCACTGCCTACAGGCCTTTATGTAATTCCAATAGAAAATGGGTTTTTTTAGATAAATAATGTATTTTGTTACTCTTGAAACTGTGTCCATATAGCTGAGGGAATAAATGTCCTAAATTTGATTCTACCCAAGTTTTGTTTTTTTTTTTCCTCTCTTCTTTTTCCTTTCTACGAATACAAAAAAAGAATCAGGCACTTCCTGCTATGCCCTAAGCACCAATTTAGTTCCTGGTATATCCACTCTTAACGTATTCAGGAAGGAAGGAATCATTTCTCTGAGGCTGTACTGCTTTTACAGTGGCTGCAGTAGCTGTAGCTCAGACTGTCCATAAGTGAAAAGTACTGGAGCAATTGTGTAATGTTTGATCTTTGGGAGTAACAAGGAACAGGGCCATTCATAGATGAGAATAATATGCTCGGACTAGCATTGTGCAATACAGTGAAGCAGACCAATGTTCCTGCAAGAGGACACTACCATCTGCTAGAATTAACAAAAGTATTCATACAAGCCACAAAATGCACTGAATAAAAAGATTTTTTTTCTAAAAGAAACCCCTTTGTTTTCTGGCTAGGATAAAGTGAGATTGATGACGTACCATTTGTAAAAGGTAGATTTTGTGAAAGAGGAGGATGTTAAGTGCTCTAGAGAAGAAGGATTTGCAAGAGAAGGGTGATAAGATAAAGATTTGCCCAAACCGGACTGAGAAGTGGCTCAGTGGGAACTGTGAGCTGAGTGTGTGGAAGGGATGGAGGCAAGCATTCATTTCACCCAACACTTAGAACACAAAAAAGGCACAGCTGGGCAACAGATTTCTTAGTCCTTTTAAAATTACCTGTTGATTTCAATTTTGGACAGTATTAAAACTGTTTATTGGGCTTTTAATGTATATTTATCAACTAATTTGTTGTTAATAGTTCTTATTTGTCCTTTCTTCTAATTGCTTTTTACCTCAGCAAAAAAATCCAAGGAGTAACACAACCAACCTGATTCCCCTTTCAATTCAGTAAGATTCTACTTTGCCTTAAATAAATGAGCTATTATTTTTAAGCAGCATGCTGTAGCTCTAGCTTTCACCTGCTAGCAGAGATGGGTCCAACATCCCCTCACACCATAGATAAGCCTTCTCCTGGCCCCTGTGACAGAGGATGTTAGGACAGAATAGGTACAGAATAGATCATACTGCTGGGGCAGGAGAAAAACAGCTGCGTGGTAAAGCAGCCTTTTGTGTAGTGCATCAGGATTCAAGCTCTGGCCTTATTTTCCATAAATTATCTGTTTTAATAAACATTTCCTGCAGCTTTTTGTAAACAGATCAGTTCATGCTCTAACTTATGAACATGCTTTTATCTTTGCTATAAAAATGTATATGATTGAGAGAGATTTCTGAGTGACTGAGTGGATTTGTGAAAACATCCGCATAATGTTTTTCCACTTGCTTTCAGCCCTGTTCTTGGATTTGCTGGCTGAGACAATGTTTGGAGTAAAGTCACATGATCAATCTGCATTTTCTTGCAGTATTCCTGAGCTGTTGCACCACTCTTTTTCATGCTAGGTATTCTGTTGATCTATAGATCTAAGCTCCTTTTTTTAAGGGTAATAAATCAAAATTATACAGTGTTTAGGATTTCAGTCAGAGAGATTATGTCAGAATTAGAACATTCCTGAGTGAAGGTCATATAAATCAATCCTTCAGTTATTCCATTTTCAGTTTCATTGTAATGAACAGTACCCTGCTTGCAGTGAGAATGCTTATGGTGCTAGAATACTGATAAGATGATACTGCGTTCAGTACATTTTCTGCCATTGGATGAAATCTGCAATGCGATATATGACATATTTATAAGGGTCTGTGTTGAAAAGCCTTGAAACTGTCAAATTATAACATGCTAGGAATGAGGTTGGTTTGCAGAATCATTGAATCATCTTTATTGCAGAAAGAATTTTAATGCAGAAAGTAATAACAAAGGTCTTGCAGAAATGTAAAAGAAAAATATATCACTGTTTCAAAGCTATCATGTTAAACAAGTTATTGTTATATTGTTGTGCATTCTTTACACTGGGGTGTAATTTTTACCTGGGTAGTAATGCCTAACAATTAGCATCACTTTTCATACTTGCAATACTTGACAAGTGATGTTGCTCATAATAACATAATGCAGCTAAGTAGCCATTTTAATTGCTTGTGAAGTTGTAACACTGAGAAGTAAGGAACCTGGGACTGGGATTGGGCTGATGGGATTTGGCGTATGCGGCTGATTATTCAGGTTGTCTAAATTCCTTGATCATTCACACATACAATCCATAAATACTTCCTAATGAATATATCAAATCTGTGCTTGTGGGACAATATAAAGCAAATATTACTCCGTGAATACATTCCTACTGGCTTTACCCTGCGGAAACAGATAAAGCATGTGTGCCTGTATTTATTTGTTTACTATGCACAGTCCTCCACTGACATGCCTATATACCGGGGCCTCAATATTCCAGACTATTTGCTTGCTTCCTCTTCACTGACTCAGCTTCCCCCTGGGTTATGCATATTTGGTTACCACTCAACCCTGATTTGCATGTGGCTACCTCTAGTTTCTGTGCACCCCTGCCCGGGCAGAGGGGCAGCTGGAGGCTGCAGTGAGGAGGAGGAGGCGCTGGAGCTCTCCAGGGTTCTGCTCAACCTGAGGTGCAAGGATTTGGGGAGAAATACCTCAAACCTGCCCTTCAATCCAGCCACCTTGAAGCAGCTTGCAGGAATGAGGACATGCCCAATGGCTGGAGAGGGCAAGTAGTGCATCAAACTGGTAAACTCTCCATTGCAAGGTTTAAGATGGAAAAAGGAATTCTGGTAACTTCCTATCTACCTGAACATCGTGATGTTCTGACTAGTGCCTTGAGTGTGGAGCTTGCTGCCCGCCACTTCATGTTCCTGGAAGGATGGTTGACCAATTGGGGTTGGGAACAATGGTTGCACTGTAGGAGACAGTTGAGGAGGAGGTGGCAGACTTTCAGAAGCAACAATGAAGTTGTGAGCTCATTAGAAGTGGGCCTGCAGCTGAAGGTCCATTCAAGAGTGATCTCATGGTGCTGGGAATTGCAGGGTAGTCCTGAAGCAAGGTGGAGCATAGATTTTCAAAAAAGTGTTAATGGGAGTTTTTAAGAAGGTGACTTAAAAGTTGTGTTTCTGATTGTACCGGAAATCCAACAGCATCACTTTTCAATCAACAGCTTCAGCTGGGACATTTGAAAGGATCAACCTCTCCATGCTACCTGATAGATTGACCTTGGCTTGGGCTACGCAGTCAGGGAAAACATTTGCAGCGTTTTTACTCTTCACTGAGCCTGCTGTTCTGGCATGTAAGAACTGAGGGATGACAAGCTTAAGACAAAGCACAAAGACCACAAAGACTGGTGATGATAACCACGTGAAAAATAGAAGAACCAGAAAGAATAGTGAAGAGAGACAGAGGCACAGTAAGAAGTGCACTGGCATATATGCAATTCTTCAGGAAACAATCACAGATGTTAAGCCGCTCATTAGGGAGGAACAAATCTCTCCAAACCATAATACCAGGCCTGGCCAACTACAGTGTCAATATGAGTGTGGGTACATAAGTGTGGGTCGTGTGTGCCTCTGCAGCGTGGGGGCCTGAAGACATGTTTGCCACAAGCACACATGCACACGTACACATGAGCTGGCACACAGCAGTGTACAAGTAACCTTGGTGACAGAGGCAAGACTGAAACACACAGATTTGTAGCTCCCAGCTCTGTGCTCAGACCACTAAACTACCTTCTGTATTTTTTTATCAGCAGCAATGAAATACAACAGTCACTGCTGCAGGCACAGTAGGCTAATGGCAGCAACACTCTCTACTTGCCCTGTTTCTCATACTCTTTCCCGAAGCACTCATTTCTCACTATGACCAGAGATTGGAAACGAGACTCACAGGCCTTTGGTTCAGCCCAGTGCAGTTGTTCTAGTTTCTGTGATGCCAAATGAATCCTTCAACCAACCTAAATAAAGAACAGGATGTGGCACTGTAAGTTTCTTTGTTTACAGCTTCTTAATAAATTCTAGAACAAAGGTACTCAATTTGGATGCAAAAGAACATTTTCTTACTGTCAGCTTTACAAGCTGGTCTTGAAAGCTGATAGTCACTGGATTCCTTTTTTCCTCTACATCAATGCAAGTAAAGGTCTGGAGAAAAAAATCTGTACATTTCTTCTGCAGTACCCTCTCCCTCCCTTCACATTCTGAATCAGTGCTGTCTGCAATTCTTACCTTCAGCAGGTTTATGAAATGTCTCAGCTGAATAAAAATATGCTCTTACTGATATAGGAGAAGGACTGGAATTCATTTCATCTTTATTACAGTGAAATGAAATTAGTTACGTTGACATGTCAGTTATAAAGGGAGCAAAAGCTACGATATTTTTTACCTGTGTAAGTAAAATGACCCTGTTGATAATCCTGATATGCTGTAAAGCAAAACTATTTGTGTGATGCTGTTTCACAAAATAATGTAAATTTATGGATTGCACAGGTGTTCCTAGGAGCAGAATTTGCTCAGAACAAATAATCTGTGATCTTACTTCAGTTCAATTCCATATTATCTTAATTTCATTCATTCTCCTTGTGATACTTAAGTTTGCCATAATAAAGACTCTGTTGGGATTCTAATTAGTGACTTCTAAGGAGCACCATTACCACAGCAAATGGAGAGAAAAGTCAGTGTCTCAAGGAATATGGAAAATACTTGGACTGGAGCAAAATGTCTATCCTGTTGGTTTATTTAGATAATTCAAAGTTTTAAACAGAAAGATACCAGATAATGATTACTACAAAGCCTACTATCACTCAAGAAATGTATTATTTTAAAAGCCTGACCTAAAAATTTCTTTCAACCAGATCTGTCATTTTTCATTTGGAAAATAATGGTTTGTTCATCTTATTTTTTGAAATGTGCTTAAGCAGACAAAAAATTCAGAGTAGTCAGAAAACTGAAACACCTTTGAGATTCATCCCTAATATATTTCCATTAATCTCAGTGGAATAACAGCAATAGTATCTAGCCTATATGCCCTGCAAAGGAGAGAAATGCAGTTCCATAGACAAAAGGTGTGGTCTGGTTAAATTAATTTCTATAGCATCTTGTCTCAAAATATTTGAGAGCACAATCTTTCTCAATTAATGTCAGCTCTGCTCTGGGAATACTCTTTGGTAGTTAACTGTTGCTGCTAGAGAGCTAACTTTAGATATAACACAGCTGGCTTATGTATTTTGCTGTTAATAGTTTTGGTAATGGAACAAAAAATGCAAAGCGAACAAACTACTAAGCAGAACGCAGAAGATTTTCCACCCAAATAAATCAACTTTAAGTATAAGAAAACTCAACTGTAAATTTATTTCAACTGACTCCAGATAGAAAAAAAATCAATTACAAACCTCAGGAACCCGTTTTAGGTAGGTCTTAGGGGTTTCTTTTTCCCAGATCTCTAAGTCTCCAGTGTACTGGGGGTTGCAAATGTGCCTCTCTACAAACACGACTAATCTCTAGAATATTTCATTTTATATTCATTCTTGAACAGCTTCTTTACTTTCATTTCTGCTTACATCAAAGTCAATTAGAAAATGCTCAAACAGCCCAACTCCTCACTCAGCACAAGAATGGAGGAAAAGCAGACATGTTTAGAAGGTATCAAGAAAACACTGACTGTATTTGTGAGAAAGATCTTGGAGCAAAGAAGAAGAAAGCAAATTGAGGAAAGAGGATAATGAAAGTACGTGCAAGGCAAATTTTTAATACACGTGTCCCCATGGCTTTCGTGGGTAATTACCCACTAGAGGGAGATAGATAGACTGTAACTTGTTGCCAGGTGCATTATGGCAGAAGTTGGACTTTACTGTAAAGTCCAAAGAGGACACATGGTGGTGAGAAAGCCAAAGAAGATGTGAGTTTTCTACCCTGGTAGAGTTCCGTGCTGATAAGTTCTGTATAAGTTACCAACTAGACTGAAATCCTGCCCTTTCTGACCTGGCTTTCATTACACTTAAAAAAACCCCCACCTCTACGAACCTGTTTTTTCTTCTGCCAGTGACAGCAACACCTGGAGTTGTAAGGATGGCAGGAACAATATTGTGCTTGTCTAGGACTAACTGAACTGTCATAGACCCCCAGTATGGGAAGAGCCATCCATGCCTCTAGTCAAGTGGCTTGAGACCCACCAACAGGGACCTTTCAGTCCATCTCAGACACCTCCTTGGTTCCAATTCTGGACTCATACTCTACAGTGTTAATTAACTGCCCAAGGGTAATAATTTATGATCTCTTATTCTCACCTCTATTTGTGCAGAATGGAGAAAGCTTTAAAAAGTCAAAGTAGGCTCAGGTATATCCTTTCCTCAAGGAAAACCAAGAAGGGAGGTTATAATGGATGCTTAGAATTGGTAACAGGGCATAGGAAAAGTAGCTCTTACCCCCTTGTGTCATTCCTTCTTTTGAAAATCAGTAATTTAGGGACATAGAACTTGCAAACCAGACACTGCATCTAGATGAGCATGTGTCAGAGACTCCATTAACCCTATCTCCCCTGAATTTGTTTATTTTCATATTGAACCTATTTATATTTTTGGGTTATAGAACATTCTGTGGCAACAAGTTCATATGAAAATGTATTTCCTTCTGTTCTTTTTAAACCCTGCTCCCTGATAAACTGATTGAATTAATATAGTATTATGAGCCATGATAACCATTTTCTATTCACTTTCCTCCCACCTTCATTATTTTCTAGACCTCTATGTATCCCCTTCCTGTTGTAGTATGAATCCAAGACCCAGTCTGACTCCTGTTTATATTAAGATTTTTGAATTATATGAGGGCTTTTCAGAGTCAAGCTATTAGCAGTGACAACAGTCTTCTCTTAACTCTAACCTTGCCTCTCTGCAAGAACTGTTGGCTAAATAAGTACTTAATGCAAACTTGGAAAAGATACATGATTATTTCCACACAGGAAGTTTGCACAGATAGTTTGGTGCCACAGATAGAAATGACTAGTCTAACGTGCTGTGAACTAAGTCAAAGACAACGCAATTAGCTAATGCCTGTGAGCCCTCGGGGTCAATTATACTCTCTGCTACCATGTTTAATGCCAGAAAAGCTTGCTAACAAATACCAAGCCATCAAAAACACTTCTTCCTCCTAAACTCTGTGTCACTAGTTTCCAAAGTGGCCTGCAGTTATATCCAGCTCACCTTCAAATTAGCTCAAAAATAATACAGGAGTTCTGGGCATTACTGGTTCAACAGCCCTGGCTTAAGGATTACTGAAAACACGTCATAGCTCTGTTTGTCAGTAACTTGATATGATCCTTAGCACAAACCACATTAAGGTAAACGTAAAGTAGTGTATTTGCAAAAATCCAAATATAAGCAACACATTTGCATTGCTTATCAAAAGCAATACACAAAAATGAAAAGAAATAGGGTGTACAGGGGATTTGTGGACCGGGAAGAACAGCTGGCTGCACTCTGTAAGAAAACTAGGCACAGGTGCTGGGATTGAGCCCAGGGCCCTGATTCCCAGCTGGCATGGTGAAAGAGGCTTCCCACTTAGGGAGAGTTAGATGTCTGTTCCTTGGGAGGAGAGGCCTCAGAAAGGGGAGGAGGTTGCTCCCTTGGCACTGCAGGAAAACGCTGCTAGCTGAGCCAAAGGGGAATGGAGTCTTTTTGTTGAGATCTGTTGGATGTATTTCCTCTTTCAGCTGTTGGACTAGTGATTAAAACATAAAATTATTAATATGTGTTGTATTAATGGGTGTGGGGCTTGTCACCCGGGCTGATTAGTCCCAACAAATTCCTCTCACTCGATGCAGCTGATGAATTGCTAGGTATTTGCAACCCCCATCTAGGGCTTCAGTTTGTACACTAAGTTCCCTCTGGAAGTTGCTTTCAGAGGAGAGTGCCTGGTTTGGGGGACTTTATTTCCCCTCAACCTTGATTAAATCCAACAGTAAAATTCTTTTATGTCAACTTTGTACACATATGTTTGGGGGTGAATGCCCCCTAAGCCTGTCTCTAGGGGATACTATAATAGTAATAAAAGTAAATAGAGGCCTAAGACAGGCAGGAGAGAGGTTGCTGATTACATGGGAAAGCCCAGACAAAGCGTCTTCTGTTTCTGATGCCTGAAATTCAGCTGCAGGATACTGGAAAAGGACCACTGGGATGTACTTGTGTTGATGGCTTCTTGTTATTTTTCTATAGCTTCACATCACATTTTACCAGGTATTTCCCCTCAAGATTCTCATGTATCTACAAATGAGTCCAAACCAAATGTCAATAGAGCTTGCTGCTTCACTTGCCTTGGAGGTTGCCATTCTCTCTGTGCCACAAGACTAAAGATACAAATGTTAATTTTTAGTCCTTTAGAACACTTCTATGATACTATCTGGCAAGCACCAGGATTTGATTTTATAAATATATAACTGTGCTTGTTCCTTTACCCCTCTGTGTCTGTGAACGTCACTGATAGCAAAGGGACATGGCATGCATATGCATGTGTAGGATTGGGGCCCTACAGCTCAGGTTCTGCTGAGGTCAAGGCACAGACATCCAGACAAACACTGATTTAGAAAATTTACAGTATAGAGGACAGTTGTAGAAAGGGAAAGCACACTGACCATTCCAAAGGAACCAACTCCTTTTTACAATCTCTTAATCTGCTTTTCATTATCTCTGTGGGGAGGCCTCTTGAGAAAAGCAGCTCTTTGACTTGAATAAAGGAGGGGCTGTGTGCTGGCATGCTGGAACGGGGAGGTCATTGTACAGCAGCAGGGAAGATAGGAGTGCTAGTCAGGTCAAGGAGAACAGGATAAAAAAGTGTGAGATCTGTGTTAGAGGCTTGGTCTGGATTATGTAAGGTAGAAAGTTTAAATCTGAAAGGTAAATAAGAGAGAGCAATTCAAAGCTTGGAAAGACATATTCCGGTAGGGTCATTCAGGCTGATTGTTAGGGAAAAATATGAGCCAGGACTGGTAAGATCATCAGCAAAACCATCAAGAGGTAACAACAATTGAGGCCCAAGAGGGTTAAATTCTGCACAGGGATTTTAAGCATCATGTTTCAGCAATCAACCTATCCATCTTCAATATTGTTCTTATTTGTTCTTCTAACAGAAATGCTTAGTTCTGCTTCCTTCCTTAGAGGCAGAAAAAGTTCAAATATACCTGGGAGAAAATGGGACTACATAGCATTTTGCCTGCTACCAAGTCGTACAGCTGTGTGCATGTGCTGGCTGTAATCCTCTCCCCTCTAAAGCAGTGCTTATCACAAGCAGCCTCAGCCTTGCCAAACTGGTAAAGAAAATCATGTTATTGCCACTAAAATGGCCCTTGGAAATAGCCCATTTTTCTCCTTTTCAGAATACAAAGGTAAAAATTATTCTAAAATGGTGTGCTGACCTTTTGCTGTTTCTTTAATGGATGCAAACTGAAAGGTATCTGGTTTGCAGGGACCTCCTGTTTTTCCAGCACTCCTATAATACTGGCTGACTTCACCAGGAATTTGGAGATATATAAGGAGTGCAAGATCAGGTCTACAAAATCCGGGGTGGGGGAGGGCTTCCCTGGTCACATGCTTTTCTTATATTGCTTCTTGGTGGGTTTATAAAAACAAAGGTGGCATATTTTGAGCTTTTATTGACAGCAACGCAACATCTGGTGATTTCTTAAAGACCTAACTCTGAGAAGCAGATGCTGGGATAAGACTGTCAGCTTTCTGTGTTTCTAATTTCAGACAGGAGCTTGCAAACCTTACAGACTTGAAAAAAACCCCAGAGGCAAAGAATAACTAAATAAATATTTTTAAAGGTTGTCTTCATAAAATCAAATTGATGGCGTAACAGGTAATCTTAAATATGGGATTGGTAATTCTGTAGCAAAATCTTAGACCTTCTGATATCAACTGGAACTAACAGGTGTCTTTTTAACACTAGAAACTCCTTTTGTCCTTCTTTTCCTCTGTATTTCTCAAGGTCTAAATTAGTTTACTCCTTACAGCTACATTTTTCCCCTTTTTGCTGCGCATATAGCCTGAACACTGCCTGCCCTCCCTCCTCTGCTTGGTCCTGCCTTGGCCACAACCTTCTAGCTTTTTCCCCACGTCCTCCTCAAGCCCTGTAGACAGCAGCACCCGAAAACACTGCTTTGTGCGGTGATTATGCATCTTTTCCGGTTGTTTGTTTCACATAAACTCCACCTGCTGGTTAAAACTAGAATCTGTGTGACTTTCCCTATGAACTGCAAATGCCATTTTTTTCCCCAATTTGGAAAGATTTTCAAAATTACCTGTTTGTACTCTCCCGGCTGTGTTTTCCTTGTCTGCCTGCATGTCAGATTTAATTAATGACAACCTAATATGTGACTTTGTATTGCTAATTTGGGTCAAGCCGATGCGATCTTTTTAAAACACCACTTTTTGACTAGAATTTGAGCAGGTAATTATCCTTGGGTCTGCAATGACTGTTTACAGCACGTTATTACTGCCATGGCGATCTCTGAGTAGCTTTTCACTGCGTTGTTGGAAAAGGCACCAGGGCAGCCTGTGTCTGGGCTGTTGCTAACGTGTAGCCACTGCCGCTCCTCGCTGGCACTTTACAGACGGGAGTGAACTTGTGACCTGGACATACAGAGCAAGTCTGTAATCCAGCGACCACTTGAACTTTTACCTTTGAGCTCTAACATTTACAGAGCCAACAGGCTTCAGTATCCCAGGAGCCTCTCCTAAAAATCTGTGACGATGAATGGGAGTATTTTTTAAAGAACTACTAATAATCTGTTGGTTTTCTTCCTGGAGTAGAAACTTAATGCAACTTGCTACACAGTAATGCCTCTTTTTTTTTTTTTTTTTTCTCTCTTAGGATTTACTCTGAACAGTGGTGAATAAAGATGAGGTTAATCCCACATTGTTAAATCTATTCAAGGAGACAACCTGGGGATTGCCATGGAAACAGATTGTACAGACTAAAAGCGTAATCCTACTTTTAAATACAGTATATGGGCCTGTACCACTACGTAGCTCGAAGAATTGCGCTGTTTGTGCAGACATGATGTTGCAGCAGAGAAATGGCAAATCTGTCTCCCATCTCATCAAATGCTAATTATGCTTTCACCTCTTCCTCCTTATATAGCCCGGAGCATTGAGCACTGCACCTTCTTCCTTCCACCCACTGAATCTTGTCTCCCCAGCCCCTTGCTGCCTCTGCTGCCCACTCTGCTTGTCCCCGGGGTGTGACAAGGCCGTGCCTGTGGAATGAACGTGGTGGTTCTGGCAGGAGTGCCATAGGTTTGGCATTGCTACACAGCCACTTTCCGAGCTACAGGGCAACTGACCATGTGTCTGAAGTTGGGAGTGGGGCTCTTGTTATCCTCCAAAAAAACACAATCAATAGTATCTAGGAAGTTCTTGCTGGCTCATGTCCTCAGGAAAGGGGTGACAACTATGGTGCATGCCCCTTCCCCCAGCTGTGCAGGTAATTTTGGCAGGCATCCTGCTCCCTGGATGCATCTGCCTACCACCCACCAGAGCTCGTTTGCTGGTAAAGAGGGAAAGCGTAAGGGACAACAGCAGATAAGAATTTCATATAACTATTTACTATAGGAAATCTGTCACACTGTGAAGTAGCTCTTTTCTAAAAGAGTAAACTGCATATATAGCTAGTTACCATACAGCTTTGCTCCCTGTTCATACTGACATTTGCCCCCCAATTTATAGGCAGATCTCTAAGCTTCCTCAACAAGAATTAAAGGTTCATCTGCTCCTTTTTCATGTCTATGCAAGTAATGCACAGATGTAGGCATATTCTGTGCTTTTATATGCACATACCTCTTTTAGACAAGTAAAACATTCCTTGCTTTTTTCGTATCACTAAGCTGTGCTCGTATTATCAGTAAAATACACGTTTTGATATTCCCACAGGCTGTAACAGGCATCACAATTTCCCATTATTTGTAGTTGTTTTGTAATTGTTTAGATAACTCTCACCTTCCTTTTCCTTATATTTAACATTCAGGGGAAAATACGTTGATGTTTCATACTAAATAATAATCTTAATTTTGTTTAAATATAAAATAAATAAAATTTATTTTAATCATTCTCAAATCCTTATTAATCTGGGAAAATGGGTTTGTATTTCTTCCTTTTAGTCTTCCCTCCTGTTCCTGCTAGAAAACACATCACTTTCAACAAGATGGCTGACAGCTTTTCCACACAACATGGTGGCTTTAAGAACCAGGTCTAAAATGGCTGTAGCAGCTTAAGTTTTTTAAAAATAAACCCTAGTAGCTTTGCATATTGTGTATTTTATTCTGGGGATGAGCGTTTTCTTTGTGAACTCACAGGCTGCTGGTCTGGATGGAGTGAAAGATGTTTTTCTTTAAAACAAACACTGACTTGCGTGGAGGGCCCACGTATCACCTACAGTCACTAGGCCTTCCCATGTGGGAGCAATTCGTACAGCTCCTTGAAGATTATTAACACTTTGTCTTTTCTTAAGCGTTATTTCACAATCCTTGGTAAATGCACAAAAGCAATTAGAATTTTGAAACAATGTCCCTTTAGGAAATTTTCACAGAGTCTATTATCATTCCTTTTCATATACAATAGAAAACCATGTAACTTCCAGGTATAAACAAATCTGGAACAAAAGACTGTAGAAAAACATAACGGATTCAGCTCTGAAAAGGCTCATGCATGTACATTGTCTGCTACCCTGAATACTAATGAATTTAATGAAACTATTGAAAGTCTGGTTACTTGTCTGCATAAATGTAGTGAGACCTCTGTAATCATCTGTTTGCTGTCTGAAATCTCTTGTCAATAGTTTAATGACTTCAGAGCATATTATTTTTCTTGTATAGGCTTCATATAATGTTTCTACATAATTAAGCAGCTTTGTTAGAGGAACTGCCATTAGTTGCCCCATTTCATTTGGTTTTGTTGTCAGCCAACCAGAAAGAAAAAAGAATAACAAGAGAAGGCTACAAAGCCAGCCTAGTGAGAGAAATGTGTAGATTGGGAAGATGTTTTTGTTGTTGTGATTGTTGTTGTTTTTTAAGATTGCCATATTAACATAAAGCACTATTGTTAAGTTGCACATTTTAAACAATTTTAACCATTTAAATGAACAATGTATTTAAATACTCTTAAAGCAAATACAGCTGGCTAACAATCTTGCAATACATTGGGGAGCCTAACACTTTAAAAGCAGCTCTAATAATAAGTACATAATAATAAAATTAATTTTTGTTAAATAATGACACAAATTAATTTTTGGTACATTTAAAACACTAAATTTAAACAACACTAGTGTTTCTGTAGGCAAGAGAGTCAAAAGATGTGAAAAAGCATGTATTGATTTTATTTTTGTATAAGATTTGGTAAACTGAAAATTCCATTTTCACATACTTGAACATACAACTCATAGTTGAGATTTAATCTAAATTTTTCATACTCAGGAGAAACCCTGAGGGTTTTCTTTAAATACATAAAAATAACTTTAAAATATTCCTTATTAAATTCCTGCATTTGCCAAGTCTCAAGCATGAAAGGGTGACTGCAGACACATCTGCTTTTTCCTGCTACATGAGATGCTGTTTCAGTCATGTTTTGGGTCAAACCTGAAGCCCTACTGCCATTTACATATAAAGTTCAATAGCACCTATTTCCTTTGGGACTTAGGTGGATGTATAGGTGAACAAATGCCTGGCACTGTAAATAATCTGTGAAATACACGTCTGAAACCACAGTCTCCTTGTCCCTTTTGAGCTCTGTCCTTGAGGCAGCCATCTTGTTGACAGGGGTGGCAGCCATCTTGTTGAAAAACAGTTCCAGCAGCTTTCCCCCCCATTATTTAAGCAAGGAAGGCATTGACACCCAGACCTCATATACATGGCTTTAAAAACTTCACTATTCTCTCATTAAATTATAGTTTCTGCAGTTTGATTCTAGTTATTCCCCATATCTGTCCACAAAATTAAAAACTAAGAAAAAATGTTATTTATTAGTGTATTAACTGAGTAGTGAAATATTTGATAGAAGATCCTAACGCTGACTAATATACTTGAAGAATAACGTGCTACCTGTAGCCAAACTATTAACCAGCACTAGCGAGGCACATCTGTTGATTGACCAACTTAGGTACTATTTTATATTAAAAACATCTTAGCTTCACCAAAAAAAAAGGTTATTTTTCTATCACATCCAGAGATGCACAAGCAGCACATGCATGCAGTGAAACGACTGCTGCTAAGCAGTACTCAAGACCAGAAAAAATGCCAGATTTTTGCCTCAAACGTCAGTGAACACCGTTCTACACACGGTCTGGTATTGGTGTGTTGTACTTAGGACTACAGTTATCTTATTGGCGACACCTAACCGCTCAGGACGGCTTCAAGAGGTGCCAGCGCCCTTCCCCCTGGGCAGCCCTCCGCCCCGGGCAGCCCTCCCTCAGCGAACACGGCCTGGCGTGACCTTCCTGGCACGGAGGCGGGTTCGTGGGCTGTCAGCCATGGCCCCGCCGCATGCCGTTTCCACGGTCCCCTCGTGCAAACAAGCCCCGCGCTGCGTCCGGAGCGGCTCAGGCAGCTTTCTGCAACCCAATCCCCGGTAGATCCCAAAGAACCTGTCCACACACCACTCTCTCCCTCCTTCCCGACTGCCGGAGGAGAGACACCCTTATACTGGGGCGTGCCTACGGAAGGACTACATTTCCCAGCATGCACCGCGCCGCGCCGACCCTTCACCCTCTCCTTCGAGCGCCTCCATAACGTCATGCTACAACGCCTAGGACTACAAATCTCGGCATGCTGCGCGCCCCGCCCCCGCCGGCGGCTTACCGTGCTTGCAGCAGGACTACACTTCCCGGCGTGCTCAGCGCTGCGGGGCGGTGCTTTGCAAAGGCGGCCGGCAGTGGCGGCTCGGCGCTCCAGAGTGTGTGGGGATCGCCGCGCGGGGCCCGGGCGGCGCGGCGCTCGCAGGCCGGCAGCCCGCCGCCGCTGCTAGCCCGCCGCCCAGCCGCCCGACAGTGCCAAGATGGCGTCCATGCTGCTACAGACCTGCGGCCGGCGGGCTTGCCGCCTGCCCCGAGCGCTGCGCCGCCAGCCCCAGCTGGGTGAGCCTGCCCGCGGGCCGTCTGGTGGCGGGGAGGGAGGGGCAGCCTGCCCGCGGCCCGGCCCGGCCCGGCCCGGCCCGGCCCTGGGGTGCGGTGCGGCCACGCTGCCGCCCGGGCCGTGAGGCCTGTGCTGCCGGTGGCAGCGAAGGCCTGGGGGGGAGGGGGAAGGGAGGGCGGGCGGAGGCGGCGACGACGTCTGGGGGCTCCCGGTGTGGGCGGAGAGGTCGTTGAGGGAAGGAAGGGCTGCATCGGGGCCTCGGATAAGTCTTCGCCCTCCCGTCCTCTGGAGCCGGCGTCAGTGGATACGGTGCTTTGACCGTGCTGCTTTCGGCCGCCTTCCCCTTCTCTTGGCGGGGAGCCGCTGTCGGCTCGGCCGCGGCGCCCCCGCTTCCCGCCTGCTGTGGCCCGGGATGGATAGCTCAGTTTTTCCCATTTGTTTCCCTGCCGGGATGGCTGGAGGGGTTGCTTTCCCCTCATGACAGCACGCATGCATCTCTTCAATGCCAGCTGGCTGAGGGAGAAAAAAAACGTGCTTGTTACTGAGGTACAAGAGTACGTTACTACGTTTCAGTCCCGCCTGCCTTGTGGCCAGTATAGCTTGGCTGCAGAGTCGTGTTCACACTAGTTACATGCTTCTCAGTATCCTTTAATAAAGTACACGAGGTTATTTTCTTAGTCTGTATTAGGAAGGAAATGTGAGCTTGCCTTTCTCCAGGTAGCTTTGAAATCTTGGGGAAATTAAAGGGCAATGCAGTGTGTGATACTTTTTTCATTAATAATCAAAATAATTTGACAGTTTAAATACCTTTGGGCGGTGAAGGTTTATGACATGCAACAGCTGATAACCTGTGACATGCATGAGGCCTGTAGATGCTTTTTATGTCCATGAATTGGAACGGCAGGGGTTTAGCAAGGAATGAGTGAAAGCTTAACTGGCAGTGGATTGGCACTGACATTGAGCCCTGACTTGTCACTCACTGAAGGGCTATCAGTGAGAACAGGGTATCTGCACATTCAGATTCTGGCAAACCTCATTAACCATATGGATGTTCGTTCATTTTGATAAACAAAACAAGCTGACTTCTTGATTACCAATAATCACTCAAGTGTGATAGCTTCTTGTTGATGGGGGTTTCTTTTTTTGCTATGGTTCTAAAGACATTTAGTTGGGCTGAGCTTGCACAGTGACCTGAACAAGAAGCTGGAGTATTGTAGCCATCGAGTTTGTTTAAAACAGGGAAGAAACACATCCGTGTACCTTCAAAATTAGATGGGAGCTTAGATTCTTCTTGTGGCATAGCATAAGAAGAAATGCTAATGATCACTACGTTTTTGTTTGTTATAAATCTCATCCCACATGAAAATTCTAATTTGATGAAATACTGCAATAGAATCAAATAATGTGTGTGCTGTGATACATCATGCTTATGGTATAATAAATGCTTTTAACTGGGCTGTTAATCTATTATTAACACAATATTCTGCAGTGCCATTTTTTTTGTACAGTGTTTTGCTTTACTTAGCTCATCTTCTTTGCTTTACATGTAGGTAAGCTAAGATTAAATTAAAGCTAAGTGCTTCCAAGAATCCTAAATGTTCTTCCTGTAAAGATCAAGCTGTTAAGTACTGCAAGCTTATGGACTTACTTCATGTTAGCCTTTTTTTTTAAAAAGCATAGAACAGTACAGAGCTATTCTGCATTTAAAACTTCTGGTTTGACATTTCATTAAATTTAAAAATAAAGTTTCTCATTACTTCTGTTCCATGAGGTATATGTAATCATACTGCTTATCTGGCCATATTGCCTTTCTTACTTCCAAACCAAGTAATCCTAGTGCAGATTCCTTAAAAGCTCAACACTTGAAATGAAGTTTTTAGTATGGTACTCTACGGTGACCTTGTCCAGATGCTTCTGGTTGTCTGTATTTTCCTAGACGGAAGGAGCATGGACTTTGCTCCTTTTTGAAGAGACCATATATATTTTATTTCAGGGTTGGCTTGTACTTAGGTACATGGTTAGAACAGACACTGCAAAATATGAAGAGCTCTTGTCAGACCTGGCAAAGTTGAAATGAACAGTTATTTTATAGAATCTTTTGGTGAAATGATGTTTCTGTGTGCCTGTTCACACTGAATGGCTGTACAACAGGAAGTGTTTGCGTTGGTGTTTTCTTACGGTAGCCTTGGAATTTTGTTCTTAGGTCCCTTCCTTAGCATTAATGAGTCTGGTTGGAAAAAAAAAATGAAGATAAGCAAAGTGAAAGTGTCTTACTGTTGTGGAATTTTATCTGAGAAACTCCATGCCAGTTTCGATCTCTGGATCATCCCTCTTTGTTCTAGAGGCACCTGTCCATAGCAGGTGATGTCCTCTACTAGTATAACTCTCAGTTTTGGCTCATAGGCTTTGTGTGCTTCCTGGCACTCAGGTGAGAGAAATGGATTACCGTGCTGTGACTTACTCCTGAAGACTGTGCACACTTTGCTGCTTTGTTCAGCTTTTCCTTAAAGTCAGGGACATCCTTCTGAATTGTCTAGGCTCTTGGGTCGAATGGTTTAGCTATTGATCTTTCTGTAAATATTGGAGAGTGTCCCAGTGCCTTCAGAGATTCTCAGGGATTGACGTTTGAGCCAGTTTCTCCCCTGACTTTACTTGCAGCGGCAGTGAGTACCTGTTAAGAGTTTGATACAACTTGAGATGGGTAAATCCTTTTCCTTTGAGAATGCCAAACCTTTATTGTAATGACATCAAAGCCCACTTAGCATGGGACATCACTTGATTATTGAGATTTTTCTTGGATAAGTTAACATCTTTTTCCCCGCCTCCTCCCCCATTCCATACTTTCTGATTGCCCCACCTGATTTTGGAGGTATCATGTTACCTTCACAGAATCACAGAATCCTAGGGGTTGGAAGGGACCTCGAAAGATCATCTAGTCCAACCCCCCTGCCAGGCAGGGTCACCTAGAGTACATCACACAGGAACTTGTCCAGGCGGGTTTTGAGTGTCTCCAGCGAAGGAGACTCCACAACCTCTCTGGGCAGCCTGTTCCAGTGCTCTGTCACTCTCACAGTAAAAAAGTTTTTTCTGATATTCACCTTGAACCTCCTATGCTCCAGTTTGCACCCATTACCCCTTGTCCTATCACTGGTCACCACTGAAATTATGCCATTATTATGTATTTTTTTAAATTCTGAATCAATCAATGGTCCACGCATACCTAAAAAATGGCCACTAGCAGCTACTAAATGGACTGATTCCTTACCTTAACATACCATAAATACACTTAACTCATCAGTCATAAAAAAAAGTTTTTTCTGATATTTACATGGAACCTCCTATGCTCCAGTTTGCACCCATTGCCCATTGTCTTAATAATTAGGATATTTTGTTGGGGAATGCTTTTGGTGATCAGCATTGAGTGCTGTGTTTTCTCAGATACAATGTCAGGTGTTCTCTCATAGGCTCTCTTAGCTTTGGTGGTGGAAAGGTTGACCACTAGCCTCTAACATGACCTGTCTATCCTGCTTTCTCTTAAGATTGACCTGAAATAGGTTCCAGCTAGGAGAAACAAACCACCATCTGCCTACTCTGTCCAGCCTTATATATTTATTTATTTAGGTATTACAGTGAATTCTGAAAAGATTGGCCAAAAAGAAGCAAGGCATTTAGGGTCTTGCTTATGTGCTCTTCCTTTGTTCTGGTGAGGAGTCTTTTAGCACTTGGTATTGGCTAATTATTGAGTTACTGCAGCTAGGTATCAATACAAGATTATTATTTTTTTTTAATTGCTCAAGGAAGATGGATTCTTTTCTAGTGGGCTCAGGGGTGATTTTCAGTGATTGCAGTTTGCATACAGCCACGAGGTAGCATTTTATGTAGCTCATGGTGCTTCCATGTTGTTGGATGGTTGGAAGGCTTTCAAGCATAGCCCTTTATTGAAGCATGTGAACAGACCGAGATAATTTATCATTTGGTGGTCTCCTAAATTTATTTCCAATTTATTGCCACTTGTCTCTGTACCTGGATAGAGAATGCCCATTTATAGGTGCCAGCCCTCCCTGTGGACTTTATTAGTTATTATTAGGACTGATTCTGACTTAGTGTTTCAAATAAAATAAATTTTGAGGAACAGGGCATTTGCTGGAAAGCTGACCTTTCATATTCTTTGAGTCAGCCTCTTGCCCTTCAAGACAATTTGTATCCTTTGCAGAGATATCCAGGGGTAGAGCTATTTTTACCAGGTGCTAATCAAAATGGACAGCAGTGTATTGGCATGGTGCTGTGGTTCCACCTCTCTAGTGACTTGTGTTTGGGTTCCTGCTCACATTTTATTTGTTGTTCTGGTTAAAACAAAATAAACATTTTCATCATAGACACTTGGCAAGTGCTCCATTTGGATGTGTTGTCATGAAGCCATTCAAAAATTACATTTTCTTTCAGTGAAGTTGTTCTGCAATGTAGTTGCTCGTCTGAGGGATTTGAAAGCCTGTCTTCAGGCAACTGAACAAGTGCGAAGAGCCCCTCCCATGTCCACAGAGTTCGACTGCATGCACAAACACTTTGCTTGAATGCTTATGGAGATGTCAGCTGAGTTACTGAAATGCTTCCCACCTGTTTTTTCTTTTTTTGTCCTATAAATTAGGATTGCAGATTGAGAGAAACACAAAGAACAAGGCATGTGCTTTGATTTGTGTTGAAACAGGAGGAGGTATTTGGGCTTCAGTACTTTACATGGTTATTGTCAAAGCAAAAAAAAATTCAGTCTTGGCTGTTTGTCATGCACAATCATCCAAAGTATGAATGTGCTTACAAGCAGTGCACCATAAGGAAGTTGCTGTTAAACAGCATCCTTTTTGTGCTTTCAGTAGCAGCCATTCCTAAGTAAATATCCATCTTTTAAATCATGTATTTCTGTATGGTTCACTGTGTGGATAAATGTTTTCCTAAATGTCAGAATTAATGCTAATTATTGGTATTTTTCTAGGAAACTTGGGAGATCGGGCATGTCTTAGCTGTACATCCCTGAGGCTGGCCAACAAAATGTGAGTAAATATGAACTTTTTTCTAAACGCAAAACTGCACAAAACCATCAGTTAGCATACTACCACAGAATGTAGGTTAAATCTTCTAGACAAAGTGTGAAAATACTAGCTTCACCTTGTGTTACTGACAGATTAAAGGCAGTCTGAGTATTACTCTCTTCACCTGCTTGGTTGTGTGTGGGAGAAAGTAAGTAAGATCTTCCTTTTTTCGCCTACTTTCTTCCCTTTTTGTTTCACTTACGATGTGAAAGAGTAGAATATTAATCTTGCTCTTGAGTGATTCCAGGTGACATCATGGGATATTGTGGGCTTCTTGCATACTTTCTATGTGGAGTTCCACAGAGTAAACATTCAGTCACTGCTAGTTTGAAAAACATAGCTGACAGTTGGAAATGTAGATTCTTTGAGTTGTATCTTTATTAAACCAAAGTAGTTTACTGTATGTTACAGGCTTGGGTGAGGTTCTCTTAGGAGATGGTGTCCTCTTCTGAGAACAAATCCAGCCACTGTGTCCTCTTAGAGTACTTAGGAGTTGGGCGTTAGCAGAATCTGTTGTCTTCCTGACTTGGCTCACAAGGCATACTTGTGGATATGAATTTCCTAACGCCTTTCCTTGGAATGCTAAAATATGTATTCTCTAGTTTATTTACAGTCTATCTGCTCAGGAAACAGTAACTATTCTTCCACTTACTAAGTTTCCATTTTAACATAAGGATGTGTCTCTAGATATAATGCTCTAATATGAAATAAAGTTAGTTGTATATCAGTGAATAGTTAGTTATAAGAGGTTTTTTAATACATAAAACATTTTCGAATCTGTTTACTTTTTATTAGATTATTTTATGGGGCCTCTCTCTTGGAAAATTGGAAATTTTTGATTTTAAGTCAGCGGCAGAATATTGAGACAGAAATTGTTGTTATTCTTTTGAGAAGTTATTATTCTTTTGAGAAATTTATTTTGTTGGTTTTTTTTTTTACCAAAAGGTGCTGTTAATGTAATGTTGCTGCTTAAAATAAACCAAACTAGTTATCCATACCCCACATGACTCAGATCCAAAAGCAAGGGACTCTAATGATACAAGTACTGAGGACAGCTTGGTACAGAAGTTTTGTGCCAGACATCCTGCTAGTGGAAATGTGTTCAGAGAGACACATCTCTTTTGAAAATTTTTCTCCCTGCAGACTCAGAACCAGTTCTGCTGGCAGAGCTCCTTTCCTCTCTGCGTGCAGAAAAAGGTAGATGTATGTAGGTGAAACTTGGTCTGTAGGCCTAGAGCTCTGCTTTTGGGAAATTACTTAGAGTCAGGATGGATTGATTTATGCAAGTGTTTTAATCTGGTTTTGAATATGTACTTTATTTTCTTAAAGGAGCTGTCATTCTCATTAGGTAATATCTTTGGAAGTGTGAAGTTTTCTAGCTAATCAAGAAAATGTTTTGTGTAGCTGCGTATGTTTCAGCAGTCATCTGACCATTGAATGGTCAGATGCTTAAAATTTTAGTTTCAGTCAGAAAATAACATCTTTGAAAAGTACTAAGTACATTTTTTTGTACGAAGCTCTATTTGAATAACAGTAAATAGATAAAATCATTAAAGTAATATAAAATTCATTGGATGCATTAAGTTTAAAAAGTACTTCTAGCTGAAAAGGAAGTGAATGAGGCCAGTACTTCTAAGTGTTCAATAAACTTTTTTTTCCTTAAAGTGTTACTCTGAGATGTGGAGGCACTTGCCCCTATTTTCTGTTCATTGACTGAAGACAAACACACTTTCTGATTTTGTTTTGGCTGTAAAAGGGTTTGGTGAAGAAACACCCTAGTCATTTTTATCCTGTAGGTGACTTAATGCTGGCATTTCAGTTTGAGGGACATCTAATGGAACTCATTCATCTAAAATACTTTATCTACTATTTTAAGTTTATCATATTCTTTTATAAAATTGTGTACAATCCTACTTGCATGTGATGAGTAGTTCTGTGTGTATAATTAATGTTTGGGGTTTTGGAGCAAAGCTTTCATTCAGTTTACATTTAATCAAATAAAATAACAAAATTCTGATTAAGGTAGAAGACTGTTGGTTCTGTGTGCCCCAACTCAGTAGCATGGTGAAAGTTTATGCAAAAGTTTCTGCTGAAAAAGGAAAACTAGATACATGAAGATAGTAAAAGAGGAACTCTAATGAAAATGGATTTCTCTGATACTAATTCTCTTCCTCTAATTCAGCACCTGTCCCAAGTCTATAACCTGTTTTGTTTTTTTTCTTGAGTGTTTTGTTCAAACAGGAGAAGTAATAGGAGGGACTTTATGCTGCTTATGGAGTTACAGGTTTCTTTTCAAATGTAGCTTCCTAAATGGAGAGCACTTCTGAGTGCTGCTCTTTATTGAATTGAGTAAAAGAAGCTACCTTTTCAAAGTTGTTTAATGGAAAATACCCTGCAGGTTTTACTTGTTTTTTAGTTATGAGGTAAAGCCAAGCATTCTTTTCAGATATGGACATTTGTCTTGAGAGTCACAAGTTTGTTGTGGTTTTTTTTTCTTAAACATGTGGTAGATATTTATCAAGTGATACATTTACTAAGTACACAAATGTATATAGCTATACAAATACATATAAATAGCTTATGATCTGTTGCTAATTCTTTAATGTTTTTTTCTGTTGCAGGACTGTACACTTCAAATGTTGCACTAGTGTCCCTCCTGTTTACGCATACTCCAAAAAAGATCGCTACTGTTGTTGGACTAAAGGATCTGAACAAATCTATTTTACGAGCTCTTCTGGCTCATGGACACCACTAGCAACCATGGGTGTTTTAGGTCCCCAGTACCTTCCAGTTAGATGGTGGCACTCTTCATGTCCCCTTCAAGATGACTCCATAGTTGAAAAGTCACTGAAGTCCTTAAAGGACAAAAACAAGAAATTAGAAGAAGGAGGTCCTGTATATAGCCCAACAGAAGTGGAAGTTGTGAAAAAATCTCTTGGAGAGAGGATTGTGGACGAGCTGAAGCATTACTACCATGGTTTCCGATTACTGTGGATTGACACCAAAATAGCTGCAAGGATGCTCTGGCGAATCCTTCATGGAAACACTTTGTCTCGTCGAGAACGGAGACAGGTACTGAGTAAATACCAATTTGTTGGAGTATCCTAACCAACTGAGTTGGTTCTTTCTGTTGTCTTCTGTTCCTAGAATTAAAATTGCTGGGTGTGTTTCCCTCTTCCTCTCTATATGGATGCAAAAAATTTCAGCTATGACTCCAAAACGTTTTATTCTCGTTCCCCATAATTGAAGATGAAATTGGTATTTTCTAGTTGGAACAGTAGAGAATTCTACTGTTTTGTCATGTGAGCAGCAGGTGTGGTTTGTTCTCCAATTCCCATCCATGTGCTCTGTGTGCATACATGGTCACTTTCTCTGCTTTTTCACTCCAGCTGGAAAAACAGAGGGAAACACTTCTAGTAAAGGTTGGATTTGTGCCAATTCTGTTGTGGGTTCTGGTTTTTAGAACTATCTCAATTATAAATATATTTGTGAGATAATTTTAGTCCAAAAAAGATACTTTGAGGAAAGTGTTTCTTTTTTGCTTTTCTTTATGGCACGTAGCTTACATTTATAAAACTGTAAAAATGCAACCCATAATTTAAAAAAAAAACAAAGAGGAGAGGGGATGGAGATGAAATCTGGAGTGCAACGTGGCACTGTTTTCAAATTAGGATAACATACGTGCATTTCAGTAATAATTTCAGTTTGTTTTAAAACTGGTATAGTTTGAATTTTTTTTTGAAAGAATGCATTGGTATTCAATTTCACCTGTTCATTAGCAATATATCAAACATGCTGTTTTAATAGTTCTCATTTTACTTTTTTTAAAACACAAGATATTTAAGCAGCTTATGCAGATAAAATATTCAAGTTTGTCTTCTACCTTTAAAAAAAATGAGGCATTTCAGCTGTTGCTGAAAAAAAAAAATGTGCTGGAAGGAATGTTGGCCAGTCAGAAGTGTATGTGCTGTGGCAGCAGGAGCGAGTGATGCTGCTTACAATCACTGCCCAGTTCTCTGCAGTACGTATCTGCAACGTGTTGGGTTCACATCTCTGCCTTCAATCATTCTGTTGAGTGATCAAAAATATGAAAAGTTGCTCATTGTTTTAATAACTTCCTGATCAAATCAGGTACATAGTTGAGCATTTTCATGTGTAATTAAATAACATCGCAATGCAGTACGTGAAAGTTTTTTTTCCTAGATTTGCCAAGTTAGACAAAAATTTGTTAAATGCACATTTAGCAGTTTTCATCTGTGATTAAGTTTGGTTTCTTTCTACGAAAGCACTAGTTGATGGTATTTGGTCCCAGCATCTTGCTACTTTTTTTTTTTTTGCCCTCTTCCTTGTGCTGGTACAAGATCATGCTTGGTAGCTGATCCAGCTGACATGTTGCTCAGCAATAAATATAACTGTCTGTGCTGACGTAAGAGAGGGATTATGTGGTGCCAGGAAAGAGCAACTGAGGACAGGGGGGGTGAGGACCACAGGACTTCTTGAACTAGCAGTTCTGGCTTGTGCTAGCTTATTGAGAGCTTTGGGAAACCTGGAAAACCAAGTGAGACAAATTCATTCATGGTTTAAAACAGAATCAGAAATCCTCCAGAGGTCAAGATTGGAACCATTGATTTTCCTGCAGGCCTCATGCTCCCTGAGCATTATAAGAACAACAGTAAAATATGGATATCATGGAAATATTTCTGCTAAAAGATCAGGACTGTATTCTAGAAAGCATGAACCTTTAGAAGTAATATATTACCTCTGGACACCTGTGCATTATTCAATCAGTAGATGGATTTATTGATTTGATTGCCCTTTAGTTTTGTCATGTAGTGATGACAGTGTGTCTGTCTCATATTTAGGTAGTGGTTTGGCATTTGTCCTTGATTTTTTTTTTTTTTGGTGCAGAATTGCGATTTCAGTATCAATTCCCTCATTTTAAATAACATAGTAATTTATTGGGCAGGTATAAATTAGCGTTTACATTGCTGTAGCCTCTCTGTTATCTAATGATGTGTTTGTGTCTGTGTGTGTGCAATCCAGTGTAGAAGATCTAGAGAAAATAGTTTTAAGAACTACAGCAATGTAGAACTTTCAATCAAGGCTTTGTGGTTTTTTTATATGGAGATAGAGGATGTCCTGTCTTTTGAGAGGCCTCACAGTAGGCTTAGAACCCAGGGGCAGTGGAAAGCAAACCAGCCTGCAGCTGAACAAAACCCTTTACATGTGCTTTCTTTGAACTTTAAGTTTATTTCAACACAGTTCATTTTTTATCAGTTCAGCTTTAAATTGTAGTACAATGATTGAAAGAAGTTTTAAAACTTTGATGCTGATTAGCTTCAACTTTGAAAAAGTTGCTCCTGAACTTTTTTTTAAAAAAAAACAACAAAAATTTAAGTACATACTGCTTTAAATTTATTAAACTACTTATGAACTGACAGTCCTAGAGAAATCTTATCTTCACACAGACTGACAAATGAGTTATTTCTGCCTGCCCTTTCCTTCCTCTTTGGAGGCAATAATGGAAAGATACCCAAGTAATCTGACCACATTAACAAGCTATTGCAGCATGGCCAGTGCAAGGGAGCTATTGCTTATGTAAACCAAAAGTCAGTTCCAAAATTCTGCTTGTACAATTGCTGGTACCTACACTTAGGAGAAGCAGAACATACAAAATGTGATGCTGGCTGTTAACTACTTGCCTGTAGTGCTGCTTCCTACAGCAGGACTGTTCAGGACAGTGAGGTGAAATGGCAAACATTAGGGAGTTTGTGGCACGTATGTTAGCTTTACAAACTCTTCAGCCCTGCAGGGAAGGGAAAATTGGAATACATGAGCTGTAGCAGCAGATACAGTAGTCACAAGTTTCTCATACTGAGCTGCCAAATAATGTGTGTGTAATCATGCACCATTGTATTAGGTTCCTGTGCAAAGTTGTTTTCCTTGAGTTAGTGGAGGGTGCAGTTTCATGCTTTATGTAAGCTGAGCCAGGACAGTGCTGCTGAGAAAAAGACCAGTCCTGCTTGGTGCTTCAATAAAGTTTTCCAGCATCCCCCCTGGCCTTCCCATTTGGTTTGCACTGATTGGTTTTAGCTGGATCAGTGGTGTACCTTCTCCTTGTAAGGGCTGGTGCACGCTTGTAACTCTATACATTGTCTCAGGTTAGCATTAGGTTAGCTTAATCTGGTTATAAAACTGCTCCTTTAGACAGGCATTTTTGACTTGTACAAATACTTGCACGCACTGTGTAAAAATAGACACTAGGTAGAAATAAGAGCTTTGTACTTGTGGGGGTACCATTCATATCGGTCTACTCTCTATATAAATCTGAGGTTGTTTTTTTTAGGGAAAAAAATTTATTCCAAACATTCTTACATCTCTTTGAACTCCCTGGTAGTCATTTATCTTCTATTGTTGGAATGAATGGAAATATCTTTGAGCCTGTAACAATGGACCAAAACATCCCCTCTGGGAAACTGAATTTTTTTCTATACAAAGAAAACTGTCAGACTTTGAATCTGTAGAGTTTGTGCATTCCTCAAACAGTATTTAAGATTTTGGATGTTTTTATGCTAAGAATTATAGTTGAAGTTTTACTGATTTTGTATCCCAGCAAAGCAGTCAAAGTGACATGCAGTCTATACTGGTTGTTGTAGCTACTGTTCCCCTGGATTGGCATGAGCTGTGGGGAGAGGATGGAGGGGGATTTACTTCTGTAATAGCGTTTATGTTTCCAGTTTTTTTCCAATCATAGCAGTGTTTATCAAACAATGATGTTGAATGACAGTGCTGTGGCAGCAGTGTGCTGTAGTAGATGTTGACCTTCAGTCTCTGATTTAAGAAATGATAGTATTCCCAAAAAACGGTTATTTGCTTTGTAAAATGGGGAAGAGTCAAGCAAGATCTGCAATCCCCAATATAAACAAAGTTATTAAGCTTCCAATGAGTACTGAATGATTTGATTATAGACTATACAGCCCTAATATATGCATTTGTACGTATACAGAAATCAGAAGGACAATATTTATTTTATGCAATTAAGATTTGGTAACTAATTAATCAGCCTGCTTCAGAGGATTACTGCTGTAGAAAAGCAGTGATAAAAAAAAAAAAGGATCTACCAAGCTGGGCTCATTACCCTGGATTTAAATGTACATTACAATTGTTATGAGGCAGAGGGGGAGGGATCTTCCATTTTTTTCTTGATTACTTAGTCCATAGTAGCTCATGCATGTGAGAAGTGGTGAGAGCACAAATAAAGATGAATAAAAGAAGTTAAGCAGCTTTAACAACAAGAAATGACCACCTCCTGTTTTCAGGTGCTTTTAAGAGGTTTAAATGAGATACTTGTTCAGTAATCCTATTGAGACACAGTGAGGCTTTTGAAATACTTTCTATAGTGTTGAAAACTATGTAGGATATAGCAACTTGAAGAAAAAGATACTAAAACCTGACATTGTCACATCCTTTTTTTTGTGTTATTTCAAATTTCCTTAGCACAAAATATATATACACGAGCTTAAGTGATAATGTGAATGATCAAGTATTTATAAGCAAAATTTTATATATTTATTTAAAATACACATTTGTGGTTGGTGTTTTTTTTTCCAGTTTCTTCGAATATGTGCCGATCTTTTCCGCTTGGTCCCTTTCCTAGTTTTTCTTGTTGTCCCATTTATGGAATTTTTGCTTCCAGTAGCTCTGAAGTTGTTCCCTAATATGCTTCCTTCTACGTTTGAGACAAAGTCTAAAAAGGTAAGCAGGTCTGAATTTACAATCCAGTAATCTGTTTTGAAAAAAATAGAACTAGAATAGCAAGAAAGAAAAGAGAAAAATTCTAAAAATCATAATTTTTCTTCAGTCTCTATGAATGCTTTTTTCTTTCTTTATGTTGTTTTGATGATCTTGCTCTTAACATGTAATAATGAAACGATGCCACCCTGTTACCTTTTTATATGTGCAGGTGCTCAGCTCTCAGGGCTGTAAGCTTGTTGTTTTTTGCTCTCCTTATCCCCTTTTTCTATGACCCTTACAAAGCAAAAATCAAAGCTCCAAAACTCTATTTTTATTATTTATATTACAATGGTTAGACTTTGTTTTAACATTTGTAGTCCTTATTCTTGATGAAGGGTTTTGGTAGGTATATAAACTCTTTTAAATATCCTCTAATACATTGTTTTGTTTAAACTTTATTACTTTTAGTTATTATTTTCTGGGAATTGTTTAGAGCTTTGTGAAAACAAACCAAAAAGCCCCACAAGTTTTCACTCTCAGAGAACAAAATACTTCCATGAGATTTGTACACGGTGAGCTCCGAGTCAGTCACAGATAGAATCAGTCATGATTGTATACCTGGATCTAAGTTACCATTAATTTATAGTTCTGTGATAAATTCCTCTTTGTTTAGATGAAATGCTGTATAGGATTTTTATGCTGGATACAAGAGTTAGGAATAGTCCAAACCAAGGTTAGTCAGTTCCTATTTTGTTGTTAATAATGTTAGTTTTAGCAGGTCAGGCCACTCATGCTGCACTTCACTCTGACATTGCATCTCCTGCTTCATGGAGCTGTGTGCTGATCAACCTGTTTTTCAGTGCAGTTTGGGGATCTGTGGTAAGAGTGAATGTCCTCTTATGATGTTTGTGTTACAGCGGAACTTCAGAATTACTTCATGTAACTTTTCTGAGGGCAGAAGAAGTGGTATTTAGTGCACGTATTTCTCGAAAGGACTTTTAAACCATATAATTTTTTTAACAGGAGGAAAGATTGAAGAAAGAATTGAGAGTAAAGCTTGAACTGGCTAAATTCCTTCAAGACACAATTGAGGAGATGGCCTTAAAAAATAAAGCAGCCAAAGGAAATGTTACAAAAGATTTTTCAGCATTCTTTCAAAAGGTAAAATAAAAAACCAATGTATTTTCTCTTCCTACTAAAAAAAATAGCTTGGTGTTTTGTTTGGTCTATGGTGATAATCATATGTCTTTATTCTGTCGGATTTTCAGGAGCATGATGTAATAGGTTTCTTTAGGATAGATTTCTTTTTTGCAAGTGTGCTAAAGTTTTACTGGTTTAAGCTTTGGTATTCTAGCTGGTACTTTCAGTGTCTGATTCTAGGAGCAGGATGTTTCTGTACATTCACTTTTTGTTCTTTAATTTTGTTAATAATTTAATTCTAACATCAAAAAGATTGTGCATCAGTGATTACTCATGTAGTTTTTGTCCTTTTTTTTGTTTTGAACCCTGGGTGTAAAAAGTGGGAGAAAAGTTCTTTCCTATTTAACTGGTGAAAACTTAGTGGGGAAAAAGTAAAATGGTTTTGTCAAATTTAATTCTGCTGATAAAAACAGTTTTTAAATGCATGGCTGCTATACTGCTGAAATCCTTTTGGATACTGACTAGAATGGGATAGAATCTGCAGTTTTGCTAGAATGTGAGTACTGTGTTTGGTACAAATTTTTCTATTCACAAGCAGTTGCTGACAGAGACTAAATGTCAGAAATCTGCCTCCTTTTTGATGGTTTGACAGTGTTGCCTTTCACCAAGTTGTGGGTAAGGGTCAGGTATTCTCTGGAGAAATGACAATACCTTCTTAAACCTTCCTGAGGATAGGATTGATTCTGGTTTCTCTGATTGTAGGACTGTTGAATAAGAAATCAAAGTCAGAATGTAGTCTCCTCCTTTGAGGACAGTACCTACTTGCACAGAAAAAAGGCACATAAGCCTGGGGATTTCAGACCTCAACTTCACAAGTCCTGTCAGCTAGCCAAGCTCTTCCTGCTCCTCAGTGCTGAGAATAAAGTTGTAAAGGATGGGGTAATAAGATCATGTTGATAGTGCTGAGTTGGTTACCTCAGATAATGCAATTGGCAAGTCTTGCCAGCTGGCACCTGTTTGCACAGTCCATGTACTTTGAAGCTTCTATGCAATCATCTGTTTCTGTTTTTTCATCTGCAGAAAATGTTAAATGGTTAGTTATAGTAGTTAGTAGCTGAAGACTCCAGGAGCATGCCACTGCCATGCTTCATGGTTGGAACGTTTCATTTTCTTCTGAAAGAATTGCCACTGGGAATTTACATTTGGTGGTTAACTTCTGTGGAAATAAATGATGTATCACTCTACATTTACTGGAGGAAGTCTCAAGTTCCTCTGATGACTAAAAAGAAGTTTCAAGCCCTGCATTTCTTATGTGTGGGTGTGCTTCTAACAGCTATAAATTTCTCATTCGTGCCATGGAGACAGACTTCATTGATCTCACTTGACTGTACTAGATAATAAATGTCAGAGCAAGAAGAAGGTTAAAGTTTTCCAACCTTTTTGTTATTCTTTTATAGCTGCTTCTGTAGTGAAGTATTTGATGTTGCAAGAACCATCGATTACAGGCTTAACATGTTTGCTGCCAAATTCCAGAATTGCTCTGTGTTGCTTTGTAGCTAGTGATGTACTAGAAAGTTTGAGTTTGTACTCTCAAGAAACTTATGCTTAGCTCTGCCATAATTCAGCTTTAAACAAGGAAGAAAATACTTTTTGTATTTTTCAAGTTCCATTTTTGGCGTCTGTAGTGAAGGAGCTGGTGAAGTGGAACACCAAGGCCTTTGGCCTTTCTTTCTCTTGAATTAGTTTCTCAGTTACACAAGTATCCTGGAGGTTAATGGACTCAATACTGTCTTGTCTTCCAAATTTTTGTCTTTTCCTGTACTCAGCAGGTGTTCACTAAAAGATTTGAGTTGGCAAGTAAAACAGGTAGGCATAATCAGGCTCTACGGGTGATGTTAGATTGTCATACTGTACTTGATCTTACTTAGCTTGTATTTTCTTCACAGGGCTTAAAAAAGGTAGAGGGATTGGGAAAAGTGTTTTCTGGATATCTACATACTTACTATTTAGACTGAAGGTGTTAAGTGACCTGGAGTACTTCATTATTAAGTTCTCTAGATTTTGGATTCGATAATATCACTAATAAGCACTTGATGGTATACTTAAATTAGAAAAATGAACATTTATACAGAAGATTCATGGTGAACCAATTAGACTAGGCAATTATATTTTTTTCTACTTCTTCGAACTGTTAGTTCTGTTTCCAGTACTTGGTTTTAATTACTGTGAAGTGCCATTTGGCAGCATGTAACTTAAAAGCTTAACTTTGCATTTGTGCAAGGAGTTACATAGAACCTTCCATCAAGAAGGATGCAGAGTCTGTTCCCAAGTAGTGGTTTATACTTTGGAATAACTTAAAGTGTGTTTGTGTTGAGGTGCTGCAGAACAGCTGGGAACTGGAAGCAAAACAGTGTTGTAACTGCAACAGGTTGCCCAGGGAAGTTGTGGATGCCCCATCCCTGGAAGTATTCAAGGGCAGGTTGGATGGGGCTTGGAGCAACCTAATCTAGTGGGAGGTGTCCCTGCCAATATAGGGGAGCTGGATCTAGATGATCTTTAAGGTCACTTCCAACACAAACCATTCTGTGATGATGATACGATTCTGTGAAATGTGATTATGGAGAGAATGTAGGTAGGTAAGTGTCCAAATCTGTGTTTCATAGGGACAACAATGCTGCAAAATTTTGGCCAGTGGATGTACTCCTCGCTTTATCTTTGCAATCTGGTGCTTTTAGCATGCTTTTATTTTTAGTAAGAATACTTGCCAGTGTGACTTTTATAGCAACTATTTATGAACTCAGATTTTTTTTTTTCTGAGGTATCTCAGGGCAGTGCCAACTCAGATAGGCCTGCTCATTAGTATACAGATGCATCTCATTTTTGTTTTTGTTAGTTTTAAGTATGTTGTGCAGTGGTGTTGGAAACTATCAAAGCCATCAATTCTTTTGCCTTTTATAGTAAATAATTTGTTTTTAATTTCTTTTGTATCTTCCTTGTGTCCTGTTTCCTGTTATCAAAGGAGGAGAATTTTTTTGTTGTTCAAAATAATGCCCAACCCTAACATTTGCTTTGAAAAGTTTTGTGTGTTTGTTTTTTCTTACAGATCAGGGAAACGGGCGAAAGACCCAGTAATGAGGAGATCTTAAGGTTCTCTAAACTGTTTGAAGATGAGTTGACTCTGGACAATCTAACCAGGCCTCAGTTGGTGGCACTTTGTAAATTGTTGGAACTTCAGTCGATTGGGACAAATAACTTTCTGCGCTTCCAGCTGACTATGAGGTTGAGAAGCATAAAAGCAGATGACAAAGTAAGTCATTCTAAGTAGACACTGGTTAATAATTTTAACATGCAAGAGCAATGAATGTGGGAGGGTGTGTGTATATGTAGATATGGCTTTCTAGGCATTTTCCTTTTTTGTGTCTTATTTTTGGTCTAACTTTGAACAACAAGGCTTGAAGAGCTCAAAATCTTAAAGTGTTCTTTTTAGAGAAAAAGCTGACCTGTTTAAAATCTACCATCAATTGCAATTGAAGGAGTTACGTTACAAAGAAAAGCATTTCTATTAAACTATAATTTGTAAGGGAGCTGATAGAAATATTAACGTAGAGAGACATCAACATTACCATTGTGCAGCTGTTAAGGCTACATAGAGTGTAATGTTCACTGTTTCACAAGTGGAGGCTATTGTGTGTTACCACAGCAGCCTCTAGTGGCCTTTGTGAAAATACAGACTTCGGGGTCTGCGTGGATTGTGGTTGTCAGTTTCGAGCGTGTTAAAGTTCATTTTGTGCTTTGTGCAGATGATTGCTGAAGAAGGAGTTGATAGCCTGACTGTTAAAGAACTGCAAGCAGCTTGTCGTGCTCGAGGTATGAGAGCTCTTGGTGTGACAGAGGAGCGTCTTAAGGAACAGCTTAAACAGGTGTGTTTTTGCAAGACTGAATACACAGACCTAACTTCAATTAGTAGCTCTGATCTTTGTTACAAATCTGAGAAGTCGTATTGCTTCTGTTCTCATCAAAGGCTTGGATAAAACAGTCTTTCTTCTTAATAAGCTCTTGTCATGTGTGCTGTGTAAATATGTAGTAGAAGTGGGCTTCTGATTTTTGACTGGGCCATAATGTTTGGTTATGCAGATAGGTACTTAGACTTAAACATATCCAAAATATGTTTGCATTTTGGCAGTTTGTCTTGTTAGTTATTTGCATTATTCTGTAAAGAACTTTTCTCTAAGTGGATCAGTTCCTTGTTTATTGGTATTGCCTGGTTTAGAGGAAGACGCATGGGACACAAAACACTTTTTCAAATATTCATTCAATACTTCTTGAAATACTTGTTAAAAAAATACTAATTTTTTTCAATGCAATTGCTGTAATTCTGTGCTGCTTATAACTGCTGTTGCTGTAGTTCCTATTCTAGGATATTGGCTGATAAGTAGTGGTAAAAAAAAAAAGTATTTACATTTTTGTGTACGCTTGACTTGATCAGTAAAAAACAAAATCCAGAAGTTGAAGATTTGTTTTATGTATTTTGTTTACAGTGGCTAGATCTGCATCTGAACCAGGAAATCCCTACTTCATTGCTTATTTTATCCAGAGCCATGTATCTTCCAGATACTCTTTCTCCAGCTGATCAGCTCAAAACAACACTTCAGACACTACCAGAGAGTGTTGTAAGTATTGATGTGTATAGTCTGTAACCAACTTTCAGCATCATCATTGAAAATCCATTTAGAGAAGTAGATGTTCTTCTTGGTTCCTTTTTTTTCCTTGAAATACTAAACCATGGATAGTTTTTTTTGAGGGACCTTCAAATACAGAAGTAGTTAGCTTATTTGTGGGGGCATCTGTGAATAAAGCAAATGAAAGGCAGTTTTTCATTGCATGAGGACAGACAGTAAAAGCCTAAGAAGATTGAGAGTACATTTTTTAGTTACATAAAAACCAGTTTACACTTCAGGCAATATAAAGACATGAAGATGTGAAAATGTTAAGGCTGTTGTGTAGAGAGAGAAATGATCTGACTGTATTATTGGTAGTCTTGAGAGAAAGAAGAACAAATATGATTTCAGGGTGGAAAGTTCTCATTTTCAAAGAAAGAACCATCATTTTCTGAGAAATGCAAAAATAGGGTGATTCTGTGGGGGTTTTAAGTATGCATTAGCATGCCTGTGCTACCTATATCCATAAGGATGTATTTCTTAGATTATGTAGACATGCATATATATACACACATATAGACTCTAATGAACTAATGTTATTTTTAGGCCAAAGAGGCTCAGGTCAAAGTGGCAGAAGTTGAAGGTGAAAAAGTAGATAACAAAGCACGGCTGGAAGCAACACTTCAGGAGGAGGAGGCCATCAGAAAAGAAAATGAAGAAAAGGAGATGGAAAGAATATCTGAAGCTGCAGAGAAAGCCAAAGAAACCCTTCAAGTTGCAGCTGTGGTAAGTTCTGCTCTTGACTATTGAGAAATAAATGTCAGTGGTGTAAAAACTAGCATGTTATGAGTTATTGCCTCTGTTCTGGGTGTTGCCTGCAAGAAACTGGACTTTAAATCCACATAAGGAAGATGTGGGAGAATATTAAAAACTGACTGCAACACAGGAGGGTTCACTGTGAAACAAAGGACTGTCGCAGTCTTGTGTATCTTTGATTCCTGTTTCCTCTTAATTAGAGTAATAAAAGAAGCCTTTTATTCTTCTAATAAAGGTGGTGGTTTTGTTTGTTTTTTGATCCCTGCCCCATACTTTAAATGTAATTGTTCTTATCATTGTCCATTTGTCATTAACCTGATAATGTCATTGCATAATATTTAACTATAAAAGCTGCTGGCCTGATTTACTGGTGAATTAGGTCTCAGTTGCTCACAGGCATAGATCACAAAGTGCAATAGGATATTTTTATGTGAAATCACTCAATATGTTGCAGTTTTTTAATGTCTTCTCATAAAAGTGTCTACATTTACTTTGGCAATTATTCCTGTTTTGAGATGCTACTACACATGTTGTTATCTTTGTTTTAATTAAAACTCCATGGGTCTTTCAAATTTAGAAAGAGGTGGAATCAGCAGTAGATCTTGAAGCAGCTGCTCTGCAAGTTAAAAAAAGTCAGATGGCTGTGGATACTGAACAAGAACTGGCAAGGGCAGATATGGCCATGCACTCAGAGACACTGAAAGATACAGCACCAGTATTGGAAGGCATTAAGGTAATCTGGATAAATGCATCTTTTTACACTTTTCAATGCAAAGATTCAAAACATCCATGCAAGAGCCATGGTAAGTTGTCTGGATGTCCTTCAGGTTTAATCCTCTGGCCACATTTGGTCAGTGAAAAGTAGCTAATGAGTAGATTGCAAATTCTTAACCACCAATGGAAATACTGACATCAGCACAAAACATCTCTGAGAACCTCCTTTATCTGCCTGTGTTATGCATACTAACATACCTACTTTGGGGAGCATTTGTACTGGCTGTAGATGTCATGGATCTGCATGTTTAACCTGTATATAGTTAACACATGAATATGAAGAGGGCAAGAGTAGGTAAGGAGGAGTGTTCCTTCTTTTGAAGGGTGTAGCTCTAAAACCAAAGGATTAAGTAAGGACTAGGTTTGGACTAGACTACTAGATCTGTATCGACTTCCTCTTCTAAACTGATATGGGCAGTGTATATGTCCTGTGAAAACTTTGTAGTTTACTCTTTGATTATTTCTTCAGTATTATGTTGAACATAGGGGTATAAACTACTAAAGTGACAGGTTCATTTCTGGGATTAGAATGCTTTGTTGTGATCAGAGCATGCATTGTTGCAGTCAGTGCATGCTGGTTTTTCACCATTTGCTGCTACCTGGTTGGCCTTTAGCTCTTCAGATTCTCCTTCTTGCCCTTATTGAGGATAGGAGTGACATCTGCTTTCTTCCAGTCCTAAAGAATCTTCCCTTATGACTGTCCTTTCAAAGATAATGAGAGTGGCCTCGCTGACATCAAACAACTCCCTCAGCACTTGTGGTTGTATCCCATTAAGTCTCGTGTACTTTTGTGTGTTCAGTTTGTTTGGATGTTCTCTAACCTGATCCTCCTCCACTAGTGGTAGATCTTCCTTGCTCCAGACTTCCCCACTGGTCTCAGAGACCTGGAATTCTTGAAGGCCAGTCCTACCAGTGAAAACAGAAGATGACATTGACTACCTCTGCCTTTTCTGGGTCCTTCTGCACCAGGTTCCTTGTCCCATTCAGCATAGGGTCCACATTTTCTCTTGTATTCCTTTTGCTCCTGATGTACTTGTAAAAGGCCTTCTTACTGTTCTTTGTGTCCTTTGCCAGCTTTAACTCCAAGTGGGCTTTTGCTTTCCTGAACTCATGCCCACAGGGTCAGATTAGTGTATTCCTCCTTGTGGGTCACCCATCCCTGCTTCAACCTCCTGTGTGCCTCTTTTTCATGTTTCAGTTGTATCTTGACTTTTGTTTGCAGCTGAGCACTTCATTCTTGTCCATAAGATTTGGTGTCAGGACTTTTCCTAAGTCACAGTGTTACTTTGTAGAACAAAAATGGAAGATCCAGGAAATTACAGACCAGTCAGCCTCACCTCCATCCCTGGAAAAATGATGGAGCGGCTCATTCTGGAGGTCATCTTGAAGCACATGGAAGAGAAGAAGGTTATCGGGAGTAGTCAGCATGGATTTACCAAGGGGAAATAATGCTTGACTAATCTGATAGCCTTATATGATGTTGTGACTAAATGGATAGATGCAGGGAGACCAGTGGGTGTAGTCTACCTTGACCTTAGCAAGGCTTTTGACACAGTCTCCCATAACATCCTCATGAGCAAGCTCAGGATATGTGGGATAAAAGAATGGACAGTGAGAGGGATTAAGAACTGGCTACAAAATAGAGCCCAAAGAGTGGTGATCAATGGTGCAGAGTCCAGCTGGAGACCTGTAACTAGTGGAGTCCCTCAGGGATCAGTTCTGGGTCCAGTCCTGTTCAGTATCTTGATCAATGACCTCGATGATGGGACAGAGTGTCTTCTCAGCAGATTTGCTGATGACATGAAGCTGGGAGGATTGACTGATTCACCTGAAGGCTGTGCAGCCATTCAGCAAGATTTGGACAGGCTGGAGAGCTGGGCAAGGAGGAATAAAATGAGGTTCAACAAGAGCAAATGCAGAGTCCTGCACCTGGGAAGGAACAACAAAATGTACCAATACAGGTTAGGAGGTGATCTGCTAGAGAGCAGCTCTGTGGAGAAGGACCTTGGAGTCCTGGTAGACAACAAGTGCTCTCGTGGCCAAGAAGGCCAATGGTGTCTTGGAGTGCATTAGGAGGAGTGTGTCCAGCAGATCGAGGGAGGTTCTTCTCCTGCTCTACTCAGCCCTGGTGAGACCTCACTTGGAGTATTGTGTCCAGTTCTGGGCTCCCCAGTTCAAGAGGGACAGGGATCTACTTGAGAGAGTAGGGGGGCTATGAGGATGATTACAGGACTGGAACACCTGCCTTATGAGGAAAGGCTGAGAGGCCTGGGGCTTTTCAGTCTAGAGAGGAGAAGACTGAGGGGGGATCTAATGAATGTCTATCAATACATGAGGGCTGGGCATCAAGAAGGCAGGGACAACCTCTTTTCACTTGTGCCCAGTGATAGGATCAGGGGCAATGGATTCAAACTTGGGCACAGGAAGTTCTACCTCAACATGAGGAAGAACTCCTTTACTGTGAGGGTTACAGAGCACTGGAACAGGCTCCCCAGAGAGGTTGTGGAGTCTCCTTCTCTGGAAACTTTTGAGAACTGTCTGGATGCCTTTCTGAGTGCTCTGCCCTAGTTTTGGTCCTGCTCTGGCAGGGAGGTTGGACTCAATGATCTTCAGAGGTCTCTTCCAACCCCTAATACTCTGTGATTCTGTGAACATTAATTTAAAATGGTTGTTTTACATACAGAGATATTTTCAATTTTCCTGAACATCATTATCTACCTGCTGTTATTTATAACATTATTTATTTACTTTGGAATGCTGCCCAGAAGGTTTTAATGGTAATAATAAAATGAAACTAATCCACAGTGAAATAATGCATTTTTGTGTGATGAGTTGGCTGGCTCGGCTGACTGTGTAGCTGGGTGCATGATGGTGCAGCTGTGAGGAAGGCAGTGGGAGAGAGGCAGGTGAGGCTGGGATCATCTTGTTTGGAAACAGCAAGGATGTGTGATGCTGCAGCTAGCTCACACTGCCACATCTGCCACATCTACATAGTGTTTGCTCAAGGAAGATTTCCTTGGGAGCCCAGACTGATAAGAGAACACAAGAACTAAAAATTAGTGTGGCATTTCTTAACCAAGGTTTCTTAACCAAGGCCTGTTCCCTAAATAAGCTTGCAAAGATTTTACACACTGTAGAACAGATTCTTGCCTTTTAGGGGAAGAATGTAATACTGCCACCTTCTTGAAGTCTACTGTTTTTATTTGAGGCAGAGGAATTTGTTTTCAAGCCAAATCGTGTTGTTTTTTTTTTTCCCTAAGGTGAACTATCTATACTGTATTGAAAGAAGAAGTGAGTTTGATACTACTAGTTGTCAAAGGGGCTGAATGCCTAGTTTGTGAACTTTTCTGTAGTTGTTTCTTGGAAGCGTGTAGTCATTCTGCTCTGTGTTTCTGGCATCCTTGTTTGCACATGTCTTTCTATACTTATGTGGCTGTTTAGAGTTTAGCCATTCAAAATATAAGCTGGTGGCTGGGTAAGATCAATATGAGAAAAATCACAAATGTGTCTTTCATGAATTTGTATGTATTTTCTGTTACAGGGCGAGGAAATCACTAAGGAGGAGATTGACATGCTGAGTGATGCTTGCACCAAGCTGCAGGAACAGAAAAAATCACTAACAAAGGAAAAGGAGGAGCTTGAGGAATTGAAGGGTGATATCCAGGAGTATAATGAGGTGAAGAATGGGGCATGAAAGTTTTGAGTTTTTTTAAATGTTATTTCTGTTTGTGTTTAGTTTTAGCATAAATGATCCACAAAGTTAAAGATTATTTTACTTCGATTTCTATTAGCCTCTGTTTGGTAGCTGAATAAATGAACTTTATGCTGTTTTATACTGACCCTCATTTGTGTAACATGTTTAAAGCCTAGTTAAAATCATCAGAGTAGTTCCTACCAAATGAGAAGCCTATTCTTGTACTTATTCCCAGGGTGACTAGACTAACAGCTGCAAACTGCTGTGTGCTGCAGCTCTTTCTTATCAAGCAGAGATGTCATTATTATAACTACATGAGGTTAAATAAAATTAATGTTAGCCAGTCTTATGAAAGATGTGAAAAATAACATTTAAGAGGTGCATGCAAATGGCAGCAGTGTTAGAATTTACTGTTCTAATTCTAGTTTAGCTTTATATGTCTATACATCTGCATTTAATGTACAAATGGCTCCTGTCTTGAAATGCTATTCAAAGTCAGTAGTGTCTGTTGTTGGGAATTCACACTGACAAAACTTCTCTCTCTTCACTATTTCTTTTAGGATTTGCAAGAGATAAAAGAGCTCTCTAAAACTGGCCAGGAAGAGGTAGTGGAAGAGTCAAAAGCAAGCAAGCGATTGACCAAGAGGGTGAACCGAATGATTGGTCAGATAGACAAAATTATTAATGAATTAGAGACAAACCAAAAGACAATGGATGTAAAGCTGGACACTGGTGATAGTCCTGCTGGGTAAGTGACTTGAGAGCACTGAATGTGTCTGATTGTTCATCTTCAGTCTTGCTTTTGTCTGATGTGTGATCAGAAAAGAATTAGAGCATTAAGACAATCTATTTAAAAATTAAATTAACAAAATTGTGCCGTAGATTTTTCTTTCTTCTAAGGTATGTTAAATATGGTTGAAATGAGGAAGGAAAAAAGCAGGTAGAGTTCCCCAGATCCTAGTCTTGAGGGGTTCTGAAAGTCAAAGTGTCCATTAATATCTTGCCACCTTGTTCACGCCCCTGGCACTCACAGTGGTGCAGGTGAAATCATGTCTTCAGTTGTGCTCCTCACACAGAAGTTTGCCCTGTGTCATTGATTGAAAGGTGTGCAACAGTAGGGTAAGCATATTCATGTTTGTTGTTCTTTAGTAGTGCAGTGAGGAAAAAAATTGCAATAAAGTCTGTTCTGTCTCTGGAGAGAAATGCGGGCACAGGTCTAATGGAAGTAAGGAGATAATTTTCTTTCTGAAAATTTTATTAATTTCAATTTTAACACATTTGCAGGTTTTCAAGAGAGCTCTTTCTTGATAGTTGCATTACAAAATAATTTTATCAACACTTCTCTGGGTCTTAATTCTACTGGAGAGTCTTTCAGACCAATGGTCATATGTTGCATATTACGGGCACTGAAATACCTAAAAACTGTGACTGTAATTCTCACAGTGTGTGATTATGAATGCTTTATTAATCTAGTTTATGCTTGCACCACTTTGTGTGGTTCATTAAGAGACCTTCCCAGCTCCCATAGAGCATAACCTAACCAGAAATCAGGATTCTGCTTTTGTTGCTTCCAGACTTTACTTTTTCCAGTCCCCAAGGCAAATGGTCATTTGTTTCAAATTTTGTGTAATACGATTAAGACCATATTAATGGTGCTATAGAGAAGCTGTTGATCAAAACCATCCAACTCTGTAAATTAAAAATACAATATAGAATCTACTTGTACTGAATGTAATTATACTTTATGTAATGGATGGTTTTGTGGATAATTTTGTAGGTAATGATGGATGACTGAAAATTACTAGTTTAAATATTGCTTAATTGTCAAAGGCGTGTTATTTTAACCTTCAAGTTGGTGTAGTCATTACCAAGCCATCAAGAGTAATAGAAACAACAGAAGTTCAGGACATGTAGTGGCAGCTCAAGAAATCCTCCTCGAATTAATTCAGTCTGTGCCCAGAGGTTAGGGACAGGTATGGAGCTGGGACTATGCTGATAAAGCCCTTCTGTTTAATATTTATTGGGTTCATATTCCTCCTGCATTTCAACTTGACCTGTGCTGGAAGATGGTTCAAACTAACACAACTACATGGGCAAGCAGAGGCTTTAGGTTGCAGAAGAATGTTACCTTGGTGAGATCAGTAAGCAGGCAGTGGAGACATCTGCAGTATGCTGGTCACTATGTCAGGTTTAGTCCTTTCTTCTACAAAGTCTATTTCTTGATATGAGCAAATGAAGCTTACTTTAACAAACAACTAAATTGCTAAAGTGATGAGTTTTCAGCTTTTGTTTTCCTGTGACTTCCTTTAGTTTTGTGTGGGCCAGCCTCTCTAAATCTAAACGAATGACAGATGGGTGGCACTGCATCTTTGGAAAATGAGGGTGAGAGGGGGACAAAGAACATTAGATACACAGTCTGAGAAGCACAGAAACACTGCTAAACTTTTTTCCAAATGCTAGTGGATACCTGTATTTGTTCAGTGAAGCATGTGGAAATCAAAGGTGTGAAAGTGTGAGATTCAGTGGTAAGACAAAGATTAATTTGAAATCTTCTTGCTGATCAGTAACTTTTTTTTCATTCTGTTCAGGGTTATAAACAATTACTGTTTTTACAAATGACATGTAGTGTAGTGGCTTTCAGTACTGCTTTGTGTCCACTTTACTCCTTTGGGGTAACTGCTTGCCATGTACAGATTGTGTTTCCTCTTCAGGGAGAATCTCATCAGTATTGCTGAGCTAATTAATGCAATGAAACAAATTCAGAAGATTCCAGAGGAGAAACTAACTAGGATTGCTGAGGCACTAGATGAAAACAAGGATGGCAAAATTGATATAGACAATGTTGTTAAGGTAAGTCTGTGGACTGCTTAAAGAAAATAAGGTTAGCCATCCTTCAAATTTTGTACCTGTTTAGACTTAAATTCATATTGCTGTTGTCTGTAAGAGTCTTTACTTGATGCCAATGAGGTTTTTGGTAACGTATTGTAAATAGATATTATAATATATATTGGCATCTTCAGAATTTATATGACTACTTTTTGGAGAAGAAAAAAAACAAACTTAATTCTGTGCCTGTTACCCACATTAACTTTAAAGCTGTAGGTTTTCCTGTATGCCTGTGTTAAATTCTTTAAAATAGGGCAATTTTGTTGTGCTACTTAAGGATGAGAGGGAGGATGGGAAGGAGCTTTAGAAGAACTACTTTAGGAATACTACTATTCACCCAAAGTCTGACATAATGTTTCTAGATAGACTTTATGTCAACAGAAGATAATACTTTCTCTTACCTCCTTGTATACCTTGGATGTTTGATTGATACCTGTATTTCCTGTGCTTGAAAGACATCAGACTTGATGTGCTTGAAAGACATCAGCTGTTCTTTAGGTCCATTGTAAACTACTTGTGTTCTTTGCCTGCTTGGTCCTGTTGTCTCAAATTGCAAAATATTCTTAGGTTTTCCTTGCGTTTCTCCTTCATTTCCTTTTTTCTTTTACACTTGGTAAATTTAGAGATGTTCTGAAACTTAATTCCTTGCAAGTACTTTTCCTACTCAATACAGAAATATCATTGAAAGTCAGGACACTGTGGCCAGGTAGAAAATACAATATCAGCCTTTTGAAACACAATTTTCCTCCCTACTGAAGCTGTCCCAGTGGTGATTTTCTTCCCTGTTGCTCCAAACAGCCATTGTGTACTTCTGAATTTTGCATATAATGCAGAATAATTCTAGGGAGTTGAGGAGATGTGCCAAGAATTAATTTGCATAAAAAGCCATATAAAGGAAATTGGAAGTGCCTGCTAAATAATTTTTTCATTTTGTTTTCTGAAAGGCCCTCCTCCCTCTACTTTGAAGTTTTTGTAAATTCATGCCTATTTAGTATAGTATTATCAACAGGTTGCCTTGATAAAATTAAGCCTGTGAAATAAAAGCCATGTGGAGAACTCCTGCTCTGGCATTAGCAAATGGTGCTGTGGGACATGCTTACAGATTAAATAATGCTGCAGTGGAAAGATGTCCCAGCACTAAGACACAAGTCTTGGAGCAAAGATGAGCGTTGTAAAACAAGAACATGGCACAACACCAGCTGCAAACCTTGTTAGGGGAGGCTGTGCTACAAGTAGTTACAAGTGGCCATGGTGCTGTTACACACTAGTGCATTATGCTGTAAAATAGTCTTTCTCCAAGGTGCAGCAATGCCTGGAAAACCACAGCAAGCTGCCATGAGAGCAGTAAAGAGTTTCAGTTTGCTAACAAACTGGTTTTTAAACTATTTTCACAAAGTTTGCTTCCAAAATAGCTGACTAGAAATGACGAGTTCTCTTGGGGATAGTATGAAGAATCTTTTAGGAAGAAATTCTTTAGTGTGAGGGTGGTGAGACACTGGAACAGGTTGCCCAGAGAAGCTGTGGAAGCCCCATCCTTGGATGTGTTCAAGGCCAGGTTGGATGGGGCTTGGAGCAACCTGGTCTAGTGGGAGGTGTCCCTGCTCTCGCAGGGGAGTTGGATCTAGATGATCTATAAGGTCCCTTCCAACCCAAACCATTCTGTGATTCTATGATAAGTTTTGTCTTAAGTACTATTCCAGCAGATACTGAATTTGAGCTTTCCATTGGGACAGATGTAATAAACAGGTCTGTTTCACTAATGCTTTAAAATGCAATTCTTTGTGCTGAGTCAAAAGTTCTGCATCATTTGCTCTGATGTAGATTGCTTTTTTCTTAATACTTTTGATATGTTTGAGGCACTGGTTGTGGTTTGAATTTGTGTTTCATGTAGGAAAAAATACTGTTTTCTTGAACATAAGGGAACTGGTTACTTATTTTGACATAATAAAATTTATGAAAATGCCTCAATTATGTAAAAACTAAATGCTCTCTCAATGTCATTTTATGTTCATGTAGGTAGTAGAATTGATTGACAAGGAAGATATTGATATTGGCACCAGTCAAGTTGCTGAGATTATGGCACTGCTTCAAAAAGAAGAAAAACTGGAAGAAAAAGAGAAAGCAAAGGAGAAGCATGATAAAGAAGCTGCGGAAGCAAAGAATTAAGCTTCAGAATCTGAAGCTAATCCCAATTGTAACCAAAACCTTGTATATCTTTCTGTGTCTAATAGCTACATATTATTCAAGCTTTTGTGATTATGGGAAGTATTTGAGCTGATTCTAGTAATAAATCGTAGATATGTTTTCTGACATGTGGAATGAAATTTCCGTTCATCAAAGAAGTGATTTACTGTCATTCCATAGAGAGGAAACCAGAATATACTTCTTTAGCAGTGCTTCTGCCCACAAAATCATGTATTTGCACTCATTGTTGTGGTACAGTGATCCATTAAACTTGCAAGTTTGCTGTATAAATTAAGTGTATCTATAATGGAAGAACGTTTCCCATTTGTTTCCTTTCCTCATTACGTGGGGCCCAACCTTGCTCTGCTTCCAACTTCTAGCTTTTTCAGAATTTAATACAAACTTTCCTTTCCATTACAATATTACATATTTTCTAACCTGTTAGTGAAGACTCTGTGGCTTCAATAGTAGCTCTTTAGACTGAGCTTTATTTAAGCTAGATATCACAAAGCTGTTGCCTCACTGACAGAGAATGTGGCATTCTAATCACTTACACAAATTCATTACTATTACTTTTTTTTTCTGTTGAAGGGAAAATCAGATTTATTTTTCCCTAGAATGGAAACTTCCCATGAAGTTTGCTTCTTAACGGGTGCCTTACATTTCTTAAGACTAGGGAGTAGAGGATGTCACTTCTACTCAAAATTCCATGAATACTAAAGGATTGGAATCACAGGAGCCTTTAAAATAGTTTCAGAACACAATCTGTCACACAGTAAAGTGAGTTAAAGTGTTTGTCTGAATAGCAAAATGAAAATAATCTTAAGGGGAAGATGTCAGTTGGGATCTTTTTGCATATGTTTTTTTAAAAACACAGTTATCTTTGCATGTTTGTTGATTTTCATCTGATAATTATTTACACCATCGCTAGTTCTCTTACCTCTCAATTTTCATCTCAGGTATAAAATCACTAACCAGGTATAGTCAAAGTACATCAATACTTTCATCTCATGGCCTTGCTTACTGTGCAATCAGCAAGTCCTGTCTGGTATTGCCAGTGCTTTGATTACATCATTGGCTTTTGAATTAATTGGTTATAGTTACTGTCCTTAACTGTGTGACTAAATGCTGACAGTAGGGTCAAGGCTTACTCATTAATGTCTGTCCTTAGTACATTTTTAAGTTTAAAATACCAACTCTGGCATGTTCCATAATTCCTGGTAGCCTACCTTTTCTGCTCTTTCTTAAAATGTGTAATGAAATGCACATAGTGTGACTTGAACCAGCAGGGTTGTGGGTTGGTTTGTTTGGTTTTTTTTTTTAATTTTATTTCTCTTTTGTACCCAGTGTTATAAGATAGATGAACATCCTTGATTTTGTGTACACTATAGAGAGCACATCTTACAGTGGAGCTGTACACAGTGGTATTGAGGTGGGCAGTTAGTGCTTACTGCTTTTAGTCATAGTTACATATTTTCATAGAAAATGTTGACTCCCTAGCATATTTCAGCTTAACTGTGTGTTCGTTATTTATCTAGATTGACTAAATTATTTGTAAAAACTCATTTGAAGTTAGTGGAACAAAAAAAGTTCTGACAGTCTCACAGCTTGCATGATGGACCATTATATTTAGTTGTTTCCTGAGCAAGATGTACAGCAGGTTGTACAGTACAATTAATTCTAGAAAAAGGGTGTTTAGTTCAAATATTGAGTTCTTATTCTGTACAGTTTGCAGAGAACCTCCTGAGAACCTTCCCTAAAGAAGGGCAGTATTCTCTCCCTTGTAAATTGAGATTAACTTGAACATTTCAGCATGAAAGCCAGTTTGCAGATTTTGAAGACAGGACTTAACTAGTTGCTTTCTTAGGCTAAAGCTAGAGTAAAACTGATTTCATGAAAATACAGTTTTTAAACTAATTTTACTTTGTAAAATTTGTAACTAGAATGAATGGGCTTTGAAGTACACTAAATTTTGCAGTTGGATATCTTCAGTTTGAAAACAGCATATAATAATCTTGACATTCCTGAAACATGATGAAGATGCTCTAAAATTGACTGTGACCTTTCATGGAATATCAAAAACCTAAGAATTCTCTGGTACAGCGAAGTAGCAGAAAAAGCTGTTTTCAAAGATTTATTGATTTGAGTTTTACAGAGCTTTAACTATCCTTACAGTAAATTATCTGATTTTAGTATTTGGGAGTTTAAGACACTTTGCTGCTGTTCTTTTTTGGTGTTTACAGTTCACTTTAAATTTTCTGTGGATTAAATAAGAAGGGAGCCAAAAATAGTTGGGTTGTTTGTTTTTTAAAATGAAGAATGTTCTGATTAATATAACTGTGATATCTTTATTATTGAACACATTTAGCTTTGGGACTTATTTGAAATTGGACATATAGTGAAATGTTAACACATGACATAAAAGACATTTAAATGTCAATCACAAATGTCAGTTTCCCCCTGTTACCTCAAGCATTTGAAGGATGTCATAATCAACTATAGTGAAGCATTTTCACAGGCAGTATTTTCCTTCTGATGTTTAAAGTAGGCAAACCCATGCCAGCTGGGCTTGAGCAGCACATGTTCTGCAACCTTAAAAGATAAGGAAGCCCTCGGTGACTCCTGCTTTCCCAGGTGTGAACCTTCCTGAGCAGCTCTGTCCAGGAGGTACAGACAACTCCAGCAAATCGATGGTGTGAGGACTAGCTTCAGATAACATGCTTTGTTGTCTTTTGCGTTGACCAAAAAACCCAGAAGCTGCAGTACTTTCAGAGAAAGGATAACTTCCGAGTGTATAGTAACTGGTCAGAACTTATTACTGAACAAATATTTAATCAGAAGATGTAAAATATTTCTTTAAATATTTAAAAGCTGCGTGAGATTTCGGTGACCTTGTGACTTATACAGGCAAAGCCTCTTAGCTCAGAGTTTGGTTAATAGGTAAGACCATTGTTGGTTGTTCCAGATTCAGATAAGATCAGATTTTGATTATAAACTAGGGGGAAAAGTGTAAAACATAAAAAAAGCTTTTTTTAAAAAAAGGAATTTAGCAACAGGGAGTAAAATAGGGTGTGATTTCTTCTTCCTCTTCAAAACAAGCAGATTATAGGGACTAGTTTATTGAAAAATTTGTTTCCATTTCATGTTAGTTCAAAAGGTGGTTTCACTGAGATTGTCATTGCTGATTTTGCATGATGTGAGAGTAAATCTGCCTGCAAGTTAAGTACCAGAAAGCTAATTTAATAGGTAGGTTGTCAGTAGGACTGCTCGCAGGTGGAGGATATTCTCTTGACAGGATATTACACTTAATGTAGGCTTTGTTTGGGGGAAAAATTACATATTTTATACAACTCCAAAATACTTGTAACTTTGTATCTATGTACCTTGCTAATAATTTAAACTTTAGCTACTTCAGCATATATTTAAATACTTTTAAATTGTTTATATCAAATTATTGGGTATATTTAATTAAAAGGATAATCCCATATTCTGTTCTTTGTATGTATTCCATTTTCAGCCCCTATTACAAAGTTAAGTTAAAAGTCATTTGTTTGTGCTCTGAGCACACTGATCCTGTGTTTGCCATAATGCAATATAAATTTTTTTAAGTTAATTGGAGCTTGTGTCCTTTGTTCAGTTATAATAAATGTATCATTTTGGAACCTCATCTCTCCATTATTTTTCTCTTGCTTTTGATTCTTCAGTGTTCATTTCTTGCAGTTCAGATGAGATGCCAGTCACAGAGCTGGACACCGATGAGCTGAGTATTACAACTGCAGTGTTTGCAGTGGAAGAGGGCAAGTGAAGGACAAATCTTTAAACTGGGGATGGGTGGGTTGTGGGAGATTAGGGGGAGTGTTAATTCTTGCAGAAATTTTCTTGATGCATGTTGGACTGCTTGCCTGGTGTCGTGAACTGTGCTAACCCATTCTTTCGTGAACTGTGCTAACCCATTCTTTCCAACTAATATATTTAGGTATGAAGGTGTGGAACATCTTCATACTTTTTACTGTAAGTAACTAATGGAAAGGTTGAGATCTGTTCCACATAGAAATAAATCTCCTTAGGAAGGATTGCTATTTGGTCTTTGTCCAAGTCAGGGGAGAAGACAGATCTGAAATGGTTCCAGAGGTCGATTATTTTCTGCCATATCATTCCCCTCGCTCCTGATTTTGCAAAACAACATGTTTTCCTCTGTAATCCTAATATTGTTCACCAAGTTCATCTCAGCATAAAGCAGCCTTTTAACTGTTGGCCATACTCAATAGTATGTTTTTTTCAATTAAAAGTTGTTAATGCTTTGTTGTTACCTCTTCTCCTGAAACCTTGGCAGCCTGGGTGGGAAGACAGAGTTGGAGCCAGCAAGGTGTCCTGTGCATATCTGCTCCTTTGGAAATAACTGAGCTATCTCAAACATAAACTTGTACTGCTGCTGTTTTGGGAGCTTCAGTGGCTTGTCTTGGCCCAGCTGTGTTTGGCACTTACAGAAATGCATAGCAAAGAAAATCCAGCCCCCAAAGGTGTGGAGGTTCTGTTGCACAGGCCTGTGTTGACAAAAGTAGTCTCCTGGCTGCTTTCAAACAGGATTTGGGGATGTGCAAACATTGGATCTACTTTCTAGTGTCAAAGTATTTCAACAGATGGCTGAAAACAGCCTCCTGCCTTGGGATGCTTTTAAAATAACTGAACTGATAAGCTAGGTTGGGTTGCAAATTTTTCCTTTTTGTGCCTAAAGCCAAGTATCAAATAAATGGCTTAAAAAGTGGCAGAACTTGTTCCTTTAAAGCTTTTGTTTTAAAAATTTCCTTTAACAGCAGACTTACTTAGGGTGAATAGGACAGCAGTGTGGTAAAACAGATAAGCAGAGAAATTGTGGCTCTGAGTTTGTAAATTAACTGTGGACATTGACAAGTGTGCTTGATCATGGTTACCCATGTCCTGAGTGCCCAAGAAAGTGACTGACTTACGGATCCAGTGTGGTCTTTGAGATATATTGGTTACATCAAATAAATTATACTGTTTTCTAAGTCTTTATTACACATAATTATGCCTACTTACTGTTACAATCTAAAGATAAAATGGTCGTTTTTTTGGACTCTCTTGCCTTGTTGTAGGGAGGAAACAAAACAGCTGTAGCCATGACCAAGCAGAGAGCCTGGCCAGTCTGCTCAGTGTGTAGGTAGTAGGCACAACCCAAATTCAGGTCTCAGAAAAGCTGAGGCTGGAAGGGACCTCCAAGAGTGGTGTAGTCCAGCCCCTGCACTGAGCTGGTTTCCTGGGGTCGTGGCCCATTGGAGCTTGACTATCTCCAAAGATGCAGACCTCTGGATGGACCTCCCCACGAATTGTGCCAGTGTTTGATCATGCTCAGGAGTAGAAGGGTTTTTTTTCCTCACATTTTCCATGTGACAGGTGAGGATTATCTGTTATTACAGATCTGAATTTGTGTACTGCCTGCAAATACACACAGAGGGAAGGATAACTGACTTCACTAATTAGAAGTTATAGAAAATGGAGATACTGCTGTAACTTCACTGGGTGGAAGCTTCTTTTACATCAGGCTGATAATTCAGGTGTGCAGAAATCTGGTTAGAAATGTATGTATGCATAGCAGTGGGGGAGAGATGGACAGTCCTGTGGTTGTTTCATCAGCCTGAGACTTGAGAAATCTGTGTTAAGCTAATGCCCCTTCTCTCAATAGTACATTGCTTGGTTCTCATGCTGCTGTAACATAAAACCTCCTTGATAGTGACTGGGCAGACAACAAGTTCTCTAGAGCAGAGTCTCTCTGTGCGAGGACATAGTACAGTATTTTGTAGTGATAAGGCTTTTAAACACTGCAGACAGTGACAGACCATACTAAGTTTCTCTGGCTAAGGACTCTTACTTTTCTCACTACTTATGTATTGAAAAGCGTTTCTGGTATTTTCTTGAATTATTTCTCAACTCTGATGTGAACAGGAGGATGTTTGTAGTGTGTTTCTAATTCCCCATATGCTGTGCTTGCTTCCACTTTTGTGTATTATTTGATATAAATCTTTCTCAGTAGTTAAATATCCTTCACAGGTCAAAATTCTTTGGGGGCTCATTAGCATGTAAAATTTTACCCTTGCCAAACCTTCTGTGGTTTCCAAACATCAGTTTCTCTCATCTAACTGGCGTAAAGGATTTCTACTATGCAAGAGATGGATCTAATTCAGATTTGCCTCTTTCCGTCTAGTATTTCTCTTTATGTATATTGGCAGAGCAGAGCCCTTCATGAATGGCCTGATTTATGTCTCAGGGAATGCTGCAGCCAGCAGTTCAAGATGTCAGGTCTCCTGTGCGTGTTGGGAGCAGCTGTGGATTCTCCCTCCCCTTCCTTCTGTCTTCACTCCAGCCCAAGAGCCATACAAGTTCCTTCCTAGAATTTTCTAACCATGTTTCAGATCTTTGGTTAAGGAAGATCTTCAGACTCCATCCTAAGGAGAGCCTCTGCAAGGAGCTGAAGGGCAACTGGGAGTTGAGCAACAATAAATAAGTCCAACTAAATTAAGTTTACTAAAAAAGTCATACTAAATTAAGATGGAAATTAACAACCTGTCATGCAGAAAACCCGGGGACCTCTGCAGTCTACTGCAGATCTGCAAGCTTCCCCCCCAAATGTAATCAGGTAATACATTCCAAAGTAGTAAGTCAACAGGTTTTTCTTCTCCATCCTTCCTATCCCCCAAATTTTCCCTTTTCTCTATCCCTTGCTTAATATGCAGGATTAAGTAGGAAAGGTTTATGGAGTCCTTGTTGCACTTTAGTTTCTCAGTACCTTGCTTTGCACTGGTGGAAGTAGAATTGAAATACAGCAATGATTAATCTTTCCAGTGAACTTCTCCTAGATGGTTTTCAGTGCTTGGTCTATGTAAACTCAGTCATTAGTGGCCTTCATCAAGCTCTGCTCTCACCTTCCTCTATCATAATTACACCATCTCCACCATGATCCTGGTCCAGTCTTGGCACACAATGCTCATGAGAGCAGAATGCTTTTATCCTTCCCTTTGAATCCTGTGTGCTCTTATCACAGGGAGCTGTGTATGCCCTTCCATAAGTGACAACATTTCAGTGGAAAATATGTTCCCAGGACGAGTCTTCAAAATCAAGAGTGACAGTGAGAGGAAGGCACACACATCCCTATCCTTATACTTACTTTCTGCAACCAGAGTTACCCATCCAAATTCTATGATTAAACTCTCACTGAGGTCACTTAGTGACCCAGTATGATTTAATCTGAGGTGTACGTAAGCACTTGGGCCATCTTTTTCCCCACAAAATCCTTTGTACCCACTCTGAAAATGAGATCCTTTTGGGTATCCAGGTTTTGGTGTTGCAAATTTAAGAAATGACTGATGTCAATTCAAAAAGCACTCTTCAAATAAATGATGGGGGAGGAAGCATTACCAGAAAACCCTTATTTGTACCTCCTAATACCTTTGTGCTCAAGAGAGAGGTGATGTGGAAAACAGCTCAACTAGTCAGGCTCATACAGGGTCTGTAGCTGTAAATGGAAATAAGTGGAGGAGGGGATCTGGTGGTGTTAGTGTTTTGGTTGTGCTTTCCTCCCTGTAATGTGCCCTCGACTGAGCAGGATACAATAATATTTATTTTAGTTTTGTGAATATGAACATATCGTACCACTGACCTTGATGCTCTTACTGAATCCTAGAATGGCAGGTTGGAAGGGACCTCAAGGATCATCTGATCCAACTTTTCTAGGTAGGAACAGGGTTTAGATGCGATGGCCCAGCACCCTGTCAAGCTGAGTCTTAAAAGTGTCCGGTGTTGGAGAATTCACCACTTCCCTGGGGAGATTATTCCAATGTCCAACTGTTCTCATAGTGAAGAATTTTCTTCTGGTGTCCAATCAGAATCTTTCCAGGAGTAACCTCCTGAAGCCCTTGGTGAAACTTGGGCACTTCAAGAAAATGGGGTAAAGTCTTTAAAACCTTTAAAAATTGTTATTAAGCAATAACAGAGGCTGATAAAGCTGACACATCTCTACCTGCATTTCGCAGAAGACCCGAGGGAGTCTGAATTTGCCTGTCTGACCACAGGGAGCAGCATCGCCCCGGGGTTCCCTCCCCAGGGTTCCCACCCCGGGAACGACATCCACGCTGTAAAACGAGACCCCCCCCTAAAAAAACCCCAACCCACCCAAACCCATCTGCACCCAGTTGATCCCAACCCGCCGCTGCAGCTCCCGCCCAGGGAGGGTTTCGGCCGGGGCTGAGCGCTGCCGTCTCACTAGATGGCGCGGCCCGACCGCCGCTGCCACCGCCGCTGCACCAGCGCCCCCCCCCCCCCCCTCCCCGTCGCCGCTGCTGCCCCCGCCCCTGTCCCCGCCGCTGCCCCCCCAGCCGCTGCCTCTGCCCCCCTCGCCGCTGTCTCCCCCCGCGCCTCTGCCCCCCCGCTCCCGGCGCCGGGCGCGGCCTCCGGGCGGGGGAGCGCCTGCAGCGGAGCCCCCGGGACGCCTAGAAAAACCGTTTCTTCCCTCATTTGATCCTGTTATTAGACGATATTCGAGTTTGGATAATAGAAGAAACGTCTTCACTAGAAGGGTCGTGGAACACTGGGAGAGGCTGCCCAGGGAGGTGGTGGAATCACCAGGCCTGGAGGCGTTTAAAAGACGTGTAGATGTGGTGCTTTGGGACATGGTTTGTACCAGACTTGCTATAGTTGGGTTAATGGTTGGACTCGAGGATCTTAAATGTCTTTTGCAACCAGAACGATCCTGTGATTCTGTTCCTGATTTTCCTCATCTTGTCTGCATGTCCAGTTTTTTGTTCTGCACAGGCTTTTCCCAGATTGTTACTTCTCAAATCTTCCTTTTCTTCCACCAAGGATGCTGTTAACCAAGGTTATGTTTCTTCACCCCCTGCTCACCCCTCAGTCCCCCCGTACTCCCCATGTTTCATCTTCTCTCTGCTTACCAACATGATAATGCTTGCAAACCAGAATAAACCTTTGCTGTCCAGTCAAATGACCTGGTATACTCAGCCCAAATTAATCCCTCTTGAAAATAACAGCATCATTTCTAGAAGGTTCTCCCATCTTAGTTCAAAATTTGGTGGTGAAAGAGAATCCACCACAAACCTTTGGTGAGCCCTTGTACTAATTTTTTTGCTATCACTCTTGTTTGTAGGGGTTTCTTGCAAAGGAAGGGAGCAGGGAAAGAGTCTTTAAAAATAGAAAAATAAATTAATTCCCCACTCTTGGAAAATCAAGTAAGAAAAACCCAAACTGTCTCCAGTAAATTTGTCTGATGCCAGTTTCTATTTGACTTCAGTTGTGGAAAAGCCCCTGACAACGTTGTCTTTGTGGGGCTGCTTATGGGCTGCACTAAGGTGGGTAACTCTGGAACAGCACACCCTCTTCAAAAGTTAGTGACCTGTGTTCTGCCCTGCCCAGAGCCCTTCCCTCTGGGCTGGGGACATGTAGCATTTGCTTATTAACTCTTCGATATTGACACTGTGACAAATGTACTCAAATGTGCCATGTGGGTTGTTTGTGGTTTTTTGCCTGCTTTGACTGCAGAGCATTCAATTAGACTCTACATCTAGAGGTGACACTCAGACACCTAAGAGGAGACGTAACATGTGAACACCCCTGAAGATACGGTCCTTTTGTGATGGTTTCAACTAATCTGTGGCATCTTCCCACAGAGCCCAGCATTTCTCTGTGTCTCTAAAAGCAGCAGTGGTGCCAGTGTGCCCTCCTGTGCAAACAAAGGCGGATTCAGCTCTTGTCTCAAGAGCTTGACAAATGTGTTACTCAGAGCTATAAACACTTAGTTAACAAAAAATGAACTTCCACTCTCATTTCTTTGGTATTGAGGCGTTTGTAGGATCAAACATCAGGGCAGTGTAGAGTGGGCTACTCACATGTGATTCAGCGGTTTGGATTGATGCTTCAAATGACTTGGGCCTGTTTTTAAAAAAATGTAGCTTGGTGAAAAGGTATGAATCAGAGAATTGGAATAATTCAGGCTGGAAGGGACCCCCGGTGTCATCAAACCTTCTGCTCAGAGCAGGGCCCAGTTTAGATCAGGTTGCTCCCAGCCTTGTCCTGTCATGTTCTGCTTGTCTCTGAGGATGGAGAATACACAGATCCCTGATCCCTGTGTCTGACAACCTTCATGATGATGATTTTTTCCTAAAATCTGGTGAGCATGTCCTGTGTTGCAGCTGAGGTCTGCTGCCTCTTGCCCTGTTGCTGTGCACCCCCACAAAGAGTTTGGCTCCATGTTCTCTGCACCTTGTCATAAGGTAGTGGCAGATTGCTATAAGGTCCCCCTAAAGCCTTCTCTTCTCCAGGTCCACCAGGCCTGGCTGGCTCAGCCTTGAATTGTGTTATGTGCCCTAGTCCCCAGGCATCCTGGTGGCCTCTGCTGTATCCACTCCAGTGTGTTCACATCTTTCTTGTGCTGAGAAGCCCAGAAATGGACCCAGGACTCAACGTGTGTCTCCCTCAACTTGCAGCCAGTGTTCTCCTAATGGACCCCAAGATGCTGTTGATCCTCCTTGCTGCAGGGTCTCATTGCTGGCTCATGGTCATCTTCTCCACTAGGACCTTTTCTGCAGAGATGCTGTCCAACTGGCCAATGACCATTCTCTCCTGGTACATGAGGTTATTCCTCCCAGGACCAGGATTTTGCATTTACCTTTGTAGCACTTAATGACATTCCCATCAGCTGGTTTCTCCAGCCTGCCAAGCTCCCCTGCGTGCAGCCCCTCCCCTCCAGCATAAGGACCACTATGAACACAACATTGAATGCAACTCTGAACAAGAAGGGTTGAACTGGGAACGAGGAGGTCACATGGTTAATGCACGATGTGGAACAGCTGAGTCCCACTTGTCAAATTCAAGAGGTTATTCAGGGTAAAACCAGTTTAATGCCTGGCATGGAACTGATGGCAATTTACGCAATTACTATTATGTGAGCAAACTACCATGTGTTGTTATAGAAAGTCTGGAAAAAAATATTAATAAACCGTTGTTTCAAATGTGAACTAAACTCATTGACTATGATGTGCTCTAAAAATAGACTTGAGCCTCTGCAAAACAAAAAAAAATAATACTTCCCTTAGGAAGACTTACCCAGGTCTAAACAGAAAGCTTTCTGGCTGATCTCCAACTGCTATTTTTTTTTTATAAAAACGTCCTGTAGTTAACTTTCTTTTCCTTACTTTCTGGTGAGAAGTTTTCCTTTTTCTTTTCCCTGTTTCTGTTAAGCAGTGGTGTGTGCTCAGGTGCTACAATGACAAGAATAATGGCATTCCTATCACTGTAAAACATTGGAAGTTGAAACGTTTATGTGATTTTTGTACATACTGGTCTTACAAGTTGTAAATGGCCCGTTCATTATTTATACCACGTGGGGTAAAACTTTAAACAAAAAGTTGTTCTTCAGTTCACCTTCAAATCACGTTTTCTGCCTTACATGTTTTCTAGATGTGAACTATAGCAGTATAGATTTTTTTTCAACTTATTTTACAGTGCTGGTAGCTGTAGCTTAGAAGCTGTTGTACAGCAGAGCTGGAACTCACTAGAGCTTTGTCCAAAGCCAGTGGGTTTTTGTCTGATCTATAGATATCTGTGCTGTTTGCCCCAGGTCTCCCTGTCCTACAGCAGTGATTAAAACACTCCCTCTCTAATTCAGACCTACTGTTTGCTGTTAAGTGCTCCACAGCTATAGGGACTGCTCTGGTTTTTGATTCTCTATGGTATCTAAAGTTTATTAAAAAAACAGATTAAAACCCTGATCTGTCCATTTCTATGTCCAGGCAGAGCCTGAACCCAGGTAAGGATTCCTCTGGAATCATCACAAGGAATCGGGTGACTGCAGATCGTTGTGAAAGCAGTGGGTTAAAAAGTATTTTCAGATTGTAATGAAACAGAATATAAAATATAATTATATCAACAAAAAATACACAGTGATAACTTCCATATTGAGTTCTGTACTCTCTGGCTCCCAGCCCCAGAAGACTTGATTTACGCAAGGACTTTGCCTATAGCTGCTGTCTGGCTACCAAGTCTTTACATCATTGTGTAGCCTTGCCCACATAGAAACCTGCTGAGGGTCTTGTGTGAGCTGAAGAGTGGAAGTTAACTGTTGCAATCACCACCCAGGCAGTGGTGGAGTCTCCCTGCCTTGCTGTCTTCCAACCAATGTCTAGCTGTCATTCCTTGCATAGGATGCACAGCACCTTGGGGGGACCAAAATTACTTTTCAGAAGGAGTTAACCACAAATGTGCTGTCAGCAAGACAAATTTCTGCAGCAGACGTAAGCGGGAAGGTGTGATCCAGTGCACAAATTCCTAAAGAGGAGGCAACAACTGGTGAGGCTGCAGCGCGACGGAGAAACATCTGGAAGCGATGGGAGACTCTAATCCAAGTGGGACAGCATGACGCCGTTTGTCTGCCTCTAAGAGCTTTCTGGGCCAGCTTCAAGGAAAGCTGCACACGAGATAAGGGAGGTGGCTACCCTGGGTGTCGATGGGGTTTGAAGTACAGTACATTGGAGCCAGGTTTGGGTATTGCTCTTCACCACTAATACTGATGAACTGGAGCGGGTCCAGATTAATGAGAATAACGAGTGGCTGGTTGCTCTGAGGAACAGTTAACAGCATTGCATGGCTTTAATCTGGAAAATATGGGGCTGAAGGCAGGGAACACCCAAGTTCACAGACATTTGCTGCACGGGGCCCGGTGCTCTGTTCTCCTCCCCAGCTGCTGGAGTGAGACAAGAGCAATCAACTTAATTTTCAGTAAAATTACCAGAACAGTGGGGTTTCTGCAGACTCTCACTGGCACAACTTGAGGCACTGCAGTTTCTTGTGTCGGCTGGAGGTTCCTAGGCCTGTAGTTAACTGCTGTGACAGCTGCTGCAACTCAGCAGTTGATGTGTTAATTTAAACCAACACCACTCATGCTTTAAGGTATTGCACCAGACTATGGCACAGAGGAATTTGGGATGGGATAGTGGGATGTCTCTCACTGAGTACCCTGCACAAACCTGGTCCCAGTCAGACCAGATTGTTCAGGGCTTTGCCCAGCTGAATTCAAGGACTCAGTCCCAGGATGGAGATGCCACAACCCTTCTGGACAACCCACTTGTGATATTCAACCACATTTATAGTGATTTTTTTTTCCCTTATATTTAATTATAATTTCCTGTGTTGCAACTTGTGTCCGTTGCCTCTCTCCTATCATGGTGCAATCAATAATGTTAGGTATTACTTAATAAAACCCTCAATTAATATCATGTTTCTTGGTAACTGCCTACTGGGCTCTGATTTCATGGTGCTGCAGTAGTGGAGGACATGCACCATTCCCACTTTGGCCCAGTCTGAGCATCCTTAAGAGGGCAAATGTACTGGCTGAGCTGCAGAGATGTTGTTCTCCCCTCTGGGATCCTTTGGGATGAAAAGCTCTGTAAAGACTGGAGTTGTTTATGATGGTGATTACTAAAATAAAACTTTGAAATGGCTTAATGTAAGGAGTTCATGGGAAGGTTTACAATTTGGGGTGTTTTATAAGGGGAGAAATTATTTCCAAGAATCAAGTTAGAGTAAGTCCCCCTTAGGGCAATGCAAAAGGAAAGTTCCAGCGTATTACAAAATTAGCATGGCTGGAGCTTTCTAAGCTTTTAAGATCCTTTAGTATCAGGGGGAAAGGGGAAAGGAGAGTCAGGCAGACAGAACAGGAATCTGTCTCAATTGGGAAACCCTTAGAAAGATGTTATGTGGTGGCTAGGACCCAGGCAGAATTTGAATGTCATCCCTTTTCTATAAATAATGTATAAGCATCATCATATTTTTGAATGCAGAGCCCAGAGGGAAATAATTTCTCTTGATTGAACTGGGATGCAACATTTTGGACTGGAATTCGAGGTCCTGAGTTCAGGGGTCCTGGGTGGTGTGTCCTTGGTATGGGCAGAAAAGGGAGGGATGCTTCCGGATTAGGAAGGACAAACTGGAATCACCCCTGCAGTGAATTCAATCAGCCTTGATCCTGGGCTTTGGGGTACCAATGAGAGCAGTCTCCTGTAACAGGTGCCCAAACCCTGCCCCAGGACATGCAGCTTGCTCTGGAGAGGTGATTGAACCGAGAGGTCGTTTGTTCCTCTGAGCTCTGGGTGCAAAATCCAAAGTACTGGAAGAGCACCAACAGCTGAGTGACCAAACCAGTTTTTAAAGCACTTTGAGCCATCAGCTGCCCCACCCACCTGGGTACTTTGGGAAATGTCCATCAGTACATTGGGGGAATATTTCAAAGCAAGAGCAGGAAAAGGTACCAGCTGCTCCAGAGCAGCAGTGGTTTTCTCCAAGAGAAAGGGGAGGAGGAAGATGAAGAGTTTCACATGGGATGCTATAAAACTGAAATATGACAAAGTCCAAAGGTGAGCTCTTTGTACAGGGCCTGCAAAGGAGGTGCCAGGGAAGTTCTTATAGTTTTATTTTCTGTTGGAGAATTTGGAAAAGGTGTGTGTGAGGAATCAGGGCTGTCAAAGAAAAAGATTATCAATGGTATCTGGGAAAATGCAAGCCCTGGCCATATTTCTTTAAATGTTTCCCTCTCCCCTAATTTTTCTAACTCTTCTCATTTAGCTTTCTCTCCAGATTTCTTTCCCTTCCAAAGCTGAAACACTTCCATTGTATTGAAATGAAATGAAAAAAAGAAATCTGCAAATAAACCTGAAAGGGATGAAAAATTTTATTACAAAAATCCATTTTCCCTTGAAAACCATGGAACTGGCCATAGTCAAATCCTCTCCTATCAAAGCAACAACATTTCCCTGGATTTCAGGAGTGGTGGGACCGGCATTCAGCAGAATTTGAGGCTGACAATGGCAGCAGACTCCTGATCCCATCAGCTATGAAACTACTTTTCCTGGTCAACACATGGATTTTCTGCCTGTGGATCAAGAGTATTTGGATCTTGGGGTTTGTCTACCAGGTAAAATTGTCCATAATAATCTCCTTTGCAAGATCTGCTCTGGAGCTACTGCTCGTCTGAACCCTACTGAGGGAGTGTATTCCAGAGCAATTATTTTATATATATTTTTAATAATTATTCCATCATAAAGTGACTCTTACTGTTGAGGGCAGTGGTCTGAACAGGCAGCTGTTCCAAAACAGGCATTGTGGAACAGCTCATTCTGGAAGAGCTATTCTGGTCAAGCTGCTCGTGTCGGTGAGCCGTGAATCCCCCTGCAGCACGGGTGGGAACGCACCCAGCACACGCAGCCGCTGCCTTTACAGATGGCTGGGAGCTGGTAACTCCAATAATGTTATTATCATGCTCTCCTTTCAGTGAGGAAGGGAGCTCTCTATTAACACTGCCATGGCCTGGATTTTTCTCCTCCATGAAATGTAATGCACTCACCTCTCTCCGCACGGGTACATAGGATTGTTCACCCCTTCACCCCTCCCTTCCCACTGAAAGGTTGACTTGTTTTATCAGTGTTTCTTAACTCTCTCAACTTCTTGGGCTTTATCCTTCTGCCCAGATGGATGCAACCCCCTATTACTTTAACTGCATCTGGGATTTTTTTGTCAGTGCTCTTTGGATTCCCTTTTTTCCCCCCGGAAGGCTGATGAGGTGAAACAGCAGCCAGCAGCTCCACGGCCCCGCGGTGCCGGCAGCCGGAGCATCTCCGTGTGGCGTTACCTCCTGTGCACAGCCTTCTCAGGCAGCTTTCCGTCAGCATGACAGTGTTTTCCTGCCCGAGCCAACTTGAATTAATTTGGAGCATATGATTTCAGGAGACAGTATCAAGTCCTGCAGTGAAATCCAAATAGATTGCAGCTGCTCTGCACTCTGTTAACCCCATCATTTTGTAATTCTGTCCAAAAGAACTGGGGGGAAGGGCAAAGAAAGCTGGAGGCTGGCAGGATTTTGATTCCGCAAAATCAAATGTGAGTTGCAGGGAGTGTAGGAAATGCTTTCCTGGAGCAGGGTAGCAGGTCAGTGTGGCAGATTTCCTTGTCTGTAACATGGACTTCTTTCTTTATCTCCTTTATCTCTTTATCTCTTTATCATGTGCCTTTTATCCGTAATTGACGATTGGTACATTCCCCAAAGTGCAGGTATTTGTGTCACCCACGGCCAGTATAACATTTTGTGAAGCACCTCATGATTTTGACTCATACATACTGAGCTGCTATCAGATTCCGCGGGAACTTCTGTTCCTCAGGGCTGAGTTCTTTGAAGTAGTTAAATCTAAAAAGCAGCAATAATTAAGAATACCCTTTTCTCCCATTCCTCATTAACAAAAGCTTCCAGAGACCTAATAGCAACAAAGCCACCAGATGCAATTTAGGACTTTGCAAGCCGTTGTCCTCAATAGTGCTGTGGGACACAAACCAAAGTGAGAATCTTGCACAAAATGCTGTCTATTTTTTTTTTTTTCAGTTTACATTGTGTTGGCTGCCTGTTGGCCTCCTAGTGGGTCCTGGTTCTGTTGTCCTCCAGGTCTTTAATGGTTTCTCTTCACCCAGTAATTGCCCTGTTTCTTCTTTGGCCCCATTATGTGGCTTTTGTTGTTGTAATGATCTTTGGTATTTTCTGTTCACCACATGTAAGTGTGTCCTGGTCATCAAGTTCATGAGGAGAAAACAAACCAGAAACAAACATCTTGATGGTACAAAAACCATCCACTTAACTCCTTCACTGGGAAAAGAGGAGCTGAGCAAGCTTATTTGTGTATATTAACTTTTTCCAAAAAATATTTCCCTCCCTAACTACAAAGCTGGCTGGCAGTTGCTCTTTCCTGCTAAAATATCCCAGTTTTGTGCTTACACCCTCCCCACCAGAGGAATCAGCAGCCCAGAGTTGGTATTTCCATGCAGTAGAAGACAACTAAAACCAGGAGCCTGCTCAAGCTCCTGTAGGAAATGTTTTGCTGTTGCTTCTGTTGAGCAGGGCCAGGCTGTGGTTGCACACTTTGGCATCAGCACGGGCTGGTTTGCTGATCTCAGGGTTTTCCCAATATAGTTCATATCAAAGTATGGAGGGAAAGAGACTACAGATAAAACCTTGGGAGATGATTTCTGGGAAGCTGCAGCACTCATTTAGCTTTCCTCCCAACCACAACCTGTCACCAAAATGTCACACAGGAGTATGGAGGCATCTTTGCCACCTACTGTCATGAGATACCCTCAAATCCCTAACTCTACTGCTCATTCTCTCTTCCTCAAAAAAAAAAAAAAGAGGAAAAAGACATCAAAAAAGCAGATTTCCTCTTTATTTTCCCATCTTCAGTGTGTAGCTTTAAAAGGAAAGGCTCCTTCTGTATATTACTTTCCAAGAAAGCAGTTTCTGTTAATATATTTGTTTATTAATACATGTAATGCATCTTAACCCAGATTTATTTTTCCCTTTAAAAAGAGCAGCAGAAGTTCAAATAGAATTTGTTCCTGTAGAAGTACTTCTGATGTCTTTGAATAGTAAAGGATTAAATACATTCCCCATGCCAAAGTCAGAAGAGGAGGATCTGGGATGCCTTTATGCTGTCTCTAGCTCTGATACTAACTCTGCACAGGAACCTTGCTTAGATGGGACCCTGTACCAGGAGAGGTACCTCACTCCCCTGAAGGTCTTGGAAAACTCAAGCTTAGTATGTCCATGTCTCATTTTTCCTGTCTCCAAAGCATAGATCATACCACAAACCCAGCTCAACTCCAGATGTTCAACTGATGCCAACCAAAACAGCTCTGGCACAGTTGGTGTTGGCCATGTACTCATCTGCTTAGAGCTCTTATCCCTCCCCATGTCATCTCTGCCCTGATGATTTATTTGTCCCTTCATGCTGTCACATCTTGATTTATGTCATTGCTGCTGATGGCAGGGCCTTGCCTGGATGGTCTGCAGCAAAGGTAATTACCAGCAGCAGAAAGGAGGAGGTTAATTCCAGGCTCCTTTCCTCTGCCTGGACCAAGCATAAATTCTCACTAGAAAGAACTGTGCAAGCAACTGCTTCTCCGTAGAGAAATTAATAATTCCAGATTTAAGAAAGCAAAGTTTTTGTGTGGTGGGCAATGTTTAAGGCTGTTTTTGTGGATTTGGAATTAACCCTTCTATGTAGAGGTTTAAATAGTGATTATCTCAGTCCATTTTCATTCAAAACCCAGCATGCATGATCTGGAGGGAGCAAATATGTCTAAAAGGGTCTAGAACAATAAATCAGATTTTCACACTAATGGAGTAATGTTAAATAAGTGTTTTCCTCTTTCATTACCCTTGCTTTAATTAGTATTATGCTTCTAGTAAGGGGAGTGAAATAATATTTCCCTGTTGGGCACTGTTTCATTAAGCTAACTGCTTGCTGTTAAATCAAATTAGTTGGCTCCTTCTGTGATTTAAAGATTTTACCTGTAGCCCATAACACAGGCTGATGACTGGTACTATCAGAAGGGGGCAAAATTATACAGTGAAGTGAGGTTTTTCCTTATACCCATGGCAGTTTCATCCCATCAGCAGGAGGCTGTGCACACAGAATCACAGAACTGTCAGAGTTGGAAGGGACGTCTAGAGACCACCTAGTCCAACCCCCCTGCTAAAGCAGGATCCCCTAGAGCACATTACTCAGGACTGCATTCAGGGGGTCTTGAATATCTCCAGAGAAGGGGACTCCACAACCTCCCTGGGCAGCCTGTTCCAGTGCTCTGCCACCCTCATAGTAAAGAAGTTTTTTTCTCATATTTAATGGAATTTCCCATGTTCCAGTTTATGCCTGTTGCCCTTCATCTTATCACTGGGAACTACTGAAAAGTCTGGCTCTGTCCTCCTTGCACCCAGCCTTTAGATACTTGTAGGCATTAATAAGGTCTCCCCTCAGCCTCCTCTTCTCCAGGCTTCAGAGTCCCAGCTCTCTCAGCCTTTCCTCGTAAGAGAGATACTCCAGTCATCTCTAAGAGTCCCCCATTCATCTTTGTTTCCCTCTGCTGGACTGTCTCTCTTGAACTGGGGAGCCCAGAACTGGATGCAGTATTCCAGCTGTGGCCTCACCAGAGCAGAGTAGAAGGTGAGAATGACCTCTCTCGACCTACTGGTCACACCCTTCCTTATGCACCCCAGGATTACACAGGCTCAGGTTAGTTTGTACACAGCTATATGGGACATGAAGAGTCTCATAGTGGAGGTAAGAGCTGCATTTCTGTCCTGCTAGCTCAAAGCCCAGAAGGCAAAGGGAACAGGGGCCAGCACAGACCCTACAAAGGGAGGATGCAGGTACATTCCCAGTTTTTCAGATGATTCTGCTGCTGCTGCAGGATCACTGTTTATAGGGCAGCTGTGGTGCCTTTTATTCAGTCTGTCTCACCTGGCAGTCACTTTTTGCAATAGTTTTGTTACCCATTAATTAGTGAGAATTTTGCATAATTTGGTGCAGCTGGTTATTTTGTAGACCTCCTGAAGGGAACCAGGACTTGGGCTGCATAATCCATGGGTTACAGTTGATGGTCCAGAGCCAAGGTTAAGGTGCAAGTGCAATCTCATTGCTGCTGTGGAGCTGGAGGAAAGCTCAGAGCAGTAGCCCCACGTCTCTGACAGTGTTCAGCAGGGCTACAGCTCTCAGCAGCAGAGAGGCTGGGGATCTACTCAGCTGAAATATCTTACCCAGTAATTGCAGCTGGGCTCACCTGGAGAAAGCTTCTCTCTAAACCCCAGACCCCTGAGGGGTGTAGTTTGGACGGTTTGCTCCTGAGGTGCAGCCCTTAACTGAGAAGGCTCTAAAGCAGCTGAAAATGTGAATCAAAAGGACATGGGAGATTACAACATCATCAGGCAGCTGGCCAGAGTGTGGGTTGGCACTGCCAGATTCTTGTAAGTACAGGAGTAGTGACAGCGATGTGGGATGTTGAAGATGTGAAAGATGGATTTGGTGGCAGACCTGGAGAGTGGATCAGAAGCAGCTGCTGGGGGTGCAGTGGGCAATAGGGGAAAGTGTCTGACTGAAGAGGTTTTGCAAAAAGTTAAGGAACACATCTTTTATAAACAATTTTCTTAATGACCTTGGCAAGAAAAGCTGCAGTTTGCTGGTGGGAATTTCTTTGTGCATTGCCTGCTGCTGGGACTGCTTGTTGTTTGGTCTGTGACCTGCAGTTATTAGTGAAAAGCCTCACGATGGGGGTTCATCTGAGCTGCAGAGGGAACAGGATGTGGCTGAACAAAGCATGGGAGTTGTATGCTCTCAGTAGAATCATAGAATATGCTGAGTTGGAAGGGACCCATTGGAATAATCAAGTCCAACTCCTGTCCCTGTGTAGGGCACCCCAAGAATCACACCATGTGCCTGAGAGCATCATCAAAACACAAGAAGAACTCAGGCAGGGTAGTAGAGGGCAAGAATAATAGAATCCTAGAAGGGTTTGGGTTGGAAGGGACCTTCAACATCATCTAGTTCCAACCCTCTGCCATTGGCAGGGATACCTCTTGATGGAACAGGTTGCTCCAAGCCTTACCCTACCTGGCCCAAACATTTCCAGGGTGACTTCCCTGGGCAACCTGTGCCAGTGTCTTGCCACCCTCACAGCAAAGAATTTCTTCCTAACACCTAATCTAAATCAACCTTCTCTCAGTTTGAAAGAACCTGTTTCTTGAGGCACAGCAAACAAACACTGTAGCAAGCAGATCATCTTGGAGGTAACATGAAGACCTCCTCTTCTCAGCTTCTGGGTTAATGAGGGGCTCAGGTGAATAAGCATAGAACTAAAAAAATATTAACTTATGTTTATGCTTATTTGTCCTTTGGGCTGCAAGGAAAAAGCAGTGAGATATGTAGGTAAAAAAATTAGCATCTTTGGCTGAAAATAGGTTTTGGGATTAATGCAGAGTTGACAGGGGCTCAGGTCAGGAGGAGCAACATCATGAAGCCTGGTAGAGGAAAGCCACTTCTTCAGAAAGGGTTTGGGAGCTGGGGAGGGACTAGGTAAAGAATCAGCAGGAGGATCCCTAAAAAGTGAATTTTCTAATCAGCTTTGTTCTGTGCATGTCTGCTCAGGCAGCTCATATTGATTTGACGTTGAGCAATTTTTCTGATTTTAAAAACTGCAACACATTGCAAGCAATTGCATGTGTGCTTATCGTGAAACACTCAAGTAGCTGCATGTCTGATGGTAATTATATTCCTGTGAAAATTTTTGGTGGGCTCAAGGACTTGATCCCACAAACCTCACTGATCAGATCTCCATACATATGAATTTATGCTTGCAGGATTAAACCCTGCCTGCAGCTATGAAACAATTAATTGTTATAAGCAGAAAACATGCAGGGGTGGGAAAAGAAGGGCCAGTTTAAAACGTTTACTCTGTAAGTGAAAGATCTTTCACTGCTGGTAGGTATGTATTTCTGTTGCTAAGGCTTCTTGCTGGAGAAGCCACCATCCCAGGCTCCTTACTTAGGAGGCAAATGGTCATTTACTCTGTGTGACACAGAGATGGAAATGAAAGCTGATTTTATTTCCAGCCATGTATGTGTTTATGTACCACAAGAGCTTTCCCTGGAGAGTCACCAGTTGGTGGCTCTGGTTTGCAAATTCCCTGATAGCCACTGAGTTGCCCTGAGAGCACCACAGCTGCTGGAGCTGCAGGTGGCTCTGGGCACTGCAGCTGACCACCGGCACAGCCAGGAGGTGACCACCCACCCCAGACTGCTGTGGACCAAACCGACTGGGAATGCTGTGGGAACACACAAGGAAAAAGAGTGGGATGGGAGGTTTGACTCTGAGTCTAGGACTAAGCAAAAATAAATAAAGATGTGTTGGTTCAAACAGCCAGCTCCAAGTCCTGCTCCACAGGAGGTGTTCCTGCTGAGGCTGGATTGGAATAGCCTGGTGGTGTGTGAGTGCTTAGGAAGGGGTTGCACAGCCAAAAAGAAGTTGCCCAGTTAGTCCAGTGACCTTCAGCATCTCAGCTGAAGACTTTAGCTTGCTTTCCACTTGTTTGGGGCTGTGCTCAGAGTGCTGCTCCTGGGGAAAGGATGTGATTCTATGATTCTTCTTGTGGAAAAGATCTTTGCTCAATTCTTCTGAAAACTTCCCAGAATGCTTCACCCAATTCCCCTAACACACACAAACATATAAAAATGAGGTTTTACAGAGGAGCATACCTTCTCCTGTTACTCTGCTGTGAAAATGAGGTTCATAAGTAAAACACTCTTATGTTGCATGGTAATTGAGGAGGCCTCATCCAGACCTTGATGGTTCACCTGCTGCTGGTGAATCTCATCCCTGTCTGGTGTAAAGGAAGAAAAACTCTAGTTCACCTGTTGGTGGCATTATCCCCTATGGTAAATGATCACAATCCTATTGAAATGGACTTACGATCTAGACTTAAGTTGTTTTTCCTTTTCTCCTTCCCTAAGGGAAGCAGTCTGGATCTGGCCCACAGCCCTCTCTGCTGAGCAGAAGGAGATCCTTTGCCCTCAGTGGGTTTGGTATTGATGTTGCAAAGGTACAGAGCAGCATTAAGCTGCTGAAACCATGGTCTAAGGGTCCAGGTAAAGCAAAGTTAGATTAATTTTGCCTAAATACTGGGGAGGTGGGACTCTGAAGAAACTCTGGGACACTTGGGCTTTTCTTCCCATTTGTATCTGCCTGTGTCTTCAGAAATGGTCTGTGGGTCCATCTACAGATGGAGGGATGGAGCTTGAAAAACTACAGTTCCTGTGACATGGGGATAGGTATCTCTGAGAGCTTTTTCAGAGCTATTTGCTGCAGAATTTATCTTACCTGCTTTCAGTTTCTCTGCCATTGCTGTTTTAGAGCAGAAGTGGGCAAGCTGACCTGTGAGGGGAGCAGGAGGCAGCTGGTGTCCTGTGGTTGTGTGACCGCCAGCCTGCATGGGATGTCTCCACTAAGATGTTTTACACCCATATTCAAATGAGGAGATTGCAGATGTTCAGGATGTTCTGCCAGAAGCCCCAGTGGTTTGGCAGGTTTCCTGAAGTTCATGCCCCTTCTTGCTTTCATTGATGTCCATCTTAATTATTTTATATATACTGTTTCTTGCTGCATGAAAGTGTTTCCACAGTTCTGAATGTGTGAGAAGGAGGCTTTGTTGTCTGTTATTACTCATGTAATTAGGCAGTACTGGTAACTGTATGTAAAGGAATATGAAAATAATTAGATTGCTTTTGGCCAAGGTCATTGCAAAGATCAGAAGCCCCAGAATTCAGATTAATTTCATGTTATTTTAGGGTTGCTGTAGTCTTTAGATGAGTTTAGCCACCTAGGTTGATGGTACAGCCAGTCTCTTCAGGGCTTTGTGTGCCTTTGTTGTTATATATTAACCTCTTATATCATTAATTAAAGCCACTACCATTATGAACGGCTGGGAAACGGTCTCCTAGTTAAAACTAAAGTAGCCCACATGCTTTAACAATCTTCAGTGAGAATACTTGTCACCAGCTCTGAATGTGTAAGTCTTACACAGAAATGGCTCTATAGCTCTAAAGAAACAAACAGAAGGCTTGCTGGTTTATTAGCTCAACAAACTACATTTCACTCCTGTCTCTGTTTCCCTTCCTGAGTAGCAATATTTGCCCTGTTTCCAAAATGCTCATGTAAACAATGGGGAGGAAAGCCTTTTGTGTGGCTTTTGCTAAGATTGCAAGTTGTGTGGGCAATCCAGCTCAACAGAATTTCAGTGAGATTTGCAAGCCTTTGTGCTTATGCACAGGGAAATATTGCATAACTTGTATTCTCTCTTAATTGGCTTTTTTTTTGCACACAATAATTTATATGAAGGTGAAAAGGGAAAGTGCTTTAAGAGAACAGTCAAGACTGTCTTTGAAGAACCCAAGGAAATTTTGTCTGGGTAGATTTATTAGTTCTGTAATTAAAACACTTTGATGCAAACATAGCATACTCCAGGATTGTAAACAGTTGCTCTGCTTGGTGCTCCAAGGTTCTTTTCTCTTTCCATTTTGCAATGTTCTGCTCTGATTTGTACATTGTGCATGGTTTTGGGGAGCATTTCACAGAATCACAGAATCATTAGAGTTGGAAGGAACCTCTAGAGACCATCTAGTCCAACCCCCCTGCTAAAGCAGGATCCCCTAGAGCACATTACTCAGGACTGCATTCAGGGGGTCTTGAATATCTCCAGAGAAGGGGACTCCACAACCTCCCTGGGCAGCCTGTTCCAGTGCTCTGTCATCCTCGCCATAAAGAAGTTTTCCTCATGTTCAGATGGAATTTCCTGTGTTCCAGTTTATGCCCATTGCCCCTTGTCTTATTGTTGGGCACTACTGAAAAGAGCCTAACTCCATCCTCCTTACACTTGCCCTTTAGATATTCATAGACATTAATAAGGTCTCCTCTCAGTCTTCTCTCCAGGCTGAAGAGTCCCAGCTCTCTCAAACTTTCCTCATAAGAGAGATGCTGCAGTCATCTTTGAGTCCCGCAGTCATCTTTGTTGCCCTCTGCTGGACTCTCTCCAGCAATTTCTTGTCTCTCTTGAAGTGGGGAGTCCTGTTTGTATTATTTTATTTATTTTTTAATTTTTATGCTAAGTCATCACCATTTGGCTCCAGAAGTTGTTGAAGTTAAAGTTCCTGTTGTCTGGGCTGTATCATAGAGTCATAGGATCCTAGAATGATTTGGGTTGGAAGGGACCTTAAGTTCCAACCACCCTGCCATGGGCAGGGACACCTCCCACTAGACCAGGTCACTCCAAGCCCCATCCAACCTGCCCTTGAACACTTCCAGGGAGGGGCGGGCGGGCATCCACAACTTCTCTGGGCAATCTGTACTAATGTCTCACCACCCTCGCACAAAAAAATTTCTTCCTAATATCTAATCTACCCTCTTTCATTTTAAAACCATTCCCCCTTGTCCTATCACTCCATGCCCTTGTAAAAAGTTCTTCCATCAATTTTGTACTACCATGGAATTGTAGCAGCAGAACCTGGCCAGTGAAACCTCTCTGGGGGGCCTATGTGGTTAGGCTGGACAGGCCTGGTCCTTGGGAGTAGTGGATTTATGTATGTTGGAGTAGGTGACTATGGTCAGGGAAAGCAGGTGTATCTCGGAGTGCTGAGAGTGGAATGAGGTCCCTAGACTGCTGATGGTGACATGGAAAATGCAGACCCTTGCAAAGGACAACCAATCTGTGGTGGCCAGTGAAATCATAGAATCATAGAATCATCCTGGTTGGAAAGGACCTTGAAGATCATAAAGTCCAACCATAACCTAAATCCACCTACCATAACCTAATCTACCTGTTCAGTGCTTAAATCGTGTCCCTAAGCACATCTATATTTCTTTTAAACACTTCCAGGGATGGTGACTCCATCACCTCCCTGGGCAGCCTGTTCCACTGTCCAACCACTCTTTTGATAAAAAAATTTTCTAATATCTAGTCTAAACCTCCCCTGGTGCAACTTCAGGCCATTCCCTCTTATCCTGTCATTATTGTTCAACCACTCTTTCAGTAAAGAAATGTCTATCCTAGGTCTCAAGGGGCTTTGTTCTAACTTCAACCACATCTACTTACCTAATGTAGTGGAGGACAGTGGAGATGGGGGCTTCCTGGGACCTGTTCTGGGAGTAAGGATCATGTTTATTTGACATCCCTTTGAAATAGGCAATGAGTGTCATTACTCTGCACATCAATGCTTCCAGCCCATCAGTGAAGAATAGTGCCACAGATCTCAGAGATGGGACCCTTGGGGAGGGGAACCCAGACACCAAGCCTGGTGTGTGGAACTCTGTTTTCTTGGGAAGATGCTCAGGTATGATGAGAAAGATGGGCCCTGAGAATATGGACATTGAGACTGCTCTCTTTTCTCTGCCCAGTTGCAGAACAGCTCAAGGTGCTTAATTCTCTCTTTGAAATCTCAGGTATGAACTTTCTCAAAGCCCATTAGCCAAAATGTTTGTGGCTTAAAGTGTGAAACCCCCCACTTCCGTACACAAAAGGAGGGCTTGGCAAAGCCCCAGTGGCAGAAAGGTGACTGTCCCAGGAAACCCTGCCGGCGGTGATGGAGGCACCTCTGGTGCCGTTGGCATCAGCAGGGCCTTTTGTTTGGCTCTTGGCGAACGTCAGTGGTGCCAGTTTCCTGCCTGAGAGGGTGCACAGGGGAGCTCTGCAAAGTGCTGTGTGGGGCTGGGGTCCCCACAAGCCCCAAGAGACCCCCGGAGCACAGGTCTCTGCTGGGGAAAGCCCTTGGGCTGGGCCTTGTTCCCATCCACACCACTGCCATGGCTGCTCCCGAGCACCCGGCGAAAATGCCGCTTTCAGTCCTGTCATGTGCTGCCCAAGCAAATGTAAAATATTTAATCTGGCATTGCCAAAGGGGTGCTTTATGACTTATGCCAAATTACATTATATAAACATAATTAAAGGGTTAGCTTTGTTTGAATCTGTCATTCTAAGCAATAAAGATGTCAGATAATTTAGTGTTACGTTTTGATACTCACCCTATTAAGCTAATAAGTGTTTTTGTGTGTGCGTTTATGTATGTGTGAGCAGTGTTCATGGAGTTAGGCTCTTTAAAGGTGACCAGGTCTGAAGATGTTGCTGATGGAGTCCAGGAACATCATCTGCTACAAAACTGGCTTCCAGAATTTGCTCTTGAGCCTGGGTGTCCCTGGTTCCCAAAATTGCTTGGCAGGGGTCCCTCCCCATGGCAGTGAGGCGAGCAGGGAGGTGCTGTCACTGCTGCTGGGGCAGAGCTGGACTTGTTCTAGGGGGCCTGTTTGCATTAAAGGTGGGCCATGGAATCATAGAATGGTCTAGGTTGGAAGGGACCTTCAAGGTCATCTAGTTCCAAACCCCTGGCCATGGGCAGGGACACCTCCTATGAGGCCAGGTTGCTCCAAACCCCATCCAGCCTGGGCTTGAACACTTTCAGGGAGGGGGTAAATGCTTCCAGGGAGGTGACAACATGACTTCTGCAGACCAAAAACTGTTAAACCAGGATGGGCAAGTATTTAACAGCATGAAATATTAAAAATGTATGACACTTCTAATGAAAAAAAGGGTTTTTTAACAAGTAATCACTTCTGCCTAGTAGACCTCTCATGACTGACGCATTTAATTTTGCCTAGTAGCAGGTAATAACCACTTACCCAGTGTGCTTCACTGAAGGTCCACCACTTCAGCCAAGTCTTGTCGTCCTTTTTTTCAGGACAGGGGAACAATGGTGGGGTTAACTGGCTTACTGAAGATGGGGGAGGATCTGGCCAGGTACCTGCCTGAGGTGTGGGTACCAGCCATGAGTGGCCCCGATGCAGTATGGGATGGAGCAGAGCAGTCACCCCAGCCCAGGGCACATCTACCCTTCGCTGGTGAGGACCTGGGGCAGTTTTGGCTTGTGATAGTTGATGCTGTGTGGGTCAGTGCCCCAGGGCTTGTGCAGGTTGATGAGCTGGATGTACACTATGGCTTCTGGAGAAAAAAACCAGTTCACTATTTTGAGACCTGTGTTACAACTGCTAAATCACTGGAAAAACAAACCCAAATCCTGTCAAGTACTAGGACAAATATTTTTGAGGTTATTTTAAGGTTTATAAAAAACATTAAACTAGAGAGTAAAATACACTTTACATGATTAAACTATCTTAATTTTATAGTCACACACATGAATTCTTTACTGGAATACAGAAAGTGAAGATGTCTCTGAGTCTAAGACTTGCACTATGAGTGTCTGAGAGTATTTGTGAATTAGTAGGTGCAATTATCCTCTTGGAACCCGTTGTCAAGATAGGCTTTGTTTAAACTTGGCTTTCCTTTTGGCTGCTGTTGAGCAAATGCACTGAGCCATAACACGCTGTTTGTTCACCTCTCCAGAGCAGCGGGTGCACACAGAGCTGAGTTTGTCAGTTGTTCACCATTCATGTAGCATAAAGCTTCCTATTTAATATTGAGAAGTTGCTGTTGGAGGCCTGAAGAGCCTGGGCATACTAGAGGATTAAAAAAAAAAAAAAAAAAAAAAGTTCAATTACAGACCAGGGCAAAAATAGATTCACAGGTTTTCTGTTTCAAATTAAACTCTTAAAAGCTTCTTTCCCAAATTTCTTCCATTCAAGTTTTGGATCCAGTCCTAAATGCTGGGTCTGAAACCCCAAATTACATGGCAGTTACTGCCCACGTCAGGGACAGGCTGGATCCAAATGGCAGATATAACCACACTGAAACCCAGGAAAGCTTTGGGTCTCCTGCCTGGGTTCAGCAAAGCCCCCATTGCTCATGTGGGTCCTCTCTGCCATGCTGGACCCCCATCTGTCCCTCACAGCCTGTCCCACTCAGGGCCATTCTGGGTAAATATAATCTATTACATAAATATAATAAGATCTGTGTTAGCTGTGAGGACCAGTTGGGATTAAGTTGTTTATAAGTTCAATTAATAAATTAAACTCAGTGGGAGACCTGCAATGTTTCCCAGTTGTTCTCCAAGTATCACAACAAACCTCCTCGTTTTGGGAATGGTATCTAGGGGGTATCTGGCTTTCTAATCTGGGCTTTGGTTTGGGCTCATCTCTACCCAAAATATTATTTTAACCACTCTTTTATTTAATTTCCATACTTTTCCTTCAGTATGCTTTGAGAAAAGATTCTGCCAAAGACAGAAATGCTTTGAGCCTTGGAAAACTTTTTTTTTTTTTGCCTTGTATATGGAAGGATGGAAGGCAGTGTTTTGCTTGGCTTGGCTTGTGAAATACATGGCACAACCTGCATGAAATATTTGAGGCTGAGAGGAGACACGAGCAATTCTTGAAGGAAAAAGTAAAGAGAAGGAGAGAAAGAAAGAAAGAAGGAAAGGAAAGGGAAAGAAAAAGGAAAGATATTTTTTATTCAATGGTCTCATTTGTTTATAGCCACACCCAGATAGGAGGTGTGGGGCAGAGCAAGGAAGAAAAGTTGATTTATGAACTTGTAAAAATTAAAGTTGTTATAAAGTTAAAAAGAAACAAAACACCACTCCCCACCCCCTCCAAAGCTCAGACTCATGGCAAGGTTTCTACATATGTGAACAGGAATTAAACCATTAGCGTTTGATAAAAATTCATGAGGTCTTCAAAGCACTAGGGGGTCAGGTGAAAGATCTGCCTCACATGTGTGCCCAGGTTATGGGGAAAAGGGGCTGCAAAGTGCCCTTGTCCTCACCCAGCTGGGCTTTTCCCATGGAGGGTTGCAGTAAAGGGTGGAAAGGTAATGGAGAACTGGTAGGGTTATAGGATAATTTAGGCTGGCTGAGACTTCCAGAGGTTTCTAGTCTGACCTCTAGCTCAAGGCAGGGTCCACAGTGAGGTGCTGTCTGCATAGACTCCTCTTCTGCCCTTGGAGTGGCCAGCTGGATCCCAGTAAAGATGTAGAGAAGAGATGCAAGGGACAACTGAATTTGGCTCGTCCTGCTCTTCAGCACTGAGCCCAAACCAGAGCAGCCCCTAGGTTGCCCCATTTCAGTCTGGTGCTACTTGAAGGTCCCAGAGTGATGGGGTCTTGAGGGTAAAGCAGAGTTGTGGCCACTAAGCTTGCAGCCCATTTCTCCACAGTGTGTTGCAGAGGGGATGTTTGACCTCATGTCTGAAATGCATGACCTCCATCTCTGTCCATCGGTTCTGGCTGTGCCCAGATTTTGGCTACAAGAAGGGGCTGTGATAGTGAGCACTGCTCCTGGGTGGTGTGCTGTCACGCTGCTGGCCAGCCACACACTGGGTTGAGGCAAGGGGGATTGGCCATCATTTGTACCCTAATACTCCCAGAACCCTGTGATAGTACACCAGACCAAACCAAGGTGATAATGCTACCTCTCAGGTTTCCAAAACCAAGCCACAGCTCCACAGGGGGATAAGATGTGGGCAGAGGAAGACAGAGCTTCAGCAGAGGAGTTGGGATTGCTGCAAGAGGCTGCAGCTGTGGGACGTTTGGTGGCTCCTCAACACCCTCCTGCCTGCAACCGGTGGGCACTTTGTGCTCTTGTTTGCTTGTGGTTAGTTGCTTAATGTCTTGCCTGGCAGTTTTCCTGACATGCCTCCACCTGCAAGCAAACTTCTTCTCCTGCAGCCCCTGGCAGAGCAGATCGTGCCCCAGTTTGTAGAGTTTCTCAGCGGATTGCTGGAGGGCCTGGGAAGGAAAGCCAGGGCTTAAAGGGGCTGGCTGGTCCCCAGACCACTGCCCTCACTCCACCCAGGCACCTTTATGCTTGTCAGAGGAGCTTTTATTTCTCCATATTAGATAATATGGTTAGGAAGGCAATAAAATAGTAAGGTTTAGGCTCCATGGGCACTTCATGGGATATTGCTTGTTTGCTTCTGAAAAGCACTGATGTTTTTCTTAAACTTCAAAGTTTCCTTTGGAGACATCCCAGGGCAGTTTCTTCAGCTCAGGGGAAAGTGTGTGGATCTGGTAGCTGGTGGGATCAGCAGTTTGAGAAGTAGCTGGTTTTGGGAGGTTTGCACAGCCAGTGGTGGCATGGGCAACCCCTCTCTGGTCACCTCCATGTCCACAGCACAGAATAGGCTCCATATCAGCTCAGTCATGTGCCATGTCTCTTCATAGCCTTTTCATTTTGCTGGTTGCTTGAAAGGTGTGACAGGCAACACTCATGTTTTGGAGAGGAAAGAGATTTATAGAGTTTTGCATTAAAAAAAAAAAAAAAATATTGTAATGAGTTCTGACACTGGCCAAAATTGCTTGATGCCACCGTTTCTGCTAGTAGCCCATGCTGTGGAGTTACAGCTTGTCCTTCAGGCATGCTGGTGCATGGTCCTTAGAATGTCCATATGTTATTTCTGGAGACTTCGAAGATGTCATTTTCCTCTACAGGCCTCCATAACTCCCCTGCAAATCTGGTCTGGGTTAATAAACCAAAAAAGGCTAAAAACTGCACTTCTAGCTGGCAGCATTGTTGACCAGATGATGCCCACAGTTGTTCCTCTGGCTCCTCTCCTCAAACCTGTATTTTGCTGCAGCTGGAGCACATTTCAGTAAAGACACAGATGTTGCACTGGGATGAATGAGAACAAAACCACCAAGAAGTCCGTGGAGGGCAGGTAGTTGCTGATACAGTCTGTCTTCTCTGGTTCCTCCCAGGTTCCTCCCAGCAGAAGCAGCTTCTCTAATCTGACTATCAACCCTTGAACCACCCTGCCTGATCTCTGTAGCTCATCTTTAGCTCAAGCTTTTATCATAATTGACAGGAAAAGTTGCTTGCCTTTTGAGTGGAAGAGAGGTTTTCCCCGTTAGGCTCTGGAAGCAGAGCACGTGCCCTGGCACTTTTGCTGCAAGAGTCATTAAATCTGTTTAATTTGGCCGCATCGGTGTGCCTGGTGCCTGCTGCATGGCATCGATGCACCAACACTTCTGCATCCTCCTGGGCTTCAAGGAGGGGGAAGAAGGGAAACGGGAAAACTGCTCTTGGGGAGTGATGGTTTGCCATGGCTTGATGAGGGTGATTTAAATAACCCACGAAGGAACTGACAGCAGGCAGGAGCATTGGCTCCTGTGCTGTGCCAGAGAGACTGATTTGTTGCTATTATCTACCAAGCAGCTGCTTTGTTTGGAGCTGTGCACAGAAGCCGTGGGCCCCACTGGAGGGTGGGCTCAGGGGACTGGAAAGGATGTTTTTTCTTAGGAGAGGGGAAGTGTTGAGCAGCTGAGACAAGTGCAGCTGGTCTCAATCTGCTGAGCTGCGAGGGAAGGGCGAGGGAGCCTACCAGCTCCCGGAGGGGTGGAGGGGAAGAAGAGCCTTCGAGGAAGCAATCAAACTCTTTGAGATTGGGGAAAAGTTGGACAGGGCAGCACAGGAATGCTGTGTGCCATGTTCAGCTCTCCCCAGGCTTTGGGTGGGATTCGCAAGGAGCAGGGCTGGAAGCGGAGCATCCAGGGATGAGCGGTGGAGCCACAGAGGGCATGTCCCAAAACACTGACCACTCAGCCAGATGGGGGTTTCTATCTTCCTCATCCTCACTGGGGTGCAGTGTCCCTGCAATTGCTCCTGTTTTAGGGCATAGCCTGAACATAATTTGGAAGAATTAATATTTTGGGGAAAAAAAGCGCCATCCAGACACTTGAGCGTTGTGAGCATGGGTCCCAAACGGGTGCTCTTTTTAGCCAGACAGGTTCTGTCATCCGAGCTTGGTTTAATCTTCCACAATAACAGGGTGTGAACTTTGATATTTCCACCTTGTATGGCAAGAAATAACGTGTCTGTAACAGTTTTAATCCTGGGTATTACCTCTTCTCCAAACTTCAGAGATATACTGATATACACACACCCTGCCTTCCCGCATGCGGGTGGGTAATTAGGAAGGAAAAATCCTGCTGTCTCTGTGTTGGTACATGTCCTTCTAAGCAATCCCATTTTCCATAGGGATCACTTGCAGCTGAAACGAGGCTGTTATTGGGTATCCTATGTGCTTTGCAGTGCATTGTGCTCATAAACTAAAAGTGAGATGAATTTCAGTACTTAATAATTTTATGCCAGAGAACTAAACGAGAGCTTCAGAGCCCTGTGCCAGTACAGGAATGAACAACATGTCTGACTTTTCTCCAATGGAATTTCAGGATGGTACAAATTGATTATATTGGATTGAATGATCGTGCAGATTTTTGCCCTTGATTTTTTTTTTAATACCTTTTAATAATAAAGGTAAAAAAATCAACAAATTAAATCCTCTCATTTAAATGCTCTTGACTGAGAATATGAATAGTATGTAAATGTTTCCATTGGACAGCTACACTTCTGAAACTGAGATACAGAAATGCATAGCCTCCATCTCCAAAAGGTAATATTTCTTCCACTATCCTGACATGAACCTGGTCCAGTTGTCTCCATCTCCCACATCACGCTGCCATAAGTCAGGAAAAAACCCCCTAAAATCTAAGGCAGTTACAGAGAATCTTGTTTCTTGTTTTTTTTTGGTGGTGGTTGTTGTTTTTTTTTATGTTTGGTTTTTTGTTTTGTTTTGTTTTTTTTAAGGAATTCATAAATGCCTCTCTGAAAAAAACAACAAACCCAAACAAAAACCTTGCACCTTTCTCCAGGTGAATATTAACTGAAGCAAGCCAGTGACAATGCCCCTGTTTCTGCTTTAAATTCTAATATAACTGAGTTTTTGTGGCATTAATTGAGTTATTAAGAGTGCTGGATGCAGACTGAAATCTGAGTGCATAACAGGAATCTGTACAGTGGTTAAAGGGATTGGGGGAAAATTATACTTGGAGTTGTAATGAAATAATTCCAAAGTATCTTCACTGAAGTTAATGAGTTTATTTTGGATTCATTCTCTTGGAAGTAGGAGGTTGGCAGCACTAGGGATATGAAAGTGGCTTTCTCTGAAATAGGGGAGAGAAAGGAAAGAATAGAAGTTAGGAAAAGATGTAGAATTGGTTTCTTAAGAAAAATCCTCTCTTTCTATAACTTTTTTGCCTTCTTAGACATTTTTGGGGAAAAAAAATTGTAAAAATTAAGGGGAGTGGTAGAGAGGTGTGTGAGGGAGATGGGATTGCTTTGGTTGAAAATTTCAGGTTATTCACAGGCTCTTCTCTGATTGCATCAAATTTAAAAGAGGCAAAAAAAAAAAAGAGGGAGAGGACACCAGCCCTGACTCCAGCAGTCCTCAGCAAGGGGAATCCTTCTCAGGAGGTCTGGCAGCCACTCGTGCCATGCAGCAGTGGGTCATGTACAAATTAAGACTATGAAGCAGCACCATTCCCAGATTGGGCTCAGGGTCCCTGTTCCATGAAGAAGTTAAATCTCTGGTAAGGAGCAAGTCCTCCATTGTTAAGGGGAATCCCAGCAAGTGCCAGTGCAAGTGAATTGCTCATGTGAATAAGTTAATACAAATTCCCAGGATTACTGTGATTGCAACATGTTTGTCTCATGTCACATCCCAGGCTGCAGGATGGGATGGTCCCCGTGCCCCCCTACACAGGCAGCTGTGGTGCTTAGGGACATGATTTGAGGACTGAATGGGTAGATAAAGGTTATGGTGGGTGGATTTAGGTTATGGTTGGACTTGATGATCTTCGAGGTCATTTCCAACCAGGTTGATTCTGTGACTATGGGCTATATTCTAGCTTGTCACCACATGGGATTAAATGCAGACCACCATGGCTGGAGATACTGGCTGTGGGGCTGGGTTTGACCTCTGCCATGCTCCCAGCTTCCATGGTTCCTATAAAACATGGTTTGCCAGTCCAGAAAGACAACATCCAGCCCAATTTGACAGTTGTGGGGATACTACTCTTCATGTTGCTGGTGGAGTATTTGTTGACCCACACATTCCCATAAGCCAATTTGCTATTTCCACCCATTTCCACTATTGCACAGAAGATTTACAGGAACAACTGAGTTGTTGGGTTATTGGATTATATCACAGCTGTTTTGAATAACCCCCGGGCAGACTGGGGTGCCTTGTGATGCCATCTCCAACCAGTCCTCTGTCTTCAGAGGCTTAAATATAGAAACCAAGTCCTGCAAAGAAACTTCTGTGGGCACAGCACATGCTCCATTGTAATGGGAATTGTAACATTCTTGGACATGGCTTGCAAGTACATGAAGTAGATAGCATAGAGATATATTTTTTTGTCCAGTTGCATCCAAATGGCTTTAAAGGTAAAAAATCCCATATATCAGCCCTGAATTGGTCAGACAGTTGGACTAGATGATTGTTGGTGGTCCCTTCCAACTGAAATCATCTATTCTATTAAAAATATAGAGGATTTGTTGTTTTGATGTTTGATCTCAGACACATGCAGATATGTTTGTGCTTAGGAGCAGTGTGAAAAAAATTAGGCCAGTTTTATGTCTTCATTCTTTGTTTTTAAGGTGTGTGTAGTCCCAAATATTGCCATTATTGTAGCATTATCACAGGTGACAGTGTAATTTGGAGGTCCTTTGGTGGTCATTTAAGCAGGAGTAGATGGAACAACCCAACCTTTCCCCTGGCATCAGGCACTGAATACTGAGCAGAGAAAGGTGTTTGACAGGTATCACTCAGGGGGTTTAATTAGGGAGACGTGAAGTGGATGTGCAATATTTGGCTGCCATTTTGGCAGCAGGATTATTCAGGGGCAACCATGAGAGAGATGGATGATGGGCCAGTTTGCACCTAGACCTCATGTGAAAGTGGAAACAAAGGTTATGCTTCAGCTTAAGGGCAGAGAGGGGCTGCTGGAAGAAATATTTATCATACAGAGTGTGAGAGGTGTTGACTGGAGTGATGCTGGGTGTGTGTGGGCTGGATTTTGAGCACGTGGGTTTGCAAACAGATGGGGTCAGGCACCGCTGGTAACTCACCAGCTGGGCAGCTGTGCATAGGGAATAACTCTCTTGTGTTCAACAGGCAGGAAAAAAGGGTGGAAAATGGGTTAAATTGTTTGCTAGAGCGTAGACAGTGGTGAGTGGTTATTTTAAAGGCCAGCGATGGATGTCCTTAGTGCAGGGAGTGGATTATGAGATAGAGTTAAATCTTGATATATCAAGTCCTGGAAAGGAAAGGATACACTTTCAAAGGGAGCGTGCACAGCTGCTCGCACTTGTTCACTAACCCTTCCAAAACGTGTCCCGTGGGCATTCCCACACAGCAGCAAGCAAATTGCTGATTCAGGAGGAAGCCACGATGCTGAATGGCAGGTGTTCAAGTTACCACTTGCTCTCTGCCCACTCGGATGGTGAAGCTGCCAGGGCCTTGGTCCAAACCTGCCTTCCCCTCCCCCTCTTCCAGTCCTCTCACCCACCCAATCCTTGATACAGACACTTGGATTAATTGTTCAGAAATACAACTGCATGCACCTTAATGTGAGGAAAAGCACAACTTAGAAATACTGGTGGGGTAGAAATGCCCTGAAGAAGGTGAACCTGGAGCGTTTTTGCCCCCACCACATACCAGGTGGTGGCCACAGGGCTGAGAGAGGTGCTGGGGGCTGTACCTCACCTTTAGACTCTCCACCTGGAGCAAATTACCTTAAACTTTGAGGTGTAAAGTGCTCCTGCTAGTGCCAGGGAAGGGAGGAACAGAGAGTGGGACAGGGGTCCTCAGGGCATGTGCCCTCCTGGGAGGGTGGCAAGGGAAGAGAAGCCCAGCAGATATGTGTTGGGAAAGTTGCTTGGGGAAGGGCAGCATGGATGAGCCTTTGGGATGGCAGCAGTAGAGTTGCAATGAACAAGGGTTTGCTTTTCTCCATGTATGTGACACCCAGGGTGGATTCAACCTGCTTCCTCCCCTCCCATTGCAATTTTTGTCACGAGACTGCACTATGGGAACATTAATACAAAATATATAGTTAGTCTGTGGGTTGTTGTGTGCTTCTGACCTGTATGATACTCCCTCTCTGTATACAGACTCCCATACCATACCCCAGTGTGCCTGCACATTTACTCAAGGCTCATGAATTGAGGGAAAGACAATTTGCATGTACCATCAGTCTGATGGCTCTTGCTCTTCGAAAACCATGCGCAGAAAGAGGAGCTGAAGACACAGGGTTAGAAAACTGGACCAAAATTCACAGTATCTCTTTTGCATGATATTTTAATATAAGAGACTGCATGATCCTCTTCTCCTGGGGAAAGATTGATAAGAGTCTAGAGTTCAACATTATACTGGGCCTAGGGGAATTGTAGCTGTAAATTAGCATAACAAAGATGCAGTTGCATAATGGTTTCCATTCTAATTCATTTTCAATTATCAATTTGGTAAAATTTTCAGCTTTTGGGTTGAAATTTTTTGGGCTTACTTTCCACCTGGAAAAAAGCATACATTTGTGTTCATACTTATTTAACCTAACATTACTAAGTCATCTCTACCTCTAAAGAGAGATGGGAAACTTCTCTCAAATTATTAGGTCTTATAATTCGTTCAATGCATATTGATAGAGCAGACAGAGCTGGTTTTACAGGTTGAAGTGTGGTGTAGGAATGGTCCTGGCAAAGCACCTTGAATACTGTGTTCAGTTGTGAGCTACTCACTACAAGAAGGACACTGAAGTTCTGGAGTGAGTCCAGAGAAGGGCAACAAAACTGGTCCAGGGTCTGGAGAATAAGCCTTATGAGGAGTGTCTGAGGAAACTGGGCTTGTTCATCTGGAGAGGAGGAGGCTGAGGGGAGACCTTATTGCTCTCTACAACTACCTGAAAGGAGGTTGTAGTGAGGTGGGGGTTGGTCTCTTCTCCCAGGTAATAAGCAATAGCAAAAGAAGAAATAGCCTCAAGTTGTGCCAGGGGAGGTTTAGACTGGATATTGGGGAGGGAAATCACTGAAAGGGTTGTCAGGCACTGGAACAGGCTGCCCAGGGAAGTGGTGGAGTCACCATCCCTGGAGGTATTTAAAAGATGTATAGATTTGGTGCTGAGGGACATGGTTTAGTGGTGGGATTGGCAGTGCTGGGTTAATGGTTGCACCTGAGGATCTTAAAGGTCTTTTCCAACCAAAATTATTCTATGATTCTATGGTTCTAAGAGTGACATAAATCTGTTATAACATTGTAAGTTTGCAGCAAAATTACTGTCAGGGAGCTGAGCTGCAAATAACTTCTGGACCACAGCCCTTTGCTTAAAGGTGTCTGCTAAAAGCTCCTGTACAGAGCAAAAATAAAAAATAAGCTGGTTTTTGCTGAGCCTGTGGAGGCTTCAGCTAAGGAAGGCTTGGTATTGGTGCCTAATGAAAAGCATAATAATAACAGTCACTGCTACGTATCACTTAGAAACATCTGAGGTGGAGGGAAGAGATTCTTGCGAGGAGCTGAAAAGCTGAGCCTGCATTCCTGGGGGTTTATTTAGGGTAGTTCTGGGCTGTGACAATATCCTTGCATGAGCCTTTGCATTGGGCACCTTCCACCGTCTGCAAGATAAGGAGGAGCATTATCTCATCTCCCACAACTGTCTCGTGGGGGTCATTCTCTGCTGCATGAGGTAACCTGTGTGTGGGGAGGATGTTGCAATAGTGTGGCCAAACACGTTCCCCACACATGGCCTAATTTCAGACAAGCTATTGCTGTTCTTTTAGGCTTGAGGATTTCTTGGAGGGTTTTTTTTTTTTGGGGGGGGAGGGTTGTGGTTTTGGTTTTTTTTCAGGTCTGCATAGCTCGCAAGTTCAATCATTCAAAAGTCTGGCTTCAGAGTTGTATCAATTGCTCAGGATTTTGTATTTAAATTATTTATATTAGAAAGAGTAACCCCAGGAAATTCTACCCCAAATCCCCTGTGCTTCTGCTCCCTCTCCTTTGGATACATCTGAGGCAGGAGCTGGCCTGTGGTGCCCAAGAGAGGGCAACCAGCTGGGGTCTGGCTGTCCTATGGCACTGGGCTGGTAGTGCTCATTGCTGTCAGTGCAACCCTACATTTACTTTATAACTCCCAGCAGCATGTCAGCAAGGATGAAGAGACCTAGAACTGAACTTGATCACGGGGGGTCAGTGAATTTGAATCACATGGTGCAAGAAGCTGTATAATCATAGAATGGCAGGCTGGAAGGACCTCAAGGATCATCTGGTTCAACTTTTCTAGGTAGGAATACGGTTTAGCTGTGATGGCCAACACCCTGTTGAGCTGAGTCTTAAAAATGTCCAGTGTTGGGGAATCCACCATTTCCCTTGGGAGATTATTCCAATGTCCAATTGTTCTCAAAGTGAAAAAACAATTTTCTTCTGATGTCCAGTTGGGATCTCCGCAGGAATAACTTGCACCCATAAAGACATAATAGACACTTGGACCCCAAAACGTGTCTCTCTAGGTCACAGATCCAGTGGCACACGTCAGGAGAGCTGACTGGAGAGGTGCAGGGTAGAAGCATGGACAAAGCCTCCAGTTCTTATATATGGTATTGAAAACACTTTTGCTGATAAAAGTGTTCACTGAAAGCCCTGGAGAGTGTGTATACAGGCCATGTAAAGAGCACATCTGATTTGGGAAATCTTCCTCCCATGTTTGGAGCTTTCTCAGTGTGCTCAGAGCAGCACATGTTTCTGTCCAGAAAATTTCAGAAAAAATGTTATCCTGGAAGCCAGAGGGGTCATCAGGCAGCTGCTGAATTTCCTTTGGCTGCCTTGAAGTTCTTGCACAGAGCCACAGCCTGGATGGGGACACACTGCTGGTGTCTGTCCATGCAAAGGAACATAAAACTGATTTGAGTGGCTGCAAACATCAGTGAGGTTGTCAAAGTGGAGGGACAAGCATTGCTGATAACCCTGGGAAGCGTTTGCTGGTATGCTCCTGCTGCACCCACAGCCAAGGCTTGCTAATTATGACCTGCTTGTTTTGCATTTTATTTTAGGCACAGAATGTATATAAAAAGCACTTGTGTGAGTTTATCTCCCACCTGACTATTTAAGAACCCACCTCCCCATCCCAGCTGAGCAGTTAGACTGCATCTCTACCTACCTGTGTCCCTGGGTGCAGCTGAACCAGCCTTTACAGTGATCTGTTCAGCAAAGCACTGAGGGTGTGATGCATTAATAAAATGTTCATGTCATTGTGCTGCTGTAATAAAACAGATTTAAGTCTGCACCAGATGTATTTTCTAGCATACTAAAGCCAGTCAGAATTGATGTAATGAGTTTATTCTGCTCTTAGTGCCATAGTTTTAAACCCAATGTAAGATATTCAAATGATGATGGTAAAAACAGGTTTGAAAATCAGCCCCTTATTGCTTAAATTGTATTTAAATGTAGATCTTGACATCTCTGAGCTGGTGGAGTTTTACAGTGATAAGTAAAATTAGATCTTCGTATTTGTTTTTATTTTCTGTCTGCCATTCATTTTGTTTGTCTTGGTTAAGTTTCCAGTTTTCCTTTCATACAGTCTCTGCATGCTGATTAAACATACTTGGTGGGAACATTCTTGCTTGGTGCCTGGATTCTAGGAAGATGCTTTACCAAGCAGGCCCTGTGCAGATCCTAGGCAAAGGAACTGTAAGTAGTTGCTTTCACTGAAAACTTGGGATATTTTTTCTCCTCTTGAAATCAGGTCCATGAGCAAATAACACAGCCCAGCTATCACAGCAGACAGAGCCAGGGTAACAGCCTGAGTCTTTTATTTAGTGGCTGAAGTAGAAAATCTGGAGCTGGAATCTGTCTTTTTGCCTCTGCTAGATGTGATTTGAGGAGTTTAATCACACAACATATCTACACCTTTGTGACTGGATATCAAGGCTCATCTCAAATAGGAAGGATATCCCCAAGTGCTTGTATGTTCCAGTGACTTTCCATTTAATTTAAGAGTGCTTTACTGGCTCCTTCTTTCTCAGAAATTTGTCCCCTTCCCACTCTGAAACTTAATATTGATGTGGGTTAAGATTTTGTATAGATTGTGCCACCCATTCCTTAAAATAACATAAATGTATTTAATAGGAAGCTAATATGTCATTCTGGGAGGTTACAACTATCCTAATACTTTAGAGGACAGGAACTGTTTTCATGAACAGTTGAAAACAAACAATTGTTTTCGCCAGTAAGGCAAACTACCCTCTGCTCAAGAAAAATCCATTTCATGGGGGAAGGAGAATTTGTCCCTCAAAACCAGCCCTGAATACATCACAATTTCATAGAATCCTAGCATGGTTTGGTTTGGAAGGGACCTTGAAGATCATCTAGTTCCAACCTCCCTGCCATGGGCAGGGACAACTCCTGCTAGATCAGATTGCTCAGAGCCCCATCCAACCCAGCCTTTACCACTTCCAGGGATGGGGCATCAACAACTTCCCTGGGCAACCTGTTCCAGTCTCTCACTACCCTCCCAGTACAGAATTTCTTCCCAATATGTAGTCTAAATCTTCCCTCTTCCAGTTAAAAGCCATTCCCCCTTGTCCTACCACTCCATACCCTTATAAAAAGTCCCTCTCCAGCTTTCCTGCAGCCCCTTCAGGTATTGGAAGACTGCTCTAAGGTCTCCCCGGAGCCTTCTTTTCTCAAGGCTGAACAAATCCCAACATCCTCGGCTTGTCTTCATTGCAGAGGTGCTCCAGCCCTCTGATCATCTTCATGGCCCTCCTCTGGACTTGCTCGAACAGGTCCTTGTCCTTCTTGTGTTGGGGGCTCTAGAACTGGACACAGTACTGCAGGTGGGGTCTTACAAGAGTGGAGTAGAGGGGAAGAATCCCCTTCCATGACCTGCTGGCTGCACTTCTTTTGATGGAGCCCAGGATATAGATTTCATGCTCAGAGGATTTGAAATGCCCAAATAAGCCACTTGTCTCCTTTAGCAAGTGTCCAGCGTTAGGGGAGGTGGGCTGTGCTGAGCAGTTGGGCTCTCCCTTCCCTGAGAGACCAACGCTTTCCATAGAGCACAGGTTTTAATTAATGAATCATCAGGCTTTGGGCAGGGAGGGTGGATAGTCTGTAGAAAAGGGCTCCCAGCTCCCACTCAGCACAGGCAGTGCCAACTTCTGCACCCAGCATTCCATGTGTCACAGGAGATCTCCTTTCCATGGCTGGCTGGCCTTTCCCCCACCAGCCATGTGTCCTGGGTTGAGCCAGGATGAAGCTAATTTTCCTTTTACTGATTTTTTTTTTTCCTTCAGTAAGCTCTCTTTTAACTAGCAACAAGTGTTCCAGCTAGGGGACTGATAACACTGGAATGTTTATGTTTCTTCTGAGACATGAAGGTCAGTTTGTTCTACTCAGTGAATCTGCCGCTGCAGATGCTACTGAGGGCAGGAGAGTTGTATCTGTGATCCCCCCGTAGGGGAGCTGGACTAGACAGACAGCAGAACTGACCAAAGGGATTCCATTCCATAGATCTACATAAGCTCTGAGGAAGGTCAGAGATCACAGAAGACAACTTCCTCCCTGCTTCTTCTTTCCTTCTCTTCTGTCCATGGGTGGTGTCTGGGGAGGACTCCATCCATCCATCACTGTTGACCCCCAGGCTCAGGCATCACTGACCTCATGCCCCTCATACCCAGCCCCTCTGCTCTGCCTTATCTCCTGCCTGTGGGCTGAGACATTTCAGGACTGCTCACAGCTCAGCAGAGTGCCGGGACAGTTGCTGGCGTTGGGGGGAGGCAAGAGGCTTTTGCACATTCCTGAACATACTTGTATATAATTGTACATATAATTAAAGCTGTCTAATTTAGTTTTCAATCCAGCAAAGTGTCTCTCCTTAATTCTCTCTCTCCTTCCCTAGCTGGGTGGGAGGGAGGGGGGATCGAGGGCATTGTTGTCTCTGGTTTAATTGCCAATCCTGAGTCAAACCGTGACACCATGGAAGTTATTTGGATGGAATAAATAGCTGGAAGCAAGAATGAGAGAGAGGGGATGAGGTCAGCTGATGGAGAGGTACAAGTTTTCATGGTAAAAGACATCAGCAGTAATTTCCTTGCAGGCAGCAGTGCTGAGGAGTGCTTGACACAAGTATTCCCAAGGGATTTGTGGTTGACAGTCCTGGTTTCCCAGCTCTGCTTCAGCCAGTCATCCCATCCAGCACCTTATGACTGCAACCAGGGGCACAGCATGGAGGCATGGCAACAAAGCCAAAGGGGTCCACAAAGCAGATGCTTTTCTAGTCAGCTTCTTGTGGTTATTTGTAGCAGGATAGTGTTATTTATGTGTGTAGTCAAGAGTGTGCTAAGGATGTCATCTGGCTCTGACAAGGGACTCATTGTCACATCCATGTGGTAGGACTCTATTCTTGTCCAGCATAAAGTAGATTTTAGTATTTGCTTGATGTTAGAGTATTGCCTTTATAAACCTGAAGTGTGTATTGAGGTTGCTGAAGGCACAAGGGAGTGGTGGTTATGGTTTCAGTCCTCAGAGGCTCTGAATCACACATTTAGTAGGAGGTGTCCATATGATAAAATTAATATGGGGTCATGAGATTTGTCCAGCACAGGACATTAAGTCAGTGGAAGGGAGATGCATCTGGGATATGTCTCCACTTGGTGACCTTTCAGGCCACTGAAATAAAACTGATTTTCCAAAGAGCTCTTGAGCAGCTGGAAGTTCCCAGGGGAGCTGAGAGTGAGATTCCAACAGCAACGAGACTGCTGGGGTCCTTCACCATGCTACCCCAGAGGAGCAAAGTGTAGCCCAAACCACCCCACAGAGTTAAAAAAAACCATATGGATGGTTAGGGAGTGAATGAACAGGTCAGCCATATCTCCATGGATGCAAAGGGGTGAAACAACAATTGGAAAAGTGACTAAAGCCACAGGAGTGAAAGAGCTGAATATCATGATGTGAGACTGCCTGGTTAGTGCAGGTCATGAAAAGTGTTTTCAAGGAGCTGCTTTAACCAGGAAAGGGTTGTAGGTGAGGAAAAGCTTTACTCTGCATTTCATCAGTTGAGAAAACAGAGGTCAGGGAAAGGAATGAGGTGGAGAATAAACAGGAATGTTATGTTGCCTGCTATGATGAGTGGCATGGCCTTGTACAGCACACAGCCTGAGGGACTGGCCACCACACCTTGGAGAGGGGGCTGAGACAGGATACCCTGGTAAGGAGATGAAGGAAAGGGAGCATCATGGTCATGACAGAGCTTTTGGTTTTCCTTTCAGTGCAGGCAAAGAGAAGTAAGGAAAGACTTAGTAAAATTAAATAGTGAGGAATTAAAAGCCAATAGGGAGGTGGATGCTTGCATGCAGCACGAGCCTGGTGGGTGACAAACATATGCCTGCCCCTTAGCTGGGCCCAGCAAGCATAGGATAAAATGAACCAGGAGCCAGACTGAGTATGCTTTGTTTGTTCATATTTTGTATTCGTTAATTCACTCATTCATTCATGAGCTGCCTTAAGGTGTTGCTAGAGTTAAATCCTGAAAGGGGGCACACAAGCAAACCCAGCAGTGCAGAGCACTTCTTCACCGGGCTGTGCAGCAGGAGAGCCTCAAGGGGACGCCGAGAGGAATGCAGCAATCAGGGCATAATTTACTCTGTTAGTAACTTTTTGCTTCTATCTCGAGGAGAGTTTATTTTGGCAACTATGGAGCGTGAAGAGAAAATGAATGTTCCAGTTGTAAGTATTACATATCTTTCCTGATCTGGAGAGAGCTGGCTGGATGGGATGGGACAGGGTCATTTGCTGAGAGTAACAGATGGAGCCCATAGATGGAAGGTCAAGACTTTCCTGCTAAAACCGAAGAAAAACTTTCTTGAATGCCTGGTCCAGCTTGACAGCAGACAGAAAATTACAGACTGGTATTTATAAGTGGAATTAATCCTGGTGGAAGATTTGGGTAGAGCTTGACAGTGACTGTGGAGCTATATTCAGTTCCAGAAAGGACAGATTTGTTTTTAACAGTGTAATGACTTAGTCATGTCAGAAATATTGCTGTAAGGTCCTTTGGGAGAAAAGGTACAAATGTGGCTTTTTGCAAGGCAGCAAGGTAAGGCAGCTGTGGGTTGCGTGATGGTTCACAACAACTATTTACTCACCTACCTATGAAGTGGGAAAACCTGCAGAACCTGGTGCAGCTCCCACCATCCTTAGGTGCTCATAGGGCACGAATAACAAGCTCAAAGAGAAGTGCAGCATCAAAATTATCTTCTTCTGGCCACTTGCTATTGATGTGCAAGGAATGAGCATCTTACAAAGGCCTTTTGAAGAACTAATCCAAACTGAGAGTTGCTTATAGCAGTTTGTTGCAAAAGCTTGTGGGAGTGCTGTGCAAACAGCATTATCTGTTCTTCTGTTTTTGTGTCCCTTTATGTGGCAAAGGAACTGAGAGGGTGTCTCTGTTTGTACCAGCCTCCCTTGCTTAGGCCATAGTAGCAAAGATGATATAGCCGGAGGCATCTGACAGGCCTGAGGGTATCCTCAGTGCATTTGTGTCCCTTGAGCAGGCAGGACAGGCCAGACCATCCTTTGGTGCAGGCACCAAATGATGACCAAACCCTGGATTGTTCCTTCATCTGGATATGCACCTCCACACAGTAGTTCCAGGATCTGCATGTTTGCAAACATGTGCTCCTGCTTTACAACAGTGGATTCATTTATATTTTCTGGTCATTTGAGTGGCAGGTACTACTGAGGTCCATGACGCCAATTAACTTTGACAGAGGAATGAAAGGTGATATGTAGCACAGCTCACTGTGGCCAGTCTCTCCATGGTATCAGTGGTTGCATGCTGGAGCCTTTGCTCCCCAAAGCCTGTCTTGAACCTGAACGTGAGCCAGAGTCTGTGCAATTAAGACAACTAGTGAGCTTGAGCTTGTGTGGGCCTGTGCTTGGTACCCAGCTGAAACATAGATGTGGGACCTGACTGAAGGTACAGTGAAGTTAATGAAAATATTGATGCCACTTACACTAGTGTCCCCAGGAAAGACCCATGGGGTAGGGCCTCAAAGAAGTTGGTTTAAGCAACTGTCTCCTCATTCATCTTGCATCAAACTCCACCATTCGTGGGCCTAAGGTCAGAAATTGCAATTAATCAAACCTACTAGATATGCCATGACAGTTACAGGCATTACTTTACCTTAAGCTTTGGTCAGTGTGGAGAGCAGTTCTCAAGGTCATTTTGTGGGTTTAACTGTCTCCAGCCCTCTTCCTTACATTGCCCCACAGCCCTTCAAACTCTCAGTCTTATAAGGCACAGCATGTATAAACAAGGAATCAATAATCTCTCCAGGAGAAATCCTTTCAGCTAAACCTGAATAACTGTTTAGTTACCATCCTCTGTTTAACTGGGGTTTTTTCTTCTACTCACGATCAGAAAATTTATCCCCTTAGAGGAGATTTTGCTGAGCTCATAAGTACTTTTAATTCTCATGGCTGTAGAATAATCTTTGGTTTTGGCAGCTGCAGCATCCAGCCTTGTTAATTTATTTCTTTATGAGCTTGGATTAAGCTCCAAGAAGTGGTGACCATAGCAAACATGGGAGAAGAGCATGTCTCTTGCTTTTCTCTTCCCTGTGTCTCCGTGGCTGGGTGCTGCATCAGGGTTTGGTGCTGCAGAAACACCTCCTGCCTCCACGCAGATGTTCAAGCATTAAACCTTTGCCATCTTTTGTCCATGCAGCATCTGAGGATGGAGGGAGGTCTCCCAAAGGGTCAAACCCACCTGCATTTTAGTCATTCAAGTTTCTTATTGATTTTGAAGGGTTGTGTCGGGATGAACAGTACAGGCACAGAGCAGAGGAATAGGCTACAAGAGGAACTCAAAGCACAAGAGTCTTGATGGGTTTGTTCTGTTTATATTTCTACGAAACAGCTGTTTCTTTTCAACAGTAGTAACAGGGTAGATGTTGCCTTGATCCATTATTGCAATTCCTATTTGTGTTGTTGTAAGGGCTAAGTGTAAATGGTGACATCTCTCCTGATTGCTGTACAGATTGTTGCTATCTGGTACTGACGCAAGAAGTAAATCCAGTCTTGTTTGACTGGCAGATCTACCCCATCTCCATAGTTCACTAAGTGGCTCTGAAAGCTGCTGTCCCCTGGGAATGCCCATGTGCTTGATTTTATGAGGCTGCCTTGAGTAAGAGCCTAGAAATGCTGCTGTTGAGGAAAAAGTCTTAGTGCTGCTACAAGTGTGTTGGGGTCCTAGGCCTTTTATTCAACAAGGCAAACTCTGCAAGCCTCTCCTTACAATTTCTTTCCCTGGTGACTATGTTATTTTGGTGGGAACTGTCATTTTTCCTTTTCTTGGCAACATTATTGTGGTGCCAATATCATACGCAAATACTTTGGCTGAGAGGCACAAGGAATACTGACATTATTCCAGCAGTGGGTAGGGAACAGTTAAAATATACTTAATTGGCTGGTATGTTTTATATCAGAATAACATGTTAACTGCCAAATAACTAATACTCCATGGACTACTACAGTTGCACACAAAAGCTATAAGAATGCCTCTGATAAGCTTTATCTTGGTCAGTGTTTATGCAAAGAAAGCTACTTCAGATGAAATATTGCAAGTTTCCTCTTTCCCTCAGTAAATTACTACATTCATTGTAAATTATGTCCCTGCAAATTCTGAATGATTTGTGTTCCTGTGAAAAGGTTTTTCCTCTGTGCCCTCGGTATGCTTCCCATTATTCCATGTCCACGGATTTTCTTTCCAGTGACTGAGCTCACTCTGAACAGATCTGTGGCCTGTGTCAAAAACTGATCATAGTAAATACTCAAATTGTTTCATCTGGGGCTCCGTGTGTGTGTTTATCCTGAGCTTGGCTGAAGATTAATACAGATGAAATGGGGATGGTTTGTTTTCCTGTGACTGCATCCGTTCCATGGATACTTCCATGTCTCATAGATTTTACTCTGAGTATTTTATTGAAGTAGGGACTGATGAATGTGCTTTTTTTAGAAGAATCTGCCAAAATAATAGATCATTGCACACACCCACATATGAAATAAAACCTGTGTTGTAAATAGCACCTGTGATTATCAGAAACAAAAACATTTTACAAATGTAATTAATTTGTTGCTATTTAATGCTGTCATAATAATGTATGCTTCTATTTCTGATTTTTGCTGATTATTGTGAACACCACAATATTTTGGCTTTGTACAATACAAGGAAATAGTAAAATGGAAAGCTGTACAGTTTCTAAAAGCTGTCATGAAAATACTTCCATTAGTGGGTGGCCAAATAAAAAGATATTTAATAAACATGAAAACAGGCATATAAGGGCATGCCTGCATGGATGGATGCAAACAGATGTGAGCTCCTCTCTTGCTCCTCAAGCCAACTGGGCACAAGCCAGCTTCATCCAGAAGCCATGAAGCCATGTTCATGCAGTGCTTAAATATTACACCCTGTCTGTTAGGAGCATGTTTTATTTCCCCTCAAGTAGCCAGGTAGCTCATACAAGCACGGGGCAATGCTGAAGCCAGCTCGAGTCAAGTTGGCTTGGAAGGCAAACAGAGGAGCCCACATGTGTCTGCACCCATCTGTGTAGACATGCCCTAAGCCAGGCTGGGTGAAATTTGGAACCTCAATTTAAAACGATGGTAATTAATTCCATAGGCCAAAGTGTTGCCTGCTGTCGGCATGAATCTGTATTGGACAAGAAGAATGTTTTCCCACTTCCCGTGCAGACAAAATAATGGAGCTTGTATCTTTGAAGTTGGAGATGACAAAACTGACTTAGATTACTTGTGTTTGAAAACACCTTTCTTTGTGTTTTTATCACAGGTTGGGTGCTCACGTGGTTCCCATCCCCACAGCACCCGGACACCCTGTGGCCTTTGATCTACAACTCTAACACCACCCCTGTGAGAAGGGAACGTGCTGGTTTTCCCATTGGGTAGGTGGGGATGAGAGGCCCAGAGATAACAGGGAGCTTTCCCAAGGCTACGTGCTTCTTCATGCAGTGGTATCCTGAACCAGCTCCTCCAAGGAGTCATGAATTGTTTCAAGCCTCCTTCAGAACTTCCTTTGGGCCTTTTTCATACAGAAAATGTGGTTCCTTTGCTTTTCTAAGCTCTCTGTCTAACAAGTCATGCACTGACCTGGCAGCATGTGGTGGGTATGGGCAGGTCCCTCTGCTCCATGGCCCCTAGCAGAAATACAAGGCCAACACATGGTGGTGTGTCCTGGCATGTGAGCATCCACACAGCTTCAGTGTTAGCAAATGCCTTGGCACAGATTTGACCTGCATTAACTTACATTCTCTGAGCTGGTGTCCTGGCACTGTCCGGAGGAACACGTGAGCATGAAGCTGTTCCCAAAACTCATCCTCTTGGGATGGGGAGATCATGCAGTCAACCAGCCTTTCCTTTGTGTCCAGGGTTGGGCAACTGCCCCTGGCCCTGTTTTATTTTGCATTTTAGGCATTGTATCACTTCATCTGCAACATGCCCCTCAGACTTCTGGGGAAATGGGGACTCTGCTTGGCCTCACACTCGTGTGGGACAGGACTGGGGGATTGAACACCTCGATGTAGGAAAACATTGGAATTATGAGCCGGTTTGGGGTTGAGTGATTTCATACTGATAACCTGCAAGCAGCAAAGCAGACTGAGTTAGTGTAATAAAGTAATAATTAAGAAGGAGAGTGTCACAATGTTATAAAAATATTTCTGTGCTACATTTCCACCACTGCTGTCAGGGAAGCTGAACTATCAAGCCATGCCTCCTAAACAGAGTTATGCCTTGGTTAGTTTGATTATGGATGTTTGACTCAAGTAAAGCCTTTGGGCTGGCACAGCTTTATGTGGCAGCACTCAGTGGGAAGGGCTGGGATGGGATGTGAAAGAGCAGGGACTGAGACATTTGAGGACCATGCAGTTGGAAGGTAGGACACAAGTGTTCATCACATCTCAGGCAGTGTGAATGGGTCACCAGTGCTTTGCAGGTGCAGAGGGGAGGTGTGTTTTTAGGGTGCTGCTTGATTCCCAAGGTAGGCAGATATGCTTTGAAGCAGCTGAGGTTTCTGAGCTGTTCTCATGGCTCCTTCAGTTGCCTAAGGACAAGGAACAGGGCTGGGCTTCAAACAATGAGTTGAATCCTGCCCTCTTTGAAGTAATTGGCAGAAATTCCCAGTACCAGCTACGAGGTCTGCATGTCTGAAGGAGCTACAGCAGAGAAGCTCCTTGTCTCTGGCTGGCCAGTTTAACTGGAGAACCTTGGACCATGGGGTCCAGGGGGACCCTACGGGGCACACAACCTATGTTGGTCAGGCTGAGGTGCAGAGTGCTTCATGGATCTGTGCCCAGAGGCCTTGTTAAAGTCCCCTTTTAGTATTTATTACAACTCATTCTTATTTCCTCCCTCCCTAGAGAGTCCATATGAAATCACTGTGAACAGCCCTGAGTCCTGGGGTGTATGGACTCAGTTTAATTTCAAAACCCTGCCTGGATTTCAGGCAGGGTTTGCAGTGTTGAAAATTAGAAAAAAAAAATCTCACAGACACAGAGCCAACTGGATCTGGAAGCTGTGTAAAAGACAGAAACAATGTTATCAGCCTCTTGGCATGGAGGTGTTTGCATGTGTTTGCTCAACTGTATTTCTGATAGATACTTTGAGCTTCTACAGATGGTGCATGGCACAGCTGGAGTGGTGAGATGCAATGATCAGAGGAGCTCATGTGACTGATGGTGGTTGGCCTTGACTTTTCATACAGGTAAAGTGGCCCTGCCTTCTCTACCTGCTTCTATAAGAAGATCTAGCACAAAGCTATAGGTGTTAATATACACCAGTGGGGTGCAACCATGCAAAAGACAGGACTGTGGAGCATCACAGCTCTGGATATTTTGCACTGACCCAAACCTATAAAAAAGATTGTAAAAAATCACTTTACTGTGTAGTCACTGATGATGCTGATTGCTTGATCCAGATGTTGACCCCAGCTGCTGAGCCTGTCCTATGGCTGTCCCCATGCCCTTTAATACCGAGGGCACCAACAGGGTCCAGAAATCAGAACTGGATGCTGCCCAGGTTTTCCATCATTTCTCAGGGCTGCCATGGCACAAACTGCCTTGGGTCACTGCTGCCCAGCACTTGCTCCAGCAGCAACTGGAGCTGCTTCTGAGGAGTGCCTCTGCTTCAGCAGCTGGGCAGATGGTGCCAGCTGGGTTGAAAGGCAACACTGTGGCTCCACAGTGTGTCCCCTTCTTTTAAACTTGTTTCCCTTTATTGAAAACAACAGGCATGTCTGATGCCATCTTACATTGAGACCAACATAGTAGATGTTTGCAGGGCTGCAAAATCTCTGAGGCTTAGCAGCCAGTAATTTGCCCTCCACTTATTTGACTGCTGTTACTCTCTGTAGTCCATTCCTCCCCCCACCAAGACAGATTTGCTCCTATCAAAGTCCTGCAGCTGATATATTTCTAATCATCCCTTCATTGCAGTCTATCCTCTATAAACAATTAGTGAACCCTCTTTGGGATTTGGAGTTATTGTGTTAACTTCCCAATTACTTAGCTTTTTTTGGCTCTTTTATTGCTTGGCAAGAAAGATTTAGTGGCCAGAAGACATTAATACATTTGCTCACCAAGTTCCTGGACTATGGTTAATCACTCCAGCTGAAACCTGTTGATATTGGATGATTTCTGGAACTTTATTGTGGGAGTCTTTATAGTACATTTATCAAAGGAGCAATAAATGAGCTAGGTGGCAGACATATTTCTGTGATGGAAATTGCTTTCCCCTTTGGGGCAGGATCCAAAGACCACTGAAGTGAACAAGATTCTTTACACAAACTCAGTGGATGCTTGGTCTGGTCACTGATGGAAGGTTTCAGGAGGACTGTCACTCAGCTTATGGTTGTGATGCCTTTGCTATCATTGCACCATGAGCTACCCTTTGTTGCATGATGCTCCTGGACAAGAGCTGCTGGTGAAAAACCTGAGTTACATCCCTAGATCTCCTGTTGTGGGCTTAGAGGTATCCTATCAATGTAAGCTGTGCTCAGTAGTGTTGCTTAAGAAAGCCTTTTCCCTGGGGAACCTCAGTATTTATGTTGTTCTAGACTAACTTGTACAAAGCAAAATGGTTTTTAGTGTATTTTGCTTCCAGATGCACTGGTGATTATGAGCTGCAACTTACACAAAACCAGAGCACAGTCAGTGCTAGGTTTGCCACATAAGGTTAATCAAGGAATCTCAAGGAATCTCAAAATCATCCTTTGTTGAGCTCAGATACATCCATCATAACAAACTGACTCAGACTAGCCTGTTTTGACTGTGGATGTTGGCCTTCTCCTTTTATCTCCTTGGGTTGTGCCATCATCATACTTAGATGCTGAAAGGTTTCTTTGTTAAACTGGTGAAAACAAGCTACTCATCAGATTTGGAAGGGGTCTGCTGACCTGTCCTGGCAGGCTACCCCTCCCAGCTTGTCCAGGGCACCATGATCTTCTGAACTCTGAGGAAAAGGGATTCCTCCCACCATTTTTCAGGCATTTCGATGTCAGCATTACATAATTCATGTACTGCTCAAGCCATGTTAGCCTTGCTCTTTTTCTTGATTACTCTCCATTATCGTGCTATGTCAGCATATTAGTTTGTTTTCTTTCCCACTCACTTCCAAGAGCTTGGCTCAAGCCTTTACAGATGTTAGTGCTCTCATCTGGCCAATGTTATGGGTCACTGTGTGAATAATCTGTATGCAGGGAAACTGAGCATCCACATAGTGCACCAGGTACCATATGGGATGGGACTGATGAATTTCAGGAGGGGAAGAGCTGAGGAAACACTGAGTTTTGGTGCCCAGATTGTCCATGGCAGAAGAGTTAGAACTATGTGATCTTTAAGGTCCCTTCTGACCCAAACCGTTCTATGATTCTATGAGTCATTCCACCTTGTTTCAGCACCAGAGAAGGCTCCTTTCCTCAGGACTCCTCTGGCCTGGGATCCCTCTTCCTTCAGTGGGAAGAGACAGACACCTCTAGAGGGATATTTGCATCTTCAGTGGTTGTGTTTGCATTCTGAAAAAGCCCATCTCTGGCCACTGACCACAGAAAAAGCTTAATGGGACTCTCACCACCTCAGAGAAGTGTCTACCATTGCCTGTGGATGTTACTTCTGCATTGGGACCAAGGTGCCTGTTGTGAGGTGAGTCCCAAAGCTTGGACTTGGTCTGCTGCCTGAGAAGCATTAATCACTTCTGTCAGTAGAAGAACTGGAGAAAGCTGCAATGCTGTGCCTCCCCCTCCCCGTGCCCAGGCCAATAATTAAAGTATTCATCTGGGATATGGGAGACTCCCATGAGTGATTTTCCTCTGCTTGATGGGACATGAACTAGCTTTCCCCAAAAAAATGCCCAAACGCATCTCTTAAAGCCTCTCCCAGGCTCAAAAACTTTTAAAGATGTTCCCATTTGTATAAAATAATTAAATTGCCACTGGAACAGTCCAGGTCTCTCCCCTTCCCAGCTGAAAGCCCTAATAACAGGGTGTGATGATTCAGGAAACCTGCCCACACAATTCGTGGCTTCTGTTTCAAAATCTGAGATCTCAAAGCCTACCTCCATCAAGAAACCCTCTCTGGGCTGTGTTACCAACCCTCACCGGGGTCTTTCCATCGAATGACAGGGTGTGTTAAATGAAGATGGTCCTCTCCTCAAATGCAAGCATCATGGACATTAGGTTAGGTCCTGTGGAGAAAAATTTTATTTGTGGAGGCCACTTGCTTGTGGGGACACCAGGCACCTCTCTGCAGCAGACAGCACCCTTTTGAGGGGAAATCTTAAAATAAAGGGGCTGGTATGGGGGGCAAGCTTTTCCCCAGCTCAGGCTCAGGCAAAACTGCCTGGCTCAGAGTCTCATGAGGGCAAAAGTACTGCACTGGGAGGGAGAACTTTGTGTGCTGCACTTAATTTTAAATTTTTAAGCTTGCATTCAGCAAGGCCAGGGGATTTCCAGACCCTCTGTACCATAGGTTTGCTACTGAGGACAGCTTGGTGGGCCATGAAGACTTAGGCACCTTCTGTAGCAAGTATAGTGTTTCACTCCGGATGAGATTTTCCTATTAGCAGTGATATGAATAAACAGTAAAAAAAATTTGTGCAGTCAGTAAGAAGCACTGCATTTCATCAGTTTTGAACAGGGATTCATTAAATGTTCTGGATTTATTTTAACACGCTTTTTTAAGCATTAAAAAAATTCATTCACTTTGCAGTAAAATATTTTATTTTCTGGTTGGGAGGTTCTATTTTAAACACACACATTGTGTGTGAGTTTATATATTTTTATATATTTATATATTTTTATGTGTATGAATATACATAAAATATGTGTAAGTATGCGTGTGTGTTTTATATAATGTAGACCTGTGTGTGTCTATATTATGTTTGGCCTGTATCCACTCTGGCCTTACTGCCCCAAGCTTAGAAACTAAACAGTTGCAGGCTTGGCTGGTGCTGGGACAAGGGACCACCTGGGAACCTGGGTGCTGCAGGGACTGGCCAAGGAGTCGTGGTTAAACAAGTGGTGGATTTTAGACCACAAAAACTGCATGAGTGGAAAGACTTCATTTGGCACCATTGCTGCTGCTGAGCTGATGGATGGGAGTTTAAAAAAAAAAAAAAAGTAAAAAAAAATTAGAAAATATATATATATATTAAAAAAAAAAAAAAAAAATCCCTCCTCCTCACAGCTGGGTGTGGTGCCTTAGATGTCTGAACAGCAGAGCCTCCCTACCCTCCGGAGCTTGCACTCCAAGGCCTTGAACCTGCAAAAACAAAAACAAATATGCTTAAAATTATGCATGTGAGAACTTGCATAACTGTTTGCAGGTCTGGATCCTGGGGGAGCTCTGCGTCGGGAGCTGGAGCAAAGCTCCTGCTGGGTGTTGGGGGAAGCTTCAGTGTGGAGCAGTGTCACCATCGGCTGTCCCCTTCACGTTTTGCCTTTCTGGCTTGAGCATGGTGAGGATGCCTCTGGTGCTGACAGTGGGGAGGAAAGACATGGCCTTGGAGCTCTTCTTTTAAGGATCAAAGCTGGTTTTGTTTTTTACATATTTACGTGCCTATGTGAGTGTGTCTAAAGAGTGGCATGCATGTGTTCCCTGCCATCTTGTCCCCAGCAGGCGTCAGGGGAGTATCATGCAGAAGGGGTGAGAGCATCACCCCAGGACATTTGGCAGAGGTTTGATGGGAGGGTTTTGCTTTGGTTTTCATCCAGCTTCTGGAAAAGCTTTCTCTTGGCCTATTAATTTGAGTGTGCAAGCACTTAAAGAAGCCCAGGGGACCACAGTGTGTGTCTGTGGGACAGTCTATGAAGGTGCTTCTCCTGACTGGGCTTCAGGATACTGCTTATCACCCCATCACCTCTGCAGTCATGCTCTTGGGGGTGCTTTGTGGAGCTGGGATGCATCTGCTGTATCTTTATGAAACCTTTTGCACAACCTGCTGCTGATACTCTGAAAAGGATGATTTCACACTATATAAGTCACAACTAGTTATTTATAACCATACATACAGCAGTGACTGGCCCTGGTGCTGTGTCTGGCGGGTTTCACCCCTGGTGCATTGCCTACAAAGGCCCCCGGACAAAAGCAAAGATATGAATAAGGGCCAAGGATCATTACCTTGGGCAACAAAAGCCATCCCAGAGAACAAAAATTGCACAGAAAAGCCCACAAAAGGCAGAAAATCCTTCCTTCCTGCCGGCTCCTCTCCAGGCCTTCCCTCCGGCACAGGGGAGTGCAAGGGCAGGCGATACCCTGGGCGAAGAAGAGGCAACAAAGGGCTCATCAGCACGTCCCCGGCCCCGGGCTACCTTCGCAGCCCCGCCGTGCCCTTCCCTGAATGCTGCCCCTTTGTGCCGGGACACAATGGCGGAGAACCCCACGGTGACACTGAATGAGTTACAATGCCAACATCTGTGTGACAGTTTCTTTGCTGGGTGATGGAGAAGAGGCAATAAATTCCTGATAGGCTGACTTGGGAGAGCAGTCACCCATGGCAGGGCCGGGGCACGCGGGGATGGAGTCGCCTATTTAACGCTGCTGCATGTGTCCCCAGCTCCCCGCCTGCGCCTGGAAACGGGGGGTCAAATGCTGCAGCCCCCCCTCTGACAAGGCGCTCGCGAAAGTCAACAGAGAATTAGGGACAGGCAGCGGCCACCGAGCCCTTTAGCTCATCTTCTTGTTGCCATCTGCTCTTTGTTCAGCTTAATGTGAATTGACCCGGCGATTGTTGGACTGTCTAATTCTTCAAGCCGGAGCCTAGATGCCTGCTTTTTTGGGTTTGGCTTTTTTTTGGTGGGTTTTTTGTGTTTTTATTTTAATGGAATGACTTTCTCCAGCTGCCTTGTCTCCTCTAGAGGGGTGAAGCAGCCTACAGGGACGATAGGAAGTAATGACAGTTTGAAGTTTGAGGAATGTGGGTTGAAAGAAAATTGAATACAACTTACATCTGGCCAGTGCAGATATTTGAGCTCCCCTCTGCTTGCTCTCTTGGATATGGAGAAACAGGGAATGGATGTTTTCTGTTTAAAAAACCACTATTCATGGCCTTAAAACTGAGTGTTTCTCCACTTAATATAGCTTTGCTCTTTATCTAATGCAGGCTGTGTGGTATCACTGGTGATTCCTGCAGCAGGGCCATCACAGCTGACTGAGATACGGCAGCTCTTTCATGAGAACGTAAAATTTCAGCTTTGGGGTGAGATTGTATTTTCGTTTTCCATCAAGTGTACATATACTCATTATCAAAGATAAGTTGCCTACTAAAAATAAGCCCTGGCATTTACATTTACCAGGTTCCTGAGGTTCTCTTAATAACATAGAAGTGCTGATTAACGATCCAGTCACTGATTAATTATCAGAGTTTTAAGAGGCCATGTCTATCTGCACGACAGCATGATCCCATGTATGTTTAAACATTCTTTCTGCTGCATTATACATCATACTCTTGGGACTACTCCCCATCTGACTTGGGAAGTGTTACAACTTTCAGCTCATGTTTTTTTGCAAAGACCAACCTCCCTTTTAATGGTTGAACCTGTATAAACTTGTGGGTGAGCTAAAGCAAGTTTCCCTTCTGAATTCAAACGTCAGTATTAAGTGATGTACAAAATTGTTTTTGGCAAAGTTCCTCTCCAGTCAACATGCTATCTCAAGTTAATTATTATAATGTGACCTAAAACTGTTACATGTTCTGGAAACTCTCTGAGATTGAAGGGAAATCCTTTGAGTTCTTAATCCCTTAGCATGCCATCTAAACCAAACTAAAAGCTGATGCATTGATCTGTCTTTTGATCTTTTCTCTCTGAGACTATAATAAAACTGCTGATCCATGATACCCTCAATTTGTTAGCAAAACACTGCATATGTATTTATTTGTTGTTATATGGATCTTAAATTCAACTTGGTCTCCCTAAGCCTCTCATCTCCTAGTGAAGATGCAAAAAGAATTGCGTAGGATCCAAAAATAAAAAACAGTTCCAGAAGTCATTCATTGATGGAGTTAAAGCCAGTAGGACCAGAAGGGCCCATTAGATCATCTAGCCTCATCCCCTACAAAATGGAGAGGTCACAGAACTTTACCTGTTTACTTTTGTATTAAGCTCAATACTTTGTGTCTCACCAAATTGTACCTTTTAGAGAAGTAGGCAGTCTTAATGTTACCATGTTGAGACAGAGAAAATCCCCCTGGATAAAAGGCTGAGCATGCACAGAAACTAGAGATGAAAAAAAACCAAAAACGCCTCCACTCCCTCCTATTAACATGGCATTGTATCTAAAATTTATTTTGTCTTATTTAATAAAACTTCAGAAATGTAACTTCTGTAATTTCCTTTGACAAATCACTTCATTATTAAATTACCTCTAGAAACAGCAATTGATATTCAGCCTAAATGTGCTATATTTTGTTCAGTTTCCTTATAATGACCATACCTGCTGTTATTATTCTCCTTTTATTGCATAAGTGCTTATGTTTGCCAGTCAGGAATTGTGGTCCCCTATACTGTACAGTGCAAAAGGAAAAGATGATCCTTGCTTTAAACAACTCAAGCTCCATTGTTTTTGTCATGCAAACTCCCAGAGTTTCCTTTGCTTCGTTGGTGACTAGATCCTCAATATAATTTCCTTGGCTCCATCATGTAGAGACTGGAGAGGACCAAACCACACACAGCCCACAGTGTCTGAAGGGCTTTTTCAGTTATATGAGGTATAACTTGTTCAATTATGCCCAACCAGGCACATCCTGCACGTAGGATATCTGAGAGCAGGGTTTGTCTGTTCTCATGTCTCAAAGTGGTGGAGAAGATGCTTTGCCTTGACACACAGCCACAGAGAAGATACACTGACTTTGACTTGCTTCCTCCACACAGCTAAATCTGTGTCTAGGTGTCTTAGAAGAACTGTCTGCCTCAGGGGAGGAAGCTCCTTTTATCTGTTTCGGTTGTTGGATTTCTGGAGGAGCAATGTGACCTCCTGGATGGAATTTGGTGTTTGGCCTGACTAACATAGCCTCTCATCATGGACCGCCCATGCATCATGACACGAAGCACACTTTGTATGGTGCATTTAGGTTATAAAGTCCAGCAGTTGTCTCCTACTGTGAGTATATTTAGTGTGTTTCAGGCTGTCTGGCCATGCTGAACTAATGCAGGAGGTCAGAGCACCTGACAATGCCTAAAGCACTGCAAAAAGAGCTGAGCTCAGAAAGCCTGGTAGGGATGTGCTACGGGTTTTATATTGTAATGGCTGTATTGCTGGGTTCGTGTCCATGCTCAGGCTCAGATCCTCTTTCTCCTATAAGTTCATGCGTGTTGGCCTGGGTCCATATCTGAGCTTAGGGTTGGAACTAGATGATATTTAAGGTCCCTTCTACCCCAAACCATTCTGTGATTATTTCACCTAGGCTCAGGTTGATGGCATGATTAGACCCTCCTAAGCCATTTCTCCAAAACTGCTGAGAAGTTTTCCTACATGGAGACAAAGGAAATTTGGCCCAGAGGTAACCACAGACTTTTTTCTTTCTTCTTTATAGTGTTGGTAATGGCCTGCCCAGGGCTTTCAAAGGTCCTCTTCCCAGCTGTGGGTTGGGGGCAGAGAAAAGCCAGGGTGCCCAGCCTGGACCTGCTTTGCTGGTCCCCATGGCCAACCTGCCCTGCCTCAGCAGTGACACCACTGGCACTGCACGGCTCTTTGTGTGAGCCTTGCGTGGCACCAGGAAGAAAGATTTTTCTTGGCAAGTTGTTTCATTTGTCTCTAAAAACTGTTTTTCTCCTAAAAGAAATGGAAATTGGAACCTCTGGAGAGGGTTAAACCCCCAGTACAGTCATGGCCTCTTAAAAAACTGCTTCTCCACGTGTCACCTTTGCAAAGTGTCTAAGTCATTCCATTAAAATTACTGGAAGTAAAGAATTGACACTGTCTTGTATTTCTCAAAGGGTTGATTTTTAAATTATTTTGACCTCCCCTTTCTTCAGGGCTGAGTGCTGCAGCCAGGAGGCTAAAGGAAGATCTTCCTTTTCTGCTCTCTTTTTTGACTCTCATTTCTTGGTTACAGAGAGGTCCTGAAGGTTTCTCTCTTAGACTTTTCCTCAGGAGGGTGGTCTGCACAGTCTTGTGGGAGCAATGTGTTTGAGTCCTCTCACCCTGATGATAGAGCTGAATCCAAGTTTGCTGTTTCTTGGCTGGTGCCATGGCTGCCATGGTGCTGAGAGCTTCCACCTTCCCCCTGGGGATGTGTTTTCAGTGACGGTGCCAGTGTCTGCTGTACTTCATGCTGGCACACCATGTTTGATTGGCCCTGACATTGCATGATGGTGGAAGTCCCTGTTCAGGGAAAATGTATATCCTAAGTGGATTTGGGCAGGAAATGTTTTTTTTTTTTTCTTGTTTTATGAGAGGAGGAGGTTGCTCTGGTCATGCACAGCAACAGGGCTTTGATCAACCATTAAATTCAGTGATGAAAAAGCCGTTGATTTCAGCAACTATTTTTTGATCAAGTAGAAAATTACAAATATGATGTACCCTCAGGGTCCCCGTGTTGTTAATCCAATATTGTGGCAACACAACTACAGCCAAGCCAGCGTGGGGTGGGCACAGCAGTACCCAGATACCTGGCACAGAGCGTGGAGAGGAGGGTTGGAGGCCTGGCAGGGCTGAGCAGCAAGGCAGGGAAGGCTGCAATGCTTTTGCTTGGGAAGCTGTGAGCTAATGTGCAGACCTGAAGGAACAGGCTAGAGTGAAAGCTGTGGTGATGGTCATTAGTGCTGATGTTAATATTCTCATAGTTCTGCTCACCCTGTACATGGGTTAAGTGTTTCTTCCTGCAACCTGTGGATTGGGCTATAGCTCTAGAAATCATTCCTGGATACTGAGGCATTGGCCATTTATTATTGGTTATTATTCATATTGGCCATTTATTAGTGGTTATAAACTCATGAATATGTTTTATAAGCCTTTAGAGCCATTCACCAGGACACTCCACTTGATGTATCCCACTGGATTTGTTGGGATGGGAGTGGAACCACATTTTGCCTGGGAAACAGAATAGGAAACTGAGCATTCCAATTCACATTGCCTTTGCTTCTGTTAGATGTCTCTGTGGCTTGTTTGTTTCAAAGAGAGAGATGGCTCAAAATGTACAAAATCTGGTTGCAAGCAGCAGGTTGGGAGCTGGCTTCAAAATTGGCTATTTGGGTATGTCTGCACAGAGGGAGTGTGGATCCAAGGGATAAGGGCAGTTCTTGGCTCAGAAGAGGAGCCTTCACAACACTGTCATGAAAATAAATATCTCTGTGTTCCTCAGGGATCAGATTAACTGGTCTCTTGTTCCACATAAGATTGATTTTGTACATTCCCCCAGCCTTTTTATTGTGTCTCTTCGGGACTGTATCAGCAGCTGCCTGGGTAAATGCCAAGAGAAAGGGACTGTGCAGCCACTTTGCATGGAGAAAAATAAGCCAAGCAAACCGTGCTTTTGAAGCTCTGCTATGGATCCTGGTGGAGGGACGTGAAGATATGTAGGCCCTGAGCATCCAGGGTCCAAAAACCAGCTCAGATGCCAAAGCAGTTACAGCAGCAGGAGCTAGCATAAGAAGAGATTGAACTCCTGGGAGGTGACCCTTTCCTCTCTGTCTCTCTCCATCTAGGTCTGGTCCTGTAGTGGTCACACTGCTGCTGAGCCCAGTTTAGCTCCCACAGTAGCATCAGGTTTGGGAATACTAGTGCAGAAAAGACTCCATGTGGCTACAACCACCTCAAACATGATCCATAGACTTCCTTGGAGTAGGTATGCAACACTGTCAGTTGCAAACTCCTTTCCTAAACACCTTGGCTTTAAAATGTTCCTGTTTAGAGAACAGTTGCTTTCTCTCCCCTACCTGAAGCATTGCAGCACTGGGCTTCCCCCGGAGCTCCTTCCAACTCCCTCTCCTGGCTAGTTCAGCCATTCTCCTCCTCCAGGGCTTGTCCAGACTTTATGTGAACATGCTAACACACTTGTACTGACACATTTCCAAGAGAGAGATGACATATTTTCAACTGAGCAGCTTTATCTTTTCCTGCTAACACCTGCTAAAAAGGAGCTCCTTCTGTCCACACTGGGATCTGAAAACCTGCTTGTTCAAATATTTTAGCTGACATACTTCAGAAATGCTCTTTTTGCCACCTTCAGGATAGGCAGGACATAGGGGCCTGTGCGCCCTCCCCACCTGTGAACTTGAGGATAGTGATAAAGCCTGGCTGATATGAATGGTGCAGGATCAGGTCCAAAATGAATGAAAAGCCCTGTGTGCTTTCACTGCACATGGAGGTTGGAGTGGGAGAAGAGAGCTTCACAAGCCAGGCTGTTAGCTGCGAACACCAACACCCTGCGATTCAACACCTCTTTTCAGTGAAGTTTCCAAATGAGAACAATTTGTCGCAACACCTACCATTCCTCTTCCACTCCTTTCTGGTGGTATCTTCAGCTTTGACTTGTTTCTCCTTGCCCATCTAAGAGTATCTAAACTTAATCAGAAAGATGATTAATTCTGTATTTACAAAGGAACTGGCATCAGGTACCTCTGGCAAGATGAACTGCCTTCCCAGCCAGTTGGACTGAGCTCCTTCCTCCCCTTTTGTGAGTCAGGTCAGGTCAGGATTACCTGAGGTCTCATCCTGAAAATTCTCCAACCTCATCCTCCAGTGGGACCGCTTGTGTAAGTCAAGGAAGAGCTGGGAAGTGATGATTGCAGGGCTGGGCTCACAGATTTCAGACCTTTTGGGGAAGGAGTCATTGTTAACTGTTTTCCTCACTAGTTGCGCAGGAGCAAACCAGCTCTGCTAATGAAGGGGACAAGTTAAGGCTCAGTAATGATGTCCTGTCTGGGACAAATCCTGCTTGCAGTGATCTCACTGGCACAGCCTTGATCCTTGAGTGCTCAGGGTGAATGTACCAGGTCCACTTTTGGGAATAAGGAACAACCCGAGGTGAAGGAGATTGCAGAGTCCTGCAATTAGTGAATGAGTAACGAGATACTCATTGCTCCTCCCAGTGCGTAGGGAGCATAAGACATAAAGCTGGATCCTGGATCAAAAAAATTAGGCAGCACTACAACAAGGTTTTTTGGGGGGCTAAATCTGGTAGAATCTAGTTGAAATGCCTTTCGTGTGGCAGTGCCTACAAAGCCTTGTGCAACCTACCAGATTGAGCAACATCACCTCTTACCTCCTCCCCTTTCATGCCTTGCCCCAAACTACGTCTGCCCAGGTACTGTGTTGCCAGCCTGGAGCTGTGTAACACCTCATACTGGTGGGAGCTCTGCTGAAGATGGTGGGCTGTGCTGGGAGGGGAACCTGGCCAAAGGGAAGTTCAGGGAGGTTTTCACTAGTCTCAGGGAAGGTGATGGAAAGATGCTTTGGATGGTGGGGCCAGGTGGGGTTAGCTGGCACGTTGCTTATCATTGCAAAAGGACAAGAAATGTGGTGAACATTCCTTCCTTAAGGCCACCCCTAGGCTTTTATATCCACATGTCCAGTGGTGGCAGAAAAAGCCTTCGCTGTGTATAATCTTAAAAGAGGACTTAGCTTCTCAGTACATTTCCTTGAAGTTATTAGTGTTCAATAGTATTAATAGGGAAAGAGATGAGGAAGAAAACTCTGTTTACAACTGCAATGAGAGCTAACTTGCATTAGCTGGGTTTGTTGGTCTAGAATGGATTTCTTAAGGCCAAGCATTGTCCCCTACAGCTATTGATGTAAGCAGATAATTCTGTTTATGACAGCTGTCATAGCTTCAAAGCTAGTTTTAATTTTTCATGGGAACAAGACAGATTTTTTTTTTTTTTTAGAATGGTTTCCTATCCTAAAGTGGAATGTCTTGACATTACAGGTTTGGGGTAAAAAAATTCATTAAAAAAAATTCCACAGCATACCATACCATATTGACTCTCTTGGCTAAGGATTCCTCAAACTTCCAGAAAATCTTCCTCAAAAACAATGTCAAACACAAATGTCACTGGGGGATGGCTGCATTCTGATGTGGTGACACCTTTTGACAAAATGGAGCTTTTCAGGGTGTTTCCTTTGCTGCCTTCAAGTCCCTCTGTACAAAACATTTGAAATATCGCTTCGCAAAGCTCTAACAACTTAAACATGGCTCACTGCTCTCAGTAGAGACCCTTGGGTACATCCTCTCAATGGTTTCACTGATTTCCTCACTGAGAAACTGAACCTCTTCTCCTAAACATATCTGTAGGGCTGTAAATCCAGTGCAGTCATTAAAAGTGGATCTACTTGCAGAATATGTACATTTTCCAAGCAGATAAACCTTAGGGGGCTGATTGTGCTCGAGTCAATGGAGCTAAGCCAGTTTGCCCCAGTTGGCCCCCTTTTTTTTAATGAAGTGATGAAAATGGGTCACACAAATGGTAATTGCCTGATGATTTTCATTGCCCTGAGCTCAGTGGTTGTTCAGTGTGTTTCATGATCAAAGTGTGGCGTGGATGGGAATGGTCGGCTGTTTCTCAGGTACATTCATTCCTCTCCCTGTTCTTGCCTTTGGCTGGTTTGTTACAGATGCATCTTTGACTATTCACACCTCATTTCAGACGTGGACGTAACTAGCAGTTTTCATTTGATGTGAAAAAGAGAAGCAATCAGGGTGCTTGGAAGCAAAAGGCACTGTTTGTTTTCCGATGCACACAGGGATTCCTGTTTTGCAGCTATGATGTGCATATTTCATAGTGTTGTAGACAGCTTCTGTCAATTAACATGAATTATGGCTCCAGAAACATTCGCTTACCATAAACCTGCAGTACATTAACTCCTGAGTTTCAAGCCCTGCCAGTGGCAAATTCACTGCAATGCAAACAGAAATCATTTTGAAACTTGTGACTGGAAAGATGTTGCTCTTGTGGGATGGCTGTTCCTGGTGCTGTGGGGAACTGTCTCAGTATAACTCACAGCTCTGTTGGGGACATTTTGTGGATCAGATTCTCCTGCTGGAAAGTGGGGTTTCCGACCTCCCATTCTGTCCCCAGTTGCAGAGGGAAAACCCTTGCCTCTGGCAAGGGAATAGTGGCACAGGATGACCAACCTGCCCTGTCCACTTGTAAGAAGAACACCTGGAGGACAAGGAAAGCACCTTCCAGCACAACCCAGGAGTCACTGCTAGCACAGCCCAGGATGCCCTCCTAGGAGAACCCAAGAGCCCCTTCAAGGACAACCCAGGAACTCACCTAGGACAACCCTCTAGCTCACTCCACTCCTCCCACCTCTGCCCCATGCTATGTGGTCTCATTGCCCCTCCTGAGCTCTGGAGCCTCCAGCCCCCTCTCTCAGCTGTTCCCTCCTAGCCCAGCAGCAAGCTGCCCCTTCCCCTAATCTAAGAAGTAGATTAGTCTACTGCTGGTCAAGTGCATTGAATTGGCTCATGGAAGAGTCAGATAGGGAATAGAGCAAGGCTATGTGATCAGGAAATGGAAGATGGGGTGAGGCAGTTGATGTGATACCCAAGGGTTTCACAGAGTACTTAAATTTGCTTCATTTTCTGGCATTGCAACCTGGGAACTCAGGTTTTTTGAGAACTCCGTAGACCTCTTGGTAATGTTTGATATCTGTCATGGGGAAAAAGTCTTACAGGTGTAAACAAGAGTTAATTTTAGAGAGAAAAGAGAGACGATTGCCTGCAGGGGCTGTATCCATGCAGATAACCAACCAAGTCTTGTCTTTTACTATCAAGGAATGCAGACTTTACTTTTTATAGGCAGAGAGAGTTAAAAAAAATTTGTAGAGAGCTTTCTGCACTTTTGGGCCTAGAGAGGAGATGCTGGTCTGTCGCAGCATGTCCTGCATGTAGGTATTTAGGCAGTGTGCTCAGATGCTCCACTGTGGAGAAAAGCTGATTTTGGGGTGGGGGTCCTGAAGTGGTGCTCAGCTGAGCTCCCATCTCCACTCTGCTACAGGCTCTTTTGCAGTCTTTGGTCCTTTATCTGTTCTAGCCTGTGTTTCAATGAAGGCAAGAGAAAGCACTAACCCAGGCATATCTATGTGGTGTGCAGATCTTCTGCCAAAGGGATCCATACAACCACCTCAGCTGGCAGCTAAGGCAAAGGTTGAAATGCTGCTCAGAAATCTCTCCTAACCACCATCTCTAAGGCTTTTCTCAAGCTAAGACAAATCTTTCTGAAACATTGATTTTCATGTCTGCTCCCATGGTAGAGTTTTCCAGGCAGCTAGGCAGGAGTCAGTCATCCAGAGTAGCCATACCAGCTGCTCTGTGTCACTTTGGCAATGCAAAGCAAACCAGAAAAACTGGCTAAGCTGCCAAGGGAAAGAGTTCCCATGGACTGGGGAATCCTCTGATGAGGCAGAGTCAGTGCAGGACAATTCCCTCTGCCAGCACGTGGACTGGATTATAGCTGGGGGAAAGTGCCAATTATTCCTGTCTCCTGACACATGATAAGTGAGCTTATATAGCTGTAGTTCTGATGGTGACAACAGTCTTCAAAGACCTCTGATGGTGGTCTCTGTATTGGCAAAGCTGTCTTTGCATAGCCTGAGTGAAGTCCAAATGGTTGTGATGCTCACTAGTGGGTTCTTCAGTGCTGCTCCAATGCTGCTGTGCTGACTGACTTATGCTGAGCTCTGCCATGGCTGAAGAATAGTTTCTTTGCTGCAGTAGTGCACTGTTGTGAACTTTTATGTATGCCCATGGCTGCTGAATGGGTTACAGGGTGTGTGTGTGCGTTTTTTATCTAAGACGCTTTTCAGTTGTCTCTGTGTGTGTGAGGCATAAGGAGCAACTTGAAGAAACATCTTACAGGCACGGCAAGGGCTGTTAGCTGCTTCAGACCAAGAAACTGTCCCTGAATATGTAGGATATTCAACTAGAGCATTTGCACCTCATCTACTACCTGCTTGCACAGTGCCTGTAACCACTGGAGAGGAAGTGCTTCAAAGTTAGAATGCTTTTCAAGTTAATAATATTCAGCATTTGCAACCAAAATCTTCACAACATTGGCTTTGAGAAAGCATGACCATAGTGCAAGAAGCAAAGTTTTATGGAAACAGGGGTGCAGACAGTGCCCCAGGTCTGGGGATGTCCACAGAGAACTGGGGCAGGCCCAGGAGGGTCATGTTGTGAGTGCAGTTGTGGCAAGTGCATGGACACAGACTGATCTGGTGTCCAAGAAGTTTTTTGTAGTGGGTTTGAGTTGCTGGTTCATCTGGAATCCAACTTCCAAGAGTTCCCAAGACAGGCTGGAGCTCCTGGCAATGCCCAATTCTTTATTTCAGACTTTGCTGGAAGCGTGCAGAGCTCCTGTTGATGCAAGTAGCATGGTGCTCTAGGGCTTCTTCATGCCATTGTGTGGGACTGCTCCTGCTATGAAAGGCTACTGCTTGGGTGGGTGTTGACCCATCCCATATATATAACCTCAGAAAGGTTTTCATTTATTCAGGGACCATCGAAACTGATTCCTTTGCTATGGCTTGTCTGTTGTGGGAGACTGCCTCGTGTTGGAAAGTATATTATCTGACATGCCTTAACTAGCATCATGTTAAATGCTGCTTTGCCCAGCTGTCCTTGCTGCTGCCACAGGCAAAGTAATATTGAATATTGTGGTGGTGTTGATCTAATCATCCTAACGAATATATTTTCTAAGATGAACTTTTCCACTGTAGACATCATCTGTAGTTCCAGACAGGAGTGCATAGCTGATTCATCTCTAGCTGTGTCTGTGCTCATTATGGTTGTAATTACCAGCCACTTTTACAGATAATTTTGTTAGAGAGGAGAGTATTCACCCATGTATCTCAACAACATTGTTACTGGGAACAGTAGGAGAACTTTGGGAAAAACTTGCTGCTCCCTCAATGTGTTTTCCAGCATAAGGGCAGGTGGGATGCAGGCATTAAGAAAGGGGTTAAGGCCACTGTGGGCATAAAGGGAGGAGCTGAGAATTCTGTGCTGAGCCTCTCATTCCTTGCTTTTGCTGACCCAACCTTGTGCAATGCATTAACTTCTAAGGGACTTGGTAGATCTTCTAACTTGAGTCAGGAAAGTGAGGTTTGAAGATTGTTTCCTCAGACTCTTTCCCTAACCAAGGCCAACATGGATGCAAGGGCCCCTACATGCATCTGCAGCCTGACCTGGATGGCAGTTATCAGCTGGTCATCCAAGTTGGTGGCTGAAATTCCAGCACTACCACTCTGGTACCAGGGAGGCCAGAGAGAGCCACACATAACTGGCCATTTAATCTTACAGAGGAATTAAGCAATTGATGGAGGTTATTAAACGTGGCAGAGATAGAGCTGAACCCGGGTTCAAACAACTCAGTGACAGTTTTTGAGCCTTAACTTTCTCCTGCAAGGCAAAATCATCACATCTCTCCCTACGGGAACCACTTCTGACAGTCCCAGGGAAAAAGCATGGCTGATAAGACACATGGCTCTGAGGTGGATTTATCAGGGCTTCCCTGCACACCTCGCTGGTCCAGGGCAGTCCTTGTGACTGCAAAAGGCTTTTCATGAGATCGCCTGGAAATTGAGGGAGAAATGCCCTGGCTCAGCTTCTGGTGGCCACCAGGAGCATGTTAGGAGCTGAAGATGATGAAAGAGGGAGTGAGGCAGTCCAGTGAGATCTGAGGTACTGACCTCCCGTTTGCATGGATGTACTAATTGGAAGGAGACTGGAGGCAAATTTAAGTAAAAAAGCACTGCACAATTATGAGTGATTAAATCAAGTTAGATTAATTGAAACTCCAGGAGCAAAGGGAAGAAGCACACTGCTGCAGTTTGAACAGGTTTTAGAGAAACTTTGTCCAGCAAACCTCCCCAGCACTGAGCATCCAAGCAGAGGCAACTCTTGAGTAACCATCTGGCTTGAAGGTAGCTACTACAAATAACAATTTATTTTTGCTTAACAATCAGACCAGTTGGGTAACTCTGTAAAGGACTAATTAAAGGGGTTTGCAGTGATGTAACTAGAGGGGTCTGAAGTTTGGAGCTGGCCTTTTCAGCTGCTGGAGGGCCTATGCTCATTGCCTGACCTTCTTTGGTGCTGTCTGCAGCCTAGTTTTCCATCTCAACACCTGTCAGAGCAGCCATTTGGAGAGCAGGGGATGGGTGTCATGCATTTGTGCACTGCCCAATGCCATGAGATCTAAATCTTGTGATGCTTAAATAAAATAGTGAGACTAAAATCAAGAAGCCCAGGAAAAGCTTTCTGCCCATGTCAACTCAGACAGACATGATTGTTTGCATCCTGATGAGAAAAGCACACAGGAACTACAGACTCAAAATGAAGCTCCAAAGAAGAGTGCTGGGTCATCTGAGAGAAGAAGTTCTAGCATCAAGTCCAGCATAACAAGCCATAAAATATTACAGTATTACTCACTTGATTTCATATGGCTGAAGATCAAATGTGAAGCACAGATGGGACTGAAATACCACCTCTCACAGGGGTTTTAGTGGCCGGTCACCACCACATATCTGAAAGGCTGTTCTACTCCAAGCAACACCAGTGCCAGCATGGAGGAAGAGGGGGCAAGTGTAGTCAGAACTGAACCATTAGCTGGTTTCACAATACATGTAGATATTTTCATGTTTGAAAATTGCCTTTAAAAAAACCAAACATAATTTTACACTATCTTAAATGTGAGTGAAAAGCAGAGTTGGTAACTGTCATCTTTGCTTCCTTTCTTTGAAACTTCAAATGCTGGGGTCATGATATTAAATGATGTTTAGATTTTATGGTTGTGAAAAAAAACCTGTGAATGGTTCTTGGAAAGTACCCTCCAAATTTAACAATGACAAGTCAGATAAAAAGAGCTCCAATTGGTGACTTAGACTGAAAAGTAGTAAGAATTCAAAGTCCTGCTTCTTTGGCCTGGAACTGCAAGTTTGGGGGTCTATTAGTGTGGAAACTTCTGTAAAGCCTATACCCTGCATTTGTCTGGCACAGTGGAGTGTCTTCTTCCATGCCTATGAGAACAAGGTCTTGCTCTTCCATGCAAATACAGCCTTTGGGGTCAGGTACCTATCACCACCAAGGAGCTACAGAAAGAGAGTTCTTCTAGTTGACCAGAAACTAGCCTCAAACTCACAGCCCATTTCACAGAAGCCAAGGTGGAAGCACAGGTAGAAATCCATTCCCCAGTCTCTCACTGAGCATGGGTTCCCACCGGAGGAGTGCAGTTCCCAGGGTGCTGTACAGCCGCTCTGCCACTTACCCAGTAGTGACCTGGATAAATTACCATAAACACTTTTGAAACATATTATGGAAAGGCAATGGCAGGTATTTCACCTTAACTGACTCAGTTAATGTCCTTTCCTTTGCAAACAACTTTCCTAAAGTACAGGAGTGTTAGTTTGCTCCTCTCCATCCTGCAGTGAGAATAATTTACGAGGAACACGCTTTCCCTCCTGCTAAATATTTTTCCTTAGCATGTCAAGTGTGTACATTGCTGCTGGCAAAAAGCAACCAGACCTGTAGAAAGAGAAATTTCTGAAGAATGTGTGGGGTGTTTGGGTGGAGCAGAAATGAGCAGATGTTCCCACAGAACAACAGGGTTTTATGGTGAATGAGCAGAGGTAAAGCCCTGGCTCCGGGGCAGCTGGATGTGTTAGGCGTACTCCAGCATGAGAGTCACAGATGCAGCAGGACTGCAGGAAAAATAACTGCTGGGATATGCCCAAACCCTCAAAATGCTGCGTATGGGGGTTTCCCACTGCAGGAGCTTGGTAGGGATGGTTGTACATGGAATTACTGGGATAATCTTTGTCCACTTTGTAGCCTCCCTCAAAAGAGAGTGTTTGGCTTTTTGAAGCAAACATTGCATAATGTGAGGTTTAACGTCAGGAGGAAAAATGCCTGTAAAAAGAGAAGAAGTTTCAAACCTGAGCACTTGATGGTGAGCCAGCTAAATCCACATGTTTGTTGGCAACAGTAAAATGCTAATTTTTTTTCTATTAAGCGCTGTATTTTTTTAAGGGAGTGGTAAAAAAATATGAAATACTTCTGCCATCTGACCCAGGGAAGGTGGAGGAGCCCAGAAGCTAAACCTCTGCTGCATGCCAGTGGTCGTCATGTCCCAGCTTCCAGGGCTGTTACATGTATGACCAGATAGTTAATGAAGCTATTGTTTTAATTTGCACCATATTGTAAGCCTGAGCTCTCAGCCCTTCAGAAAACATTTGCCTTAGCTTCAGTGTCTGTATACTGCAGTAATTAGCTGTAGAAACTCAGCTCTGAAGTTTGGCAGCTTTGGCATCGTCCTAAAGATTACGCAGAGATCTGAAAAAACCCCTCTTGTGTCCCCACATGTCATTGGACCCTGTCTGCCTCTGTGTACCTGGGAGATGTGCTGCCAACTCACACCCTTCAGCTTGCATTGCTCTTGCTCTACTAAATCTGCAAAAGTCTTTCTTGCTTCTGCACCTCATGACTTTAAGATGTGAAAACTGAGGTATTGATGATTAATGATTTATTTAACTCCTGAAATTCCTGCTCTCTGCACATTAAATGTCCCACCCAAAATCTATTTCATCAATGCCTGGGCTTCAAGGTACCTGAGATGAATGGCGTGGGTTACACTTCTTGAGTGTTAGTGAGAACTTGGTAATACCTGATTTCCCCCCCATCTTGGTTGTATCCTGCTCATGTGTGCATTTTGCACAGAAATCTGACGAATGTACAGCCAGACTAAAGTGAGATGTTTGTCCCTATCTGATATTTAATGTGAACCATTGGTTCCTTTGAAGCTGGAATTAAGTATTGTGTTTCAGTCACGATAATTAGCTATTGTTTGAAATTATAGTTAAATCCATTTTCTGAGCCAAACAAATCACTCAGACATTGAGGAAAGAAAAATAAAGAAAGATCAGATCAGCATTAGATTGATTGTTTGCAATTATATCCAAAGTAAGCCAGTAAGTTTGAAAGCAACAGAGGTGTAGGAGATCTGTCTCCTTGAAGCCACAGATTATCATTCCTCAAAGGGAGAAAAAAACCTCTCTTCATAAACTATGGGACTGTGCTTGCCCTGGCTGTCTTTGCATAGCTGAATCCTGAGAGCTGATGTGGACTTTGTAAGGGGCCACCTTGCACTGCTCTCAGGTGCAAGAAGGGGCAGTTGGCTTGATATGTGTCAGCTGTCAGGAGCATCCTAAAGCAAGAGTCAGAAAACAGCTAATTACTGAGTGAATAATTAAAGAGCAGGTACTGCAGTGCAGGACACAGCTTCCCTAGGAGATGCTGAAAGTCTGGTCCTGCAATGTGCTGAGTGCAGGGCTGCACAGGCTGGGAGGGACACTCAGCCCCCTGGTGCCCATCTGCAGAGCGGGGAGGAGCTAAATCAGCCGTGACAGTTTTGGACTCTTACTTGGATGCTGGCATCCAGACTGAAATGCTTTGCGGTCTGGACAGTCTTATTTTAGTCACAATTCAGTGCTGCTGAGAGTGTGAAGTGACCCCGGCATCAAGGCACAGCTCATGCAGACCAAGGAACCAAGCGTGGGGCAATAGGGATGGTGGGGTTCCAAACTAAAGCGTTGCTTTTTCTCCCTCCTCCCTTGCAAGATAAGCACAGGTTGACTTGTCAGTGAACTACCCCAACTGCAGCAGGTTTTACAGCTTTTGCCTGTTGCATGGAGTCACAGCAATGTGTGAAGCCACCACTGCTGACACATAAATATTGGAGGCAACATTACAGCTGAGCATTCAACCCTAACGCTGCGTTGCTTGACTGCTTCAGTTCTCAACTTTAATGTTGCATAAACAACTGGGTTTTTGCCCTGTTCTACATGCTCACACATGCACAGAGGCCTTACTTCTCCAGTCCCTCCCACACAGGCAAACCTCCCTTTGCTGGAGATTTTGCCCAACAGCTAAAATGATGGTCTTTCACAGGCTTTCTTAAGATTGACTTTAACTATGAGGATGAACATCTCTCTTTTGAGAGCTGCTCACTCTCCTTGGACTTACCATGCTCTTGTGTTCTTCCCTGTTCATAAAATCTATGTGATATACAGATCTGGGAAAGGCAAATATGAGTTAGTACCACCTAAATGAGGATTGTGGCATGTTCAGAAAAATTAATGAGCTTTTGGTCAGCCAACCAACATTATGTTGGATTCTGTGACGTCAGAACCACCCCTTTTGCCAATAATTTCTTGCCCTTTCTCTACCTTGTAAAAATTTCTTAAATACTACATTTAAGTCCAAGGCTGATGGAAAAGTCATGACTTTCTGTGCCAACATAGCATTGTAATGAATACAACACTTACCTTTCTGTTTTCTGAATATCCAGTAACAGCTTTGCTTTTGCAAACCTAATTGCTGAAAATTTCATTAAAAACACTTTCAAAGAGTGAAAGGTGATAGCAGGGCTTTGGGTGACATGGACTTGGTATCCAAAGGCTCCCACTGGCTCAAATTTCTTAACTCCCGTTTATTTTTTTTTAAAGGAAAAAAAAAAAGTGATCCTCACAAATAAACAATAATTCAGAATAAAAATAAAATGTGGTGTGAGTGTGCATGTAACTCCTATGCTCTGATACACTTTTGATGAAAAATCATCATGAGTTAATTAGAGGGGGCATATGTGGAGGTGGAAGAGGTGTATGCAAAATGTTTCAACCCCTCCTGTTTAAGGCAGAATTATAATCTTAGCAGTAAATGTCAATAAAACTTGTAAGCAATACTAATAGCATCCATTTTCCCAGAATATTTACCTAAGAGTAGAACTCTGCTTATGCTGAAATTGCAAGTAGTGAGCATATAGATATAATTATATATTTTGATATATGTGTGTTTGTTAACTAGCAGAAAAGAGCACTGTTGCAGAGAAAAGGGGAGTGATGCCCACCTGGCACAGCTCCAGGTACACCAGCCTGCCCTCTCGACAGGCATCAAAATTAGCAGAAACACCATTTTTTTTTTGCTATTTCAGAGCTTGGTCAGCTCCACTTGGCCACCATAAACATCTTTGCTCAGCCTGCACAAGGAGAGCTGGAAGCTCCTTTGCCTTCCTCACTTGCAGACCTGCACCCCTGTCTGGATCTTGGTGTTTATTTAGCATCAGCCTCATGACGTGCATTGCATTTATCTGCATTTTTTATCTAGTAGTCAGCCAAGTGTGATGGTTCCTGACCTCAGTGGCTGCTCTGCCAGATGAAAGTCCCTGGTCACCAGGGGTATATTGCATAGCCTCTTCTTCTCTCTCCTGAGCTGTTTGAAAGGTGATAATAATTGCAAAGGCATTATCTCATTTTCAGGCGTTTCTGTCATTTGTCCTGTTGGGGTATGAATATTTCATTGGGTAGTTTGTGAAGGGCTTTTTTGGTTTTTTAGCGGGGTGTTTATATACCCCAGGCTGAGGTAATGAGGGTTATTTGGAGTGGAATGGCTTTTTTGAAGAGGGAAACTCTTCAGGGTCTCATTAAGGTGGTCCGATTCTGGATTTTTCTGGTGTTCTCCAGGAGTTTGACCGTAAATGCCTTTGGGAGGTATTTGCAGAAGCTTTTCATGTGCAAGCCATAAACCTCCAACAGAAGCATTAAGAAGGAATGTATATACTGACTAGGGTGTTTCCACAAGCATGTTTTACAATGCCCAGATCAATCAGTCCTAAAATTTACCTCCTTCATCTCTTGTGTAGGTTAGAGTTTGCTACGTGGTTTCTGTCCAAGCAACTATAATCACCAGAAATCTGAATTACTTGTATAACAAGAGGTCTGAAGTGACATTCAGAGCGCCACAGCTTGGAAACTCTCACGTGTAGTGCTGAGAGTGCCCCTTTCTGACAGCAGGACATTCCCAGCATATGAACTCTTACGTACCTGGAAAGGTATTGCACCTTTCTTAGGAAACCATCTGGCAGCTTGGTCCTTTCCCTCCTCCTGTGAAGATGACTCAGCTTTCGTCATCCTTGTGCCTGTCTCTGCTCTTCACCTTTGGTCTCCATACTGCCCTCAGCAGCCAGACACCTCAGTGCCTTTCTGTCAACATGTTCAGCAGTGCCTACTCAGTGGCTTCCATTAAGGGCTCAAGGTCCATGGTCACATAAATAATTATCTGCTTAATGAACTCCCTTGTCTGGACCAAGTGGTGTCAAACTCCTCATTAACATCAAATGAGAGAAGACATCCCTAGGACACTGGAGGCAAAATATGGATGCCCCCTCCCTGGAAGTGTTCAAGGCCAGGTTGGATAGGGCTTTGAGAAGCCTGGTCTAGTGAAAGGTGTTCCTGCCCATGGCTGGGGGGTTGGAACTAGATTATCTGAGCTGGAAAATGGGGAGGAGGGGCAGAATGAGACCTTTGTAATCCAAGAGGAAATGGTCAGTGACCTGCTACACCACCTAAACATCCATAAGTCTATCAGGCCGGATGGGTTGCACCCAGGAGTATGGAAGGAGTTGGCGGATGTACTCACCAAGCCTCTTTCCATCATTTACCAGCAGTCCTGGCCAACTGGGAAGGTCCCAGTGGACTGGCGGGTAGCAAATGTGGTACCCATCCACCAGAAAGGCTGAAAGGAAGATCCAGAGAACTACAGCCCTGTCAGTCTGATCTCGGTGCCAGGGAAGGTCATTGAGCAGATCATCTTCAGTGCCATTACACCCCATATACAGAACAACCAGGTGATCAGGTCCAGTCAGCACGGGTTTATGAAAGGAAGGTCCTGCTTGATGAACCTGGTCTCTCTCTATGACAAGATGACCCGCCTGGTCGATGAGGGAAAGGCTGTGGATGTTGTCTACCTGGACTTCTGTAAGGCCTTTGACACTGTCTCCCACAGCATTCTGATGAAAACAACTGGCTGCTCATGGCTTGGATGGATGTCTGCTCTGCTGGGTAAAACACTGGCTGGATGGGCCCAGAGAGTGGTGGTGAATGGAGTTAAATCCTGCTGGGGCTGGTCACAAGTGGGGTTCCTCAGGGCTCAGTATTGGGACCACTTCTTTTTAACATCTTGATCAACGATCTTCATGAGGAGATAGAATGCACCCTGAGTAAGTTTGCAGATGACACAAAGTTGAGAGAGAGTGTTGATCTGCCTGAAGGTAGGGAGGCTCTACAGAGAGACTTGAACAGATTAGGTCAGTGAGCCAAAGTCAATTGTATGAAGTTCAGCAGGGCCAAGTGCTGGGTCCTGCACTTGGGCCACAACAACCCCATGCAATGCTACAGGCTTGGGAAAGAGTGGCTGGAAAGCTGCCCAGCAGACGGGACCTGGGGGTTCTGACTGATAAGTGGCTGAATATGAGCCAGCAGTGTGCCCAGGTGGCCAAGAAGGCCAGTGGCATCCTGGCCTCTGTTAGAAACAGCGTGGCCAGCAGGACAAGCAATGTGATTGCCCCCCTGTACTGGGCGTTGGTGAGGCCACACCTCGAATACTGTGTCCAGTTTTGGGCACCTCAGTACAAGAAGGACATCAAGGTGCTGGAGTGTGTCCAAAGAAGGGCAACAAAGCTGGTGAAGGGCCTTGAGAACAAGTCTTATGAGGAGCAGCTGAGGGAACTGGGGCTGTTTAGTCTGAAGAAAAGGAGGCTGAGGGAAGACCTCATTGCCCTCTGCAACTACCTGAAAGGAGGTTGTAAAGAGGGAGGCTTGGTCTCTTCTCACAAGTAACTGGTGATAGAACAAGAGGGAATGGCCTCAAGCTGCACCAGAGGAGTTTTAGACTAGACATTAGGAAGAACTTTTTCACTTGGGTTGTCAGACATTGGAACAGGCTGCCCAGGGAGGTGGTTGAGTAACCATCCCTGGATGTGCTTAAAAATCTTCTAGATGTGGCGCTTGGCAATATGGCTTAATGCTGGACTTGGTAGACTAGGGTTAATGGTTGGACTCGATGATTTTAAAGGTCTTTTTCAACCTATGTGATTCTATGATTCTATGATTGAAGGTCCTTTCCAACCCAAAGCATTCTGTGATTCTATGACAAGAAGCCATGACTGCAAATGCAGATTGCTCCCTTCCTTAATAACCTCCCTGGACCATAGAAGTAGTGACATGGAGACCCTCATGTGGAAGCTCCCAGTGACCTTTTCTGAAGGATTCTATGATTGTATGAAAAACTTAAGACTGGCAGAGAACTAGGACTCCTTGGAAGCCACCGGCCAAAACTGAATCAGACATATTCAAGAGCTGATGGTGTCCAGTTGCTCAGCTCTCAAGGTGGGGCATGGTGAAGGTGTGGTGGGCATCATCCATGTAATGTGCTACTTGAGTGTATGTTCTTCCCATGTAGAAGATGTATATGTGTCACTCTAGGACAGGAAGATGATTGTTTGGGACCCTGTATGGAGGTATGCAACAAGCCCCTAACAGTGCTCATTGAGTTTGTTTCTCCAGAATGGCATCAAGCACCATCACCCATGAGTCTGCCATCTTCTGTAGGACAGAAATGGCTGAGGGAGCTAAACACTACAAGGAGGCATAAGCAGATGAAAACAGATCTCTCTCTTCAGCACCAACAAGAGATTACCTGTCAGTACTACTAAAGCAGGTGTAATTCCAGGATCTGCTTGAAAACAATTTCTGCAAAGTCCAGCTAACTTTTACTTTGGGAGAAGCTTGTATTTGTCTGACTCCTCCATATAACTGGTGTGGAAAAATTGACATTGACTGGCTGGAACAAATAAATGGGGTTTCTCCCTTGCTGAGAAAACTAGGTAAGTGTTTGATGGAAGGTCAGCACAAAGAATCATTCCTTGAATGAGTTATTTGCTATATTGGAAAAAAAGATCCCTGTGGTGCTACACAGGAAAGACATGAAGTTTTTTCTCCTGCATTGGGTTTGGGCTTTTTTTTTTGTAGGACCAGAGCTATCTTATAAAGCAAACATGCTGGCTCCTGGGAAAGTGGCAAGTTGCTGGCTGGATCCTGATTGTCCAGGCAGCTGTTTCAGGTGTCATGAGCATGTCAGGAGAGCATGACAACACTTCTCCACAGAGCTTCATGCAAGGTCTGTGCAGGCTGTCATCACTTTGCATTTGCAAAGCTACTCTCCAAACTAGAAAATTCCTTGAGGAAGCTTCAGTGAGGGCTTGTAGGAATTTGTTTGGGTTTTCTGCCCAGTTCTACCAGTCTGGCAGAGTCTTCAGGGAGTGTGCTATGCTTTATATTGCCTTTCTCAACCTTGATTTTCTGCTACCAAAACTTCAAGTTTTGCTCCTCTCCTATCAAGCGGTCTTGCCAGTATGAGTTAAAAGGCAGGAAGTTTCATCACCCCTGCTTGCAACCAGCTCTTTAATACAGTCTCTAATATCTGGAGGTCTCTAATTACTCTAACATCCACATTGACTTTGGCTCAGGTTGAACTGAATCCAAATGCAGTGCCTGCCTTTGATGTAAGGCAGTGGTACCATGTTCTGCCCCTGTCTCAGTCTAGCATGCCCCAAGGGCATGGAGAGGCTGGTGAGGCAGCCCCAGGGATGAGTGTAAGTGACACTTAACTAAATACCCTTAAAAACAGCTAGACAGGGTGTGTTACCACCAGAAGGGCCATGCCTTGATTATCCATGGCATTATTTTATTCTGCCCAGCATCAATTTTAGTTTGTGTTGCCTGATTTTCTGGTCAAATGTTTATGGAGTGGACCCCGGTGCCATGGAGGTGTGGAGGTAGCAAACTCTGCCAACCTTCCCCTTGCATTCACTCGAGTTTGGTGCCCAGTGCCTATTTCAATGTAGCCTTTGGCTGGAAGATGCACGTGACTCTGCTCCTTCTCCCTGCTCTCCCCTCACAGCTGGGGACCTTCCTCCTTGATGGCAAAGCCACTTTTGTCTGCACTGGTGAGGAACCTGGAGCGAGCCATGGTTGTTGGGCGCATACTTTCTTTTCCCATCCCCTGCTCCTGCATGCTGCCAGATCCTCCCCCAAAAAAAGGCCTAGGAAAAATGCAATGATTGTGGTCTGGTCTTTGGTGGGCATCAGCCAGCAGATCTGCTTACAGAGTGGTGGCTCAGAACCAACTGTATTACTGTGTGCTACAACACTGATCCTGTTCCTGGTTTTAGATAATAATCTTATTGGAGCAGGGCACGATGTTTCTTCTGCTTGACATGTTGCCTACACCCAAGCTGCTGCTTGTGAAAAGCAACATGATGGTGATGAAACAGAGAAACTAAATCAGAGGCATGAAAAAGTGAAACCATGCTTAGAGCTAGCATGGCTGAGAAGGTGGAGGAAGAAGAGGGTACAGGCAAGAGTAACAGATCCCTTCCCTGTCTCTTCATGAGCCCATAGTCCTGGGCCATGAAGCACTCCATGTCCTGGCATCTCCTCTGGCTATTCTCTCCTGTTCTCTCATTGCTAGAGTAGCTCTGCGGTGCTGAGCAAATCCATCATTTACCTTTTACATTCCTTTTTTTACGTCAACACAACCCATATCTCCATATTCCCTTTCTGCAGTTTTTGTAGCCTCTGGGAAGGATGAAGTGGCTTGGAGGAGTCCACCAGCAGGAGACATCTTCTGCAGGAGTTTTAAATGGCACTGGCCACCAGGAAACTTTGCTATTTTAGTTCTAGTTGTCATCTCTTGCTGACATCTGCAGGGCTTCAGACTTCTCTTCCTTTTGCCAAATTCTCCCTGCCTCACCATGGAGCCATCACCAATGGGAACACATTAAATTGAAGAAAAAAAAATAAAATCACAATTTTAGTATTTTATTTGAATTGTTGCTATGGAACAGGTCACAGGGGCCAGTGCAAGGTTCTGTTTGTGTGCTGAACCACAGAGGAAAAAAGACATTTGTTCTGCTTTGAAAAATACCTCTCTCATGTGGAAAGGGAATACAGGTTGGGTGGAAGGCTGTGGCCACTGAAGGGGAGGATGAGCTGCTGTAGGACATTTGCTCAGTGACACAGCCCAGCTGAGCAGCTTTGCAGATGTTTCTTGAGATTGTTTTGCATGTTGCTTAATGCACATCACACTGCAGTCAAATGTTCATCCTCAGCTAAGAAGCGACTGCACTGTAGGGTGATTAAAATAAAATATTACCCCCTCCTCCCTAACCTTCAAGCAAACACTGCTGTGGGTGAAGGTCAGCAGAGGAAGAATGACATCATGAAACCAAAGAGGGAAAGCAAACAAAAACATCATGCCAGCTCCATGCATGGGTCAGCCACTATGCTGAGACAGAGACTTGCCTCTTTGAAACTTTGGATTCTGAGCTCTCTGTGTGCTTTAAGGACTTTTTTTTTGGACTGCTGTAAAGCACAGGTATGCAACACACCACAGCTAACTGCAGAATGATCCATCCCTCTCCTGCTTTTCAAGTGTTGGTGGCAAATTATGCACAACATCCTCACCACCCTCCTATGATGAAGTTATTTGCAGCCAGCAAAAGGCTGCTTCGCTGTGCTCCTGTCGCAGCCCTGGGTGCCCAGGGATCATCCTTTGGCCCATGGCATTCCTGAGAGGACAAGGTGTGGAAGGACATCAAAGGGTGACCTTAAAGCATGGAAACAACCCATATCAGGTATCAAGACTTGTCCTCCTACCACACAGTGCATTTTAGTAGTGCTAAAAGAATGGGTTTTTTTTCTTACCATGCAAGGAAATAACCTAAAAACAATGTTATAATTTTTTTGTTTGTTTTAAATTCTACTAGGATCTAATAGTGTGGATCTAGGATTAGGATCTAATGTGGTTGTCAGTCTCAGTGCAACAGTTGGAACCTGGTCAGATCATAGAATCACAGAACCCTAGAATAGTTTGGGTTGGAAGGGACCTTAGAGATCATCTGGTTATAACCCCCTGCATGGGCAGGGACTCCTCCCACTAGACCAGGTTGCTCCAAGCCCCATCCAGCCTAGTGTCGACCACTTCCAGGGATGGGGCATCCATGACTTCCCTGAGCAACCTGTGCCAGTGTCTCACCACCCTCACAGCGAAGAATTTCTTCCCAATATGTAATTTAAATTTCCCCTCTTACAGCTTAAAGCCATCCCCCCCTTGTCCTACCACTCCATGCGCTTGTAAAAAGTCCCTTCCTAGCTTTCCTGTAGCCCTTTCAGGTACTGGAAAGTGCTCTGAAGTCTTCCTGGTGCCTTCTTTTCTCCAGCCTTAACATCCCCAAAACAGTCATCCTGTCTTCACAGGAGAGGTGCTCCAACCCTCTGATCATCCTGATGGGCCCAGTGCATGCACTCCCATGCCCAGCCACTTAGAACTACCAATGCCTGCTACTGCAGGCAAGCTATATAGAGTTAGATAAACTTGCATGCAAAAATCGAGATGTCTGGGATGCAGTTCAACAGGCTCACTTGTAGGAATCTGTTAATTTTATATGGAAGTGCTGGTAGGATTGGCCCAAAGCCAAACTTGGCCTCCTTTTGCTCCTTGGGAGCTGGACAGGATGGGGTCCCTCATGCCCAGCACACCAGGCACTGGGTCAATCTACCTTCCCCCTTGTCTGGTGCTGAGCTCCTCTTGTGAACCTTGCACCTCCACCAGCATCTGCAATGTTGTGAGCACCACCACGATCATCCTGGGATTCATCCTGGTCTGGATGAAATCCATATGGAGGTTTAATGAGAAAATCCTGCCCTTGTGCAACTGCTATGTGCTTAATCCTGTTGGAGAGCAGGGGCTAAATACCTTTATACCTGCATGCACACAGTGGCTTGTGTGGATATAAATATACCCACTAACAAAGAAATAATACTGCCCTTATTAAAAAATTATAAATTTATTATGAATATAAAACCTGTGCTGGCCAGGGCTCACACTGTAAAAAACAAACCCTCCTGGCACTACAAATCTCAAGAGCCTGGAAGACTTGATTTTGCAAAGGACCCTCACAACTGGGAATAAACCCCAAAATGTAACAACTTGTTTATTTTTTTTGTTTTGGTAAAATTAAGTTTGCCATGTTAACAAAAGCAGAATAGTTTTATTTAGTGTTCGTCTCACACCTTCGACAGCTGCAGCTGTCAGGCACAGAAATACAGTATTAAAATAAACTGAACAGAGTTGCTCATTGAAAAAAAATCACGCTATGCAAACCTGTGGATTGTAACATCAACAGTATAAAATGTAACAAAATTCGAATTTTTAATTTTTTTAAGCTTTTAAAGATAATAGTCCAGGCTATAAAACTATATAAGCATTGAATAAGAAATGTTAAAGTCAACAAGTCTACAACAGATACATCTTGTAAAAACTCAATAAATTATATATATATTTATAATATCTAGTAACATTTGAAATCATGCACAGTTTTGTACATTTTCTTTTTTCAGTACAGGAAAACTCAACGTTTCGAGTACTTGGAATGTACACCATTAGCAGACATTTGTAAGAAAATACCAAAAAATTCTTTTTTTATTCCAACAAAACAAAACAAAAATCTATAGAAATCTACCTTCTCAAACTTCCATTGAAATAACCTCAAACTATAAATTATTTATTTTAAGATAAGGATTTTGTGGCTCTAAGAAGACCAAAAAAAAAAAAAAACCAACAAAAACTTAACTTAAAATGAGATGCTGTCATCATGTTACTCTGAAACATTGATATGCAATACGCACCAGAGAAGAAACGGAAAGAAAGAATTCAGGATGCAATTTGCCTTGCCTCTTCGTGGTAGTAGATAAAATCTTCTGGACAAAAAAAAAAACCCCTAACAACCCACAAACCGCCCCCCCCAGCCCAAATCTATCCCCCTTGTCAGCTTGATCCGTGCTAAAATTCCCTAGTTCACTCCTGTGCTTTTAAACAGCTACAGGGCATCGAGGAACAAAACAGCACAGCGTTTTAGACACAGAAAATCAGGCATCACTGGCATTTTCCAGTGAGTTAAATGCAAAAGCAATACGCAGCCGTTGCACCTCTCCTGCAAACAGTGTCACTCTTTCTACTACTCTGCTCACATGGCATTTCTGAAGCCCAAAATACAACGGTACTGGCAAAGGGGGAAAAAAAAATAATTACCCCACATCATCCAAAGTCAACATTTTGCTTTGCTGCATACTTGTTATTAAATCGACCACAAAGAATACCTTCATTTGAAAATAGAAAAATAAACACCCACACCCCCTTAATGCACAGTGGTTAAACTGATGGAAGAATTCTTGGCCCTGTTTTTCTGAAATATGTAAAAATCATCTCTCTGTTGCTATTTGTTTGGTTTTAACCACTGGTGATGTATTGAAAAATAAACTTACTTTTGCTCACTGCAATCCAGGATAAACTAATATTTTTTAATGAATACATATATATATATTTATAACATTAAATGTAATTTGTTAAAGGACTGTACACCTATACATTCTTTCAATATTTCCCATAAACACAAAAGAAAAACTTGATTAATATATTTTTTCTCCATTTTTAATAAGTTAAAAAAACCCACCCTTAAACTTGGTGAAATTTAAAGTTTACAGTAACTCTACGCTATTTAAACCAATGAACAGATATGTTAATGTCTATAAATAACTTTACAAATATACATGTTAAGGTACAATTTTTAAAACAAAACTGTGAAGATATAAAACAAACAAACAAACAATCTTTTCTTTTCCCCAGATCAGTATATCCTAGATTGCAATGCTCGGATTTTGAGACTCTCTCTCTGTACTGCTTTATGTTGCATTAGTACTATACATTCTTTTTTTTTTTTAATATATTTATGTATATATATACAGGATATATTTATAGATATATACAAGGATTCTCTGGAATAAACCTTTTTGATATAAGTTAAAGGCTCTTGCCTACAGGTACCCGTAACTTCTTTCTCCAAGTCACTGCACATAGATGGAGCCAAACCGCTGGCGTGGAGGGGCAGCTGGAGGAGCTGCTCCCCCTCCCACTCCTCCTCGTCAAACAAAACTATGCAAACCCCAAAAAACGACTTTTTCCCCAAAATCAGCTGTTCCCAAAGGTCGGGATGTGGCTTGAGATGCCGTGTGGGCAGCCAAGGAGCCAGGTGCCCCGTCGCTCTCGCGTGGGTGATGCTCTCCTGCCAGGGGACCCCCACGACCACCACCGGCTCTGCTCATCCCTGTGTCTGCTCCAGCCTCGACTTGACTGTCTCTTTTTATCTTTTTTTTTCCTTTCTTCATGATGACTTGCATTTTACTTTTTTTTTTTATCAATCTTCTTCCAAAAAGGATTCCTTCTATGTAGCTGGGTAATACGATCATGATACTATAAAAACGACGACAACAAAAATATAGATATTTTTATAAATATATGAATCCCTGCAGGCAACGTGGCTTTTCAGCTCCACCAAAAAGGTTCATGTACAGATTGCATAAGCAAAGAATTTCTACATTCTTTACACGTTTGTTTTTTGTTCGTGTTTTTTCTTTTTAGAAAAAGAAGACTATTTTTCTCCTCTTCTTTGTATTGCAGGCACAGAACGGCTACTCTGGCACTCGAAACGCAAGCACGGAGGCTGGAAGGTCAGCAGCCCCAGTCTCAACATTCTGCTTAGTAAAAAAAAAATCCTCAAAAAATGAAAAATAAACACAACAAAACAAAAAAATCATATATGATAGATCATCTTGGCAAGAGATTAGTTCCTTCAGGCCAAACAGTGCTTCTTGACTTTTTATACAGCAAATGGGAAAAAAAAAAACCAAAAACAACAAAAAAAACCAACCAAACATAAAAAGTTTTTGTTTTTCTTTTTTTTTTTTTTTTTACCCTGAACAGCTCGACAACAACACACGTCTGGGCACCACAACACAGTTCCACTGGAAGATCCTTCACTGCGGTTTCATCATTGGCGTCCCACCCTCACGCCTCTGTGGGCACACTGCCTGCCTGTCCATCCATCCGTCTGTCTGTCCAGGGTGTCCTCACGTCCGGATGACGCCATTGCAGGGGGGGTGCTTGGGCAGGCAGGGCTCATCGGGCAGCAGGTCATGTGCAAAGACTGAGTCGTCTCCCGAGGAGCAGGTGCTGTGGGTGTCCTGGCCGGCTGGTGAGTACTGCTCGAAGGGCACTGAGAGGTCCAGGTACTCCTGCCAGGGTGACAAACCCATCAACACTCAGTGTCCCCCACCAGGGAAATTGAACCAGCTCCCTCAGCCCTGCGCCCACCCCACCACACTCACATCGGTGGACGTCACGGTGAGGACCCTGTCCAGGTCTTCCACCAGCTGCTTGAAAGTGGGTCGCTGTGAGGGGACAGCGTGCCAGCACTCCCGCATGATCATGTACCTGCGTGAGAGGGGGGAGGGGATTGTCACTCATGGTGGGGCTAAGTGGCACCCACCTGCCTGCCCCCCCCCCTCCACCCCCAAATTGCCTGAATAAACAGCTATGGCCAACGCAACTTCAGCCATGATGGCCTTGGTGCACGGCCAGTTTGGAGGAGGAGGGTTTTGTGGAGCCATGCTCCTCACTACTATCTCCTCATGAGTGTCTGCGCTCTCAAAGCAGGAGGAAGAACCATCCTAAAGATGACACATCAGAGCTGCACCCCCATCCGCCACCCGCCAAACGAGTTAACAGCTGAGCCGAAATGTGGGTAAATAATGTTACCCACCCTTGGGGTGGGTAAACCTACTTCACTGCCAGCTCCACAATCTCATGGTGCGGATGTTCCACAAGCCTGAACCATGGCCTGAAGTGGCATTTGGCCACAGAAGGAAGGGAGAGCAGGCAAGGAGGTCATTCCCATCACACACTCACAAATCATGGGTGCAGTTTGCAGGTTTGTCCATCCGATGGCCTTCCTTCAAGAGTTTGAAGAGTTCCTCAACAGGAATTCCAGGGTACGGAGACCCTCCCAAAGTGAAGATCTCCCATAGTAGCACTCCAAAAGACCAGCTGGAAACCAAAGAAAGATCTTTAAAATTCAATGAGGTTTTTTTTCCAAGCCCCCTCCACATCCCTTCCTCCCCGGCTTGGCTTTATTTCTGTGCAGCCATGCATAGCTAACAAAGTCATCAATAGCATGACTAATTGCCTAGGCCATTTTTACTAGTTACTTGGAGATCTCTGCTGATCCAACTCAATAGCAAAGAAATCCCAGGCACCAAGTCTGAAATTGAAATGAGCATTTAATCAGATAGGTGACAGCCCATCTATTACCCCCAGCTCTTTGTTAGGTCTTCCACCAGCTCCACTGAATGGAACAAATCAAATTATTCATGCACAGCTTCACTGAATTGCAGGCTTGGAACCACAGGCCACTAATTGTGCAAGCTGATACCAAAACTTGCTTGTTACAACACTCACTTCACTGGCCAGGCTGGGAGAAAAATACCCCAACAAAAATCAGCAGAGCACTAATGTTACACACTCCAGTCTCGCAGCTGTGCTCTGGTTAAGAGCCCTCTTTTTCAAAAATATCTTTTGCCTTCTTCATTTTCTTTTTTCAAAACAGAGATTATCTGTCTCTGTTTCGCTTTCACACACGCTCACTCTCCTGTTTTCTAGCTTTGATTTATCTCTCATGCCCACTGCAGCATTACCTAAGCATGGAAACTATGATTTAGGATCAAGAAAAGCCAAAGTATGTGAAAAATAAAGAAACAGAAAGATTAATTGGTTCAATTGCAAGTGGTGAGCCTTGAGGAGCAGGCAGGCTGGCTGTTGAATTACTGTAAAAATGCCATTATCGACCAGATACCGAAATAAAAAAGCGGGTGTGCGTGCTGAGCTACTTCAGCCCTTGCAAAGTTCAGATGTGACACAGATTTACATGTAAGGCAGGCTCTGCTGTTTGCTCACCATGCAGAAGCACTAAACCGGACACGACAGGATTAAGAAAAACAGAGGCAAATAAATGAAACAGCAAAATTAATCCCAGAATATATTTGTTGAATATATTTCAGGCTCATCCCACGTACCCAGCTGAAGCGTAACTGTTTGGGGCAAGCGCAGAAAGCCAAGGGCAATTGTTTTTTTGCATGGAGGTTTTGTTTTTTGCACAATTTTTCTGACTGCAGGATGAATCTCCTTGTCTATAAACTGGACAAGAAATACCTGCCTGCCTTCCAATAATTTTGCAGCAGCTCACTAGAGATCCTCAGATGAAAGCAACTAGATAACAGTAAAATAAAACCATGTGTGCAAAACTGCAGCTTGGAATAGATTCATTTGCTATTGCATCCCCAGGCACCCCAGCAGTGAGCAAGCCCTGCTCCTGCGTAGCAGCACATTTGTCTTTAAGATACTACAGGTGTTGATTTCCCAGCCATTTTATTTTTTAAAAAAAGTGTGGGTATGCTTACACATCGCTCTGGTGAGTATAGACCCGGTCAAACAAGGCTTCTGGAGCCATCCATTTCACAGGAAGCCGACCCTGTAATTAGGAAGACAATGGGAACACACCATCAGCATATTCCCCCAGCCACAACGGCACCATCTGAATCTTCTTTTCTAATCCAGTTTGAAACATTTTCATTAACAGCCACATCTGCCTTCCTGGTCACTGGGCAAAGCAGTAGTGGCCACATATAAACAGATTAGAGCATTTGATCCCTGGATCTTCACTGACAATATTTGCAATAAATGCTCTCTGTGGAGAACTGTATTTCACTGCCAAGGCAGGTTTAATGTATCAGAGCATCTAAATCTTTGCATAGGAACAGCATCCACTGCTCAGCAATGCAGCGAGCTCTGCAGCAGAGCATGGGACAACACTTTCTGTCTCTGGTTGGAAGAAGCAGTTTGACTCCAAGTCCAAACCCTACTTAGGCTGAACTTGAGGGGAAACTTCCAAGAGTGAACGCAAGGGCCAGATCCTCTAAGAATCAAATCCTGCTGGAGGCTAAAGGAGGAAGCTTGATCCCAGCTTTCCAGGGGAACATCCTACATTACGGTCATAAACATGGGCTGTTAAGAAATCAAGGCTAGATTAATCATAATTCTACTGGGCTTTGCTTGGACCCTGGAGGGACTCAGAAAGGACTGTTTCATGTTCAAAGCATAATTTGGCTGTGGGAGGGCTTCTTCCTGACCCACCGTCTCCCTGGGGAAGACGACCAGAGACAGGACACAGGCAGGATGCACAAATGGGATTATGCTCTTGGCTGTCCAACACAGCTCAAACAGGAGAAATACTTTTGATTCACAATTAAAATTCCCAAGAATTCTTATTAATTTATGATTAAGAAATCCTGTCAATTGAGAAAGATTTCTGATATGGTACTGGGGAGGATCAGCATGGGCATGGTGGGTTTTGTAAGACTGTCTAGAAATTTAGACCCCTTGCAGTCGCAAGGCCCCCCCTGTAGTGGGACCAGAGGTTGGCTCCTTGGGACCTTTTTGAGCAGTTGCAGTGAAGACTAGAAAGGATTTAATTCCCCTTTGGTAAAAAAACTTGGTATCTCTTAGTCTAGGGCCTCCATGGCAGAAGTGGGAAATCTCAATCCGCTGCTAGCACTAGGAGTATCTTTTAGGAAGAAAATGGATGCTTGGTGGACTCCTGGGACTATCCTATCTACAGCCCCTCACTAGGTGAGGCCACCAGTAGATTTCTTCCTCCTAAGCCTCTCTACAAAGAGTGATGTGAGACAAGGGCTGCTTGCTGCAAGGATGGCCAAATTCCCTGCCAGAAAGAGAACTGCACATGCTTGGCAGCTCTGTACTTACATTGGTGGTTTTCTTGTAATAGTCGATGTTGTGAACGTCCCTAGCGAGGCCAAAATCAGCTATTTTCATCACATTGTCCTCAGTGACTAACACGTTCCTGGCTGCCAAGTCGCGATGAATGCACTGTGAAAGGTGAGCAAGTCAATAAATAAGGGCTCGTTAGCTGCTCGTGCCTGCAACCAACAGCACCGTGTGGTTTATGAGCTGCATTTCATTGACTCCCAAGCTCATAAAGCTGTGGGCACTGCTTAACTCCTGGCTTTCTCTGTCACTGCCCCATCATGCATGCTTGGTGGGAGCCACCTCTTAGCAACACCTAATCGGCAGCCTCAGCACTGACACAGTCATGCATGCGCCTTTTCTCTCCAAAGGGGATGCACAGAGGAGAAAAGCCAACCCTCCTCTTCCGTGGGTGCCTACTGGGACATGAAGCTGTCTTTCTGCCCTGCTTCCTCCAAGAAGAGGGGTGCAGGCTGATCTTTGAAGGAAAAAAAAATCCTCAAACTAAGGCATCCCCAATACATCCAAAACGTATCCCAGTTGTTAGCTGAGAAAGAAGCTACACTAACCTGCACTGGGGACTTTAAAGCCACCATGAACTGCAGTCACAGACCGAACACATCTGACATGCAAAGCTGAGCTTGCTCTTGCCCCAGTTCTCCCTGCCCACAAAAAGAGGTCATGCTGGCTGGTGCACAGCTTCCTGAACCCAAAGCCTGATTCTCCACTTGCTGATGTCAGGGTAAATCAGGACTAAATCCAGGGTATGATGTAAGCAAATGCAACAGCTGGCTCAGTGCCAGTGAAGTGCTCCCTGGGGAACATCCTGGGCACAGCCACACATCGAGCCAAATCCACCAGCAGCTCTGCTCCCACTGAGCCTACATATGCTGGTGACAGCCACAAACACCTGAGCTACACCCAGGACCTCGGCTTCCTCCTGGGTGCTCTGCAATCTCAGAAGGAAGATGGTGGGGGACAGGGGTGTGTACAGCTCCTGACTACTGTCTAAAGCAACATGTCCCGTGGTGGAAGCTCACAACTTGGTGTGACGCTCACCCTGACCACTGCTGTGCTGAGGATTCCACGTCTAAAAACCAATTACTGCTACAAGCGGTAGAGGCTGAATTGCTGAGGACAGGCACCAAGCTTGGGGTTGCTTGTGCTTTTGTATTCATTTTTGGGGATGCTAATGGGCCTGCAGGTGACAGCTGTGCAACTGTATGGCTCATGGGTGCAGCTGGCAGAGGGGAACTTCTGCACATGGATGAAGCCTTCTGCAAAAACCCCAAGACACTTCATAATAAGAGTCCGGTCTCTAAAGTGAGAAGCCTGCAACGCTTTGCCTGAGTTGTCCTACATACACAGATCCCTCTGTGCCTTTGAACACACAGGTCTGACCGACACTTCTACCAAATGAGGTTTCTCAACTCACTTTCTGAGATGCCAAGTACTCCATGCCCCGGGCCACCTGGTAGGCACAGGAAACCAAGTCTTTAAATGTCAGCTGCTCCTCGGGCAGCTTGCAGGTGTCAAAGGAATAGTCCATGCCAGGTGGGCGACGTGCCCTGAGGTATTCCCGCAAGTTCCCCTTCGAGGCGTATTCCACCAACACGTAGAGTGGTCCTGCAAGCAAGAGCACCATCAGCATCCAACAGAGGAACAGCTCGTGCTGCCTGGGGTCTGGGCTGACCACTGAAATCTCATCTGGGACATTCTGGGGAGCCAGTGAGTAATTATACAGAAAGGACAGTCACACCTGAGCCTCCCATGGCCCTGCGAGCACCGGCCAACTTTGCTACGTACCATCCTGCGTACAGGCACCCAGGAGGTTAATAATATTTTTGTGCTTCCCGATCATTTTCATCATTTCCATCTCAGAGACCAGGTCGGAAAGGTCCTTGTCTGTGGCATCATCTGAACAAAGCAAGAGAGGAAAGCATAAAAAGGCAAGAAGAATGTAAGTGTTTTGTGAAGTAGTTAATACAACTGCTGTGTAGCCACGCAGGGCTTTGACAGGGAAACGGTACTCAAAATATGGCAGCATTTGTTTTAATTTAACAAAAAATACTATCTGAAAAAAAAGGAGAATATTTGATCAAGAAGAAAAAAAAAACAGATGGAGAGAAATGTTCATATGGAAATCAATAAAACCTTTCCTCTTCTGTTTCACTCTGGTAAGTAATAAAGAAAAAAAAAAAGTCAGTTTTGGTACCATTTTCCATTTCTGATTGTGTCCCTCCCTTGTTTCCAGGGGCAAGGGCTTACAGATGGGGGAAAATCACAGTTGGGAGAGGGACCAGAAGAAGGAATGTATTTTTTGAGTGGAAATCTGTAATTTTTCTACAAAAGTAGAAAAATGGGTGAAAACCTCCCCAAACGAAGGCTTTGGTTTGAAAAGATGGAAATGATCCTGCTTCCAAAAACAACTTCAGAATAGACCGAAGGAAATATAAATTAAAATAATCCCTTTTCTGATGAGATTTTTTTTTTTAAAAGCTGTCACCCCATGTAACCTCAAACCCACGCTGCTCACTGTTGGAGCATCCGCCCTGCTTGCTCCAGCTGAACTCCTTAGGGGGAGATTTTGTCTGTGTGTTGTCTGTGGTTACTGTGCATGGGGGAAGGATGGGAAACAGACTTATCCAAAGGTGCCCAGTGATTCCCCCATTTTTGGCCTCTAACCTCTCAGGAGTTTGGGATCAAGTTTCTTCAACGAAGAAACTCCTCAAGGAGGAGTTTGGTCAACCAGGTTTCTGCAAACTCCAGCTGAGTTTGCTGCCTAAGCTTTTGCTAGAACAGGCAGCGCTGGTTCTGGGAGGAGTGTGGAATGGGCTGATTCAAGGAGCTGGCTGGAAGTAAAGGGGGTTCCCTTTCTTCTCAGGGATGCTATTACCCCTTGGCAGAGAACTGGGTTAATTCCCATTCCCTCTTCCTGAGGGGATTTGCACTTTTACATGCTCTCCAAAAAGACAGTCCTCACCCCCAGGCTATGTGGATGAGAGGGAAGAAAGGCTGCTCTTGCTTTCTTCTATTGTATCTGTTTGTATAAAAGACTTAAAAGAGAGGCAAGGAGAGGAAATCCCAGCCCATTATGCTGTTCTGCCCTCCATGGACTCCCCATACCTTTTAACATCTTGACAGCAACTGTGATGGCCTTGTTTGGCTTGTCCTTATCAATTCCAATCGCTTCTGCCATCACCACTTGGCCAAAACACCCTTCGCCGAGCGGCTTCCCCAACGTCAGGCTGGAGGGAGGAACAAGCAGACACATGTTAGTGGGCACTGGGGTGGTGACACTGCTGGGAACAAGGGGACCCTGACCCGTGGGTTGACTGACCGAGAGCGTGCCAATTCCCACTTAGGATCAGGAGGCAGTTCCAGCTCAGAGACGTTGGCCAGCATTGGCCCGTCGCTGGAGGACAGACGAGTGATCCGGACCAGGGGCGTGTTGGAATTCATGGAAGAGTTGGACTCCAACGACACCTGCTTGGGTAGAGCAAATGAAGTGTTATTGCCAACTGTATTCCCACTGAGGGGGGTTTGAGCTGTCTTTGCCCACTGACAACTTTCCTACAGTTTCCAAATGGGAAATCTCACATCCCCACACCATCCTTGCAGAAATACACTGATCTAGGCACCTGTGGGCAGGTTTTGAGCTGGTGGAAGGAAGGACAGGCCAGCCAGTGCCCTCCAGCAGGCAAGAGCTATAACCTGTTCAGCTGCTCTCTATGCATCTCCATAGCACATAGACTTCTCTTGTTCTAGCCCTCTAAATGCCCACAACGAGCTTCCAGGCAAGGCCATGAAATCCATATCCTTCACTATGTGGTTTTACACGGTGCCTTTTGCTCCTGCCCCTCTGCAATTACAGGCGGCAGAGCATCCCTAACAGTGCAGAGAAAGAGGACCCTCTCCCACCTCCATGAGAACTGGTTTAAGTCACCAGTGACCTCTGTGAAAGCAGGACTGAGCAAAATTAAATGTGCTCTTGCTCCCCAAATTCCCAATCCACCAGGGAGCCTGGGCTAAACTGTTCCCCTGCAAGGTGTGCTTTCTGTGGCATCCACAGGTGCACTGACAGCCCCTCTTGGACAAGGGTGACAGAAATGTGGCTGCTTGGGAGCTGCTCATGAACCAGAGTCAGCTGCCACCAGCTACTGCTCCACTGGAGCAGAAACAAATCAATAAAAGGGGGTTAAACTCCTAGACTGCAGCCAACTTATATCCCTCTTGGGCTATGTTTTTCTAGTAGAGCTTCTCACCTAGAGAGAAAACTCCAAGGGGGGGGCAAAACTAAAAAGAGGGATGACCATAGGAGGGAATAGGAATCTTGTATCTACTTTCTGTTACCTGTCTCTTGAGAGGAAATTTGGAGACTTTCTGTACAGTGGGGGTGTTCATGGCTTTTTTGTTTGGCATTTTCATCCTGTAGACAACCACAGCAACCAGCACAAGGATGAAGACAACAAAGCCAGTGCCGTAACTGAGAACGCCAGCGTACACTGAGCCTGAATCATCCTCTTCCACGAGCCCCTCTGCTGCAGGGTGACAAGAGACAGCAGTCAGGATGGGGCGGGCAGCTGCCTGCACACAACTACACACATGCAGCACAAGGAATTTGGGGAGGACTTGCTCATCTATGCCAATTTTCTGAGTGACTTTGGTGAGGATAGGAACCCTCCTAGGCCAGTGGTTTTCCACCTGCGGCTGTAGCTGTATCACTTCAGTTTGCCTTTTTTGGGGTAATATTATTGCCTTTTAATGCAGCCGTGGGGTTTCTAAGAGCCTTCAGCCCACAGGTTGAGAATCACTGCTCTAGGCTGCGGGCATCTTCACGTGCCTCTGCTGTTCCTCTGCCCCAGATCTTGCTTTCTCCACACATCCATAGCATGTAGCTGGATGCCTTGCATGTGCAAAGGCTGCAGGACTGGGGTTTGCTGCACTTTGCTGATTTGGCTTCTCCAGCAATGATTTCCACTGGACCAGTGCCTGGCCGGAGGGACTAAGGGGCCTGAATGAACCTAGGCATAAGGTATCACACAGGGAAAAAGCCTCACAAGAGCAATCTACATAATTATTTCATGAAAACTTAGTTCTGCTGGGAAGAGGCTGGAAGGTCTGGCCTGGTGAGGTGGCTGACCCGGGAGGGTGATAGCATGAGTCCATCAGCAGTGACTACCTGCTAGCAAGACTTTTTCGGGACCAGCAAAGCTCAGCTGTGTTTCTCCCCTTATTACTTTCAGGACAGGCACACAGACCAGAGGAAAGAGCCACAGTGGGACTGGTTTTCAGTCCCCCAAAGGCATGCTGGTGTCAGAGGAACAGTCAGCAGTAGGAAACTTTATAATGAATTCATGTTGGTGAGGTTAGCTTGCTAATGGCTTGTGTTCATCACAGATGCCCCAAAGCAGTGTCTTCAGCAAGTGGTTGGAGCTTTGCCCCTGGCAGCAGCAGCAGGCTCCGAATCAGGTCTTCAATGGTTGTGTCCAGGAGGACAGGGAGAAAGGGCTGTCAGTGACACTGGGAGCTGCACCAGCCAGTGTGTCAGCTGCGCAGGGCCTGGTCCTGCCAAACAGCCATCTCCTCCTGTGGGGAAGGGTCACCATATCTCCCGGGATCAGGCACTACAGTCAGTGCCTTGGTTCACACTGTCTGGCCCTCTGCTCCATGTCTCTCCTTCCTTAGTATGGACAGGGGTTTAACAAGCAGAGGTTCCCCAGATGGGCTGTGTCCTGCCCCTTCTCTGTGGCCAGGGCTTCGGGGCCTGCTGCTGCATGGGCCCTGCACCGTGTCTGACTTCAATATAAAGTTCCGCTTAAGGTTTTTTGGTGGGTTTTCTTCTGTTTAATTATTTGCTTAATAAGAGGGGTGAGATCATACATTGTAAAAGCACCGTAACAGTTGGATGAGACAGTATCAGGAGATTCTCAAAACAACAGGGACGCTAGTCTTCTAACCAAAGGAAATGCTTTCTCATCCAGCGGATGGCAGAAGCAGAAACAGGATCAGATCAGCTATTTTAGAGCTGGCAAATAAACAGAGAAAAGACCAGAAGATCCCACTGGCAGCAGGGTTGGGCGTGGTGGAAACTCTATTGAGCCCCAGTAAAAGTGATTACATCCAAATCACCTGCACAGATAAAGCCAGGATTAGAAATGCCAAAGTTTCCAGCACCTAAACACATCCCGAGATGGATGTGTTGCAAGATGGATCCAAATGTGGTCTATGGCTGGGTGAGCCAAAGTGGGGTGTACAGGATTTTGGATGCCCTTTCAGTAAGGGTCTACTGAACATACTCCAGGCCTGTTCTTGCACCATCTGCAAGTCACAGCAGCTATGAGATTCAATATGAATATTGCTTGTGCTTTCCTGGACCATGCTCATGCCTCCCCTGTAGCTGGAGGCACATTCTGCAGGTGAAGGGACAGCACAGCATTGTGCCTCTCTTTGGGAGAGCAGACCCCTCTGTTGCATATTCTGTGCTGGCTTCATTGTCAATGAGAGCTTTGCACATGAAAGGACCACAAAATTGAGGTCACTCTGGCCTCAGGTTTCAAGCCCACTGCAGCTTTCATCGACTGCAGCTGGAGCAGGCAGTATGGAATGCCCCTGGGAGCCCGGACTCCTGGGCTCTCTCCACAGTTGACACTCCTCGACCTTCTGTTTGAGATTGCTATCTTGGCCTGTTCATCCGTGAAGCAGAAATAATGCTACAGGCAGGGAAGGGTGTGCTCATACCAACCACTTATGCATCTAATTTTAGGTTAAGAGATGAGGTTAGACAGAAAGGTTCCTTCATAAGACAATCCACAGCTCATGTCCAATTTACATGCCCTGGACCATCTGATGGGGAGGTTTACTTCTCCCACTAGTAGTGTAAGAAGACAAAGCTCCTAATTTTGGCACTTAACAGTCTCCTAACAAATAGGCTATGAGCACCTCCTTGTTATCTAGATTTTAAAAGAAGATATTGTGCATTTTGTATAATTACTGCAAAAATAATTTAAATCTCGAAACATAATGCAAAAAGTGTCAGCTGTGAATATGCAACAACTGTGGTCTTCTGCTGTGTGGATTTACCACCAGCACGGCAAACCCCAGAGGAAAGCCCTCCCTGGATAATGTGCCCTCTTCCAAGCAAGGGGTGGTCTGCAGGAACTTGGCATTTCTAAAGCAAAACTTCAAGGTACCCTGGAGAGGGAAAGAGAGCCCAGCACAGAAAGAAATACCTGGTAGCACCGTCAGCCAAGCAGAGTGATGTGAGAACCCAATAGAATTCCCTGCGAGACAAGTATATTCCCCAGCATCCTCAAAAGTAACATTTCGCAAGTACAGAATCTCTAGCTCCTTATCCGTTGTGTTAACACCTGCCGTCTACGGGGAAAAAAAACACACACATATAGAAAGAAGGAAAACAGAGAATAAGCCACATTCCCAGCAAGTGTGAGGACACCACAGGCAAACTTCAAAAGCAGATTAAGGTGCGTTTGTTTTTTGGTTTGTTGCTCTTTTTGTTTTTTTTTTTCCAATGGCCCATCTTCCACATTAATTTATTCATTCCCCTCTGCAACCTGTAGTCAAAAGCAAAAAAAGAGTTCCCTTCACCAGGTTCTTACTCTGTCCCACTAAAGAAGCATGCAAGCAAAAGCATCCAAACGAAAAATTGCCCCCCACAATATGACTGACTTTTGGGTTAGCAGGGTGAGTACGAGGGGAGGGGAAGGAGAAAGAAAGATGGTAAAAGAGAAAAGACAGAAAGGAGAAAGGAGGAAAGATGTAGTGGGGGCAAACTCAAGTGCTGATCGAAGGAACACACAAATATTTTGATTCACTAGTTCACAAAAAAATTTTGAATTTTAGAATTTTTTAGAATTTTTTCAGACATCTCAAAGCCATATATTCATTACACAGCCCTGGATGCTATAATATAACTTCGGTTGATTACAGGAAGGTACCTGTAAGGATTCCTGCAGTGCCACTGAGCAATACAGCAGTCAAACCCCCCAGGCTGGAGTCAAACCCCAGAGCCCACGAGATTGCTGTTGCTCTCTATTCAACATGTTTGCTTCCATAAGCCACTGTTGATATTTATTTCACCACTACTTCTCCAATGGACAGAAATCTTTGTAGTGACTGTATCAGTTTTACAGGTGAAATCTTGATTTGGCTTCGTTTTCCAGAGCTTTGAATGTCACGGGTCATTAACATGCAATTCTGTTATCAGCACTCAATTGTAAGGAAGGGAGAGGAATAAAAGCATGAAGAGTTGATAGCAAAATTTGACAGTCGTTTTATTGTGGGAATTTTTCCATGGCAATTGCTGTATAGGCGTTACATTCTTGTAAAAAAAAAAAAATTAGCAAGAAAATAAGATAAAGCCATTCAGCGTCAGTTGACAGGGTATAATACAAAATGAATAGTAATTTTAATCACTAGCTTCTTAAAAATGTTATAGCTCATTCTTGCAGTTGCCAGGGCCTTGGGACAGAGTCTGTGGTTTACCTGGTTTTGGTTTGCGAATGTGGAGCCAAAATGGTTTTTCGGCTATGCCTACGAAATTGTTGGCTCTACACAGATATTCTCCTTCATCTTGTTCTGTCACATTGAACAGATTTAGGTTAGCATCGGCTTCAGCGTTTTTACTGATCCAAGACTGCAGGAATAGACAGAAACCTGAACTTCAGTAAACCAAACAATACCTCCATCGCACCTACATTAGCTAGGATTGACTGTTCACGGCTATTTTCTTTTTGGCTGTGACAACATCCCCAGCTCACCCTGTGGTGAGAGAGCTAACCCAGGATCTGGGCAAAGAAGAGAAGTTGCATTTGGACCCCAAACCACGTGCAAGTGAACTCCATTCCCTCCACTACCAGCACACATGCAATGTATGTCTTCTTTAGAACAGACCAATTTCCCACTTCTCCATCTGACAGCAGTCAAAGGCCCTATGGTTTCTTAATAACTCTGCAGACGGGAGCACCAGAGAACGGGCTTAAGCAGAGATTTGTGTTTGCAACCCGGCTCAGCAAATACTGTTTCAATTATCAGATTCCAAAATAGAATTTGGAAACAAAATATAAGCAGTGGCGGTCTGAAACTCGCTGCTGACTTTGCCTTTCAGAAATTAGCTGTAATTTTTTCCACTGCTTATAGAAGCCTCTTCTTTACTAAATAAAGTGGTGCATATAAATCAAACAAACTTCAGACTCTTAAGCAAGGGTTTTATTTCTCTTCTTCCATGCTGCAACAACAGCACGTCAGTTTTTTCTCTAAACAGTTGTTTTTATTTTGGTTGAAAATGCACAACTCTTTTGGGTGGTCTCAGAAGTAGCCTAGGGAAAGTCTAGAAAAAATAGAAGCTTCAGCTCTGGAAATGAAAAGAAAACAATTGGTCTTCTCATTTTTTGGTCTTACAGTCTCCAGCTCAATCTTGGTGCCTTCAATTTCAAGGCCCAATCCTGCCTATATGACTTGCAGCCCACTAAAATCCACAGGGATGCCAGATCTGATAGGTTATTAGGAACTGAATCCAGAGGTGGCATTGGAGAGGAGCCCCCATGTCCATGTCTAATGACAAACACCACCAGTTTTGACCTGATCTCATCTCTAAGGCTTACGTGCTGGCAAGTTTGTCTGTCCTGACTAGCAGGGAAACGTGCCTGCCTGCTGTTGCTGCCTTGTTTATAATTAAACCAGGCATGTTTCAATGCAGAACATACAATTTAGCCTTTGACAAAGCTTGGGCACAGTGTTGCCAGCCCCCCTCTGTAGCTGGAATGCATTTAGTGCTCTTCTGCAAAGAAAAAGGGGGTTCCTTTGATCACAAATTAGCCCAGGCTTTCAGGAACTGATGCAGGTGATGGCTTGGTTTTGTCAGGCTATTTAAAAAAACGGCTTGAAAGTACAGCATTCAACTTGTCCATCTGGACTGGGATGTGTTTTGACCCCCCTATTTAGATGTGAGGGGGGATTTAATGTGCTGGGCACCTCTTCTTCCCCATTGCTCTGATGTAGACTGGACTACTCCCCATATACAAACTGCCCCATAGCTGCTCCTTCACTCCACAGTATCTCCTGAAAGCAGGAGGGAAGTGCAGACTGATAAAAAAGCCTTATCTCCCTGCAGGCATCCCAGCCCTGGGCAGGAGAGAGCCCTTTCTAAAGCAGCTGTGGGCAGGAAAGGGCTGCTAACAGCACCCTGCTCCATCCAGCAGCACGCCAGGATGCTGGGTCAAAGCAACAACTCTGCGTGGCACCAGGGGAACGAGTCAACAATGCCAACAGACTGTCCTCAAGATGACAGTGAGATCATTTTATCAGAACTTTATTTTTAAAAAACAAGCACACAACACATTACAAAGAAAAAAAAAAATCCCTGCAAAGCTGGGCCGGACACATCTCCATGGAGGCCCAGTACTGGCACACAAAAGATGCATCCCAAAATGGAAATGCTCTGTGCCCCAGCGCTGATGCCGGCATTAACACAATTCAAAGCATTCCTGATTAACCAGAAGTAGTAAATAGACGTGTGCTGGTCCTATTCAGCAAAAAAAAATAAAACCAAACAAAACTTGTGCTTTCAAACGCCTGCCTGTGCTCCCCTTCGAGGAATGCGGAGCCTTTGCCGTCCACAGAAGAGAAGGTATTTGGCAATTCTAATTACCTAGCCACCCCGGTGCCGCTCCAACTTAATTTTAAAACACTATTTATACGGACTATTTATATGTTCTTTGCCACAGCAAAATGGGAGCTTGTACTTGTGACACAAGGCACTGTTCGCAGCAGCTCTGCAAACTTCCAAAAGGTAGCACTTTATCCCACAGGGACCACACACATGGAGCTCGGAGACTATACTAGATGGCATGTGACACAGCCAGCTATTCAGAACTTGGTACTGGGCTGTGAAACCAGGAGGAAATTCAAATATGCATAATTCAAACACATTTGGAGAGACAGAGAGAAAATAAAAAGTTTTATCAACTCGCGAGAAGTGCGTGTTGCCAATCCTAAAGAACTGTCTCCAGCCATTTCTTCCAACCAATCTGTTGTTTCAATCTGTGTAATTATTTCCAGGGTCTCTGGCTTTTACTATCATGTATCTGGCTGAGTTACATTTTTGTAGATGATGTCTGATAAGTGGGTTTTTTTAAAAAACTTCATACAACGAGAAGCCGGGTGTGTGCAGTAGGATGTGCACAGGGAATGTCCACACACAGGGTGACAACCTCAGCTTTAAACTGCAGGGACAAAATCTGCTTTCAGCTATAACTGCAGAGCCAGATAAACTCCATTTGGCCCTGTGTATTTTAATAAAATTAAAATTAATCTTTAATTATTTAAAAAAAAAGTATTTTAAAAGTCCAATGTGCTTTTCACTCACTATTCTCTACTTTTTATATTGCACAGGTTGAAGGGAAACCAGACCCACTGTCTTTGTTCTGGCTGTAATCTGGACATTCCCTTTCAAAAAGCATTTTAGCAAAGTGAAGTCTTAGGAAGTGAGTTTTTGCTGAATAATAATAAAAAAAAGGTTTTCCTGAGTATGCATAACAGCAAGGCTCACAAATGTTTCTGGCTGGAACAAGACTAGCTTGGCTCTCAGGTGTTGGTAGCTCAGCATTATTCAGTACGTGCATGCTGCAGGGTGTTCACTTGGAAAATGAAATAATGTGTTTTAGTTGGGACTCTTATTTTAATAAGCCCCAAAACCACCTCTATTAAAGCTGCTAAAAAAGGTTATTTATGTAATTTTGGTTCAAATGCAATCTGACAGCTTCTCTTTTATTCTGCTGCATTTCTCACAGTTGCATCATGCCTTACAACTACTTTGCTTATCTGTGCCACTACAGTAGCTGTGTTATCACTGGCGAACAGCAGAGTCTGGAACACCAACTTGAGGACATTTTTGCTGTACCCCCTCCAAAAAGCACAGTAATTCCACTGTGGCTTAAAGGAAAGAACAATCCCAACTGCTGTCCTTGGCTTATTGTCATGACTTTTCTTCTCACAGACATATAAAAATCACAGCAAATGAGACCTCGAGCTACCAAAAAATCTGATTTAAATAATAACACTGAGACCAAGGCAGAGGAAGGACTGCCCTCATGGGGAGAAGAAGGAGCGTGTACCAACCTTCAGCACTGTGACATAGGGCGTCCCATCGGGTCCGTATTTGCTGCCGTTGACTTCCACGTGTTTCAGCCACTGGATGTGAGGCTGGGCATCGCTGTAGACCTTGCAGTGAAACTCCACATTGCTCCCTACCACCACGGTCTGGTTGGCAGGGAGCCCTGCTTGTAGGATTGGTCGGTGGGGTGACCTTTCTGAAAAAAAGAGATGGAAATCCTAATGGAACTGTCCTTCTTCCAGAAAGGATTCTCCTCTGAACCCTCATCTCCTTGCTTTTCAGTTGAAAGGATTCAGACTGAGATTGTCCCCCCTAGGTGTGGCAGCCACTGTTCTACCTAGTGTTTTTCAAGTCAAAAAGTAAAGAACCACTTGGGTGTGGGGGAGGCATCTCAGCCCTGATATTTCTTCTGGCCCCTCTGTGGACCAGCTAAGCAATTTATTAATCCCATATTTGAGGCTGAATCGTTGGCTAAAACGAAGCTTGTTGTTGGTTTTAGAAGATGCATGATCCAGCCCTTTGGGAAAGAAACCAAGACCCTCCTTTCCCAGATCCCATCGCATGCCTGCTCGCCATCACCACAGATCAGCTGTTGAGGGAAAGCAGTAAAACCTCACCTAATACATCGAGCTGGTATGTGTGCCTAATATTGCCGTATTTGTTCTCCACAACACAGGTGTAATTCCCTCGGTCTGACGGCACAACACTCTCCATCACCAAGCTCCACTGCTGGTGTCGCAGCTAGAAGAGAAAATCAAATCATCAAGCTCGTGGTCAAGTACCTTCTTCACCAGACCATTCAAATCAGTGAACAATCAGTGACACACTTGGCCAGCATGAATGGACCCCAGAGTAGGCCTGAACATCACAAGGACCCATATTTCAAGGGTCATTAAAGGCTTAATGTGAAAAGGAATTAGGACCAATGCATGAACAGCGCAACACAATGTAACATGCTGAGATTGCAACGAGGACTTGTAGATGCTTCCACAATAATAACAATAATGAAAGCAGCTGACAGCTGAATGTGGCACCTCTCATTAGAATAATGGCTTCTGAAGGCATCAGCTCAGATAACTCGGATGTTCTCTGCCAGCCTACTCTGGTCCAGAGACTGTAACCTCAAAGTACTGTACTCTCATCTGCAGATCTTTACCAATTGCTACACATAACCCATAAGATGATTAGAAACAATAAAGATCATACTTTGTCCCCCATATATAACATATTTTAAAGATGTGTGCTATGACGGGAACAGTACATGGCACCTTCCTGAACAGAAACTGAGTTAGTCTTCTAAATACCCTGTAAAGAACAGGAGAAAACATACCCAGGCTCAAGTCCAGTCCCTAACATGCCACCAAGTTTTATCCTAGTTGGTTTTTTGGATGTGACTCATACCCAGAGCTGTTGGTTGTCCAGCAGCAGAAGGAAAAGCACAACCAAAGTCTCCACTCTGACCTGCTGTCCTGCGTTCCCAGATAGGTTTGTTTCTATTTACTATAAAGGAAATAAGGGATATGAAAAGCAAATCTTCAATTAATACAGAGAGCAACCACCACTAATAAAGATGATTTCAGGATGCATAGCTCTCCAAATCTCTGGATACTAATTTGATGCTTTCTGCCGCCCCAAGCAGAACATTTAACTTTATTAAATGTTTTGAAGGTGACTCCAAGGACACAGAAGCAGGAGATTACAATAACACTGTGCTACAGAATGTCAAGGGCTGATGGAAAAAATAAGGGTGTAATTGCTCCTGGAGGTTTCTTGCTGCAGCAGGTGAACTCCAGTATCAAGTTATTTAACCTCTTTTGCTACACATAAATTGCATCCACATGCTTACCTTTAAAGGGCCAAGTCGCGATTAAAGGCAGGATTTTGCAAAGAGAAGGTCTAAAGTCATAGCACTAGACAGCTTAGTTGCAAGAAAAGCAAACAAAAGCCATTTTAACAAAGCCCCTTGCTTTGTAGCTCTCTGCATTCTCAGGAACAGCACTGCTGAGCACCCCACTTTTCAGAGACTGCTGAGTACAGCATTTCCTTTCATTTCTGGTTATAGGAAATAGGGTGTACGTGTCATAGGTAATAGGTATGTACCTTGGTTGTTGCAGATGCCTGGTCAGGTGTGACTGCCCCCTCTGCCCACCAAGGACACACAGACTCGGTGCAGACCCAACATTACACCTTTTGTAAAGCAACATCCCACTCAGTGCATCTCTGAGACAGCACAGCAATTCCAGAGTAAGAGGAGCTCTGAGAAGAGAGAGCCTGGACCCTGAGCTCACAGCTGAACACACCAGACTGTCAAGGAAGTGTCAATGTAAATTTGTGGCTGCTCAGTGGCTCATTGCCATACTGGTTTGTCTCATAGCTGTGTCTAGAGAGTTCTTTTAATCCACTTTTCAGCATTGCAAAGCATTTGCCTCTAGAACCCCTAGGAGCTATGCCAAGGAAATGGGGCTCCAGATACACTGTATTAGAAATTAGATGTTTTATTTAGGATGTACTTTCAAAGATACTTTCATGGCAATTTCAAATAACTTTTCTTTGTCAGGTTTGTGGTGGGGACTTTGGACTCTGACCAGAGAGGAGAACCTGGGGGGCACTGACTCATGGGACAGAACTTGTTTGGAAACTCTTCTAGAAGCAATGAGATTATTTTTTTTAGGTTGATACTGGTGTCTAGACTTAAATTATAATAAAAAGGGCTGTTCCCAAGTTAGGATAGTTGCTGTACTTGATAAAACACTAGAAACATGAAGTGACTTAGAGCAGGCATTAATCAAGTTGGTGAGATACTGGAAATCCCTCTGGTTTATTTGGTGTTGTCATTCTTGGCTCCTTGTGAAACAAACATATACAGACACACTTGGAACCTCAGTCTGTTTGCCAGACTGGTATGCAAGTCAGTGCAATGGTCTGGGGAAGGGATAATCCTCTATCTTCCCTCCCCCTGCATCTTCCCTTCTAGGGTCATTTAACACACATAGGCTTACAATATTAGAGATTCCAACAAGGATTTAACCATTAATGCTCTTTGGGAAATTTCATATGATGAGTCATATGAATTTCTTTCCCAGTTAAGGATGAACTGTAACAAAACTAGGTTAGCCTTGACTTCATGTTTTCAACCCTCACCCTTCTCTCTTGCAGACTTTACACCTGGCAATCATATCGGGATCCAAATACCATTTGCAAGATTCAGAAGTGGAAGAGTGGTCAGCTTTCATCTGCTGACCACAGACCTTTCACAATCAACGTTTAAACTCTTCCACACGCTGAAAACAAATGAGAACATTCCCAGCTCAAGGATTTCTGGGTTAAGACCAGATCTTGAGACGAAGTAAGCCAACCAAACTCTGCCAGATTTGGATCTTGCCCATTCTTTTCAAGCTTCCTAATCCTGTTATGACGTTAAGTTGTAACAGGGAATTCAAATCTTAAATACATGAGATACCGAGCAGGATTTCAATCTCTTTTTCTGGTTCAAATCTCTGCTGATATCTATCAGTATATTTATACTGGATGAGGTTTACATTAGACTACTTAACATCTAACCGCAACTCAAGAGCTAAAGCAAGCAAATAAGGGAAGGAAAATCACAGAGAGAGAAAGATGTCTTTATAGCAAGTAAGGGACAAAGAACTACACCTAGACAGATAGAGAGCTTAAACCAATCTTGCTGTAATTGGCCTGACATTGCCCTCAATAGCTCTTTAAGCATCGGCTTGTCACTGGAAGGTGTCTCCAGAGAAACAAAGCCCAGCGACTCACAACCGTGCTGCAGAGGATGAAACTTGTCAATTTAAACTCAAGGATAGATTAAAACCACTGGGAAGTGGGATGTGGAATTGCTTTCAGCTTTAGATTTTTTTCTGCAAGCATAATTTAGTGCAGCTGATGTGTCACATAGTTTTGTAAAAAGCCATTTGAATGGCGCACGCAAGCCTGAAAACACTTCATGATGATCCTTACAGCCTGCAATTAGTAAAAGATGCGTGTGCTTTGCGAGCGTTATCTGCTGTTGTAAGGCTGTTTACCCACAGGATTTGCCTCCCCACTTCTTTTTCCTCCTTAACTTTTCAGAAGCTCCAAACCTGAGCATGTCCTCAGCCTCGTTCAGGCTGGAGCAGGAACACGGCTGAGGGGGGAGCTTCAAAGGCTTCACTGAAGCAATCACAAAAGGCTCTTTCAGGAACGGGTCTGAGCTAACAGGAAAGAAACAGCCCAAAACTGCAGGGAGGGAAGACTTTTTTTGAATCCTCTTCTGGTTTCTGGAACCCAGCACGCTTTGCATGCCTAGCTCCCTTTCAAAGCACTACAGATGTGGTAGCACACAGCTATTCAGGGTATGGATGAAGGTGCCTTCCTAAAAATCACCTCTGCTCAGCAGTAGCTGAGGGATACATCAGGGCTGGCAGAGTGCAGGCTGAAACTAATCAACTGCTGCCAGTTTTATTCTACCCAAATAAAACCAGAAAGGAGTCTGACTGTGACCTCAAGGGGACAAAGTAATAACGACAGCAGAATCAGAGAATAGCTGATTTTCCTGTTAAAATCCTGCCATAATTCATCATATACAGTAGCACAGAAACTTCTGGCTAATTAAATCATTTGAGTGCTACAACTTTTTGTGTCCCTTAGCTCTACCTATGTACACAAGCCAGAGCATTTTCCAGAAAGCAGCCAAAGAGCAGATGCTATTACTCTGGCTACAAGGGAATCCAACACTTGACCGAAGGTCAGTGATTTATACCACAAGAATGTTAATGACCACCAGCACAATGGTCCAGCTCTTTGGTGAGGTCCTTCCTGCACCTTCAAAGGATGCAGAGTCTGTTTTCCTTGAAAGCTGGGAGTAGCTACAGCTACTCTAACAGGTCTCAATGCACGGGGCTGATCTCCAGAAATTAGGACAGAAGTTTCTGTTCCTGCTTTCTCATAACTGTCCACAACACAACCGTAAAACCAGCCTCATTTTTACTTAGAACCTGAATGACCAATATAGATTAATTCAGAGGGAATTAGCCCTCAATCCCAAGGGACAGCAGCCTTTTTCAACACTTTGGTGTCAGGCAATTGCTAAGGCTACCAGACATCCCCATTCCCACATAGTCAGGACCATGCTCTTACATGTACCAATGTTAATCACTGTGAAATACAATTTTCTACAGTCAGTAGAAAACTCCTGATAAAAACAGAGATCCAAACCAAGGCCTTACCTTGATGCCCCCAATCCTATGCTCTCCCTTGAACTCCTTGCCATTTTTCAGCCAATAGATGGAAGGAGTTGGGTTTCCACCTGCCGGACATCGGAAGCGAACGGTGTTGGCGGCAGGAACTGCCAGCAGCTTCTTCTCCATCTTATCTGGCCGGGTCCAGAAGGGGACACCTGCGAAAGGAAAGACCGAGTTGAAAAGGCCCATTTCTGCCACGAAGGATATCAGCTGGTGAGCAGATGCATTTGAGAAGGCTTTGGCATGTGTGGAGTGACAGTTAAATTGCTACCTGCTGCAGTTAAGATAAATGACAGAGAAATGCTTTCCAGCTAAATGACTCTCATAGATGTAGACAGGGTGTTTGCGTTTCAGGTTTGTGATGAAAAGTTCATGACCAGGTTCTCGTCTCAGTACTGCCAGTATAAATCTAGAGTAGCTGCTTTTAAATCAACAGGGAGAGTTACCCCAGATCAGGATGAGAATCTGGCCTCAGCATGTAAAAAGATACAGATGTACCTTCAGGACAATAGTAGCCAAGAAGCATGAACAGCAGAAAGATGTTGGAACTGTAAAAAAATGTTGATGGGCCAGCAAGGGAGCAGAGAAAATGTGCTAGCTGAGTGCACTGGAAAATTTTGCTTCTCAGTGAACACAAATGTAGTGTAGCCTCCTTAAGGGAAGGAAAGGAAAAAAAAGCCAGTGCCAAACTGGTTTATCATGTTTATGTTCTTTAAGTACAAGTGATTTTAGTTTTAAAGATTCATGTTACCTTTGAACAGGGATAAATTTTAAAACATCAGTGTTAGCATGAGATACTTTTTGCAGTCTGCCTCAAGTACAGTGATGTTTCTTGGCTGTCTTACAAACATTACATATTAGCTCCAAATTAAGGCAGCAGCAGCAGCAGCAAACCCATTATACTGGGAAGAAAGAGAGTTTTTTTTAAAAAGCCTCCCAAGCTTTCATTTCTGCTTAAGGAAACACTGCAGAGCTGAACATGGGGTGTTCCCCTGCCACACTGGGGGGCCCATCCCTCAGTGCTCTGCACCGATGCCAAAGGCAGATGGATGGGGGCAAACAGCATTTTGGGCTGCAAAACAGACAAAAAGAGGCCAAGGAGTGTAACTGGCACCTTCTCCAGATGGGAAGGAAGCACACACTGACACAGAGAACCCACTGGTTGCAAAGACCTGGGTGCTTCTGACCAAGACAAACTGAAGGTGCTGGTCCTTCAAACTACCTGGGAGAACATGATGGCCACCACCAAAGCTGTTGGGAAAGCATCGCTGCTGGCATCCCCTGCAGTGGTGACAATGCTCAGAAACACCACTCAGCACCACAGCCCCACTTCAGGGCTACTCTGAAGCCTCTGCAACCCCCTCCCCTTAATGAAAAGGGTATACAAAATTTTCCATCTTGTTGCATCCCTCTGAGATGAACCTGAGCTGCTCCCTTTCTCCAGCACAGCCCTGATGACTTTGGCTCCACAAGGCCCATTCAGCTGCAGTTCCAGGTAAGTCAGTGATGACCCCACCTTGGTCTAAGTTCCCAGTGTCCCTCATGCAGGTTCCCTGCTGCATTTCAGTTCCAACGATTTTGCAGGCAAGGTCATATAGCTTGGTCAAGGCAATCCATGCGCCCACTGATTCTTCACATCTGCTAACACACTCCACATAGTCCCCTCTCCCCATGGCTCCTTGCAAAGTCCACGTGGCCATGAGGAACTGGATGGCAGGAGTTACATCCAAGAGGCTCTCTGCTGGAGACAGCCCTACCAGGCGTATTGCTCTTATGTCTCATCCACTACCACACCTCTGTAGCCAATGACTGGACACAGGTACCTTGGTAATGTTGTCCCAGGCTTGAAATCCAGTATTGAGGTCCCACATGTGCTCTCAGCCTGCCTTGCACAACACACCACGATGCCTATCAGAGGGATCTGGTGCTCACCCATGCCACGTATGCCTTGTTCTTTAAACAACAAAACTCCTTAAGGCCCTTTCCTTGCCAGGATGGCACTGGAGCAGGAGTACGGCTGGCACAAACAAAAGAAAAATGAGGAATCCCTGCAATTCTCATGCTCCTGAAAATCTTGGCTACAGCAAACTTTGCTATGAACACATGGCACAGAGCCTTTAAATGCTACACAATAATGCAGGCTAAAGAGGGACACCACATAACCACCTACCTTCTAACATCTGACCTTAGAAAAATGATAAAGGGCTGCACCAAAAAGGCAGGAATATTAAAAAAAAAAGTCAGAAGAGTGGGTGCAACACCTAAAGGAAGAGCATGATGGTAAAGGAAGATGCTGCTATTGCACATGCTGGGAAGGGCAGAGACCAAGCAAAGGCTGGGCAAAAGCCCAGGCAGCAGCAGGGAGGTGGAATTGGAGGAGGACAGCTGGGGTGGTGTTGGGCAGGCTGAAGAAGAGAGAGCAGCAGAAACCATTCTTGGAGACATCTGGTCCTTAGTTTATGAAGCATGGGCTATTTTCTGGCAAAACACTTCCTTTTGGCAACGCACCCTGATTCCTGGGGACTTTACAGGAGGTTAATGGGGCTGTGGGGCTGAGTTCAGGGGAAGTCCAGATATGGACGGAAAAGTCCCCCTTCACCACAGCTAAGAAGGGCATCCAAATAACCCGCTGGTTTTTGGTTGATTAACATATCTGCCTACAACAAATCCCATTTCATGGTTTTGGTGACGCTCACCAGGGCATGGGGTGTAACTACATCACACAGCTGCCCCACCAGGACCAGGCTCCTCTTCACACTGTGTTTTTGAGGGGCTTTTCCCCCCTTCCACACCAGCTATGTAAGCTGCAGGACAACGTTTCACCACATTTTCTCACTGAAAACATGAGCTTGAATCTCACAGGAGATCCATCAACCCACTGGCTGCAAATTTTGCCACCGAAGCCAAGGGGGATTTTACCACAGGACATCAGAGAGGAGCAAGGTTGGGCCCAGGAAAGTTTTCAGCAGGTGATATTCTCCATATGGATCAAAGGCAGGATCTGCTCCTCCCACAGCTTCTTCCTTGAGAACCTCTCCTCCATTTGGGTTCTCTTCCATGCAATTTGGGGCTCACCAGGGCTGGGCACCCCTGGATTAATGTGCCAAGAGTCAAACAACCAGAGCATTGCTCTCAAGTGGAACTGGAAGGCAGTGTCTACACATTGAAAACTGTGCCTTTGTTCTCACTTTTGGTTTGCTGTGCTCCCAGCGTCCTTTCATTACTGTTTTTTAAGGGGCTGAAAATGTTGCTTACTCTTCAAGCAAAGCTTGCAAAGCTCCAGAGAGTTTCAGGAGTGAGGAAGGAAGAAGGATGAAAGACAGGAAAAATTTCTAGACCCACTCTCTCTAAATTAATTATGAGCAACAATTCTGCATGTGCAGGTGTGAAAAAAAAAAAGGGACCCACAAACATTATCATCAGCCCTTTCCCATCATCAAACGCTAAGCCCGACAGTCCATTTTGTTAGTCAAAGGCATCGGCCACCCATCCGCCTGGAATGACCAATTAAAAAAAACTGAGAGCCATACTTGGAATAATTAATACAGCCGAGCATTCATTTAGCAATTAGGAGCTGCCACAAAATTCTGTGGCAGACAGAATCAACCCTAATTGTGTAATTTCCCCAGCTGACGCCTCTGAGTACACAGCCAGATTTAATTGGAGATTACAGGGGCTCTTTGAAGGTGCTGGGGCTACGCAGCAGGGGCTCCAAACAAACAGATACAGAGGGGTAGGGAGCACTGGGGCAGAAGAGCAGTGTGTGAAAAGGGAGTTTTGGTTTTGTTTCAGGGCCAGGAAAAACAGCTGTAGAGAACAGAGGTATTGGAAAGTCTCTTTTTGCAAAAGCAGATCATGGCTTGTGACAAAGCTGCAACAAATGGGCCAATGATTTGAAGCTGCTCAAGTTCTTCTTTTCTGCTGCCAGTCCCTGAGGGATGCCCCGTTTCTGTACTACTCGTCAGAGAGGATGCTCAAAGGAGGGTGAGCAGGGCACTCCATGTGCAGGGCCTGTCTCTGTGCACTCCAAGGGGTTTTTGCACCAAATACTGATTTATTTTAGGACAGATCTCCTCTCCTTCTCTTACTTCAGTATTTCCAGCTCCAGTCATTCAAAAATTTTGGATCAGACCCCCCAAATTAACAAGCCTGGTTTCAAACTCATGGCGTGATTAGAATCAGCTCTCCCATTTCTTCTCTATAAATAAGAGGGTAAGAAACTTTCTTGAACAACACAAGTAAGCCAGTAAAGTCACATATAATCGAAGGGGCCAGGAGACAAGGTTTTTATTCCAGGATGTGCAACATGGCAACACGCAATGAGGCTGTCTTGGATGGATCACCTCCCTCTCAATATCCCAGTGGCAGCAGTGCCAGGGTTAACAACACAGCTCCCCAGGCCCAAGAGAAGATTTGTGAAGGGTAACCAGAGGGTCTGACGTCAAATGAAGTGACATAAAGCACATCCACGTCACAACACGCCATGTGGTTTCACCGTGCCAGCACACTAAGCTAATCAACCGTTTTTGAAGCAGAAGAGAATCCAACTTTTTATAACGAGACCTTTAAGCAAAGCCAGCGGTTACCTTCAGGTCTAAAAACAGAAACAGCCTTGAAGTCATGAAGACCCAGAATACACGCTATAAATACATGTGGTGAAATGTATGTTTTCCTTTTCAGTGAAGAAAAATGTCTCTTTCTGTACCATAAACCAGCTGATGTTTTGTGATACCTGTTGCTAAGAGATGTGAGTTTATGACAAACCACATTAAAAAAGTACAGAACGATTAATTGCGCTCATCAGAAGCTGCCTTGCAGCAGGAACAAATCCTGACCAAACCTGACCCTCCCCTATGCCTCTATCATGCTTCAGCAGGCATGAGGAGCCCGGAGCACCTCTGCAAAGCACCTTGCAAGACCCAGCCCTTAATTAGAAGCTATCAGAAAACCACTAACTGCTGCTGATGGGTCGCCTGGCACTGCAGCTCACCATTACTGTCCACATACTGCACAACACAGCGGTATGGATTTACTACAGTGGGAGACCTGTTTTAAAGAGTCCTCCATGTCCAGTGCTATGGGCAGGAGAAATTTTCCAGTCATGTTGAACTTCTGCCAATGTACATAGCTGATCGGGAGTTCAAATGCAAGACATTTATTTATTAAAAACACATACACACAGGCTTTGCAGAAATATAAAGAGCATAATAAAACACAACACTAACGCCTCTGAAGCATGTAACGATCCTGATTAATGCTATTGCACTTAAAGAAACAAGCACTGGGATTGAAAGAAATTCAATGTAAAAGCACTGAGAGGCTCCATCCTGGGGCTCCCTTCTCCATGTGAGGGAAAGAAAAAGCCAGTAAAGCTGAAGGGGTTGCTCCTGCTTAAGGCATCAGTAAATTTGGCCCCTGGCTAGCGTGAATTTTATGCTCTGCCTCCAGCCAAGATGCTGGTAAGGACCAGAATCCAACAGGCTAAAAATAAAACAGGCCAAGGCTTGAAATGGTGTAGAACTGGTATAATGTCAGTGTAGTAAAAAAAACCAAACAAAACAACAAAAAAAACCAAACAAACCCAATGATAGAGTGGGTTTGTCTGGATTTTACATGCAAGGAGAATTTATAACTCTAGTTCATCAAGTCAGATTTGCAGAATCAAGTCCCCCCCCAAAAAAAAAATCATGCTACTGCTGCTGTAGGATGTTATAGCAGTCATACCACTCTGGCAGCTCTTTCTAAATTTTTAGATAAACTTCATCATGGTACTATCCTAAGGTCACTGATCTCAACATGGAGAAAGCTGCTGTCCAACCAGGTGAACATCCAGATGAGCTGATCTGCTCGGGAGCCACATCTCTTTGAGAGAAAAAGCCTCTGCATCCCAGAAAAAGAAATTACCTGTATCTTCTGACTCATCATCATCATCTTCATCATCACCCGATGAAGGGGAATCTAGGAGGAGAAGGAGAAAGAAGTGAAGCTGAAGGAGGACAGCATGTGGAGACACCATGTCAAACAAGGCTGCCGGTGCCATGGTAGGCTCCAGTGAGGGAGGACATCCAAGTGATGGGTCACCCTTCCCTGCAGCTCCAGCAGCCCATACCTCCCATGCTGCTGGGCTGGCAACAGCCATCCAGAAGCTTTCTGAACTAGCTGAAAGGTGTCACAGGTTTGCCAAAGCTCTGCCACCAGAGACAGGGGTCCAGTGCCAAATACTTCTCCCTGTGTGAAGGGGAAGTTTCTTTTCACAGAACACGCTCTCCCTCGCTTTTCTTCCCCCTCGCACTCACTCTGAAGCCTTTTTACTTCACCAAGTCTCAAAATGACAGGTCAGAGTTTCTAATTTACTTTCCCTGCCTATTTCTTCAAATTCAAAACACCTCTGCCACGCCTCCCCTTGTTAACTCCTTGCTAAACCACCCAGACCAAAGCTTTTAAAACCCCCCCTTGCAATGAAACCTCTCTCTTGACAGACGTTTTGATGGCTGCTCCATGAGCCAGTCCCCTTTGGTTATGTTCCTCCTAGAGAGGCACCTTGAAGCTGTAACTGAATACAGGTTAACAGGTGGGAATTTTCCATCTGTATCTCTCTAAAACATCCTGAACTGTTTCTCTTCATGTGGCCTAACATCTCACATACTCCAAGCTGTTCACAATGAAGTCTCGGTCCCTTTTCCCCCCACCAAATGACTACTGTAAATGTAAATCCCATGGTAAAATAGCAGCTTAGTGTTTGATTTAGTTTACACGATTTAGTACAATTCAGTGTCTGGAAGATTTAGCATCACTGACTTCATACATCTCTGGGAATTTCTTTTTTAAATAAAGGCAAAATGCTAACAACCCAGCAGCCTCTATGGTCTGAAACAGCAGTAAAAGAACTACAGAACTTAGCCTTAAACACTAGAAAATAGGAAACTTTATGAGTGTTCAACATGTGACCAGAAATGCACAGCACCAAATTAGACCAAATCAGGCAGAACCTCCTTCACTTCAAGACACATTTCAGTTTTCTACCATTCCCTGGCCCACTCAGTGACAGAGACCATGGAGGTAAAAATGAAAAAGTAAAACCAAAGCAAAACAAACAAACAAAAAAAAAAAAAACCAAAAAGAAACCCCGAAAAGGGAGGGAAAAGAGAACAAAAAATACTACTTCTCTGCAGAATCTGGAAGGACTTTCTAGACATATTCACCATCTACAGAAGGAAGTAACACAGGAATCATCTCCCTGCTTTAGACTGCAACGGTACTTTGTGCTTTGCACCTTCTCTTTGGCTATGCCTCAGGAAGACCTCAAGCATGTACCTAACTGCAAATCCACAGCTGAGGTCCTGCTGGCAGCAGAACTAGGGAAATGCCACAGGGCTTGCTGAAAGTGAAGTGGATGTTTAGGCGTTTCGGCTGAACCAGCAGGTTTACTCAAGTCCCAGCAAAGGCAGGAACCAAGCCAAATACCCACCAGCGTCGACAGAGAAACCAGCACATTCTCAGCCCTGCACTCTCAAATTTGGTTACCCATATATTAACATGTGATTATAGTTTACTTCTAGTTTCCAATGAACCAATCACTACCAGAGGAGCAGAATCAATTTTTAAACCAATTAAAACCCAAAAATTTCAACAAGATTCAAGAAAGAGTCTTTGACCTTGCTTGTGTTTCAGAATAGAGATGCAGCTTAGGTTGTAAGACCAAGCATTACATCTTCAGAGCTACTGCCCTATTCAGGTTTCTAAAACATCACCTTTTTCAAAACCTGACTAAAAATTTGTAAGCTATTTGTGAATAATTTACTAAAACAGTAATTCTTTTCAGAAGTTGATCAGTATTAGCATCATCAAGAACTGCTAGACGCTCTTCTCAAAAAGGCTTTAATTATGAATGGAAAGGGGGTTAAATTTTTAGTCACCTTAGACTGAAGATATCAGTCTTGGGTATTGTGAAAGCTCTTTTTGCTGGTACCAGCCTACAGCCTGTGCTTGTCACAGGGGTGCTGCTCACCACTAAATCCAAAGGCTGTTCCATGTGTGAAATGATTGCAGAAATGGAGCTTCTGCCAACAGGGCTGGCTGGAGATCAGTTTGGGCATGCAGCCTCTATTTGTGATCCTCTTCAAGTGCTCAGGTTTCAAGAGGACAGTATGTTTCTTGTAAACTAGCAAAACATTCAAGCCCATGTCTGTCAAGGGAGGCATTTTAAAGAGAACAAACCCTGCTATTAATCAGCCTGGTTTTCAACCCTGAAATGCCAGCACCAGCACCTCCTCACTGTACCGTCAGCATCAAGCATCTCACTGCACACCTAGAGCTGCTGCAGAAGAGTCAACTTTTGCACATTCAAAACTCATGGCCTCACGAGAGAAACTCCTAATACGCTCCTAGGATCTGGAAGCATCTCTTGAAATGGGACTTAAGTGTATACCAGCTATTCTGAATATACCTAGCCTAGTTTTGCTCACTTAAGACCCCAAAGCAATTCCAGTTTGTTAGTACAGATTTAAAACAGTTTAACACAGAGAACAACTCCAGCCCCAACCATCAGATACTGACATAAACACCCGACCAGAAACCCCAGCTAATCACTGGCATTACCTTGAAGAAGTGGGAACACAAACCACAAATCTCCGATAACAATCTCATCGCTGCAGTGCCACGCTGAGCAATCAATACTAATTATGAAGAAATATCTGAGCATATATGAGAGGCGCCACTATTGCCACATAAAGCAGGGCTTCAAAGTTTAAAGCAAGGGCTGCTGACAGCTAAAACAGAGACTCCCACATTACCAGCACTCTGGTGGTAATGACAGTGGGCTAATAGAATCAAAGACTCATAATGCTGTCAGAAAGCAGGTTCAGGTTACTCGCTTGTTCTTAAGCTGTTATTAGCTATTATTAGCGAAGAGGAAAAACACAGGGGCTTAAAACTTTTTAAAAGCAATGGATTATCAGCCCCTCCACTATGAAAAACAATTTCTCACTTTACGAACTTTTGGGGCTGGCAGCTGTTTCGTTTGAGCGTGTAACCAGCTGCCCTCTTCTGCCTCCCTGCTGCCCCTTGAACTCAAAAGCATTTTAATGTCACTTTAAAAAAAAAGAGAGAGTAACGTTTCTAACAACCTGCAGTTCCTTGGATAGTTCAAATAATGGTACCTAGTTAAAGAAAGCCTTTCAAGGGCCAAATACTTCTTTAACCATTTAATTGATATGACCTTGAAGCATTCACAGCAATCTCCAGTAACTGTCAATGAAAAGCAGATGTTGGTGAAGGCTTGTTGAAACAAGCTTTTATTCTCACGATGGTTTGATTCTCTCACTTACACAAAATCCTATTTCTGGCATGAGAAAGCCCGTTATGGAATGGATGTGATTTACAATCACAAACATCTCTGTGTTTGGTTTTCAGAGCCCCTTACTTTCTGAGGGAACTCAACTTTTGAAGGCAAGGACCTACTGTTTGGGGATGCTTGAAAAAGCTCCAGCAGCACAAGGGCAAAGGGAAGTTTTCAAAACCTTAGATCCACAAGGGGTTATTTCTTCTAAAAATTCAGGCTTTTAATCTGTGTGATCAGGAGGCTTTCTATCTGCTCACAGTGATGAGTATCCATCTACCAACGAAGCAGCCTGAAATCATGGAGATTATCTTAGTGTTAGCAGTTAGCTAACTGGGAACAACAGATTTTTCTGGCACTGTTTAGTGATCCAGGCTTGGACAGCTTGTAGCTGTTCTGTCCTACTGTCCTAATCATGGAAAATATGGCCAAGGAAATGACAGCATGTGCTTTGCTAACACAGCACTTGTTTGCAATACATGAATCCAAATGAGTACCTTTGATGAAGCACATATTTGAGATTTACACAGTTTACAGAGAAGCTACTTCCGAAACAAACTAGTATTTTATGCTAACTGGGACAGAGGGAAAAGACTTCTCAGCTACAACAGGGAAACAGTTTTCAGGAACCTCCAGCTTTTACATCAATTTTGCCACTGATTTGTCACATAAAGTGAAAAAAGTCACTTAACCTCCCTGAGCCGAAGTTCACTCCCTCACAAAAGCCTTCAAAGGCACATGTAGCATTGAGTGTTAAGGGGGATTTGGGGTTTAATCTGACTAGCCCCGTTTCTAAGTCTCTCTCAGTATTAACATCAAGCTTTCACATTTGGTATGGACACGCAAGCATTCTTTGATTGGTTTGTTTTCTCAGTCTAATCACTGCCAGGAGTGACCAAGAAGGTTTACCAAGTACGAACGAACACTGCAAAGCACCAGCTGTGCTGAACGTGTGAAGGTATAAAAATTTAAAATAAAAAATCTGAAAAAGCACTGCAACAGTTGTATTTCTGCACATACCTGTAACTCTGACTGTAAAGTTTCCCAGGACCTCATTGGAATGCCTTGGCTTGCAACTGTACAGTCCTGAGTCATCATAGGATACATTGATTATCTTCAACAGTTTTTGTCCAATATGAGTTCTGTTGGTAGGTGCAATCCCGATACCATCTTTAAACCAGAAAACAGACACAGAAGAGCCTTGGGTGTTGCAGGAAAGTTCAATTGTATCTCCACTTCCAAACACCAACTCTTCCAGAAAGGCGGTCTCGCTCCTCAAGTATTCTGCAAAGGGAGAAAGAAATAGAAATTAATCAAGAACAGGAGTCAAAGAATGAGAGAGCGTTTTAAGAATAAACTTCTGTTTGCTCTACTGATGCTTCCATGTGTCCAGACCTCTTCCTTGGCAGAGGCAAGCTTTGCCTGCTCCAGGCAGGTGGTAATACAGAAAGACAGTCAGCTCTCTGGCTGATCTACAAGGGTGGCTCCAACCCTGTAGTGACCAAAACACAGCCATCCCACCAGCTGCATCAGCACAGTCCTCTATGAACAGTCATTACAACACCTAAAGTTGCATGTGGGGGTGATGTGGCAGAATTAAGTATGTGTGCTGCAAAGTTCACAGTTCAGTCTCTGGATCTCGTTTTCTTTATTCCTGCCAGTCTGTCCAAAACTCCTGTGAGACCCAGCAAGGAGAGGACATGGGGATAAACCTAATTTCTCAAGTGACTCTAGGTGTCCCAAAGGCAACCTCTGTGTGCTGAAGGACACAAGGGAGAAGGGACAGAAGAGGCAGGCTGGAATGGCTGAAATAAATGAACCCACCACTAGCTCACTGGAGTTAACTCTGCAACAAAGAAGTGCAGAACTGAAGACCAAACACAAAGGCTGAAATCCCTGTTTCTTCAGTCTATCTACCAGCTGCAGCAGTTTTTCACTAGTGAGGACAGTGAACCCTGCCACTGACTGGAGAAGTCTCAGAAGTCTCCCCACTGGAGGAATGAGGGCTGTGTTAAAAGTGTGGTTCTTGCATGTGATGATCCTCAGGTTTATTATAGTGAGCTATAAACTCACTCTTGACATTAAATGGTTTATTCATCCTTTACATGAGTTTAATAGAGAAGAATTAGCCCTCTACAGTTGTTCTCAACCCAGCCAGACCAACAGCAAGACTGTCATTCTCCCCATCTTGTCTATGCTAACCAACATTTCCACTTGGCATTGCCCTGTCTCCTGGCTTAAAACTGCTCTGAGACTCTACGCCCCACCAGGGACAAGAGTCTTCTTGGTTTTTGTACAATATGTTTCATGGGGGATCCCATTCCACAACAAAGACACTTCAGTGCTACGATTATATAATTAACAAGTAAAAAGTAATTCAAAACAGATCAGTCTGAGTTTCATCCCATCATCCAAACCCAGATGGCCTGAGCTGATCTCCAACAGTAATCAGATATGGATAGAGATCCTAATTTTGCAGCTTAAGCCTATTCATAATTACAACTTGACTGTGAAACCAATGCAATTACAAGCAGCTCTGTGTGTCTGAGGATGTGGCACTGGCTTCAAGCTGCTCTTTTGCCATCAAGTGAAAGAGTTGGAGCAGATTATAAGAGAAAAATGTATTGCTTTTCTATGCTTGTCACCCAAGTTTTTACTCTCGTGGAAAATTAAAAATATAAAAATGTTTCTGTCAATAGCAGGCTAGAAATGAAGAATCATGGAGGCCTGAAAACGTGGTATTGCATGGGAGGAGGTATCATCTCACAGGAGGCAAAGCCCACGCTCCTTGGGGTTACAAAGAACCTTTCCTGTGATACCCTGGCAGCAATGCCAACTTAGATATTGTAGGTTTTGGCCAGAATTTTGTGTTATTCATAAAGTCAAAGGTTTAGGGTGTTGTTTTTTTTTCTTTTAATGAGAAGATTTTCCCTGAAAGCATATACTTCTAATAAATAAAAAAAAGAAGATAGAGATCCAGCATCTCCTTCCTATCAGACCTGTTCCAACACTGAGTGTTTGCCCATGGTCTCTTCCCAACTGGGATATACCCTTGGGAAAAATAGGGTTGAGAAATATTCTGGTTCAAGTGTTTTCTTCTAGATTATAAGGGTTTTTTCAATGGTACCAACTTTGGCTTCCAATTAAAAAGCTGGTACAGCAGGACTGGGTACTGATCTTTGTTGACTATGATGGAAGCTCTTACTAATTTAATCTACCGGAAAACAAACCCCATGCAGCTGCACAATTCCTCCATACAAACTACACAGTTTTACCCAAGCTGTTTGCCAAATGATCAAGACTTGTATATTTTGGCTTTTACATAATAAAACTACCAAACAGGAACAAGTCCAGACTAAGCACAAGCCAAACTGTTCTGTTTAGCCATTTCAAAAGAAATCACTCTTTTCTGAAAGCAGTAATGAACCTGAGTTAATGACGAAGCGACACACTATTTTTATAAAACATAATTGGGGAATGCTGAAATTGAGAGGAAATTCACTTTAGACTTAGCAGAACAACTGGGGTCTGAAGCTTCTTCTATGGGAAGAAGCATCATCTCGTTTCTGGCAGCTTTATTTTGGAATCTCTTCCCTCAATCTCCCCAGCTGGTCTCCAGCGGGTATCCTGACGCCTGTTAAATGTAAACTTCAGTCCTAGTGACTTTATTCCTACTGATTGGGAATAATAACTGGGAAGACAGAATGGTGAATTAAAAGGAGAATGTGATGGTTTCCATGGCACTTCTTTACTCAGTTTTTCCAATTTCACTTTATATGCCTATAGCTTAAAAAAATAAATGGGACCCAAAATAGAGACCTCCACAAAGTACTTTAGTGTGCACTTAACTGCTTAAGCACTTTGCCCAACTGCAACCTTGGAGAATGAAATTTTACTATTATTATTCCTCATACAGCTTTCAGATACAATGACAAATCTGACAGTCTCATTTCCTTGCTGAGAACAGCTGGAGTTCAAAGCAGAGAACCAGTACTCACATCTCCCACTGCGTGCCCAGTGCCCAGAACTTCCTTCCTGCATTCCAGCTGCAAGTGGCTCGTGTTTCCAGCACCTTCTCAACAAGAAGGACAGCTACTCCCCCATCAAGACATGAAGGAGACATGATGATGTCCTTCCTGAGGCCAAGCATCCGGCTATGAGATGGACTTGCAGAAGTCTACATCTCCAACCATGCTGCATGAACAAAGCAGCAGGAACTGTGTGTGCAGCCTGCGCATGGAGGGGGTTTAAGCCAGATGGGCTGAGCCCTTCTGGGGACCTCGGTTGGGATTTGGCCACCACTTTCATGCTGCATCTCCCATTGGCAAATCATAGGGAAACCAGCACAGGGGAGCAGGCACCGAGCTCTCCCAGCATGCTTGCCTCTTCCATCTGGTCACACACCTTTGATTAAGGCAGTCTGAAAACTTCCCACCAAAACACAGCGCAGCAGGGAGGCAGGTTTTCACAATTCCTGGGGCTACAAACACACATCTCCTGGATCTCAGTCCCAGGTCCTAAGAAAACCACCCTTGCTGCTGGCAAACAACTACTCCCACACATCCTTTAAAACTTCCCTAAAAGCCTATTGCAAGTCAGGTTGCAAAGGTTCCCCCCCAGCTCTCCCAAAGGAAACTCCCATTTGGGATCTAACTGATATTAACAGCATATTTCCAAAATCCACACTAGACACAGGTACACATGGGGTGTTATATACTGGGGAGTTAAATCGTGTAGGGGTTACAACAGTAGCCCACTCCACCACTTGCCAGCAGAAGAAAGGAATAATGAGTTCGCAGCTTTAATGGGTTCTCAGAGAGGAGGAGGCAATCTAGGTTGTGGGCTCCCAAGATACAACTAAAATTCAACCATTTATTAGTTTAGCCAAAGCAGTAATGAGACAAGAATCACCAAGAGATACGTCTGATGGAGATCAGCACTTGCAGCATTCGTCCCTGCTGCTCGCAGCAAACATGCTACAGAGGAGGCAATTTTTAAGTTGTTCAGAGGAGCAAAAAGGCAGCAACTAGCTGGGAAGCACCTTCCACAAGGAGAAGCAGCTGGCCCAGCATTGCTAAAATGCTTTTGTTATGTATTCACTTAAAAGGATAAGATACTTCATCTCTGTAGCTGCTTGGCTCATCCCAGCAATAATTCACTTTCTATGTGGTTCGCAGCTCCAAGTGCTCAAGTGTGTCAGTATTTCCATCAGATGTCTGCTCCTCTTAGACATCAATACTTGTTTCTGGATGAGCCTGGAAATGTTTTATTTTGGTTTTAATGCAGGCAGCTCTCCAAAACTGCAGGAGGATATGCAGTTTGTTATTTTTCAGGCACAAAAGGATGAGGAGGTAGAGGGTGGTTGGGTATTCCTGGGCCGCTCAAGGACCCCAAAAAAACTTCAAGCCAGCATAGAGCTTGGCTTGTGCCTTCCTCAGTGTCAGGGACCATTTTCAGGTGCTGTGGCAGAAAGCATGGAGGCTGCTCCTGGGCGGCAAAGGTCATGGTGCCCACGTGAGGCTCAATGGGGTAGGAGAGCCCTGGGCCTCTCCACCACCTCACAGGGTGCTGGGTTCTGGCTTCAATACACTCCATCTCGTTATTTCTCTGTACCTGTGCTTTTCCTCCTGGAATAGGTTACCATGATTCTGCTTTCCAAACATCAAAGTGTTTGGGAACATCCCCCATCATCATCATCATCCTCCTTCAGCAAGCACTCCACAGCCAAGGCACATCATCATCCAACAAAAACACCAAGAAGACTTCCACCACAGAGGGCTTGAGGAAAACAACCTTCAGTACCACCACCAAAATAATTCCCACCCCACCTTGAAGCCTGGCAATCCCAGAGAGGCTTTCTGGGATTGCTTCACAGCCCAGGGGTAGAATGGACCTAGCAGCCCACTTCCACATGGATCATATTTTCCCCTTTTCAAGCTGGACAAGCTATATTTGGCATGTTAACAAGCAGAAAGATAGCAGCACTCCACACATTTCTCTCTTCTGGTTAATTCCGAAAAGTTTCTTGTTCCATGTATTTTATTGCACCAAATCTACTGTGACAGGATATTATAGGATCACAGAGCTACAACCACGCCAGAGCTTTCTCCTGCCAAGTTTGGTATCCCATTCCCAGGGAGATCATGGTCACAACCACTGAGTTGGTGGCTAACTGCTGAAAGGATACAGAAACCTCCAGCATCGGTGGGATGAACAAGGCCATGATGTCAAAGAGCAAGTAGACTATCTCCAGGCTCAGCAGCTCCATGTCCTCCATGTGGGCTCAGCCCTGGTTGACTCTAAATAAGTGTCCCACCCATGTTCATAAGGTGTTAATAGTATTATTCACCCCCCACAACAGTGTTTTTCCCAATGCCTGTGTCACTGCTTGTAGGATGGGGCTGCTTCCCACCTCACTTTAGGACTTCTGCACAGGGAAGAACAAACCTCGCTGCCCAGAAGGGAAATAAAATACTTTTCTTGCTGAACACTGTTCATTTGGGACTTCCCTTAATTTAAACAGAAGCCAGGAGGGGTGACAAGGGGTGACAAGCAGCCCTAGTGCCACCTCCCTGTGACCATCCTGCCCTGTTCCCGCTGTTCCCTCCAGCTCCCCAGACAAGCAGCCAGGCCCCAGGGGAATACTGGAAGCCACCAAACCAGCCCCAGGCACTGCACCCATCAGCAGCCCCGGGGGCAGGTGGGCAGATAAGATCATGGGATCGCCTGTTTACCCAAGTGCCTGCCTTGTCAGGGCAGATAAGATCCAGGGAGCAGCCCTGCAGCAGAGCCAAAGTCACCACATACTCTCACAGCACGGTGGGGGGATTTTTTTATATCATTATTTTTGGCAGTGCTTTATGCAAGGCAAAGCTTCCTTTCCTTTCTGCAGCAGCCACAACAGCAGCAGTGGTGGAGCATCCCTGCCTGGTCACAGCCCTGCTGCCCAAAGGGCACATTACCAGCCTGGCACAGCAAAACAGAATATATAAAATATATACCTATACCTATATGCATACATAATATAACACATTTTATGTGTATATTGTATATTATCAATAAAATTAAAATTAACATATAAAATAAAAAGTAATATATAAACTACAGATGAATGTTATTTCTTCCCCCTATTTTCTCCCCCCTCAAGACCAAGTTCCTTTTTGGAGCACCTTTCCCAGTGTCAGCCTGCAGCTGTTCCAGGAAGAAGGGGCTCCACTCAGTCAATCACAGCAGCACTGGTTGGTTTCCTGAAGCACCATAGTTTCCCACAGTGATGTTAGGTGGGTTATCTCCCCTGCTCAGTGGAGCTCAAACCTCAGCAAAAAATAAAAGATTAAAACAGCTGGTAGCTTCTGTAACAGCCTAAACCATGATCAAGAAATGTGCCCTTAGGAAACCATGTCTGAAAAGGGTTTGCCTCCATCATTTGAAGGTGCCACTTTATCTTTCACCTATTGCACATCTTTGCTTGGGGGGGGAGGGAGATAGTTCTCCTGGAAAAGCTTAAAATAGGTTTCCCAATAATAATGCAAGGTAAACAGTTTATATTGTATTATCACTGCAATGGCCTATGCAATTGTTACCAGACAACATTTCTTCCAAAGATGTTCACAATGTGCTTCACTGTATTACCAGCCAGTGGGGGGGTTTTTTAGATCTGTTTTAGGAGGAAAGCAAACTTTTTTTTTCCTAGAGAATTAGTGGAATCATAACCAGGTTAATTTCTGTCATATGCAGCTTTCTTCATAAACAAGAGATTATGGAAATTAAAAAAAAAAAATCTCTAGTGTTTAGCTTGGCTGTCCCCGACTTTGGAAGAGCTTCTCAAATGGAAAAGCAGATGTTGCAAATCTGCCTTATCTATGGAGCAACTGTTGACTCTGTTGTGCAAATCCTAATTTACATCTGCATGAAAGGTTTCAGAGATTAAATGGCATTCAAGGAGGAATATTAGCTTTTCTCCCTCCCTCCAGCCCTCCTTTGAATGGATTTACTACTGGCAATTAGCTTTCTGTTCCACCGGCCAAGTAGAAAACAGGATTCATCAGGATTCTACAGTATCCTCCTTTTAATGGACTGTTTTCTCAAATCAACCAATTCAGATCCTGAGAGTTAGAAGAAGAAATAAATCACCACAAAGCTAAAACAGTTACAAAAAGACTTTGGCCAGGAGGATTTCCCTGTGGTACTTGGAAAGCCCTGAGGAGGGGAAAAAAACCCCATGAACAAATGAAAAGGGTCTCTTGGCTACATCTAAGAAGAATGGAAATGCAAAACCCAAAAGACACAAAGCTTTGATTGCTGCTGAGAGTGCAGAACCTGTCCCAAAGACAGCTGGGGCTTTGCTGGCTTGAAGGAACAGGCAGTGATGGGGTTTTCCTCAAAATTTGGCCAGACTGTGCAATCAAACACTTCCTTTGGTTCCCCACTCGCAACACAAGAGTGAACCAACCATCACCCATATTTTTTTTATCTCACAGAAATAAAAGAACTGATATGAAATGTCCTCCACTTCTTCATCAATGGTCCCAAAAGTCAGGGAGCAGTGAAGCAGAGGAGTGGGGATGCTGCAGACCCCAGGCTGTGCTGCTCCATGTGTCCTATGAGAGCTCCTGGCTCGTGCTGAAGCACCTCAAGGATGCCCATGCAGATGGTTCCTACTCTCCTGGATGCCAAAGCCTTTGTGCTTCACTCAAGAGAAGGGCAGCAACGAGCTGTATCAGATCTCAGCAGCCCATACTTGTGGTGGGGATGACACAAGCCCCAGCCTGGTGAGTGCATCCTTGCAGCTGGTTTGTCCACGTCACACAGCCCACCTCACCCAACCACTGCGGCCAAATGTGGTCAACCCAGACTGCTCCCAAGGCAGATTGATGGGACACCCGTTGGGCTGATCCTAGGTGAAGCAGAAGAGACTGCCAATCAATGGGTCATCATCTTTTTTGTCTGCCTCTTGTTGCCTCTGAAGAATGGTGGCCAACTTGGCCACAGCTTTTGCATAGCACAGCAGGGGCATCCCAGCTTACAGACAGATCCCACCACAAAACAGCTGATGTTTTTACGTTCCTGCTCTCCATGCCTGAGAAAATCCAAAAAAACCTCTCATCCTTGCAACAAGAAAGGAACTGCCCCAATCCGTTTCCAAAGCCAGTGGAGGCAGCTAAGGAAACTGAGGCATCAACTGAGGTTTCCCAGCATCCCAATAGCCTGAGCAAAGCTTGCCCCCAGCCTCATCAGAGCAGGATGGGGTCCTGCTGAAGCATGGAGTCCCTGAGCAAGCCTTTATTCTAGCAGCATCAGTGCTCCATGCCATCGCTCCAGCTTCGCTGGACCCAGGGTACCTGGTGGGGTTTTACAGGTGACACACACAATTTAGCACAGCTTGCAACAAGAAGTTCAAATTTCACAAATGAGTGCTCCACAAAGCTAACAAAAGGAGGCAAATTCAACCTTCGGAAATACTTTTAAACTGTCTTATTAAACCCCTAAAATAATAAGTATGCATTGCAGAGTAATTATTTTGAGTTATTTTTTTCTGGGCTCCTCCTCTACACCCTCATTTCCTTCCTAAAATCCTTCAAAAAAATCATCACTTTTGGAGTTCTCAACCTCCAAAGGGGCTTTTCAGCTATTTAGAGAATTCTAGCAAAATGTTCACCACCGTTTAACTGCTCTTGTGGACTAATTTTTTTTTACAATACATAAGTTCAACAGGCCCAGTTTAGGTTTACCTCAGAGGAACTCTCTAAGGGATGCAAAGACTCACAGTCCCTATACAATTGCCAGGCAGGCCTGGCCCTGGCAGTTACTTGTGATGCTTTTCTGAAGTGGGCTTTGAGATCACATGGCATCAGAAAAAATTTGCCATAAAGCCCCAACCTTTCCCCTTCGGTTCACAGCTATGCAGCTCCCAAATCCCAGATCCTCTGCATTTCCCTTGCACTTTTAATGTGCGCTCCTCTAATCTTCATTTAATGCAGGCAGCTGGCTGCAAATACCCCCAAACAATGACTTTAATCCTAAGTATCCTGAAGCTCCCCCCTCCCACCCGCCCTTCCTCCCCGCACCAAAACTGAAGGGAAAAAAAAATAAAAATAACAGCCTCATGACAGCAAGATGGAGAAATCCAAGCTATCCACTGGGCCAAAGGAGCAGAAAGACACAATGAGCTAAATTTTGCCTGGTTCGCTAATTAAAAACGGAAGCTACCCCACTCTGGAGCCAAGGCGGGGATATGGGGGGAGTTCTCATGCTATTCAAAAAACCGGCTTCCAACTGGGACCATATTCACTCCACATTAATTGTCATTCAAACTACGAGTGTCCTAGTTTCAAAATGAAAACTACTCTCCAGTGTAGCTAGTGAAAACTAACACCCGTTTCGAGGCATTAAACAAAATTTATTGATTGCATTTTCCCACCCACTAAAACTTTAATAAGCATTAAACCTCAAACTCCTGGCCCTGTTTCCTCCCTCTACCCTCTTGCTCCATAAAAAGGGTCAGGCTCCTCTATATGGAGATTAGGACTTAATGTTTGGCGTTTGTTTATGAGCCTATCAATTGCCTCTATTTCTGGGGGGAGGAAAAAGCACATCTGAAAAAAAAAACACCCTCTTGTACACGGATTAAGAGAGGGCAAAGGTTTAGGATAGTTTGGGTGGGGGCTTTTTTCAACTGATTGTGGGTTTTAGATATATGACGGATCATGTTCACATGAATTAAAATAAGTAAATATTCCCTTTTTCGCAAGTTTTCCTTGAGTTACATAAAACTGTATTTTTCAAAGATCCTTGTTTGTCAGTAATGAGATGTAAAAATTAAGTCTCCTCTGCAAGCCGTTTTCAGCTGTGTAAAAGAAAAAACAAAATAATTTGGGGGCCACTCCGTCTGCGTACTCAGTAAAGAAAACAAAGGCCAAACATTTGAAATGCAAAGGTCGGTGATTAAGCCCAGAAATCCATATCTAGGCATCAAAATGAATAGCCAGATTTTAAAAAGTGCTTAAGCGATTTAAATGCATAGCCTGACCTGGCTCAGCATCTTTCAAAACCAAGCCTGTTATTTCAGTGCCTCAAGCGAGATTTAGGTGCCAGGTACCCAAATTGGAGAAGTTTAACAGTAATCTCCTTTCGGGAACTCTGATCTACTTTAATCTAAAGTCACAAATGACAAACAAAGATTTTGTTATTTAGAAAGCACATCTAAGTAAAGCTGCAACTCTTTGTGCTAAACTCTCCTCTTATCCTTCAGCATTATTAGAAGGAGTAGGGAGAGATGGCAAAAGAAAAGTGGATGTCAAAAATTCTTTTATTTTTCCTCTTTAAAGAAGGTTACTAAAGGGATTAGACAGCTTTGAGTTCACTGCTCTGTTAAATCAACCTTAGAATATTTTTTCAGCTTGTTTGACTTGCTGTTTCTGTATACATTTGTGTTTTCACCTTTCTACATTCACATCCCACACTCAGCATTTGTTCTGTGCTTCTCACAGGAAAATCGGTCCGTTCTTTATTTGTATTAAGTCTACACAGTTATAGAAAACAGACTTGGAAAACAATCCCTAAATTACCAGGACTTACCGGCTTCCATGCCTACACACACACACACACACACACACAGGGCACCACATACCATCCGACCCCAACGCAGTGGTTTATCATTTTCAGCAGCAACAACAGGGCATCAGGTTCACCAGAGCAGACCTTTTAATGGTCTCCTGCAACCGTATCTATTACAGAGGGGTTTGGACTGCAGGTAATAAATTAAAAGAGAGTTCAAGGAAGTCATGCGTGTCTCGGTTCCCACTCCCTTCAAGTGGTTTTAATGCCCCCAAATAATAATCTTCTACAAATTGTATGACTTTAGGCTCCAGTAATGCCAGCAGCAGGTTAGACACCTCTATACACAGCTATTTTTATGCTGCCACACGGAAATGCAGACCCTCTGAAGAGGGCCATTTCCAGTGTCCTGCAGCAGGTCATGGCTAGTCCTGCCTGCACAAGCCAGGGAACTTCAATAAACACTTTGGGACACCTGCCCCGTGCTCCACAGTCTGATTTTCCCAGCTTTTCCCTTCTTTACCCCACCAGAAACACTTCTAAAACCTTTTACTGTGAACGAGCACCCAAGTGTTTGAGAGATGGACACTCTTGCAACAGCAAGGATGGCCATTGCAACAGGCAATCAAAGGGAGAAAGACAACACCCACTTCTCTCTGGCAGGCAGAAAATGTGGATGACGAAAACTGAGCCCAGCAGCCACCCAAGAGCTGGTATTTGTCTGAAAGTCAGGCATCAATGCGAAGCTTCAGCCATGCTCCCTTGGGTGGGGTGGGTGAATGAAGGATCACCTTGCACCAACTACTAGTGAAGTACATGACATTGGACAACCTCCCCGCATATTTATAACTATTTATCCACGTTGATGTATACACCCTAAGTGGAGCAAGAGCTGCCCACAGCATTTTGACCCCTGCCCCCCCAACCTGTCTGAGGGCAGGGGGCTAATTCAGGGTCATCTCCTCTTCCTCCCTGCTCTGGGACACCACACATCTCTCCTCCAACTGCTCCTTCTCATCCCCAAAACAGCCAGGCTCAAGCACCAGATGAAGTTAATCCTGCAAAGACTGCACCGCTTGTCCACATCTCATTTGCTATGCACTGGGAGGAGAGAGGCATGGGGGAGAAAACCTCCACTTCAAACATTTACACAGATTTTGAAAGCACCTGAGGAGGTTTCAGGCCCTTTTTGCCAGGACTACCACATTCCCCCCACAAGATGACTGTGTTCAGAGTGCACAGATGGCTCCTGGCAGGAAGCATTTCCATCGCGTGGGATCACCAGATTCAGCACAGGTGGGCAGCGACCCACCACTGAAACCAGGAGTGGGTACCAACCTGCCCCTTTTTGCCCCAGCACCGAGGGAGACAGGGCCAAGGGGCAGCTGTGCTGCCCCCCACCCTCTCCTCATATGGTTTCTGTCCTTCCATTAAGCCTTTCCCAAAGGAAAAGCCCACTGCTTCCTCAAACCCCAAGATGCCAACACCCCTACACATAAAAATGAAGCAGAAATCTCATTCCCTCACTAAATAATACACAGGTTAGAGTCCCAGTATATCCAAATAAACACTTTCTAAGAGTTATTTTCCTTTTTGTCTGGACAGATCTCAAAGCATTTCTGCAACAGGAGGTTTCAGGCTTGCATTTCCAATACCTCTTTCTCCAACAAATGGCAAAACTAACTGAACCACTGGCCAAAACAAAATTAAGTGTGACCCTTGTGTCCATACTTTGGGGGTTCCCATTTGCTCCTGCAGTGCTCTCTGCTCTACCTAAAACAAGGGCAAGAGAAGGTGCCACTATCAAGGTGTCCCCCTCTGAAACACCCAAGGTAAAAGAAACCTTGAGTATCTGTAACATAGTATTGACACTGTATTTATTGAAACTCCAGAGTATTTATTGTATTCATATTTTACCCCAGCTAGGATGGGAGCCGGTGGTGCAGGAGAGTGGCTTTACCCAGTATTTTCAAGGCTAGTATCAGCACCTCCCACTAGAAGCACACACTCTCATTCTCAAGCCAGGGAAACCAAGAGCCTGGAAAGCCTGAAACTTATTTTTATGCTTAATTACTGATTTGAAGTGCCTGACACCAGGCCCTCACTCGTTATGCCTTTGACACTGATGCCTTTGGGCCAAGCTGGGATAAATGCTTTACGCTCACTCATCACTCACTATGTTCACCAGTGTTTAACTGAGAAGAAGGTGGGTGATGGATTTGTAGCAACTTTGGGCAGGGATGCAGAGAGGACACCATCTGCCATTTCTTCCTTTTTTTCTTTCTGTAACTAATCAGTTAGCAAATTGGGAGGCAGAGTTTTCTCACAGTCTCCTCTCCCCATCACCCCTGACAAGAAGCAAAGGCTGAGGACATGTCAGGGTGGCTGCAAGGTCCAAGTGGTGCCCACAGAGCATGAAGCACCATTAGGGCTGGTCCGTGGGAGCGCTGGGCTTCCAGCCTTGTCTGTGGCTCATCCCACCCAGGGGCCTCCCGGGACCCAAACCACTGCACGCTCCAAGAAAGAGGCTTTCTGAGTTTTCCCTGGAAAAAAAAAATAAAAATAATGCTTTCATGGAAAGCTGTAAAATCATGCATAAAACAGCAGCTCAATGTTTTATTTTTTTCCAATTGCATTCAGGCGTAGTTCATCCCTTACACAGTAAATACCAGCTAATTTATGCAACTCCATTTACCAAACTCCCCCCCCCCCAACTTCTGCATGAATCCCCAGCCTATTAACATAACTATTTAAACTGGACATGTTTTCTTAAACATTCTTCTTCTTTCATAAACTGCCAAGTGACAGTTGTTTACTGTCAACAAGCCCGGGTACTCCAGGACAGGGAGAAATATGCCCTTTCAAAAGGCAGACATATCGGCTACCAAAGGAAGATTAAAATCTGGTGTTTTCTCTTCTCTCTCCCCAAAAATGCTTTATTTGTACAGATACACATGATATAGATCAGGAGAGAGAGTACTATGCCTAATTCCAATCATTCTTTTAATTAAAGACAGGCTCATGGAGGATTTATCTTTGGTTGCACATGCTGGCTGTCAAGGCACACTCTTAACTCCCTAATCTTCTCTTTGCAACTGGTTTTTCCCCTTCACTTTTAGCCCCGATACCCCCATCTCCCAAAGCACATCTTGGGGAATCAGCACACTCATCTCACACAGATCCTGCTACCTGCTTAAAATAAAACTCTTGCCTGGAGGAATCCATATAGACGTTAAAAAATGTTAAATAAAAATCAAATCATCGGTTAGTTCAAGACCTACAGTCTCCAAACACGCCGCTGAAATATTTTGCTGGGAGGGAATTTCTTCTGCTCAAGTCTCAAACATGAAAGACGGAGATATGAAAAAAAAACCAACCCAACCCGTCAACCCTCTGAGAAAATTCTTTTTCCCTGTTCTGGCTGCCCATGGAGTGTCGGGAGAGCTCCTCCGCAGGCTCCTGTCCCCACGGAATCATCCCGGGAGCTCGGCAGCCCCCGCTCGCCCCGCTCCGCTTGCCTGCAGACCCCTGCGGGGGATTATTAACACTTTCCCCGGCGCATTGTCCGGCTCGCAGATCACGACGCCGGGGGCTAATGCCGGCCGACACTGATACGATGGAGATGAGGATGGGGCAGGAGGCGATGTGCGGCCGGCGCCACGGCTCGGGTCCATCTGAGACTCGCGCCAGAGTCGTGGGGGTCCCGGGTGGGGAGTGGGAGGGTCGGGTGGTGGCTGTCACCGCGGCCTCCGGTGGTCGCGTTCGGGCTGCGACGCTGCTGCCGGCTTGTGTCAAAGCTCGAGTTACAAAAACCGAGATGGGAAGAAGCGAAGGTCTGTGTCCCGGCAGGCTGAGAGGAGCTGGAGGTCACGGATCGCCCCCATGAAGCGGCGCCGGGCACCTCCCCACCCCCAAACCGCGGGGCCCTTTCACCCGCCGAGTTTCCTCTGCTTGTTAAAATGTTTGGGTCATTAGAAAACTTGCCAAACAATCCCTGCTTATGCTAAATAGCGGCTCCCACCACGATCTGTGAAGGGCTTCAGCCTGCTCCCTTGGAAATCAATGGGGGCTTTTTTGCTCAGGATTCAATAGGCGCAAGATCAGGATCTCATTATTATTTTTGCAGGGCTACAAGCAGCAGAGAACGGCAAAACTCCCAAATAAAGCAACAACCCTCCGAACCGGGAGCCAAACTTGCCCTGAAGGATCTTTACAGGCTCTGCCAAGCATCAAAGTAAAAATCCAATTATTGAGAGCTTTTCAGTTCTTTGACAGGGAAAGTGTAAGATTGATAAGGGCTGGTCTCATAATCCAGATCCAGGAACATCTCCGATTGCTTCCTGCCCCCCCCCAGAAAAAGCCTCCACAGATGCATACTTTGCCTTCCCTAGGGAGAGTGAGTAAGAAGGGATTACTTGTCATTTCGGGGTGATGCATATTACTCTGCAGCAGCCCGTGGGGCCCAGAGCAGAAACACCCTCAGAGATTCCCCTGCTCTCCTCCATCCCACACAATAAACCTCACCAGTAAGTCCCTCTGCAGAGCCACCACCAGCGACACAGGGGCCCAGACAGCTCCTGGGACATGGGTCTTGCTATCCACACCACCATCCACACCCCATCTCCACACAGGCCAGGTGCAGTGTGCATTTTGTGAGGGCAGGCTCAGAGATGCTCTGATCTTCAGTACCCTACTCCAAGCTCTACTACAGTCAAGTTCTCACCTTCTTGCCTGTTACTTTGCAATTGCTCCTCTCTCTTGGCATCAGCAAGAGCTCACCTATGCACCACGCAAACACCACAGGATTTGCCCAAGCAATACCCAGCTATTTTGCTGACTCCTCTACACCCAGCTAGCCCCAGGTCAACTCCAAAATGCTTCAACTCCATTTTACTCCCTTACCACTGGGTACTTGCCCAATCCTTATACCTTAGCCATGATCTGGTCTCCAAAGCTTTACTGATTTAACTACTGAAATACTGCAGCGAGATTCCCTGTGAACAGCACAAGGTAGTTCGGTGCAACAAAGGCTCAACTACAAAACACTCCACTTTGGGGGGCAAAGGCATTAAATGAAGATAAGCCGACAAATATTTTCAGCAGTTATCAAACAGCAGGGGCAGGGAAGCCATCCTTGTGGGTCTCTGACATGCCACAGTGCACCATGATCGCCTGCTACTTTCTTTCCCTAAAATCCTTAAACTAAGGGACGTAGCAATGGCTGGGCTCCTTGGGTGAAAAGGAAAAGAAGGGGAAAAAAAGGCAAACCAAAACAAATCAACACGCTGCCATGTGTCAGCTTGACATTTTCAGGTGGTTCAGTAGCTCACAGCACACGCCCTGGGTGCAAACACTGACGCTGGGGTCCTTGTGCTGCAGTGTGTCTTGGGAGGAGTGCCCTCAGCACACCCTGCAGCCTGCTGAGCTGAGCTCCGCTTGCTCCTAGATTGCGTCCTTTCCTCATCTGAAAACTTGGAACCCTTCTCACTTCTGAGTCATTAATACTTTTTAACCCCTCGCAAACCTGCAGAAATGGCACAGCCCCAAAATCTCACAGATGCTAAACGTGTAAGCACATGGTAATTGTTTTGCATACAGCGATAAAGAAATCTCTTTCCAAGTTTTAATATAACCTTTTTATTTAAACAACTCTTTATCTTCCCCTGCTTTCTGGATTTAAGAAAGCAATACCAGCATACAAAACCTACCCCTCCCCCCACAACAAATACCGCACCTTTTTTAGATGAATATGTTTGAAACTGAAGCAGTTACTGGAGAAATGTTTTCTTACTTGACTGTGCTGCTTCTCTTCAAAAAGCAGCTTTGCTACATTGTATAACTTTAGTGTCACAGCAGAAAAACCAAAACAAAACCAACAAACTATTTAAGTATCTGGCTAGTCCCTATCCACCTGAACACAACCCCCAGATAGGCTACCAGAATAATAGGGCAGGTTTACGCCTGATTACCTTTCACATTTTAACTACTAAGTTTACCAAAGGTTTTACTTAGCTCATACCTCACAGTTCTTGTTTGCTTTTGATATTATGGAAACTTCCTGGTCATTCAAGCCAAGGAGCAGATACTTTAGGGGTAAGCACACCAGGAATACCTCATTCACCACAGGAATAAAAGCCCTTCTTCTTCACACATCCAGGGCTCTAAATCATCTCTACATCACTTGGCAACTTGAGCTGTGAGCGTATTGGAAAAGGGGGCACTGGGACAGTCAGCTCTACTTCAGAGAAAAAGTACATTTATTTTTTTTACAAGATCACCAGATGAACAGCCAAAAGAGGGGCAAATGGGAAACTAGTAAGCTATGTAGGAGGCCAAGAAAAAAAAAAAAGGCAGAATGTAAGAAGGTATTTTAAGGTGCTTTCAGTATCGTCTTTAGACATGGTTTTAGCCCAGCATTTGCATAGAGGGTGCTCTTGGATTTACTCCTCCTTGCAGCCCAGGCTGCCTACTTTCCTGTACCATGAATGGCTTTGCTGAACCACAGTCCCTTTTGCTGCAAAAATAAAACCCAACGTATACGGCAAATTTTTACCAAGCCACCATCCTGTCTGACATCCACCTTGGTATGCAGAGAATAAGGTTTATTAAAAAGAGATGAAGTGACAAGCACTGGAAGAGCTACAGCAAAGCACGCTATGAAATGGCTTGGAGGGTGCTGAGTAAGTGATCAACTTCAAACTGGTAGGTTTGTTTTTTTGGAGGGTCAGAAAAAAAGAAGAAACAGGTATGCAGAGCCAGACAAAGCCCCAGGACACACGAAAACTTACAAGCACACTAGCAAAAACAGAAAAGTCTATTCAAACAGGGAAACAAAATAAAGTCAGTTTAATTGACCATCTGTATATCAGGTCCAGCCTTGCTGGGGAAAAGTCACCCAACTGGGGAGGGACTTTCACCTCTGTTTTTAGTAGAAACATCTGAATTTGTAATATTACTGCTGGGTCTACCCCACACATACTAAAAATTGCCTAAACCTAAACTATGAAGACAACACAACCACTTCTCCACCTATTTTGGAGCCTCAGGGCTAACGCCCAGGATTCTGCACTGGATCCTACACACTTCAATGACCAGCCAGAAAAACCTACCAGCAGGCCATGCCCTAACCTTAGCTGAAATTCAGGTTCAGCCAACACCTTCAGTCACAGCTCTGCATGCCAGCCGACAGATCACTGTCAGAAACGTCTTGGTCAAATGCTTTTGTAAGCTGGAAATGTTATTAATTGCTCAGAGACTGGGCTGATTCTCTGTCTTTTAGGGTCTGTAAGTGAAACAGCAAACCTATACAGTAAGTTTTCAGGGAGGATAGCTTTCTAAGCATACAGCTGGATATCAAAGTTCGCTTCTATTGACCATATTTAAGAGGAAAACATTTGTTTCCCAGCCTCATAGAGAGGAAAAAACGTCCTCCTCCAGCTTCATGCAAAATTTCAGCTTTGTCCAGGCTGCAGACTGGGTCCCACTGCATGGAAACAGTCCTGGTTCAGCAGGGATGAAGCAATCAAGACTCTTAGTGTTTGCCTAACTTCAAAAAGCCATGCTGAGGCAGACTCAGGACAGGTACACTTTCCTGAACAGTGCTGAAGATTTGTTGAATGGAGTCATAAAAGTTAACATGCTGGTCAGAGTGGCTTAATTTAATTGCATGATTTAATTAGCAGATCAACACTTTGCTACACAATTTTCAGATTTACTTTCATCACATCCCCTACTCAGCGGTTTATTAATAAAGTCTTAATTAAAAGAAAAAAACCCCTCAGATTTAATTGGAGTGACCCTTGTCAATACACGTAGAAGACGTGATGTTACCCAGCAAGTGTCGAGTACAGTAATGAGTCTGTCTCTGCACTGGAACAGACTTTCTAGTTTACTCTTTCCTAGGTAAGAAACAGATGAAAAAAAAAGCCTTCTATTTCATCATCCTCTTATTTAACAGTAAAATATGATAGTCTCGACACTAAATACTTAATTAGCTTTTAGCTGCTGCTGTTAATGGGAACAAATGGATCAACGTTTATAATCAAAACTGTATTGCTCATAGCTGCCTACTGAATCTAAAACATTTCTGGTCTCAGGCACAAAGTGGGAAGCGCCATCAATATATGACACCCTTTTTAGAGGGTTTTCACAAACCCCAAGGTCAGCTCCAGGAATGGTTAGTGCCATTTGGCACTCACTTTAGTATCCTTATAATATCAGGGGGAACTTTGAAATGCTCAGATACACAAAGCAAAGCAATGCAGATCGGTGGACCCTCCACCTTGGACCCTCCACCTTGGACCCTCCGCTGGGTGGCTGCAAGAGCCTGGGTTGCCATCAGCTGCATGAAGAAAAACATCTCAGCCAGTGCATCACCAGTTCTTTCCAAGAAAAGTCACAGGAACTAGTATATACCCCAGCATTCAACTTCAACAAAATCCTGAAATGTCACCTTTTCTGTTCCTTTGGCTTGCCTGTGCTGTAGCTCTGGGTGACAATTTGACTCCAGTGCTGCACAAGGACACTTCAGTTCTTGCTCCTGACAGACTGGGAGAGCTCTTACCTTCCTGCACAAACCCACTCTAACGTTACCAGCTCTCTGAAAAACTCAACACACACAGACAACTTTAGCAGCTAACTAGTGCAATACAAATCCTAAGAAGCCCAGAAATTCCCTTTTTCAAGTATACTGTATGCAGACAGACACATAGACACCAGCTACAGGAAACAGGTCGGTTATCCAAAGTTTTTAAAAGCAAAACGCTGTAGTTTCAGTGGGTCTGATCTCTATGAAAACAAGTCAGCGTTACTTGACATTCACAAATCGTACGAAGTAATATCTTAATCTGAATACTAATGCAAATTGGACGGGCTTTTTTATATTGATGTCTATTCTGTGGCTGCTGAATAGAGTGACCGCATGCTCAAGGCTGCAAAGGAGTTCACTGACCTCCCTAATCATCTCTGTCATAGCCCCTGAATGACATACACATTCAATCCTGCCTCGCCTCTCTCCCTACTTTCATTCATAAAAAAAAAAGGGGGGGGGGAGGAAATTTGACATTGTTCTTCCTGCAGCAGCCCCAGAGAAAGGGAGAGAAGAGAAACTCAGCCCACATGAGGCCCCTGGTGTTTTTAGTTTAGCTTCTATTCAGCAACAGCCCCGCCATCTGCCTTCTTCCTGCCAACAGCCGAACACCTCCCTGCGGAGATGTTAAAACCTGCACCCCCTCCACCTCTGCTAATAGCGAGTATTCATATTAGCAAACATACACATACCTCGAGAATGCCTCCCTTCAATGTGTGTTTTATGTAGCTGAGTATAGGCACAAAGCAGTAGCTGTTATAGCCTTCACAGCCCCGTGTGGAGAATTAGATCACTGGGGAAAAATCCTTCCAAGCCCCTTTATGGAAAATAAGGCCTTGGACTGTAAATGCAAAGCCCAGTGAACAACAACCCTCAGTAATGAGCCAATACCCCATGGCCCATTTGACTAGGAGAAAGAATTTGCTTTTTACCATCAATTCAAAACGACTGAAAAAGTAAAATGTGTTTTTACTTGGCTCTGAAGGTTTATATTCTTTACAGTTTCTTTTGCACAACCTTTTCCCCCCCAGGTCGGACAGGCAGCGGGTGCGCTGGCGGGGCCGCTGGCTTTGGCACGGAGCTGGGCAAGCAGCGCCGGCTTCAGGCTTCCATGCACACGTGGTCGGTGATGGGAGAACCACAGGCATCGCCAAGCCCCCCCCTGCCCTCACAGTGACTGGACAATCCTTGGAGATGTGTCTGGTTGTCGGGGTTAACCAGAGCCCTCGGCTCAGGGCCGAATCCTGCTCCTAGGGAGCACAGGGAGGGTTGACAGTGACACCTCTGCTTTGGAGAAAGCTGACAGAGCGGGGTAAGAGCGCCTGTCCTGAAGATTTCCACGGAAGCCCCTGGAAATCCCAACCCATTGCTCCGCTCACAGATGGAGGGATGTTTCCCTCGGCGTCACCTCCGAGTATGCCACTTGTTACAATTCAAACAGAATCGCCTTAACGTGCAAAGGTGTGGTAGAGCACGGGAAGGGTTTAGCACCACTTGACCACATCATCAACACCAAGCTACCAGGTGGAACAGCGGGTGGAAACCCAGGGACCACCGAGGCAGCCACTGAGGTTGCTCTCCATCCCTGTGGACTCAACTATGCCCGAAGTAACAAATACGTACTTCAGCCTAAAATGGGGAGAACTGAGGACACTTCCTTTCTGCCACTTCCCCCCCTGTGACCACCACAAGCTGCTCGGTTCCTCCTGCACACCCACCTCATCAGCTCTGACCAAGTCGCTGAGATGTTGCCCCATAAATCAATTCTTTTGGCTGTGAAAAATGAGCCAAACGACTTACACTAAGAATCTGGTGTTTTATTAGGACTTTCTTGAAAACAAAACCAACCCCCCGTGTGATTTACAGCTTTAACCAAAAGGGGTATGAAAGTAATGCCCCCACCCCCAGCCTCCACGAAGCCCATTTATTCCCCTGTCACTTTTTTGGCAAACAGGCTTCAGCCCTTTCCTGAACAATGGAAACTTTCTGCCGGGTACATGCAATCCCGAAGTCGGGGGGCTGCGAGGGGGCTCCCTTCCATTAAAGAGCTTTGAAAAATAAACAGGGACTCAGGTAGCAGCTGAGGCGTATCAGAGAGACACGACGTTTGAAGCCCGCCCTTTATTTATTTATTTTTTTTAAAAAAGCAGCTTTTGTCCGACGTGTTAACTTTTTTTCACTTGCAACTGCAGTACTGCCACTCGAGGGGAGATCCATACTGCCTTTCCCGAAATGCCGTTCCCTTCTCAGCACAGCCGTAGTTACTAAGCTGCGATCCAGCGTGTGCGCACCCGGAGCTGTCGCATCTCCAGCTTTGCTCCCAAAATGCGGATAAAAATGACCCCTTTTTACTTTCCCCCCCCCGAACACACACAGTCAGAGCACTTGAGATGTGCGCTGGAGATGCGCGCCAAACATCCATGGAGGCATCTTTCTTTCCCCAACTGCACTTTCAAAGGCAGCCGCGGGTCGAACCCGGGGTGTTGCATGTACTGCCATCGCTGGGAGAGGACTCCTGGGGCGCAGGAATCATTTTAAAAACAGTTTTTCCCCTCACAGGCGCCTCCGCGTCTTGGCAGAGCTGCGGTAAGAGCAGGATCACCCCGGCCCGGCTGCCACCTTCCCGGTGCCACGCTCGTAACTCTCGCTCCGCAGACGACTCCGGCAGTCTCCACCGCCCCCTTCCACTTTCCGAGCAACGGGGGCTCGTAGCGCTAAACTCAGCCCCCGCGCAGCAGCCGATCCCCCTCACCGCCCCATCCGCAGCGCGGAGCACGTGTGCGCGGCCGCGCAGCCTTACCTGCCGGCTGCCCGCCGCTCCTCTCCGCCGCCGCGCCGCCGCCCCGCCGCCCCGCCGGTATCCCGCCGACGGCCGCCGCCAGGCACAGGCACCAGACGGAGCCCCAGGCCGCCCGCATGTCTCCGGCACGGCGCCGGGGCAGCGCGGCCGCGGCCGCACCGCCCGCCTCAGACATCCCCCGGCCGCATCCTGCCACCGCTCACCGCTCCGCTCCGCCGCCGCGCTGCCGGGAGAGGGAGAGAGGCGCTCAGGGGGAGGAGGAGACCTCCCGCCCCTAGTGCCGACACGGAGAAGAAAAAGCAAAAAACAATAATAATAAAAATAAAAAGGAAAAACAGTGGCAAAAAGGGGAAAAAAAAGTTGTGGGGGGAGGAAAAAAAGCGCAAGGGGACGCGCCCAGCCCGGGCGCTGAGGGGCGGCGGGGCGCCTACCTGCGCAAGCCCCGAGGCTGGCCGCGCACCGAGCATGGAGGGAGGGAGCGAGCGCGCCCGCGGAGCCTCCGCCGCCGCCGCCCGCCCTTCGCCGCGGCTCTCCTGCTTCTGCTCTGCCCGGCGCGGGCGCGGAGCGGGGCGGCAGCAATGTCCCCGCCCGCCGGGCCGGGCCGCCCGCCCCGCTCCGCGCCGCACCGCCCCTCCCCGCCCCGCCCCGCCGCGGGGGGCCGCGCCCGCCGCCCGGCCCGCTCCTTTCCGCGCCCAGCCCCCGGGGTGCGCGGGGGGGAGGTCGGCGCCCGGTGGGAAGGGGGCGGCCGGTGCCGCTGGGGGCAGGCGGTGACTCCCACCAAGTCACGGGGTGGAGCTGGAACCTTTTCCCGTATGGATGAGATTAAAGTTGGCTCAGAACCCCGCAGCAGCGCTCCCGTTGTGGCACCGTGTGCCGCGAAACACCCCCGTGTCGTTCCTTCTTCTGGCCAGTTCTGTAAGAGTGCATTTTCTGAAAGGAGGCGGTGGGAAGGGGCTGAGGGGGAAACCGGGGGTCGGAGGCAGCCCAGAAGCCGCGCGCAGTACTTTGATCAGCCTGAGGACTCGCACAGCAAATGGGCAACGCGCCCGGGTGCTGCCCCGTCAGGGTTGCTGTGCTGTACCCCAGAGCAAAGCCACCAGCCTGCTCCAAGAACGCCAGCTTCACCCACCGAACACCCAGAATCACTGTTTTTCATTGATGGGTGTAATCACAGTCTCCAGAGACTCTGTGTGTTTGCTGCCCCTAACTGGGCTGGCTACTTTACTAAAATCTGGTGAACTGTCACTTGTATCTAGTTACGATTATGATGAACTAGTCACCACCATAGCTGTGACTAGCAATATTTTGGTCATCTCAGAGACTCCTGACATGAGCGACTTCTCTCAGTGATACCCATCAGTTGCTGCTGACAAGCAGCCCAAGCTGCTTTGTAAAGAGAACTCAGAGCTCTGCTTTAATCCCCTTTGACGTTGCAGCTCATTCACCCAAAATAGATGCAAATGTTATCAGAACTGAAAACGCTCTGCACATGGGGGCCCAAAAACCCCAACCTGAGTAACAGTCAAGCCAAGGCTGTTCAGGTCAGGGAAAACCCAGGACAGTCTGGAGGTTTGGCTTTCAGCAAGGGCGCACGGTGGGGATTGCTCGTGGCCACGGTGGAGGGCTCAGCATCGGCGCTGCTGTAGCTGCGACCAGGCTCTGTTTTGACACCTTTATCAGGCAGAGAGACTCTGACATCTCAATACTGTGGCATTGTGTGGGGAGGCATTGAGACGGGGCTGTGGTGAGGAAATCCTACATGTCGGCGGAGACCCTTGCCGGTGACACCATCCGTTTAACTGAAAGCAATGGGGGGGAAAGCAGACATATAAATAAAATGTGGTTATTTCACCGTCACAGAGATGTCTTGGCAGTGTGTCAAACTGCATGATGTTTGCTTTCACAACTGCTGTGCTGGAGGTGCCAGAAAACTGATAAAAATACAAACAACAGCAGCATAATTGTAACACTGCATGGGGAGTTGTTGCCGTCATTATTTCGAAGATGAATTTTTGCAAAAACAGGGCCAAATTCTCATCACATATAAAGTCAGCGGGGTAAGAGCAACTCCTGTTATTGTTACTATTATGATCCCAGTTTTCCAAGGGAAGAGCAGCAAAGGCAGATCAGGAGCGGTCCTAAGCCCACAGCTAAAATAGAAATGTCAGTGAGAATTCAGGGTGGTTTCTCGTACTGTGACTGCATTTCAGAAGTGCCACAGTGACTGTTCCACTGTGTCAGGTGAAGGCAAACACTTTTGCAGTGCTCCTGGAGTGGGGTAATGAGATGGAAATGGCCAGTCTGAACTTGGGGAGTTTTGAGGTTGCTGGGAAGTGTAAAGGGCTGCATCTCGGATCAAGCCAGCTCAGCCTTTTAATGGTTTTGAACTGGTTTTCATCTGGAGGAAAACGAAAACCTTATAACATTTGGCAGCCCTTTGCAACAGGAAATCAAAGGGGTATTGAGATAGTCCTGTATGAAGGACTTCAAGGTTTGCCGTTTTCCCTGGAGTGAGATATTTTTAGGTTTCCCGTTTATTAACCTCTGGTGCAGCATACTCACATGGGGCTGGGGAGCACAGACCCGATTAAGCACAGATTTTCTGATGCTGCTTCGTCACTGTGGTGGCCACTGTAGCAGAGCTTGCGATGTAGTGCTGTGCAGCAAAAACTATGGCTCTGGACTGTGTCTCAGCCACTTTCTTACTATAAAAAAATCCATGTATGTAGGCTAGTAAAACTTATACCACACAATTGCATTTATTTTAGGACTACTATGTCGTAAGCCTCGTATTAGACCCAAAGTTTTCCTTCCCCCCCAAGCTAGGAGCGTGCACTCCCCTTCATGCAGGGATACTCTTGCTGCCAATGTGTTTGTTCTCCTTTTACCCTTTATAAACATTCCCTCCCAGAACTTTATATTTGTTTATCCCCTTAATATCCAGAGCCGTCAGTGATGAAAATCAACCCCCTTTCAGCAGCTCTGGGATAAGGAGCTGCTGTCCTTTCCCAAGCAAGTGGCTGAAATACAAGGTGGTCAGTGGGGCTCTCAGTGTCCAAGCCTGTCACCGTCATGCTCCCCATGGCACCTCTGTGTGCCTGGACCCCTCCGGGGGCTCAGCCAATGAGAGCAGCTGTCCTGGCAAGAGATTTGGGGAGTCTTGCATGTCTAAAACGCCTCTCTCCCTTCATGCCTCTCCAAAGCTCTGCCTGGGAGGGAAGCTGCTAATTTCTCTCCCTGCAAGTGCAACCTGTTGACAGTCTCAAAAGAAGTTGAACACAGGCTGCTGTTGGCAAAATTGGCTCCAGGAGTGAATGCTTTGGGTAGGTCCTTCTGCCTCTCCACACAGGAGATTGGCACGGGACAGGCTGTAAGATGCCTGTCTGAAAGCCCTTGGAGCCGAGGCTCTTCATGAGTCACCTTTGGGGGCCAAAGCTCCTTGTAAGTCACCTTTGGTGACATTGCTGGAGAAGAGTGTGTGATGAGATGGGTTGTGGTGGCACAAGCTGCTTGTCTTCCCCCTGCAATCTCTCCTGCGTGCTGTTGCAAGCCACTTGCCTGCACATCTGAGCTGTTGTGTTCAGCAAAGCAGGCAGCAGAGCACAGGGACCGCCCCGAGCTGACGCAGAGCTGGGCTCAATAGGAATCTTGCAAAAACGCAGCTGGTGACTGGTATCCCTGGGCATTCCCCTCTGTGGATCCCTGCAGAACTTGCTAAAGAAGCATCCACAGGCAGAAAGCGGTTCCTGAATCAATACAGAGTTGCAGCAAAGCGATGAAGTATGAGAAATTTCACTGCAAGTTCTAATATGTTGGGCAAGTTTGATCAGATACGCAGTCACGTACATCTCTGACTTGTATTGGGTTAGTCACACAAAATAAATATCACCAAATATTTCTTATCAAAACTGGGACTTGTTAGCTGACTTCTGAGCCAGATGGAGTGTTGCAGCCCCACGGTGGCGTAACATGCTGTTCCTTCAGCCCGACTGACCATTAAGAGCTCACATGGGACTGAATTGAAATACTGTTTTGGGCATCAGTGTTCATGTGTGTGGGTAGAAGCCCAAGCTGCCCACCCCTTCACATCCAAGGATTAAATAGCATCAGTGGATGCAGATGCTGGGGTACATTTTCCAGAGTTGATGTCATTATCCATTTATATCAATAAGGTGCATTGGAATGGCTTAAACAGTTTTTTATTAGCTAGCCAGCCCAAAATACTGCAATTTCAGGCAGGTTTATTGAATTTCAAGCCAAAAATCATAGTTGCTAAGATTAAGGGTCCAAATGATTGTCAGGGTAAACACTACAAGAGGTTAAGCCATCCTGTGAAGGCTCTCTCTGTGCCTGCACCCTCTGTGAGCTGGTTGTAACCACAGCCTTGTCCTGTGGGATTTGTTTCCCACCAAACAGCATGGACAGACGAGGGATAGAGGGTTCTGTAAGGGCGAGTTGTTTGATTTGAAGTGAAATAAGAAGGACTGAGTCACCCAGAGAAACACAGCATGTTGCTTCTGCAAGAACTGCCTGTGGAGTGGTGCTGGCAGAGGTAAAATAATTTGGCAGCCTGGAGAGCGAAGAACATGATTGGAGGAGGTGGGGAGAAAACAAACAAACAAACCAAAACAAACTTGAAAGAGCCTGTGGAGGGTGTGAGAAGCAAAGATTTAAAATCAGACCTTGGAATAATGCTGACTCAGCACAGCTGCTGTGTGCACAGCTGGGGGACTGTGCTGGGGTCATGAGCAGCTTTCAGAGGTACCATTGGCCATCAGCACAGGCTGGGTGTTCCCTGTCCTTGGAGTAAACCAAGACAATGCCCTGGATCCTGCAGAGGAGAACACAGAGATCACTTCTGCCTGCCAGACCTGTTTGTACTGTCACCACATAGGACATTTCCAGCAAACATGAGCTGGAACGTTGTACTTGTGGGTGTAGCAGGACATCTTGCTTTGGGGGGTGTTTGAAATGAAGCCACGACCTGTTTTTAATCCCCAGCAGCCCATGCAGACTGGTGTCTGTGAGGAGGCGAGATGAGCTTCTGGGAGCTCAATGGCCGTACTTGAAGTCCTCTCTCCTGGATGTGACCAGAGACCACCAAAGGGCACCAGCTGCCTGCTGCTGCCTGTCCACCCCAGCTCCCGGCCCACATCAGGGCCTTATGGAAACACCACTTGTCTCCACACTTTTGGAGATGTTAGGACTCTTCCCTGAGTCCTGGCCTTGCTGTATGGGCTGGTGGCCACATCCCTACCATCCTCTCTCCAGGGGCTTTTCTGCTGCTCTGTGCCACTCTGAGGTAGGGAAGGAGATGTGTCATGAGTTGCATGGGAGTTTTAAAGGTAAACAGCCACATCCTAAAATAATATGAACTGAGGGCTTTCATCTATTAGGGATGGCAGAATTTTGGTCAATGTTATTAGGGCATTACTACTGTGACTTTTTGGCAAGCTTTTTCCCAGTGGCACGTTGTCTTGCTTCAGGGGAAGGCTCAAATACAAGGACAAATCAGCCATTCTTAATTCTATTTTCATACAGCCTGTGTGCTCCCCCAAGCCAGGACTGACACAGTGCTGTGTCTGACTCCAGCCCAGCCACATCTAGAGCCTGATTTGTATGTCTATCTCCTTGCAATTCCTGTGGCAGTTTTAGTTTTCCAAAGAGCACAGAGCAAGCTCCGCTCTGGATATATTCCACTGCAGACATAGGGTGGGTGGATCAGACACGTATCGCTGTAATTAAATATGTAGGATGTGTTACAGAATTGTGTGGCTCTGTAGCTTTTACTGGCCTTTGAAATCAGAAGCAACATGCATATGTGTTCCAGATCCAATGTGCACATCCAACAGCTTTGCAGTGGAAAAGCAATTGAAGGTTTCAGAATACTTTATAAACAGAGATAACTCTACAGGGGATAGTTAAGTGTTATTGTCCCCGTGGTATACATGGCCACTCCAAAGCCCAGGAAGGTGAACTGCCTTCCCAAATATCAGCTCCTAGTCTGCAGCTTGACTTGTGGGATCACATCCACCTCTGTCATAATAAAGCGATAACTACCTCAGGGATCTTGTGCTTTTGCAGAAATGTGATTCCCCTCACGCAGCGTGCTGGATGTCCAGATCAAACATCACGAAGAATGCAACCTGTGGTGAGGAGGTTTGGCCTCCATTAGTCCTGAAAGGCCTCTGCATAGTAATTGTGGCATAAATAATTTCATTCATCATTAAGAGAAAAACATTTGTGGTGTGGAAAGCAGCAGTAACATAAGAAACTGGGTAGGAGGCAGGTAGGTATTGACTTTAAGACATTGCATGGAGCCAATGCCTTTAATCAACAAGGGAAATGTTTGAATGTTAATAGAACTAACAATGAAACCAGAGTCATGTTTTGACAAGTATTTCCAAACATTCCAGGAACACTGTGGTGCTCTAGCAGCCTCTTTCTGAGGGAAGGAATTGATTGCTGAAGTTATAGTGCAGTTTGCAATGTGCAATCAGCCTTGCCAGCACCCACCAAGCTGGGATGCTGGGGGGGTGCAGGGGTGGGAGGGGGTCCTGGAAGTGCTGGATGAGGTGAACAAATGGGTATTTTGAATGAATGAGAGCACTTTCTCTCTAAATTGGACAAATATCCTGAGGGTTTCTTAGAAGAAAAATGAACTCAACGCTGGGAGCTCTTTAAGGAGTAGACATTATATTCCTTACCTTTTTATATGAAGAAACGGATTATGATGTATTTTTTCAGAGGTTGGTGATGGTCCCCCTTGTCTGTTGTGTTTTGCCTCAGATTTCTTGCACACGCTTTTAACACAGGTCAGCTTGATCTGCTCTGAAAGGAAACCCTGAGTCATTTAAAATGTGACCAGAAAAGTGCTGGGGGACAGCTGTATTGGTGAGAAGCAGCCCTGGGAGGCCTGCTTGGCTTTGCCATGCTTTTCACAGCTAATTTTGCTTTAGGTCAATGGATCAGATGAATCATTAATAAGCATTTGGAAACAGTGGATGCCAGGTGCACTGATCTTGAGCACCTTGTAAAAGATTCACCGACAGGTCAAAGGTTTTTATTTATGGAGAAGACCCAAGGTTTACCCCCAGATTTTCCATTAACTGTGTGACTTTGGAAACTCCCCACCCTTTTTGAGCATCTCCTGCCTCTGCAACACTTGGTCACCTATGTCTACTTAGGCTGAAAAACCCACATAACTTCAAATGAATTTAGCAAAGCACCTGAATTAAGAACCTGATGGACCTGGATCATCTTTGTGGTCAATGGAGAGATGTAGATACCTCCAAAATATGACTCTTTGAACTTAAACTGCTTCTGTTAGTGCCTGTCTCTCAATGCTGATCATGGAGGGATCCTGGATGCTCAGCTGCTGAAGAAGGGGGGGTTTTCACCCCAATTTAGCAGCCTGCTGTGTTGCTTTCTATGGGTAGAGGGGGGGTTCAAGGCTTCTTTCTGGGGATGTAAAGAGAAACAGGATCCCTCTGAGCCCACAGACACTGGCTGTAAGTGCTGGATGTGGTCCAAGATGGGGGACACGTGGTTGGTGAAAGCTTCATTCCTCTAAACCGCCACCTTATCCGAGGTCAGGGTCTGCACCCTCTGCTTCACACACAGTGCTATTTCACATTAGTGTATCCCCTTTAAATCCCAAATGCCACAATATCTTTGCAATTCACACTCAAATTCTTCTTCAGTACTACTGAGAGGCCAATAGGTACTTCTGAAGGCATTTTTGCAGTGTAACTCCAGTCCTCCTTAAAAAAACTCAGCCAGACTAGCCAGTGGTTTTCAGTCAGTGGTTTTCAATCATTTTCATTTGCAGACATTTTTTCCAACAGAGCTTCAGCCCCTTGTATAGTTAAATTGAAGCCTACTGACAATAGGCTTATTTTTCTTAAGTTTTGTAGACCATTCGGAAGAAGTCAGTGCACCCCAGAGACCCACAGACTACAGTGAAACTGATTGAAAACTACTATATATTTGTTCTTCTGTAACTAAATATGATAATTTTTTTTGCCATATATTTATACAAACTGTCTACTTCAGTCTCTATAGCGTCTGGAATCTGTAGACCTGCTAGTTAGTGGGGACAGAGGTTTGCTCTGAGCTGAATCTAAATATTATCTAGGTATTTTCAATTATTTTGTGATACCTCTTTGTGGAGTGTAACTAAAACAGTAACTGGGTACTAATGTTAATGGACAAAATCAACTTACTCCTCTTCACCAGGAGTTTCCAAACTGGACGCAACGAGTGGAGGAAAGAGTTTAAATAAATCAGGAAAATAGCAGTAATTGTTAAAATGCTGAATGTAGCTTACCCAGAAATTGCTTTTTAGTTGCTTCTTAATTGCTCATGGTGGGCTCACAGGAGCCAGCATGCAAACAGTGAAGATCTTGGGAATTTCTCTAGCCTAGAGCTGGAGCACAAAGCCCGTTTTCTGGGAAGAAAAGTGTAGGGAGCTGGGTGCTTCGGAAACAACAACAAGCAGGCAGCTGCTGTATCCACGGTGGTTCATATGAGTCACTTGACTGTGACAGCAAATTGGTGTCCTTCTCCAAAATTCAGGCACAGTATTAACCATACGCCGTGGTAAGACAAAAGGGTTGCGTATTGCCAGGAATTTATTAACTCCTCTTTCAATTGAGAACACAAGCAGGAACTTGGTTGAAAAGGCCGTATTTTCTCTGTGGCTCTTGATGCCTCAAACCATAGAAATATGAAAATATTTGTAATAGTTTGTATCCTACTACACAGTGGAAGGGGGATGATCCACTGTCAGGCTAATATTTCTGCAGGCAGCTGTGCAACCAGGCAGCAAGGAATATCTCTGTGTGTAAAAAGTATATAAAGATCAATGATCTGATCTCTGAAAATATATTCCTTTCTGCAGCTGACAGTGCTAAAGTTAACCTGAGAGCCAGACAGCACTCTGCAAACCAACAGAAAATTAAAAGCACTGTTTGCTTCCAGCCACCTGACTGGTTCATGGGGTAATAAGAAAGACAAGGACATTACAGAAAAAGTTATAATTTTTTCTTGAAGGCTGTGTGACAAAGTTCCAGTCACTTCTTTGCCAAAATAGTTTCGTAAATACTGGAGACACTTGATGTTATCCACCCTGAATTCATAGAAATGTTGAAGCATGTTCTCACAGGTAGCCACAGTTAATCTGTGTAATCTTGAAATGGCTTCCAGCTTTTAGAAGTTTACATTAAGTAAAGATTATCCAATTATAGTTTTCTTTAAAGATAAGAAAGATAAGGTTGATGGAGAGACATGCTAGATGACTCAAGTATGCTACTTATATTTCATACATTTTTTTCACAGTAAGCTGTGAGACAATTCTAAAATTAAAACACTGATATTGACTATGCAGAAGGGTATGACATAACACACTAATTGAGGCATAGACACAACAAATTATGACAATCGTTGGTCACAAATATTAGTCTATTTAAATCACATTGTGACACTATAGATTTAATCCAAAGATATACATTAGGTTTCAAAATGCCTCACTTAATATTTTTATTTCAGCCACTAAATTACCTGTGGCATGACTCAGCCACTTGAAAATAAATGTTGACTTCTCAGGGAATTCTAAGTATTACTGGAAGGTCTGAAGTCTGACAAATGTCTGGTTATGCATCCTTTTGAAGGAGGAACGTTGTGTTCAAAGAAAGAGCATTCAAAGCGTTCATGAGTTTGATGTTAGGAAATGGACTCGTGCTAATTTTAAATTTGGGTTCTCTTGGTCTCTTCCAATGTGTGAGATATATTTGCTAGTACCTCACTGCAGCTTTAAAAAATAAGTTCTCCTTTTGTAAACAGGCTTGGACTTACTTAAGAAACCTGGTGAATATTGGTCCTGATAAGGCCAAACATTAAGTTAATATCTATTTCAGTTGTATCAGTAAAGCTTTTCATGGAATGATTAAAAAAATAAATATTAGTCAAACTACTAAACAATTTAAAATAAGGTGCTGTGGCTTTTTGTGATGACCTGCCCAGCTGAAAGCAAAAGAAAAGACTATCTGGAGGTGAAAACACAGGATATAGCTAAAGGAAATGGTGTTTCACACCAGGATGCTTAAAGTCTGGAGCATCATTTCCAGCTATGGAGGTTTGTCCCTGCAGCTGGCTGTAGCTGCTCTGCTATGTCCAGGAGGAAAACTGCCTGGATGCTGCCCTGGACCAACCCCCCCTCCAGGAGCCTGTGTGTGTAACTGCTATAAATACATGAATTACAAACAGCATGGCCATGTGGCCAATGGCTCATCTAGCTGGAAACAGCAGCTTAGGGCCATGATTTCAGTCCAACATTGGTCTAAAAGGCAAAAAATAATAATTTGCCACCTGGATTCCTTGCTCTTGCCCCTCCTTTTCTTCCAGTTCTCTGGCTTCTCTTTCCTATCAATGTCAAATTGAGGAGGCTGTTTCATTTAGTCATTGTGTGCTGGTGTCACACTCTGTGTTTTGCAGGTTGTTGAAGGATTTTTGTGTTCTTAAAGAAAGAACTGCCTTGTTCACACCGAGGGCACCTCAGCGATGGCTGGTGCCCATTGAGCAGAGCCAGGGTGATCCCACCTCCAGCCCATCCCCAGCTGCTGATGGATGCTGGAATGCTAACCATATGGTCAGGACTGAGAGTGAATAAGGAAAATCGACCAAATCAAAATCTCTTGCAGTGCTTTTCACATTGCAAGTGTTTGGGTTTTTTTTGGCTTGTTGATGTTAGAAAACTTTAAAAGATCTGTGAATTTAACTGAATGGGGTCAGTGGAACGTTCTGGACAAAATTCATTCTGCCAAGAGCCTGTGACACTTATTTGGTAAAAAAAAGGAGAAAGGTTTGGGCCTTAACTGCTTCCCTGTCAGAGGTACTTGATGGAGGAAGACTTAAAAAATATTATTTTTCCTTTGGTTACTGTGTACAATAATCACTTGTCCTTATTCTGGCTCCTTTTATTCTGTTGCATGTAATCTTTTCCCAGCTGGTATCTGAAAAACCTCAACTTCCCCTGATGTTTGTAATGACCCACATGAAAAGGAGTAAAAAAGCTGTGCTATTGTCTTGCCTGCATATGAAGTTTTATTTATATGTAGCCTCTGTATTTTGGGAGCTGGCTGGTCTCTGGCACCATAGGTCACTACTGGTTAATCCAAGTTTCAAGACATGATGTTGGTTGGGGAAGAAAAATCCTGGTGGGCATTACCTGCCTTGTGGCAGTGGGGAGCACAGGGGCATCTTGAGGATCTGGGGTAAGAGGTGTGGGACACCCATGTCGAGGTCTGCAGAAGAAGCAGGTGGCCTCTAACAAGAGGAGGACTTGTCTTGCCAAAATCACCCGGTGTTACTTTTTTGCGTGCTTGCTTTGGTACTTGCTGTTTTCTGTGTTTCCTGCCGTGGTCTGTATTATGATTTTTATCCCTGAGAATGCAAAAAACTTAAAGGGAAAGCCAGAGGACTGCGGCTCTGTGAATAAGCAATGAAAGCTAACCTTTTCCTCCCTGAAGCTGGTCTATGGCCTTCTCACTCAAGCAGAAAACACAGGAAAAGGGCTCCAGATACTGGTTGGAAGTTAGTTTTCACTTCTCACCTCTTCATATTCACAGTAAGTTTAGAAATTGCCTGCACCAACTCTATTTTTAATTCCAGATGAGAGACATGGCGGGTGAAGGAACTGAGCCAAGGGTGCGTTTCTCAGAAATGAGAGAAGGTGCAAGAAAACAGCGAGAAGCTGAGTGGGCAGAGGGAGTGAGGGTCTCTGCTTGCATATTCTTTACGGGGGATCATTTCCACCCACCAACGCTGCACCTTGGTGGTGAAACATGCTGAGGGAGTACCAGAGTTTAACAGAAAGGCAAGGATTGTGTCCAGAGTCAGTGAAAATGTGAGGAGAAAACAGCAGGCACCAAACCATTGTGGTGCAACACCTCCATCCTGGGCTGGAGCCAGCACCAATGTTTCATGCTTCAGGGTCCTGCAAAGCAGCCAACAATCACCTCTGCAGCATCAGGTGCCCGTTGCCCACAGATATTCCTCATGGAACAAAGAGGAGGATTCAAATATTGTCACTGTCTGCCTCCCTGCTGTGACTTCCTTGGGATGTTGTGAATTTTCCAAGAGAGGAGAAGGTTTGGTCTTGTTTGCTTGCAGTTATTTTTCTCCCACAGCCCTTCCTCAGGATTTTGTTAGCATTGCAAATTCCCATTGCACAATCAGCATTCTTCCAGCAAGATGGACAAAGACATTTGAAACTAGCTGCCCATTTATCACTACTGCTCGAGCTGGATGAAAGACAGGGCTGGATCCTCTGCAGGGGGGTTACGCCATAACTCCATCAGCCCCAGGGGAGCCACACTGATTTACTGCCTCTGAGGATCCTGCCTGGTTAAATTTATTCTGGCAAAGCTTTGGTGATGCTCTGATCTAAGGCAGGCTCTGCAGAGGCTGAATTCAAAAGGCTGGAGAAGGGAAACACCACTGTCTTGGGGCATGCTCTCCTCTTCCTTAGGAGATGGCTGGAGAGTCCCAGCTCAGCCTGTTGCACAGCAATGCTGTTGCAGATAACAACCATCTGCATACTTGGCAGTCTCTCTCCAGTTGCATGTCTACCCCTGAGGCAATCGCTGTCCCTTGGATGGCCTGTTCGACCAGGTTTAGGCAGTGCTGATAAGATTAAAGAAGTGAAAGAAAAGATACAGCATTTGTCCTTGAAAGCACGCTTGCTCAGGGGCCATCTTGCAGAGCAGTGCTGGGAAAGTCCCTTGCTCCCAGCTCTGGCCATGTCCACCTCGAGGGGTACAGTGAGCAAGACCAGGCAGGTTGCTGGAGCAGCTGGAAGCATGGCTGCATCCATGCAGACATGTTCTTGGGAGTCCAACAGGTTTTAAACTCTCACAGCATAGGCTCAGGCATAAAACTAATTGAAAATGAGAAGCTAGTAGTGATATTTTCAAAAAGCAGCCTGTTTTTTTGTTTGGTTTTTGTTTGGTTTTCATTTACCCAGCTGAGCTTGAGTCACTTAGTTTTAGCTCTGAAGGACAGTAGTGGAAACAAGCTGAAAAATTAATTATTTCCTTTTGTCTTCAGAGCTTCTGCTTACCAACTTACAAGACTTGGAAGAATCTGAATTTGGATGCTTCCCTCGCCATCAGGCACTTTACGGCAACTTCTTGGTAATCCCTGTCCAGCTTGAGCTGCTCTTTGCATGGCTCTGAGTTATTTAAACCCCATAAATGTTACCTCCCAGCTTTCTCTGATGAGTGGCTTGTAGCCATCCTCTTCTGTGTTTTCTTCTAGTTGTCTCGTGGCAGATGCTCTGCTTTCATTTTTAGCACATATCTGCTGTGTGCCTCTCTCCCTTCCTGGGTGATGCTGGAGCCTCTGATCTGATGAATTCTGAGAGTCCACTCTGCCATCACTCCTGTGGCCATAACCATCCACACCATGTATCTTTAACAGCAGGGGCAGCTTCAAAATAGTGGCAAAACCCACCCAAATAAGAGGGTAAGTACATGGGTGGGTAGCTACTCCACAGTGCTGCTGGGCCAGACTGCTGTTGATGCAACGGTTAAAGCTGCTTGAAGGTATGTCTGCAGGTTGTCTCTACTGCAGAGGGTCCTTTGATCGAGTTCTACACTTTCTGCAATAAATTAATTTAATCAGATACATCGTTCTTCCCAAGTGGTTTGCATCCAAAGTCATTTGGCTGGCTCTGTGGACCTTCAGAGGGTTTTTCTTGTTTTCTACTAATTTGTTAACATGGGAATAACATATGAACTGGAGCCTGAGTGATGGGCCTTTAAGCAGTATATTTTTGAGGCTCAAATCTTGGTTAACACTGCTGTGCTGACTACAGAGGTGATTTTCTTCCAGACATTCCTACTGAGCTGTACATTGCTGCCAAGATACGTAATTTGCCTCACTTAGATTCCTTTGCTTTCTAATATCACATCAAGTTAGGCATTACCTGGCTTCTCGTTAGGTTTGATTTTTTATAGCTAATTATTTAACCTCATTTTTTGCTGATCTGGACAACATTTTGAGCTCTGCTTATATGTCAGTACAGCTTTCATCTAAAAAACTGCACTGCTAGTAAAATCGCAGTGATGCAGGGTACTGCTGCTGAGCCACATAAGGCCTGTGTTGCATCTCTGTATGATTTTTCTCCCACTTGAACTCCTGGGCAATGCTGAGGAGGAGAGATGAAGGAAAACATCCTCGTCAGTGCCTGTGAGAAGGCATTTAACTGTGCACTCTGCACCTTGATATGAAACATTAATGGTGCTCATTTGTTTTGCTGGTGTAAAGAAAGAGGGTGAATCACCACAATGACATTAGCTGAGATAAATAAGGAGTATTTAACAAGGCCTTCAAGGCCAGTGACCTCTGTATATATGCCACAGGCAGTACTGCTGGTCATGTTTTCTCACATCATTCATACAGAGAAGCATCCCTTTCCTTAAACAGACCAGCTTACTTGAGGGAAAGAAGCTGGAAGAATGAAGTCCAGGTAATGGTTTGAAGGTGAATCTCTCTCCCATGGAAACAATCGAGTTAAACACCTTGAAGCCTCAAATGGGAATCAGTTCAAGCAATCTAAATCTGACCTTGAGAGATCGTTCCTCTCCAAAGCCTGTGTTGCAAATGTGTTAGCTTTTCTTCACAAAAGGAAGGTGGGTATTTGATGACAAAGCTTTTTCTCAGTTGTTTAATTAAGGTAATTAATGATTAATTTAATCAGCAGTTTCTGTTTTCTTTGTTGGTGTCCTGTGGCTGAAGGACGGCAAAGCTCCTACTGATTCAAAGTATCTCAGTGCTGGGAACCACCGTAGTTTATTGTGCATTTAGCTTTTGTCAGCATTTCCAATAATTTGACCAATTTCTAATATTAATTGTTCTCCCTCACTCTTCCTCCAGCAATCGATATTTGCAGCAGTTTGTTTCTTTGGGTGAGCTGGAACTTTCCAGTTCATGTCCCTGCCCATGGAGGGGGGTTGGAAGTAGATAATTTTTATTGTTTCTTCCAACTGAAATAATTCCATGATTCTATGATTTTATGATTTTATTATTTGGGTGCCTGTGGACTATGGCTGGGTCACTGCTGTATGCTTCTTCAGAAGAAAATAAAAATGCAAGTGTCAGGAAGCACAGATTCTTTAAAGGCTTTGGGGATTCTCCAGTCTCCAAAGGCCATGGGTCTGCTTGGAAGATTTCTCTGTATGCCACTTGTCCTTGCTTATGGAAACTGCATGTTCAACTTCTGAGCTTCCAGAAAGATATCAGTGTAAGAAATGGTGCTGAAATCCTTGTTTTGCTTCCAGTTCACTCTCATGTCCAGCTTTGAGCACTTTAGAAACTCCTCACTTCATCAAAACTGCAGGTAAAACATTTCTGTAGGAAAAGGTACTGAGGAACACAACATCCATCATCCCATGGCTCTGTCAACCCCCCCCGTGGGTATATAAACTACAGACTTGTATCAAAAAATACACTTGAAGGGTGGGATGTATTTCACTCAATTTTGGGTCAGTACAAGTGTGTCTTCAAGTGATAACTGTATAGGGGTAGGCATCCCCTCTGAAGAGAGCACTACTGGTGTTCCCAACAGGGTGAGTCCCAGAGCTTCTAGGATGCGGTGAAGGGGATTTTCAGACTTCTTTAATACATCCAGGGAATGTCCTTGACTGAAACATTGCTGGCTTTAGGTCAAAAAGTTGATTCAGTAGAAGTCTAAACTTCTGTCCTTATGGTGTTTAGGAAACATTGTGATTTACTTGATTTAAACAAAGGCAGATATCTGGTTAAAATCCCTGGAGCTGCAGCCAGTAAGTGCCTTATTTCAGCACTGTGCTTGCAATGGAGGCTGCCCACCATAAAAACATGGTACAGGGGAATAAAAGTATTAAGAAAATAAATGGATGTAATACTTGAATTAGATGTAGATTTGAAATACGTGAGAAAGGACGGAGCAAGAAGAAAGAGCTGACAATGAATAAATCGACAGAACCTGGTGACAGCATGCTTAAGCCAGGCTGCTGCAGAGGGTGTGTTTTTATCTTGTATATTAGATTTCTTCCCTCCCACTGAAAAGGTGAGAAGGGACTTGTGCTGCCTGCCACCCTGGGAAGAGGCTGTGAAAGGGTGATGCTGACACTGTGAGGAGAGAGCATGAGGACCTGCAGAAGACTTTCTCCTTTCAGTGGATGCACTGGTGAAGATTGGGTATAGGCAGGTTAGGAGCAGTGATGTATATTTGAGATACATTAATGCCATCTCAGGTTACTCCTGCAAATTGTCCATACCTGCTGGCCAGCCAGATACTTCGGTGTCCCCAGTACCATTATCTAAGTATCTCATTATCATTAATGGGTCTGTCAATGTGCATTTTCCTGGTTTTGGAAAGATCAGGAGAGGTTAGATGTCCTGCCTGGACTCGTACCAGAAGATGTTGTATAAAACCCCTATCTCCCCAAACCCATGTCTTCATGAAGTAGGTACATAAAATTGTAAAAGGTTAGGGTTTTAAAAGACCTTGAGAAGTCACTGAGTCCTTCCCCTAGCCCCTCCATTGCTTAATGAAAGTCATCAATCTTGCCCCTCTCCTTTACACAGCTCTGAGTGAGGGAGGTGACGGATGTTGATTCTGGCAGGTTTTCTTTCTGTGTGCTAAATGTGTGTGGCTGGGCACCGACCTACCTGCAGAGAGGTTATTTCTCTCCATTTGCTGAGTTCAAGCAGAGAGACAAGGCAGGTGCAACTTTCTGGGGTGAGACTGGTGTTTTTCCACAGCTTCACTGAGACATGCAGGAACTTCAAAAGGTCCTCTGTCTTTAGGCCTGCTTTTGGGTGAAGACAACTTTAGGCAATGCTTTCCTTTAGCCTGGTGTTAACAGAGAAGGGAACATTCTGTAGGACAAGTCCTTCCTGCTTTCAGAGCTGTGGAAGTGGAACTGGTTTGCTAGTGGGGTAGTTGGAAGAGGGGGGGTTCTTGGTTTATTTTTCTGTCTCTTTCTAGTGCCTGGAGTTTTCTGAGGCACTCCTCCAGTTAGGAAATCACTTGTGAGCAAAACGATTTGACTGCAGCCCAGAACTGCACCCTTTGTCATAGCTGTTGTTGGGACCAAGGAGATCATCAGAGAATCGATGGGTCTGGAAGGATGGCAGGATCAGACTCAGTGTTCCTTGCTTGGGCACTTTGTAGCAGAGGCTCTAGCGTTGCTAGACTTGACTCCTGTTCTTTTCTTTGGTTTAGGGTAATGATACTTGCTGGAGTCATCCTGACTCTGAGGTTAGACTCATCTGGTATAAAAAAAGGCGAGTTCAGAACAGGCCACCCTCAGACTCTAAACAAGAATGCTGTCGCTTGGTTTATGAATTCAAGATGTCAGTTTTTACATCCTGAGATCTATTTTCTGCTATGGTTTCTATTCAAGAAGGGCTGTGCCTGTGTAATGAGTAGCAGCTGATGAGGTCTTACAGCTCAGCATTACGCAACCAAAATGAATAGCATGGATGCAGCAGCTGCTGGCATGGCACAGCGAGGAGTAAAACCCGGGGCCAGTCCCATTTCTGGGGCCTCCACATTGTCCCTATGCCGTCCTGTCATCTCATGTCTATGGTCAGGGACTGTTTTTGCTGCCTGTTCTTCCAGACAGAGTGCAAGCCATGAAATCTCACCCTCCTGATTTTCTTTCCAAATACCCTAGAATCTATCGGTCAGGATGCTACGGTGCCCTTGGGGACAGAGCAGTGACCATGCCTCACCCTCCAGGCAAGGTAAGTCTTGTGGGTGTAGGTAATATCTTTTATCAGATCTTTTAATTTGGTCTAATAACAGATCTCACTTCACTCCACATACGATTTGTGCCTTGAGGGCGCTGTGGGTACCACAGCACATAACTACCCTGGCAGGGATCAACAAGCCCAGACCCCACAGCAAACCTTCTCAGAGCCAACTCAATGTGGTCTCTCTTAATCCCCTTGATCTCCCTAATTCCCCCAAGAAAAGGGTGCCAGGGAGCTGATGAGCTGATCTAGGTAAACAATGGCATTTCAGGTTCCAAGAATGATAAATAAATTGCTCCAGGTCAAACCAAAACAAATTATTTGCGTTTTCTTGGCAAACTGGGGAAAAAAAAAAAGGAAAATATTCCTGTAGGGTTAAATGTGAATAGTTTCTCCAGACCAAACCCAAAATGTGGGTTTTTTGTGTTTATTAACCTTTTCATTTAATCTTGTTTTCTTTTAATTTATATTCATCTGTAAAACAAAAAGGCTGTTTTGAGACATGAATGTGAAAATGTTGAAATGAAACATTTTGGTATTTCAGAAAAAACCCAAGCCATTTTGTTTAGAAGATGTTGAAACGATGTGTTTCGAAATTTGTTTCAGAATTCCCCTCCCACTCTCTTCTCTTTTTTCCTTTTTATTTTTTATTTTTATTTTTTTTCCCCCTTCTGGCTGAAACTATTAGCTCAGATCCCCCTGAATTTGCAAGGAATTTCATCTTCCAAAATCTTTCATTTCTGGTGTAATTACTGTTAGTAAAACAAAACCCCAAATAAAAACAAATAAAAACTGCCCTGTGGTACCTGTGAGAACCAGTTCTGGAGGCTGCTGTGATATGGATGATGGAGAAAAGAGCAGCTGGGTACCTCTAAAATGGCCCATGACATGGGCAGCAGATAGCCCTGCCTTTAAAACCTCTGTTGCAGCCCTTAGTTCAAGGTAGTATTTCCCCCTCTCTGGGAGATGAGTGTCAAATTTGTGTTGCTTTGCTATTCCCCACTTCAGCAGTCCAAGCCTCCAGCAGAACTGGTGGGGAAGGTGGTTCCCTCACCAGTGCAAAGTGAGGAGCTCCCAAAGGATGTAGGAAGGGTGATGCAGTTGGTGAGATCGTTGCTTGGTATCACTAAGAAGTTCTTGAGAGTAGCAGCTCTGGCAGGTTTGCTGGTGTGTTGCATTTCCATGTTGAGTTTTTTGGCGATTTGCAGAGGATGGGGTCATTCCAGCAGAGCCAGCTGCTGCTTGGCAGAAGGTGCCATGTAGTTTGCAACCCAGAACATGCACTTCATCAACACCAGCCATGGCTCCAGACACAGGCAGGAGGTATTTGTGGCTTGATATAAATTGCTGCTCGTGGCAGATGTAGGACAAATGAGGTTGTGATAACTATATTTAACCCATTTTACAGTATCACAGAATCCTCATGGTTGGAAAGGACCTCTAAGATCACCGAGTCCAACCATCAGCACAAAAAACCCCAACACACACAACACCCACACACATTCCACCAAAAAACACCCACAAAAAGCCCCACAACCTCGTCCACTAGAGCATAACCTGAAGTGCCACATCTACATGCTTCTTGAATACCTCCAAGGATGGTGACTCAACCACCTCCATGGGCAGGCTGTTCCACTTCTTCACCACTCTTTCAGTATAGAAATTCTTCCAGTCCTATTGTTATTTACCTGGGAGAAGATGCCAACACCCACCTCCCTAAAACATCCTTTCAGGTAGTTGTAGAGGGCAATGAGGTCTTCCCTCAGCCTCCTTTTCTTCAAACTAAACATCCCCAGTTCCTTCAGCTGCTCCTTGTATGACTTGTTCTCTAGATCCTTCACCAGCTTGGTAGCTCTTCTCTGGACATGCTCCAGCACCTCAATGTCCTTCATTATAGAGAGGGGCCCAGACCTGAACACAGTACTTGAGGTGTAGCCTCACCCGTGCTGAGTCCAGGGGCATGATCTCTTCCTTACTTCTGCTGGCCGTGCTATTCTTGATGCTGGCCAGGATGCCATTGGCCTTCTTGACCACCTGTGAAGCCAGAAGACTTGTGGCCCTCAGACCCTGCGGTGCAATCTGCTTGGAGCTGATCCTTGGCCATTTGGCCTTGGTGTGTGGCCAAATGCATCTTTTGGATAAAAGGCCCTGGGATGTCACCACCTTGGAAAGTGCAGTGAGCAAAACAGCAGGCTTCACCATGTGTTATGCCCTGAAGGCTCCAATCCTGGCCTCTAAACAGAGCAGACTCTCCTGGCAACACCCAAAATGCAGAGAGAAAAGAAGAAGGAGGAGGAGAAGGAGAACGACCCTGAGTAAGATCACAGTCTAAGATTGTATGGGCTATGAGAGAGAAAAGCCAGCTTTGAAGATTACTGCTCTCACACTGAGCTGCTGGTCAGAGCTTTCTCTCTTCTCCTCCGTGCTGGTCTTGCCCCTGCTCTGTTCTTGCCCTCAAGAAGAATGACATGAAATATGAGTGAGAATAATTAACTTTAAAAAAAAATGTTTTTTTCTTTGAATAAAGAAACAAAGTAGCCAACAACTTGGTTCTTTGAAACTGATGGGGTGGAAGGAGTCAACTGGAAATAATTTTTGCTATTATAGCCTTAAGACCTTTTCCCTGGCAGAAAAGTAATGTATTTTCTTTTGCATTTATAACCATCAAGTTGCCTTTTTATTTCAGTAAGTTTGGGTGTGTAAGAACAGATTTGTCTGTGAGGCAAAGAGTGGTGGCATTGATGGGGGGTATAAGTCTAGTTAGGACTTTTTGACTGGTGTGAGAGAGAGCTCAATGAACACAGGGGTGGGTGTGATGGGGAAAGATGAGTTTGTGTTGTGTGCCATGCTGCTGTGTGCCCCTCACACCTGTGGAAAACTGAAATGTCCATGGTCCTCGCTGCAGTGCAGGGAGACTCCAGGTATCTGCAGCTCCCCCAGGGAAATTTTGAGGCTGCATCACCTCTGTATTGATATATGACTGTATCTTTTGCCACAGTAATGACAAAGTTTGGCTACAAACTCTGGTGCACCCGTGTGGTAGGGATATTTGACTGCCGTGATGGCTGTAGGCACACAACATGACCATGAGGACAGGGAATGGTATTTCATCCCTGACAGCAGCGTTACAGATCCCCAGAGGCATTTAAAGGGCAGCAAGTGGGAAGATGCATGGCTCAACCACGGGTGCTTCCCAGTCTGCCAGCTCCCTGCATCTCACCTTCACCAGCAGTTTGAACCTCTGGACCTTTGCCAGAGCCCTACCATCCCACCTTCTGCTGAGATTAAGTGACTCAACCAGGAAAGTGCAGGAGGATTGTGGCAAGGAGGTGAGGCCAAGGACCTGCTTCCTTCCCTCCCTTCCTTTTCTCACCTCAGTTCTAGACCTTTTTCTTCACTCTGCTGACTTGCCTGCAGCACAGTGGTGCACACATGTGAACAAGAGGTGTAGAATATGACCACAGGATGTTACAAGGAAGAAACTCACTTTCAGTAGCATTTTACACCCACTTCGCACCACGTGGAATAACTGCATGGAGTGCAGAGCTAGTGGAGAACTAGGCTCCCTTACCACGGGACTATTATATTACATATCCCATAAAACAAGCCCTTCATTTTGCTCATTAAAATCAGGCACGCTTGTTTGTTGGAGTTTGACTGCACGGTATTTCTTCTATTTGTGGGTTTAGCTATAAAACTGAAAGAAAACTTTTCTTATGGTTAATTTTCCTTTTAATTGCTCATAGCTGAGTCTTTCTGACTCCAGACCATTTCCATAATTACTGGACCACATTCTTCCCCCCTGTACCTCTTTTATAGGGTAGGAACACTTTTTGCCTCCCCTGCGTCCAGAATCCTTGTTGAGATGAAGCTGTAGAAATGTAACCACAAATTAAGGCTGTCAACTCTTGTGCACATGTGTTTGTTATTCCTGTTGCCAAGTTGAAAATGGCCTTTTATTTTATTTTTTCCTCCTGAAATAAAATAAATAAATCAATAAATAAATCTAATCAAGACAACTTTCTTGCTGTCTAGGTCTGCGGCCGGACAGAAAGGCTGTGTTGTGGTTGCAGCCAGAAATGGGGACTCTGAAGCAGTAGGGTGAGAGTCCTACCTTGGCCACCAAGTTGCCGTGTGGTTCATGGCTCATCACAGCAGGCAGGGCTTCATGGCAGAAAAAAGTGGTGCTTGGCTCACTGTCCTTCCCAGGCTCCCTGCCTCAGCAGAGTTGCTGCTCTGTTCTGCTCCAGGCCATAAACCCTGCCTGCATTGTGAAGCCATCTGGGTGGTGTTTCACAGCTGACACCAAGCTGGTTTTCAGGAGTGGTTGGAGGAGGGTTGTTCTTCAGGGCAGGCAGTATTTGGGAGGTTTTCAGTCTGCACGTCTATTGGAAAAAGAAAGCAGCACCTTAACTCCAACCCTAGCTGGTTGTGCCTCTGTTTCTCATCAACCTCCTTCCCCCTTTTTTGGGCTGTTGGTGCTTCAAGTCATTTTTCCTGTGCTCCATGTGCCAGAGACCAATCTGTGCAGAGAGCTCTGCTCACTACAGCTACAGGGGTGTAACCATGAAACACCATGAGGACAGACCCTCTCAGAGCACGCAGGGGGCCTCAGCATCTGCTCATGTTACGACAGCATCTAGGGACAGCAGTCAACATCCAGACCTCTGTGGGATTAAATTCTGGAGAACCTGTGGACAACATCTTTGCAAGAAAGTACAGTGACATTCTGTGGGCCATCTTGCTGCAGAGAGGCAGCGATGGGGCAGGCACATTACAGCCGAGCATTTCACATGCATTTGCCCCAGCCAGAAGCAGCTTAGATGTAGCTGTTCCTGGTGAAAAGGATGTGGTGACCACTCTGGTTGTGTTGAAGGTGGGTGTCTCTAGTCACCATGTGGTGGGGACGCACTTGGCTGTGCAGGCACATTGCCTGGGTTGTACATTGAAGTCCTTGGATGGTAGTGGCTGCAAAACCTGTCTCACACCCAACCAGGGAGGTGGTGGGACTCCTCTAGGGATGCAACACCAGGAGAAGTCAGATGGTTCAAATTTTTCTCCTTGGTTGGATGCATGTCTGGTCTCAGCTATGGATCTTGAACGTCTCTGCTTGCACTTTCACCATACGCCTCTGAGCTGGTGACAGCCTGGTTTGTGCTCCAAGGTAATGCTTATTTACTGGCAGCAGGTTCAGTACTTGCCAGGGTAGGCAAGTTATTTACAGAGTTCCTATTTCCTAATAGTCTTATAATGCAGCCCACTGTTGACAGTGTGTTTGAAAAGTCACTTTTAATATATAAACATGTTCCAGTCAGTTATTATTTGCTTTTCTAACTCGCGTTATCAATAGAATTTATTATTAACACCCCTCCCCACTTCATCAGAAAATGTTGTTCAGGAATATTTGTGTGTCTGCAAATGATAAATATTGAGATTTCTGCTTTTTATATTTGTGAAAGGGCAATTCATTTATTCAAGCACTCAACTTTTGACCTGATCTTTGGAGTACTCACTTCTGTTAGTTGAATTATTCATTGTGAATAAATTATCCCATGAATTTATCCCTCCACTGCCTTTTTTTTTTTTTTTTTTTTCCTCTGTGAAGTGTTTGCTGAGTGATCCTGATTTCTGAGAACAGAACCATCTTTTGCAAGAATTCACTGCATAGTTGCATACCTGATGCTTGCCATGGTCCCATCGACTCCTTCCCCGGCACTTGTCTCTATAGACCTGCAACAGAGGGAGATTATATCCAAGGCCCTCTTTTTCTGGGGAAATAAGACCACCTTACCTGCACATGTCTGGCTGAAAAGGCTGGGATTGCATCCCACAGCTGATGCAGCAGCCCCTGCATCCCCCACTGGGAGACAAGTGCTCAGCCTCTGCATTTGGCCCAATTTGCATCCTTTAAGTCCTAAGGATGGGAGGAAAAAAGAGCGCAAGGCCCAAATATAAACCCATCCTGCAGACAGCCATGCTTTCAAGCGAGGTCCTAAGGAATGTTTTTTGTCACTCCCAGTGAAACTCTAGGACTTTTCATCTCTGAAAGCTTGCAGAGCTGCAGATGAAAGGCTCCTGGCTGGAAGCACTCGAAGCTCAGCTTTTGATCTCCGTGTTGCCTGCATGCTCGGCCGAGGAACGCTGCTGCAGACCCACCTCCCTCTTCCGAAAGACAACAAGTGTTTTCTTTCCCTCTCCCTGTTTAATATTATCCTGGTTTACCCAAGGGATGGCCGTTCCTATTTTCTGAGGATCAAATATTATGACAGCTTTGGATATCAACGTTCTTGCAGTACCTCTGGCAGTTGTCTTCCAAAATAACTTCACTGGTCCCTTTTAAGCAATAATCTTTCCCGGATGGTTCAGCTTTGATTCTCACTGGGTTTTGGGGAGGGTTTTTCTCTGAGGGGTGGGGAGAGGAGCTTTATTTATTTTTTCAGAGGAAAGCTCTTGCTGTTGTGAGAGGGCTCTTAAATGAATCACAGAGCACTGTGCCAACCCCCGTGGGAGACAAATGGACTGGGAGATGCAGAGCTATCAATTACTGTTGGAAATGTGAGGGCTGAGGATTAAAAAAGTGAAGCAGCAAGGATTTGCAAGGAAAATCGTGTATGGGTATATGAGGTTTACTGCTGGGATTGGTCTGGCAAGTGAGGGATGTTTCCTATGTTAGAGGTCTCCCAGGTAAAAGCAGGGTGAGAGGAGCTGATTTTCCACTGTTGTATATGGTGTCCTTTACTGCTACAGAAACTGAATGATGTAAAACGCTGCCATGCCAGAAATGTCTGCTCAGGGGTTGGTATTGATTTACACCCACTTAACACTCAATTTGTGCTGGTATAAATGTCTACGTAAGGCAGTGGCAAATCAGGATAATTTTGTGGTAGTCCAAAGCCAAGTAATAGTGTAATTAAGAGTAACAACCACGGAGGTCTGGCTTTTTTGGTACATGCACTTACTCTTCCTCCTCAGTGGAAAGGAGTTATTGTGAGGAAGGACCAGTGGGTGCTCAGCACAGGGCATATCCCTGGCACTCACATCTCCCCGGCACAGCGACACTCTCCCACCTCCAACAGCCAAACAGATTCATCATCCCATGTTCTGCTGTGAATTAAACCTCTTCATAAAACAGCATCTTGGACCCTCTGCCTGTAAAAACTATGACTCCAAAGCAACTTGATGCAGCAAGCTGGTTTAAATTAGAAGGAAAAGTATATTTTAAAAACATTTCAGCTAATGCATCCTAAAGCCTCCCGTAGAGGGGACAAGTTATATTTTCACACCTGCTGTGTTACTGAGGGGAAACTCCCAGGGGTTGCTCTGATCAGCTGATGTTCATACACAGCTTTTACCTGTCTTAATTAGGACTTTTGGCAATCTTTGCTAATACATTTTTAAGCCCTGTTTAGTCAGACCCTATGCCTCCAGTAGTGGAAGGGAGTAAAGCTGGTTATAGGTTAGCTAGGACATGAGAGAAAATACTGCAGAGTCGTAATATGAATCTCTGGATACATTGTGCCAAGTGGTTAAAGAAAAAAGGGGTGACCCCAGTCTTGCATTAGTCATGCCATTCTGGGACCACACTGGGAGCACATCTGCTCACTCGTCCAGGTCTCCCAGCTTTTCCTTGCTGGTGGACCACAGTCACAGGTTGTCTCACCAACTTTTCATTTTAAGCTCACACTGGGTCTTCTTTCAGGCTTCCCTGAAACCCCCTGCAAGGGCCTGGGACATTCACTAATGTCCAGAAGAGCCAGAGAGTGAAATACTGTAGAGTCAGCATGGATGAACTGCTCCAGCCATAAGCACCTGATGTAAGGCACGTGGGAAGGGCTGTGCCAATCCCATATCTCATGCTGAACCCAAATTCTGGCCCATCTTTGGTTCCTCTCTTTGCTGCAGGTTCCTCAGTGGAGCCTTGGGCATCCCAGCCCTTCTCCCTGTTTTGTGGGGACAGCAGCACCATGGCTCTCTTGGGGACTGTGAGAATGCTCCAGGAGCATTTAGATGCTGCTGTCACAGCACCCAGGTAACTCCTTGCACCTTTTGTGCACTTGAAGGCCCAGGATAATTTTGCAGAGCTAAAATACCATTCCAGAAATTAATTGCATCAAGTGCTGTGGAGTTTTGCTTAAACTCTCCTTAGAGATTAATAAGCCTGAAAAATACAATTTTTTTTCACAGCTTGCTGGCCATCTGCTGATCCTCTATAAATATAGCTGATTTAGTGCTTTGTCTTAAAAAGGAAGACACAGATTTACACACACAACCGGTAACAGTGTGATGCCAATGAAAGGTATTAGGAAATATCATAGTTGGCCAGGCCACATGAATCACGTAGATGGATAATATGGCTTGATATGTGTGTGTGTGTCCAATTTACTTTGCCAGTGGCTGAACAAACTTCTAAACCAGCCCATCTCACCCACCAAATGCCAAACTGGTGACAATGCCTAGCTGTCTCTCCTGGTGGAATTCAGCATCTCTAACTGAGTGTGTTTTCACCCAACCCCATTTTCACCTTTCCAGGGGGACAGAGAGGCTGGAATTTTCTTTTCCTGCGCTGCCTTGTGAATCAACTTTTTGGCTTCTGGGAAGTCCCTGCAGGCAGACAGCCTGGGGAGCCATGGCCAAACCCTGCCAGAGGATGGGAAGGACAGGATGGGTTTTTCTCTGAGGAGCTGAGGCTGTGAACGCAGCTTGATGGCTCTGGGCTGGAGGGCTTCAAGGTGGTTTCTCTCCCTGGGACCTGCTGAATCCAAGTCAGCTGGGTGACAGTTTTCTCCTCCAAGGCCAGTAAGGAAAAAGTGTTCCATTACTGCAAAGGAGCCTCAGGAGAGCTGCTCCCTGGCTGCTCCTCCTGCCTGGGACTGGGAGCCTCTGCAGCTCTTTCATGCTTCTGTGTGAAGGTCAATGCCAATGTCCCTGACAAGGGAGGATCCCTCTGCCCCAACCTGCCCTGTCTGCCTGAGCCCCTAAAGTGTGGGAGGGGCTAGGCAGATGTTGGGGCTCCTACAGCACTCTGCAGCATCCCAACACCCCGCAGACAGGGCCCCGTGTGCCCAGGGAGGGGGAGACGTGGCCCATTGTGCATTGACAAGGACTGGAAGACAGTAAACGAATAAATCAAAAATAATTGAAATGACACCATGGGAAACAACTCCCTGGAGCTTGCAAGCAGACAACTTCTTCCCAAGGAAAGTTACTGGGGATGCTGCCTTGGAGATGTCAGTGTAATGAAAACAAAAACAAAACCCACCTCAAACCAGGGAGTGTTTTACTTTAACTAACAGGTCCCTTTTTAAGTGTAGGATATTGACATTGTGTTTGAATGGGGGCACCGTAGGAGCCCAAACTTGCCATACATGTATTTCCAAACCTACCACCTTCTGTAGAAACATCAAGGGAATACATTTGAATGGAAATAAATTCAGCTAACGCCTATTGATGCAAATGGGTAATTTCAAGTGCATTAAAGAATGTGGCCAGCGACGCTTCAGCAAACAATCCAGATCATGTCTTAATTAAGGTATTTTCTTTCTTCTTCTTTCTTCCTTTTTTCCTCCCCTCCATTTGTGGACATAATAGCAAAGAATCCCCTAGGTTCCTGAGAAGACAAAATTATGCCTAAAAATCGCAGCCGCCTAAAAACTTGTGCTTTGATAAACGTATATTGACATGAATTTAATTGTGCCCGTGCGCTTTCACTCTGCAAAGGTGACAGCTGAGCCAATCAGCTAACTAATTAACATACACTGCAAACGAGATTCTGCTTTTCTCAGGACCGGGACAGATGGCCTATGCCACTCAGCCAGCTTCCTGCGCCTAATCCCCTGCTCCTATTTGCTCCAGTGGCTGCAGATATTTGCATTCACTCAACAATAACCCATTGAAACAAATCACTCCCTTTTTTCTTGCCACCTCCAAGAAAGCACTGCATGCCACTGCCAATGTGGAACTGCTGCCACAAAGGAACCAATTCTTATTTACAGAAAAATATCAGAAAAAGAAAAAAAAGGAAAAAAACCCAAGATTGCTGCTAAAAATAATTTTTAAAAAAGCCTGTAGAAAAAAGGTAAAGAAATAAAGTTATGTCTCTGAAAAGGGTCTAGTTCACAAGGGCTGCATTCAGAGTGCCTGGAGAAGGTTTTAATATTTTTTACTTGCTCCTGTTGCCATTGAATCTGATATTGTGCTTTGCTTGTTAACAAGTTTTGTGCTTTATTTTGGGCAATTGTTTTATGCCTTGGCCAACAATACAGGTTCAAATTCACTTTCTAACAGTCCCTTTTCCAATGGCCCACCCGTTGCCAAGAATAAAAATGGCTGTAAAGCAAGGTTTATTTTCAACAATATATTTTATCTGAACACATCCCAAGATGCTCCACGGAGAAATCCAGGATGTGGCCAGGCAGCCTGAGGTTGTGTTTGGTACCTTGGAAAATGCTGGTGCTGCAACACTCCCAAGCTGCTCTCCAGCAATTGTTGCTGTCCCCAGCAGGTCCAGGGTGGGCTCTCAGGAGTGGTTGTGAAGGATGTACAGCCCTGAGAGTGGGATAACACAGGTGCCTTTGCTCATGATGATAGTTTTGGGCACCCCTCTCTGATCTATCCCACAGCCCAGAGTTGCAGAGGTCTCCTTTGGTTTCTCAGAAATCAGGCTGCAATTTTTTTTATTTATTTATTTTAAATCTCATGGAATGAGAGGTTTTAAAAATACTGTCATGTGTACTGTGATCTCTGCAGTGTGTTTGCCAAGATGCAGAGGCTTTGCTGGGACTGCAAGCACAGTCCTCAGCCAAGCACTGGAAGGAGGCAGCTCCCAGAGCCCTTTGGCATCACAGAACAAGGAGCCAGCAGTGATGGGGAGGGAAAAAAAAGTAAAACCAACCAGGGATTTGGGAGATCAAAGAGAAATATTTTGGTAAAAATCCTCCAAACTTCATTGATACAGTCTAAGGACAAGATGCGTCCAGAAAGGCTTCTTCAGTCAATCATTACAGCTTGGGTCAAAACCAAGGCTGCAGCAAATGAATGTAGGACTGGTAGGTCCCAATAACACACCTGTAAGATGTCTCAGTATTGGTAAAAAAAAAAATTACTAGCTGCTTGGATCACTTATGAAAGGATTGCTTTTGTTTTTTTGCAAATACAGAGAAGATCCAAAATACCTGACACCTAAAATCCTTCTGTGTGTGAATAATTTTTGGTATAACTTTAATCAGTTCCATCACATTTATGCTGCACTTTATTTCAGCTGACTGAAATGATCCCATGTGTTGGCTGATGTGACCACACGATTGAGAGTCTTCTCTCCTGTGTTATAAGAAATGGCTGGATATGAAAATGTCTGCTCTTGGGGGGTGGCACAGCTGGTTAAGTGGCTTCATGTTTGGCCATTGGTGCCTTGGGTCGGGTCAGCTGCTGTGGGGAAGAGGCTAACTTTCCTGTGTCCATCTCCCTGGTACAGTGGTTCACATAGTGGGATCTCAATCCATGATGGGTTAACACCAGCATTAAAACAGGAAGTAGCAATCATGCTCAAGGAGTAGCATGCAGTGACAAATTGAATATCTTCCTCTCCCTCTTGCTTTCCCAGTTTGGAAGAAACACTTGCACTGATTCTAGGGGATTACAAAACTCAAAACCTACTAAATCCACAGGAAAGCTGTATTTCAGATGCAATTCTGGACCACAGACAGTGAGGGAAACTCCCCAGCAAATAGTTTGAGATACATCAAAAGAGCAGAAAGCATGCAAGTTTCCTCCCAGTTTGAGAAAATCCTTGCATATGCCTTGTGTCCAGACACTCAATTACTTTGCTGGTGAAATGAGGATGTGCACAGATGTGCACAGCCTGTCCTTTTGGGCAGGTAGGTCCAGAAACCAGGGCAATCTTGCCCCCTTGAAGGTGCACCAGGAGTATATTCATAAAGCAGGGCTTCCCAGAGATCCAAAACCCCAGCTACTTTTACTTGTTTTCCCAAGATTTATATTTTCTCTCTGTCTGTTGCCAGATTCACATAGAGAGGCCAAAGTAGAATAGGAGAGTTTCTTCTCCATATATCTCCAGTTCAACCAGAGTGATGACAAGCAGCCAACTAACATCTGAGCGGACTGTGATGAAACTTCCTGCTTGGCTGTGCAGCCTTTCTCCTTTCCCATCAACAGCCATGCTACGAGGTCCTCATTTGACCTGCAGCTCTACAACCTCAATCCTCAAAGGTTGGGTGGCCTAATTGAAACCAACAGAGAACAGGAATGCAATTTTTTATGCTGCATCTCAGCCTACAAGTTGGTTTGACCACTCCTAATACCTTCTCCACATCCATCCAGCGTGGGAATGGTTACCAGGACATGGCTAAGAGGTCCATTTTGGGGGTGGTAGGCCAACTTAATAATATCATAAAATGGTTGGGGTTGAAACCTTAAAGATCATGTAGTTCCAATACCCCTGCATGGGTAAGAACACCTTCCACTAGACCAGGTTGCTCCAAACCCCATCCAGCCTGCTTTTGAACACTTTGAGGGAGGGGGCAGCCACAGCTTCTCTGGATAACTAGTTCCAGAGTTTAATTTGCAATTCCCTCTTATCTTTCCACCAGATCCAGCCCCTTCACAGAGGCAGAAATCCATCCCTGTTTTTTTCCCCTGGAGCAGTCTCCTCCTTTAGACATCGAAATGAATATGCAAGGTGGAAAGATTGCAGCCTGGAAAAAGCTGTGCTCTCCTTTGCATCTTAAACGACCACTGATCTTTCTTTAAAAATAGCTTCGCAGAGGAGCGCACAAATTCACTAGCCGGTTTGCATACAATTAAAAGGAACCCAACAACAACAAAATTCCCCCGTATTTTCAAGACAAAGTTATTTTTTCATAGCAAAGCCTTAAAAGTCCTTGTAAATATAAGATGCCAGTGGTTTCTCATGCAAACAAAAGATCCCGGGGCTTAGCTCTCTGCTGAGAGCGGAGGAAGCGCCAGGGTAGGAATGAGGGAACATTGAAACGAGCTCCTCTCTGACAGCTTTATAGCCCAGATACAATGGGCAGAGCCTCTCTACTGATGAGTTTAATTTAGGCAGCGCCCCCCCCCCCCCCCGCCCCCATCCGCGCTGCCTCCAGCCTTTCTTTCTCCCCCCGGCCCTGCCCACGGCCGCCCGGATCGGTCACGGCGGCCCCGCGCTCCGGGGCCCCGCACACCTTTGTGACAGTCCCTGCGGCAAAAGCTGCTCTTTAGCAAAACAAAAGGAGTCTCATAATCTACTTATTGTGCCTCATTAGGATTGCGGGCTCCCTCTTCTAATGGGAAAGTTATAGGATCAAGCAGCCAGTGCACTTCAAGGTTACCATTCTGGGTAATAAAGACGTTTTTTCCCCGTTCATGTCCAAGCGTGACAAGACACAGCGACTAGCTCCCAAGAAGCTGCTTGACATCTTCATTGTTCTACCTTGGCCGCTAAACTTTTTTTTTTTTTTTTTTTTTTTTTTTCTTTCCTTGGCACCGTTTCTTGGGGTGAGCATCCCGAAACCGCGCGGGATTTTTTCAGGGAGCGAGGTGCTTTGGTTTGTTTTTTATCCTGCTCCCGTCTGCAGCAGCGAGCCCGCCTGGGCAGGATCTCTGCGCATTTTCAAAGGAGGGTCCTGGGGCAGATGTTATCAGGGAAAGTTTATATAAATCCGAGCCTAGGTTAATTCAGAAAATATGTCGTTTCTGCAGCAGCTGTGAACCACACAATGTTATCGTGCTCCTGATATGCGGACACTTAGATAACATGACAGTCCCTAGGTGATAGGGTCGTACCAACCTTTGATGCTGAAACACATGCAAATTCCCTTTAGAGTTGGAAATGCAGTGCTTCTGGGGGCTGTTTAAAGAAGACATTGTTCAGATAGTGTTTCTCACTCAAGCTGCAGTGTCTTATTTCCAAAGGAGAGGAGCCAGCTCTGTTGGATATTACAGAAGTCTCTAAGAAACATTTGAGAGATAGCTTAAAAATAACCATTATAGCTCAATTTAAATGGATTTATGGAACATAAACACAACAAAAACTTGGCTTGTTTAAGAAACAGTAGATCTAGAGATCTGATGTGTTCAGTAAATACAGCAGCCTGAGTAGTGCTGCAGAAAACATTTGTGAAACACTGAGCCTTTGACTTTTACTTCATATGTAATTTAACTCTAATGGACCATATTGTGTCATCAATTTTAAAGTGAGAGTCCTTGATGAAGACTTCAGGGAAAGGGCTTAAAAAAACAGTGACACAGTAAGGACACAAGGATTTCAAAGCCCCTCAGCAACCTAAAAAGGCCTCAGTCCGGAGCACTTTATTTAGGCAAAACACAGACGTTTTCAGCATCAGAACTCAGACTAAAGACTAAAAAAGACAAAGATTTTTTTCGACTGACATTAAAAAGCAGATCTCCCTCGTAGGATGCACATCTGTTATTTAATGGTTCATAACAATGTGCATTTCAATTTAGTATCAGAATTGGGATCTATCACACCCAGGAGAAACTGGGGAGGGAATTTCATGAGGTGCAAGGTCATTCCCTGCCTTGCCTGAGATAAACCTGCCCCTTCCAAACTTCCCTAGTCTTTTCCTGATACCCCAGTGCTTACAGAAGATCACTGTGGCCTCTTTAAGACAATAAATGGTCAACATTGGGTCTACTCAAAGATAAATTCAAGTTCACAACCTCACTTGAAGGGGGAGTATCTCCACGGTGGTAAAATAAAAAGGTATTAGACCATGGTACTACTGATACTGCCAATGTAGTAATAATATTGAGGTGGATTTCACATTTGTGTTTTTCATACTTCTCCAAAGCACTCCTTGGCCACACAGTCACTGGAATTAGGTGTTTCTGTGAGGAGTTACAGTCCTGAAAAGCTTTGCTGTGGATGATGAAGAGCCCAGGTCCCTCAGCCCTGGCAATCCTGCTGCTAGGTGACACATAACCCAGTTTTTCTAACCCCGTGCAAATGTTTGCTCTCCAATAAGTCTGAATTCAAACACAGGCAGTGCTTACATGCATGAAGTGCATAACATCTTATGGCAAAACACTGCAGCCAGCAGATATGGCCATCCCAGGATCGTAAGGAGGAACGAAGAGCAGTTGCTGTTTTTTGGAAGCATTCGCTGAAACAGCCCAGCTGGGAGAGCAATAGCTGGTGAGGAACTGCCAGGCAGTGTAACCTGGGAAGACACTGCCCTTTTGGACAAAGCACATGTATTTTGCAGGGCTCTAGGCAATGACAACTCCTGGAAAGTTGTAGCTAATGTTTTATCCGGTAGCCTGCAAAGAGACCAAATTTCTTGGAAATAAAACCTTTCTCATGGGTGTCTCATAAACAAATTATTCTGGCTACATTCACTGAGCCATCTCTTTCTAGGAAAGCAAATACACAACGAATCCCAACCAAAAATGAAGCCAGGCTACCCTGGCACTGAAAGAGCGATGCATGGGCTGAGCCTGGAGTTGTGCCATTTTCCTTAATCTGTTTGTAAGGAGGTAACAAATATCCAGTTTCTCTCGTGTATCAGCAGCTTTGAGGCCTCTTTATAAGCAGAGCTGAAGTCAAGTGCATCTGTAATGCCTGTTATTGTGGCAGACACCACAGAGAGAGCATTAGGAGCTCCCTCCTCACCCAGGGAACACAAACCAGGGTGTGTTTATAGCCCAATAATTGCTTGTTTGTGTAAAGTAATGATGTCCCTGTTTGGCTTTTAGGCCAATTAGTAGAATAAAGGTGGTAAAAACACCAACATAATTAGTCTAATGACTATAAAACACTGACACTAGGTGTAAAATCTCTAGCCTTTTTGGCACCGCGGTTTTATAGTGCAATATAAGGAGGGCAGTAACATTTGGATGTGGAGGAGTTCCTCCGTTTTTGTAGCTGACTTTGAATGCCCCTGCACGATCAGATAGACGTGTTTGGATCGCCTGGGGTGGCCGGCTGCGGTCTCATATTAAAAGAGTTTCCTCTACTAATTATTTCTTCCACTGCTTTCCCCCCTTGCTAATTAAGTGTGGCAGAGAGATTTGATTATTATCCCCCCCCCTAGAAATTAAAAAAAGACTAAACCAAACCCCAACCTACCCCAGATCCCCAGGCTGAAGAAAATACCATTCCTTGTGTCTGGGGTTTCATTACTATCAATACATTACGAGCTGAGGTTGCTGGGGACTAGCTACGAGCAGTCGAAGGCACCAAAAAAATCAGTCTTTCAGTGTCAGCCACAATGTCAGGGCTGTGTCTGGTGGGTGAACAGAGGGGAGTTATCTGGACATGCAGCTCCCCCTGAAAAACATGAAGAGCTTCATTGTGTCATAGCTGGTCCCTTCCCGGTGCAGTTAAAAAGGGACCGTCAAGATTGGAAAGGCCAAGATTCAACCTAGGATAATTACTCACCCGGAGGCTCTCTTCAAAACAGCAATGCAATTCCTTTCAAGGGTTTCTCCTGCTGGTGTGAAAGCCCCTTCGGTTAACTGATGGTTGTTCTTTCAGTGCAGGAGCCAAACCTGTGCCGGAGGGCTCTGGTACATTGTCGGTGAGTATCACACGTACGGCAGCAAAGCTGCTCTTGCTAAAACCAGCCTTCTCCAGTAAGCTGATTTCTGCTGTTAAAACCCACTTTTCAGTGCACAGGAACAGCACAACGGGGAGAGCTTGCAGCATTGCCCTATGGCACTATGTGCTCAGAGCATTGAGGCAGGAGAATTCAGGCCACAAGAACTGTCACAAGAATTTTGTTCAGTGGCTGAGACTGGACTGACTTCTTCACAGTGCACATTGGACAGCATGGGGGGTATTTGCTGATGTGTCTTCCAGGGTGCTGGCTAATCACGACCGGGGCAGTCTGCAGGTGTCTCAGTTTTTCCTCATGAGTGTGGGGAATGAAGAGGTTTTTCATCCCCAGCCTCTCTCTCAAAGTCCCTAAATTTGCCCCTAACGTCCTGGACATATTTACCCTTATAACCCCTGCTTTTGCCCCACTTCCACATCACACCACCTGCCTTGTGGTTGCTGGCAGAGCTCCCGGGAGAAGGAGGCTCTTGCATACGTTTAAGGCCATGGGTGGGGAAACAAGTTATTCCATTTCAGTAAGTAAAGAAATGGCTCATCTCAACCTGTTTTTTAAGTTTGCCCGCAGAGAACTCTAAAGGCATGGGAACATCTGCAAACCAAAGAGAGCTTAATAGCCAGCCTTAATTCCCAGATGTTGGTTACTGCATCTGCTGCTGGTTCTGCCAGCCAACAAACCTGCCAGCAAAGTTCAGTTTCCTCCAGATCCATCAGGAAAGGTGGTGTGTGGCTGCCTTTGCACTGGAACAGACTAATGAGTCCTCTCACTGTCCCTTCCCTTCAGCTCACAGGAGGCAGGGCTGTATCGCAGGGACAGGGAGCTGAGGGCAGCAGCATCCTAAACTGCTCTTGTGAGAAGGACAGGAGAGTCCTCCATCATGCTTCCACTCTGAGACTCCTTAGAAACCACACAGACAGATCAACAGGGACCTTTCATGTGATAAATGCTGTAGTGATGCTTAAGAAGTAGTTTTTTGTCTAAGGACACAGCTAGTAAAAAATAATCAGGGCCGGTAGCATTTTGACTTGAAGTTTGAACTTCTTCCCAATGTTTGGGGCTCCTGAATTCAGGCTAGCTTTGCTGCTGTTTGTTGTGGGTTTTTTTTTTTTTTTTTTTTTTTTTTTTTTTTTCCTATGGTTTCAACAGATGTAAAAAACATATATTGTTGAATTAAAGATGACAGTAGAGAAGTTATCTCTTGCCCAGGAAGCTCAGCTTTGGGTTTTTGAAGCATTTATCTTTTAGCAAGAAGTCCCTCTTTCTTCCAGCCTCTGCTGAAGCTCAGCCTCCATGCTCCGGACTGCTCTCTTTCCATGGGTTATCTGAAAAGGTTCTGCCTTCCTTCATTCCTCTCAGATCAAAGGGAACATTATCAGTTTACAAAGCATCCCTCACTTCTTTCTGTCTCCCAGCACCTCTGTCTTGCTAACCTTTTCTCCAGGGGCAAGGGATTGAGACCCAAGTTTCTGGGCTGCACTACATCCCTTGGGACAAGGGTGACTATGGAATCTTCTGCACTTCAAATCAGAAAATCGTGCCTAAGCTTCCTACTCTCAGGAAAAGTTGCTTAGTCTGATGATCTGGGCCACCAAACATTTCTGGTGGAACACCGGTGAATGCAGGGAGTTCCTGAAGAGATCAATTTGACCCCCTGTCCTTGGTTTGCACTGCGGGGAAGAAAGGAATAAAAGGCATAAAAATGTAAGTTAAAGACAGAGTGTCACCCTTTGCTTTGAATTTCCTGCCTTTTGTCATGCTAAGTGCTCGATGCTATTTAAATGCAAGTTTTCTATAGGAGAATGGTCCCCTAGCCAGGCTTTCATGGAAAGGTTTGCAATGCCCATTGCTGTCATGGCTGCAGGTTTGGGGACAGTTTATCCAAAACCTCCTGCCATAAGAGGGCTCAGTCCATCTCCAGGTTGTGATACTTCCTTCAACATCTGAACAAAAACGAGAAGCATTTCTGCCTCTACCCCTGACAAATTTTGTCCTACAGTGGTGTTACCTAACCACCTCCTACCTCAGTTTGCCTGTCAATTCAGTGGTTATAAGATTGCTGGTATTGTGGGGATACTCCAAATCCATAACATTTCCACGTGCCTGAACATGCCACTTAGGTTGGAACATCTTCAAACTTTTTTGCTAATGGTGCATCTTTTCTTCTTGCCAAGATGGCCAGATGGCTCTTATTTAAAAAAAATAAAATTACTTCATTTTTTTTCTGCTACACTCTCATTACAGTATGTTGCTAATAGAGCACTTGCTTCTTAAATATTTTCTCCCTTCTATCTATGCCACCCCTGACTTACCCCTAAACAGATTCTCAATTAAGCATGGGAACAGCTTCTCAGTTGGGAATGGACAAACCTTGCAAGCTAATTTTCACATATTTATATGGTTGGTCAATGTTTTCCTGTCTCAGATGATATTTCTGATTGGTTTTCAATTAAAGAAAAGCATCTGCTCACTGGAAAAATGTTTCAGCGTAACTGAAGCTACACACCAATCTTGTTCCTCGGTAAACTAAGCGTTAAGTCTTTTTTCTGTTGGTGGTAAAACCAACAGATTTCTGACCTTAATATTGGTCCTCATATTGGTCACTCAGTCTTTCTAGTTGTGGCTCTGAACACAGCCCAGGAAGGACAGAGAGGGATTATTTAATATTCAGAATTGCGGTGCTCATGCAAAACCCAGGACAAACTTGATTCCTTTGGAAGCTCAAGCAAAAAAAACCCAAAACATTTGAGTGCCCAGGTGAGGCCAACCTTCCTGTCATTTTTCATGTTTGAAAACACAGCCCTGGCCTAGAGCCTTGTTTCAGTGTTTTGGACACCAAAACCCAAGTCACCCCTGGAGCACCGGGAAGGTGGGACAGCCTGTCTCCTGGTGCCAGGATCTGTGGCTGGGTTTAAGCACCGGATTAGCTGCAGAATAGCTAAGCTCCTGTAAGGCTTGGGAAAACATGCTGCCCTTCCACGCTTAGTGGGTTTGCCAGGCTCTCCTGTCACTTAGAATGAATGGGGAGAGAAATAATTATTTAATTATCTGGGAAGCCCTTTAAAAGACTAATCAGCAAGGAATTTCACTCCAGTAGTAACAGCTGGCTCTCACACTATGAGTCACAAAGAGATATATTAAAAGGCTGTGTTTTTCTCAGTTAGTGAACTTATTAACTGTGCTCTCCCCTTTTATAAAAATGCTGCATTGTTCTCTAACAATAGTCCCCAGCCCTTGAGAAACATGACAGTAGGCTGAAGGAGATGGAGGGCTGTCTTACTGTAACTTGAGGTTTACTTAGTCCAGGATCTCACAATTCAAACCCCGGTTTTGCTTTGTTTGGGTTCAGGTGTGGCGCCAGGTGGTGAAGGGGTCTGAAACAAGAGGTGTTAAATGGAGGAAGTGCTGGGAAGGGGCACAGCAATTTGTGCTGTGACAGTCAGTGATTTGCTTCCCCATTGCCCTTGCAGCCAGAGAAAAATACATTGGAGCCAGCTTCCCCCTGGAGAGGCAGCAGTTAGCCTTGGTGTTGTGGGGATGGCAACGTGGAGCTGAGCTCAAAGCCCTGGGTTGGGCAGGATGAGCTGAAATGGGTATTTCCAGAAGAGACTGGGGAATCAACGATAGAAAGTGAATAGGTGTCCTCTACGGGACAATGGTTCTCGGTGGATGCTGCTGCTCAGGGCTGTGAATTGTCACCCGGTTGGGAAGACCTGACCCAGGTCTGCTGTAAGATCCCACGTGGGAGCTTTCTGCACCAGTTTTCCTGGTGCCAGTGCCTGATGGTGGATTCAGGAATCATAACAGCCACAGGGCACTTATTAAACTTCAGTGTGAGGAAACAGCTTTAAGTTCAAGTGGCAGCTTAAGTTAAATTAACTGAGGGAGGCGATGTCTCATCTGAGGTAATTCTAGGCTACCTGTCACCATCTCTGGGTTTACGCTGCTTGGCACCAGTTTTCCTCTCTTCTGCAATCTGCAGCAATGTAATGAGTACTTCAAAACTCAGCAAGCCCCATCAGCTCCTCCAGGTTTATTAACCAGACCCTCGGCCTTATCAGAGCTCTGCAGAGGGAATAGCTGCCTTCAGCTATTGTCAGGCTTGTCATGTCTCTGACAGTTTAAACACATGGCCCTCCAAACACAACTGGTTCAACAGTGCATTCTAATCGTGGTGGGAGTATAGGGATGGGGAGCAGATCCCTCCAGCAAACGGGGGCACAAATGCCTGGTGAGATGCAGGTTGTAGATGAGAGCAGCTAGACAAGGGCTCTAGTGGGGACTCTGCTCGGCTCTAGTGGGGACCAGAGGTATTGCGGGGTGCGTGCGTGTGTATCTCAGTGGGTGGGAAGAAGGGGAGGAAGGGCAGAAGGGGATGGGATTACAGTTTACTGAAAACCTATTTCCCATATGCACAGTGATTTGCTGCTTTCAATTTTTCTTCAATCTTTTTTTCTCTCTCTGTATATAAACTTCAGTCTTCCAAAAGACACCACCAGCCCCCCTCCCCTCCCCCCCAAAGATCAAACATTTAACTGTGAAAGATATTTACAGGGTCAAATTAAACTCCTAGTATCTAAGCCAGTGTCTCAGCACAACAGAACAGAGGCATCTATGTCCAAATGGTGCTGGGCTCTCTGCTGTGGGGCAGGACATGCAATAATATTTACCTTGCACAGACAACAAGGTTACAAACACAACCATCCTCTCCTCTTCTGGGGCCCTTGTTGAAGACAGACGGCTCAGCAGCCTGACAGTGATGGGTAAATCTCAAAGGGCAATATTTCAGCTTATATAAGGGGATGGGGCTCCCTGCCAAGAGAGCTTCCACAGTTTACATCAGGGAGGATTTGGCTGGAGATAAATCAGGTAGTCATTCCCCCCGAGGACCTGCGGTACCAGCAACGTTCACCTGTCTGCCTGGTGTCAGAGCCAAGCCCGTCCCTCTCAGGCAGCTCCAGGTATGAATTGCACATTTGGGGTGTCCTGGGAGGGGGAGGCACTGGCAGGGATGAGAGGCAATGGCCAGCTTTGGTGTGCATAAACACTGGAGAAATAGGTGTTCAGCTGGAGTACTTTCCCTTGCAGAGAAGGAGGGTCTCCTGCCAGGGGCATGGATTGCTCTGAGGGATCTATGCTGAGCTCCCTGCTTTGCCTCTGTCTTTTTGTGCTGTCAGTCTTTTGGTCTTGATCTGCTGCTATCCCATTAAGTATCCTGAGCTGTAGGTCCAGAAGTGAGCAGGACCTCCCGTGCACAGCCTCTCTACGTCAGAGGTGGGATGGAAAGGACGGTGAGCAGGGAGTGGTGGTTCCAGCACCCCTTGCTCACATCCCTGTGCAGCTGCCGTGGGGGAACACGTGCCATGCTTTTGGGGCTGGTGCAGGCTTGCTCTCCACTCCTGCTCTAGGATGAAGCTGGGAGGGTGGATGAGTCAGAGCTGTCTGCACCGGAGAGTGTCCTGGGGCTGGTCGCACACAGCCCTTCCTCACAGCCCTGTCTCCAGCTACAGCCAAGTCCTGCTGATTTGGTAGCACATTTTCAGCTCCTGCCTCTCTGCATCTGTTCAGGAAGGGTATTTGCTCCTGAGTTTTCACTCATGCGTCTGCTACTTGTTGTAACGTGCAAGCTAGTAGGGAGCAAGGAGCAGCACTATGGTGCAAATACAATCTGTGCTTCCCTTTCCTTCCTCCCACTAACTGGACCCCAGTGCTCTACCTGGGGCTGCTGGGCCAGGGTGAAGCTCCACCTGATACTGAGGGCAGGGCAGGCTCCACCTGATGCTCACTGGGAGGTCTTCAGCAGCTGGAGATGTAGCTTCCTTTGCCTCTGCTCTGCATGCTTATTAGCTTTGTTGCATAAATAAAAAGCAATTTGCTCTTGATTGTTTGTATTTTGTTTTGATGCTCAGTGGGCTCACAGCATGCAGAGGAGGTGCACACATGGGGAATTCACCAGCTTCCCAAGAAAGACCAATAAACCTTTAATCAATGCACTCTGAAAGAGCTCGCTTCTAAGTTGCTTTTGGTATGCGTATTACAGAAGGACAAAATAGTACCCACTCAGGAGAAAGCCCTGCAGTAGGGCCCATCCCCAGATCTTACAGGCTGTTCTAAAAAACAAGAAGAAAAAGGTATTTCCAGTATTGCTGACTGCAGCTTGATGCATGGGAGGATTAAAAGTTCAATCTGACCACCTCGGTCTGATTATCTGTTGCCTCTGGACAAGACTAAGAGTATCTCAAACACCTGAAGGGGACCAACACATCAAAAAAAAAGGTCTGGGCCATCTGTATCTTTCTGGAGTCTGAATTAATGCTGAAGACCATGTGCAACAGCAGTGGATGCCCACGCATAAGCAACTGAATGGAACAGTGGTAGGACCTCTTAAATCAAGTCACTGTCAGATGGAAGGACTGAGCCAAGATCTCCTGCAACAAAGGCTCGTGTCTGTTTTGTAAAGAGCACTCACATTACTGGACACATATCAAAGAGTCTCTGGCCTAGGCTGCTGAGAAGGCTCCTTAACAGATAAGAAAATATGTCTTTGTATTTGCCATTTGATTGTGAAAGGAGACATTTTAATCAACATTTGTTGGCCTGTCTGACATATGAATATGATTTTTATTCTGTCACAGTGCTCTTATCAGCATCCCGCAGTCTGTTCGCTCACAAACAACACTGTTTATCTTTTCTTTAGAGAAACTGTGGCTTTCTTTTTCTTAATTGGACAAAATTCCTACTACAGTTGAGTTGTCTCAAGATGGATGGGTCCCAGCCCAGGTGAGTGTCCTGAGGGAAAAAAAGAAATGGGAGCAGACACAGAAGGTTGTCAGATGCAGAATCATGAGGCTAGGGTGACCTGTGTAAGGAGCCCAGGAGACAGCTACCATGTAGGAGCTTCCCCACAGGCTGGTGACCCTGAGAGTGTGAGCCTGGTCAGGCAGCCCTGGTGCAGCCATGGGTGCAGGCCGAAGAGGCAGCTGCAGCAAAGTGGTTGAACATGATGGTATTTGTGGGGTGAATGGGGAAAAAAACAGTCCTTTGCTCTCCTTCCATCTGCTTTTAACCTGTGCATTGTCAGTGTATCTCCCTGTCCTATCCCAGCACCTTTGTCCAGCTACTCTGACAGTGGCATCTACAAAGCCCACATTCACCTGGGCAAGTGGCTGGGCAGTCCTGCTAGGATCTGCAGAGGGCCAGCTTATGCTTTTTCCACCTAGGTAAATAGATATTTTGATGCAGGAAGGTACCTGGGGTAGAGTGAGCCCAAAAAATTCTGATCAATAATTAGCAGGAGTTAGCTGTGCCTGCTGGAGAGGTGATGTGCTCCAGGATGTGTCCTCACTGACCATACCCTAAATAGTTCTGCCAATGGGGACCCAGCCAGGATCATGTAAGTGCTTTTCTGCCCCAGGTCCCACAGCATGGGGGGAATGTTTGTACAGTAAGTTGCTGCACATCCTTCAACTCAGATACACCAAGTCTGCAACACCACAAGTTAAAACCAGAGAAGCTCCAAGAGGCATTGTGGTTTGCACTTTTCAGGTATAATAAATAGAGACTGATGATGTTCAGCTACATTGGTGCTGCCTATAAATTCTTCTCTGCTTTTCTTTTTGATATTTGCAGCATGCCCAGGGCTGTTCCTCTGCTGCTGATGCTGAGGATGAATCTGGTTTGTGCCATGCAGTATTGTAAGCAATGGGCACTTGGTGTTCAGCACATCAGCACAGAGATACAAACCTTTCCCAGTATGAGGGATTTCCAAATTCCAAGTATGTGTCTGGTGGCCCCTATTTCTGAAAGAAACAAAGCCAGACACAAAAGGCACCTGTTTAAGAACATTCAAAGTGCAATGCAAAACCTAAGGCTTGATACTATTTCTTCTCCTTCTGCAAGAGCTCAGTTAAAAGGCATTTTTGCAGGGGAAAATGTGACACTTAAAAGGTAACATATTCTTTTCACCTTCCAGTTTCCAATTCAGTTTGTAACTTAGCCCCAAGAACAGATCAGGGGCAGCTTTCCTTTCAGCCTAAAATCTCTTTTTTATGCACTGGATGTCAGCGCTTCCGAAAAGATTAAATAAGGCAGAGGTAATGTAGATTTAAAGGATTTTCCAGATGAAGTGCCAGAGCACTTTGAACTGAAGAAGAAAGGGGTTGCTGTGTGGGGACTGGTTGGTATGGGGGGAAGGCACCATGCAGAATTGCCCTGTGTGTGCTGTGTCCATGGAGTGGCAGGGGCTGGAAGAGCACCGTTAGCTCTGCACCATGGGGCACCATGCAGTGCTTGCAATGTGCTGCCCAAAAATTGTGTGTTGGGGCTGCATGTCCACTAATGTCCCCGGGGAATGGCCCTACCTAAGGGGTACAAGGCCCTCTGTTTGGGATCGGGGAGCTGGAAGGACCTTGCTCATCCACCCTGGTGCTACCACATTGTGTCTGGTGGATATGTAACCATGAACAATGCTGATGGAGCATGGGGGACCTCAATCCCCCTAAGTCTTTGACCAGAGATCCAAATCTGCATCAAGAGCAAAACCCCTCCAAGGGGATGCTAGCATGGGAGGAAGTTCTGTGAGGCCAACACATGGGCTCTTTCTGTCTGTTCAGTGGCTTCCTCTGTTAGAGAAGAGGCATTGGGCATCACCAACGTCAGGTGCTGCTGCCACACCAGAAAAAGAGGCATCAGAGACAACTTCTTCTGCTTCTCCTCCAGCAGAGAGAGTTCACCCTGTTTCAGCACTGAGGGCGTCTGGGCAAGAACATGAACTGCTTCAAAGGATAAATTACTTCTGTTATCTCCAGATGGATCAGGTCTCCGACAGTGTCTGATACAAGCCCTTCAGGACGAAAGTTCAAGGAGATTTGTGGAAGCACTCATCCTGTAATGCTCTCAGAAGGTGCAGAGTGACCTTCTGGCCACAGGCAGTGGGTGGAGGGAGAGGTAGGGGGTGGAATGAGGTTTAGCAAAATAATAATAGTAAAAAAATCTCCTTTGCATTTCAGTAGCAGCTTTTCCAACGTTCCCAGACCAAATTAACTCATGAAAAATTCCTGGCAGGTCAGTATGAATTCCACAGATAGGGGAAAAGATATTTGGAGTTAGGGTGAATAAACAGCTTCGAGTAATGTAAAATGGCATTAGAGTGGATAGAAAAAGAATCCAGGAGCCCAGCTCCATCTCTCCTCCCTGGTTGTGTTTTCCTGGTGCCATTTAACCCTCAGGAACACGGGCTGTACTTATAGTTTTGTGTCTGTACTTGGATCATCTTTGTTCAAATAGCTGCAGAACAGCATGGAGAGCCATTGGGAGATTGAAGCAATTTAGGTATCTAATGCCATTGAGCAGATACTCATCTCTGCCTGTTCAGGCTTGCTCACCCTTCAGGATATGTGGGTGTGTATGTGTGGGGCAGTATGGGATTATTTGGGAGCAGAAGCAACATCAGAAATACAAGTCTCGACAACAACTCAAGGGCTGATTTTCAGATACTCTGTTCCTGCCGTCGGCTTCTTTCTTTCACAACCTTTTGTCACCCTCCTGGGCAAATTTTCAGCTGCTGCTGACCTGGTAAGCTCAGGTGAAAACAATTTAATTTTTTTTTTTAAAACTGACCATGGTTTGAATGGTGAACTCTTGGGACGTTTGAAGCTTGATGCATTGTCAGATCAAATACAAAGCCACTGGGTGTATGACAACAGATGTCCATATCCCGCTTCTGTAGACATGTACAACATGGCTGTTGAGATATCTTGGATTCTTCTCATCAATTTTAGGTGTCCATTTGTTTTTTTTCTTTCATTAAGTGTGCCTCCTGTGCTATTTACTTGTTAGTGGCACTCTCTGTGCAATATTTTTGGGTCGGCAGGTGTAAACTTTTGCATTGGTTTCAAACTGAAAGAGGGTAGATTTAGATTAGGTATCAGGAAGAAATTCTTTCCTTGGAGGGTGGTGAGACATCGGAACAGGTTGTCCAGGGAAGCTGTGGATGCCCCCTCCTTGGAAGTGTTCGAGGACAGGTTGGTCGGGGCTTTGAGCAACCTGGTCTCGTGGGAGGTGTCCGTGCCCATGTATGGGGGTTGGAACTAGATGATCTTTAAGGTCCCTTCCAACCCAAATAATTCTATGATTCTATGATTGTGTTTGTACAGCTCCTGGCCCACTGGTCCCAGTCCTTAGTGGAGTAAACAGGATGGAGGCAGGACCAGCAGTAAGCACCTTAATGCTGAACCTGGTTCTGCAACACATGTTCAGTACTGAAGCCACCACTGGATTCCACATGCCTTGCCTGCCATGGGACAGAAAATGCTCCCCTGCTCCCTGTAACAAACTATAGACTTCTAGTGAGAACTCACAGCTGCACTGTAAGATGCAGGAGAGCTCCAAGGCATCCTCAGCCATGGAATAGGGGAGAAATCATTAAGTAAAATTCCTCCTCAACTCTACAGAAAGGGTCACAGCCCTTACTGCAGATGAAAGGAAAGAGCCCCATGGCACTTGCCAGTCTGAGCCAGTGGAGACTCATTCCTGGTCTCAAAGCTGGTGCCAAGTGAAGCCCCAGAGTGTGTCATCTGAGGTGATTGTCATCCTGGGTGTGTTTAACAACTCCAGGAGGACGAGCCACCTCCTTCCTCGCCTCTCCTTTCCAGCACTTGTCAGTCTCAGGTGCCTCAGAGGAAGGTGAGGAAACCCCAGGAAAAAAGGAGAGAAAAAAAGCTCCTTCCGTGTTCTGCAGACACCCATGAACTGCCCTGGGTGATGATCAGGCCCACATGCACAGGGATATGACCTTGCCTAGTCATCCAAAAGCCCATCCTGGACACAACAACAAAGGGGGCACTCATGGATTTTTCATCATTTTGAGTCAGCAAGGGCTTGATTTTTAGAGGGTTGAGCATCAGCACCCACAGAAACCTCAGCTCCAAACCCCTGGGAATCACCTTGCCTTCACAAATGCCAAGCTGGTAGCCTCAAGCAGGCAATGCAGAGGGCAAAGGCAGGGTGCTGTTCAGCTGCAGCCTTAAAAATTGCAGCACAAGTTGGATTTTACCTCTCACATGGGGCATTGCACATGTTCTTGGGTCCCCAGGACCAGATGGTTGAATCCTGCTTTCATTGTGTCCCCTCCTCAGACCCTTCATAAACGCAGATGTTCCTTTTCCTCTGACAAAAATAATTCATGAAAAAAATCAGTGGGACATTTCTTCCCCCTCTTTCTCTCTCTCATTTTTGTTGTATTTTTGACAAGCTTGAACTCCATAGGGGGGGAAAAGAAAAGAGCAGCCCAGCCCCTGGTCCTCCCCGCATCCTGAAGCAGTGCCCATTTTACATGGTACAAAGGTCACTTAGCATAGCATGAAGCCCTCAGCAAGTTGCACAAGGCAATTTCATCTGATCCGTGATGGAATTCCACTCAGCCAAAGTCCTTATTATTATGCATTTTTTACACATTAGGATTTTCCTTTTGTTGGCAGCCAGATCTCTTCATGAGGTGTTAAAAAGTGCAGAGGGGCTCAGTGCTCCACTTTGGGTAGCTTAATCCTGCCTTTAAGGCTGGGATAACTGTTTCATTGCAGGACGGGCTCAGCTTTAGAGCCACTGGCGTTTACTGACAAGTATCTCAGAAACCAGCACAAAAACTCTGGTGGAAGAAAACTTATCTCTGCTTCTTGCAGGACAGCCACATCCCAACAAGAGCTGCAAGGCTGACTGCGATTTCTTTTCTTCTCCACTTCCCCCCCCCACCCCCCCGGCTTTGCTTTTTTCTTTTTTTCAGGTTCTAGCCCCTAGTTTTCTAAATGTTTTCCAAGCTGGAAAACATGTGATGACTCATTTGCACCTGTGAAAAGCAATCCTCCCAATTTGATGGATGATATAGCAAACCTTGAAAAATAAAGGTTAACCAGTAGAGTTAAATAAATAGATTCTTGCCCAGCACTGAATGGAATGATATCACAGGCAGAGCAAGCATCTGCTTTGTGCCAATCATGGCCACATGCCTCCTGGGTAGTCAGAACAACCTCTTTATTAGGTATCATGGTCCTTCGAGTACTAAATAGATTATACCTGGATCAAAAAAAATACTTAGCCTTTGTTCATAGCCCTTATCAAAGAATATCAAGGTCTGTCATAATGTTTCTGGCTGGAAAAACAATCAGATCCAGTGCTTCAGTCAGTAGGATATTTCAGTGATTTTAAACTGTTTCAGCTTTACCAGAAAAGATGAATTCAAACAGGAACAGGTGCAGAGAAAAGCAACTAGGATGGAGCAATAATCAGGGCCTGGAAAACCTGTTTTATGAAAGGAGACTAGATGAGATTGGTTTGTTAAGCCTAGCAAAATGAAGGGAACATGCCTGCTGTCTATAAATACATCAGGGAAGTAAATACGAAGGAGGGAAAAGAGCTATTAAAACGAAAGGCAGGGTTGGCACAAGAACAAATGGATATAAACTGGTCACTAATAAACACAGTCAGGAAATTAGAAGATGTTTTCCAGCCACCTGAGCAGCATGGCTCTAAAACAGCCTTCCAGCAGTGGGGGGAGTGAGGGCTGGGCTAAGCTCGTTTGGTGCTTGGGCAGTTTCTGGCAGGGATGGCATGTCCTGAGAGGGTAGGACCAAATTCAGAGCCCCAGGAGATGCCTGCAAGTCCCACCTTCATCTGTCAATGCAAAATTCTTGTATCAAATGAGGCTGGAAGAAAAAAAGAAATGGAAAATGGTAACAATGCTGGCAGTTTGTTGGGAAAATGCTGCTTCTGAGGAAAATAATTTCTCGGGGAACAGAAATAATCAGTGAGAAAATCTCAGCCAGCAAGATAAGAACAGATAATAAAATGTGTGGTAGCAGTGAGATGATTTTTCTGGTTAATCTAAGAAGCAGATAGCAGAACTGGGAATGGCCCTAAACCTTATTTCTTGAAGATAATATGAATTGTCTTCCCTGAAATGTAGCAAAACCAGAAAGGCTATATAGGACCCAGTCCTGTAAATTTGGAAATGAACCACTACAGTTGCTAGCTGTGAGCAGACAACATGTGGTAGGTTATGAAAGGATGAACTGAATTTAGCTTTCTCTTCCTCCTGCCTCCCCATGACCAAAATTACAACCGTGGGCAAAGACTACCCTTCAACACACTGCCTAAAGGAACAGGCAGTAGGGGTAAGTTAGCACAGCTATTTAATTCGCATGGTGAAATTGCCTTTCCCCTTTTGATTTAGACAAACTGAAAAGTTTAGGTGAGTTCAGACGTTTGGCACAGTCCCTCTGGCTGAAGCTGGTCTGCTGCATATGAAATCCTTAAACAGGCTTTGGCTCAACAAAAACACACTGTTTTTGTTTTGTGAGTAAACCCCAAGTGCTATTTGGAGACAACCTCTCACAAACTCAGGGGCAAAGCAGAGTGTTTTGCTCAAGCTGATTCTGTTACCGCCTGAGCAAAAGGCTTTTGGTTAATGGGTTTTTAAGTGATTTGATGTTGGGTCGTCATCCTGTGAATGAGGAGAGGGGAAAAAAAAACGTCTCTGGTTCTGGTTTTATTTACAGATCAGGAAAACCTCTTGTACTCCCTGGAGACAGGGTGATACAGAGGGAAATAACTGGGAGGAGGTCTTGGTCCCGTTCTGAGCAGCTCCTCTACTGAGTCACTGGTGGCTCTACAAGAGCAGTACACTCCTCTCAAAACATTGTTCCTATCCTGTTTTTCTGGTTTCTCAGGTACCCGTCCAACTCTTTTCTACACTTAGGAACATACTGGTCCCCCTTTAGGAATAATAAAGGCAAAGAAAGGTAATGCAAATAGTTACCAAACGACCAAAGGGACTAAACAAAGCGTGATGCCTCTGAATAGGCAAGTAACCCCTGGTACTGCGGCTGCAGCGGATCAACGCAAGCATACATCAATATCAGTCAATACTGTGCCATAAGCTGATACCATATGTCCTTCAGCCACCCAGGAGTGTCCCAGGTGTCCACCCTGGTTACATGATTCACCATGCTCTCTTTTCCCCCACTTATGATTCAGTTGTTAACTCAGCTAATGCCATGGAGAAATCGCTCAGACCCGAGATTAGTAACCTAATGGTTCACATGTAGGATCAAAGGTGGTTAGAAAGGCACGAGCAAGGGAGCTGCTGTGTGGAAACACTTACAGGTGCACAACAACCCATTGTTACAAGACATTTGCTAACAGACATTTACTCAGAGACATTTACTGCACATATTAGTAAGGATAATGCAGAAGGGACAAATTCATTTTACAAAAGGGACTTTTACATTAGTGTTTGCCTTCAGTGGATTCACTCCAGAAAGTATTTTTGCCCTGTCCATAGGCACATACTATTATTTGTCCCTGCTTGAATTTATGAAACACAGATCTACAGTGAAACTTGAGGAAAAGGTGGACAGAATATAGAGATGGGGTAATGGTCCTAAACTCTCAATTTGCTAAAAAGTGAGATGAAAAGCACTCTAGCATGCTTACAGACTAGGCAGCTATCAGGACATAAAGAAGCACTGGTGTTGCAGATCTGCAAGCTAGGTAAATTAGGGGTTTTAGGACAAGGGATTCAATGAAGGTGGTGCAAGAGCAGCATGACAGTTGCTTAGTCCCATCAATCTCCTGAACAATGCATTTGAGTGAAAAAATAATCCATGGTATGTACTATACAGAGGAGAATAACTGCCTGGTTAGTGAGTTTCCTGTTGAATGGGTGCACTGATAAAAAGCTATACGAATCAATTAATGATTAGACTCTTGCTGGAACACTTATTGATCTGGTTTGTAAAGTGCCTTTTCTTTTTGTCCCATAAATGCCCTTGCTGCTCTTTTTCAGCCTTTAAAATGGAATTCTTTTAGAGAATGGAAACCCTCAAAGTAGTCTTGAACTTAGGCTTGTGATTTCATATTACTTAGCATTTCTATGATTATTAGCTTCTGCAGTTAAAAAATGGCCATCATCTAGAAATAGGAAAGGGTGTGAAATTACATTTAGAATGATGGAGAGCAGAGGGGCAGGATGGAAGGGAACAAGAAGGAAGAAAAGAGAAACCTAGAGGGAAGGAAAACATGTGAGGATGGATGTCCTGGTTTGAGCCAGGATGAAGCCACTGGATCAGAACTGTCAGATTCAGATCCAGTTCTGTAGCCTGGATAATGTGTGTTCCAAACTTGGAATAACTGTTTTTCATGGTGTGAGGTTGATATATATTGAAATGAGGCTTTTGGGTTGGTAACAGACCCAGAGCCCAGCGACAAAATGCAGATCAAGCTCTAAGTTTGGATTTCAAGTGTCCTCAGATCTGGTTCCATTTAGATGTGCAGCTGGGCATTACATTTCCAATAACAAGATGCCTGAAAAATCATTAAGCCACAGCTCTATACACCCTATTCTGAACTCCTGGAGAACAGGTTGCTTTCCTCCTGATGATGGAAGAGAGCCAGCATTTTGCTGGCTAGGCTGTGCTTTGCAGTCAAATCCTGTTGTATGATACTTTCACTGCTGCCCCATGCCTATATGGACCTCCCTTTCTACCAATATCTCTTTTGTTCTCTACTGAAGAAGGAGGATCTTCCTCTTTCAGCCTTTGTCCCATAGCCATTCCTCTGCCTTGTGCCTGAGCCAGGAGAAGGGCCTCATGGAAAAGGACAGGTTACTTCTACCAGCCTGGCGAGGCACCCATTGGTGGATTAATGATGATCCACATATACCAGAGTGCACCTAAACGGCTCATTTGAAGTGATACTACAACAAAGACTCAGGCCCTTGGCTTTAAGTTAAGGATGGCAGAAGTTTCCTTGGCTTAAGCCCAACCTTTTTGTAGATCACTCCCTGGTGAACAGTTGTGGGCTACTTTCCACCTTCCAGAACAAGCCTTCTGGGGTGGAGGAACCTCACTGCACCAACCTGGGCATGAGCCTGACTCCATGCATGGGGAACTACACCTCACAAAGGTTCAGGGTGAGCACATCAGACAGAGCTATGGCTATGCCCAGCTCTGTTGTTAGCCCATGGCCAGCTCCCTGGTATACCTGAAGTGAAGGTGTATAACTGCTCTGTGTTATTTCTGGGCTGGGAATCTGCGTATGCTGCCTAGGCTGGAAGTCAGATGGAGGAACAGGGTGTTGCTGCTTTGGGGTGCATTCCTATGAGGTGCCAGCCTTACCCAGCATAAATGTTCTGTAGGTACTGCAGTAACAGGGTTCACTGCTTCATGTTTCAGGGGGTCTTGCTGTATCCAGACGACAGTGTGAGAAACAGGTGTCTTCTCCTTTGGATCTGACCTGAAAGCAAAACCAGACAGTGTGTTGGGATCACCAGGGCTCAGAGGGCTTCAGCTCTGAGAGTCTAGTTTTGATCTTTTTATTATTTATTTATTCCTTATGTACACTGAATCATTTCTACCAGATGTTAAAGATCCTTTGTGTCATCTGAAACTTACTGAAAGCAAACTGAAATGTGGCTAATAGATATATATGTGCATAATGCTGCATCATGACTGCCTGCTCCTAGATGATTATTTCAGGGTCCCGAAATTTCATGCTGGTGAACTGTATTTAAACATGAATATCAATTTGAGACTTCAGTTCTGATCACACTAGATGACTCTTAACAACCATGACCAACCTCTCCTCAAATCATTACCATTCGTATAGCCACAAAAGACAAACTTGATGAGAGAATGAGAAGCTAGTAGGGTCTCAGGCTAAGCATACAACAGTGGGATAGCTATAAATGAACCTTTTCAACCATAAATTACATGTGGCCAGTAATTCCTTTTTTTTCCTCTCTCCCTCCCTCCCTATCCTCCCCCTCCACTCTGAAAACCCTGGGACAAAGGCTTGCCTCTCTGAAGGATGCCTTTCTGGAGGATTAAGCAGCTTTTGTTGACAAAATACAAATTACAACTCTTTTGCTTGGTGTCCCGCCTTCTCAGCTGGGCTCCAGTCTCTGAGGGACAAGGCTCTATTACCCCTGCGTAGATGAAGAGCTCAGAATAGGCAGATGTAATTATTAACACCATTCAATGGGGTGTCCTTCTGAATTATCAATTAAAAATCTCTACTGTTTTTTCTCGCACTAAATAGAAAGCTGATGGCAGTTAATCTATTGTGCAGCAAAGCTTTATATGCATATTTAAACAGCGTGCTTCTCTGCTTTTTTATTCCAAGGGCAGTGTGGGGTGAGAGGGACTCCCATGAGGTAGCACAAAGACCCCTGTCATTTGATTGAGAGAAGAGTCTTTGGAAAAATATTGTCGCCTTCCACCCTTGCAAACAGGTCCCGTGGAGATGGGCAAACAGGCCAGAGATGCCCGAGATTGTGGAAGATGACAAATGAGCATTCCCTGCTCGTACACCAAAGTGCATCCCAGCAGCTCTTTTGACATGCTGCTATTAAAATGCAGAGTTCATGGGCAACAGACACATGAGCATGGAGTGAAAACAGAAATTAAGCAATGTGTTTGAAACCAACAGCCGGGATGAGCTGGGCTGCCAAGAGCTGTCAGTTTTTGGCTGAGGGAGAAGGCTGAGGAACCAGGTTTTGGGGAAGGGGCTGTGAGGATGGCTCAGGAGCAGGACTTCATGGGTAGAGTTTTGTTAACTCTCCTGCTGACCTGCAAGTATGTCTCCAGCTCTCACAATAATAAACTTCCGTGCAAACTTCCCGAGACTGCTTGTTTCTACTCCACTGAAAGTTTCACAATTTCTATCAGTGGCACTGGGGTGTTGAGCTACAATTCTATATGACAGCTTCAAAGCCCAGTCCTACCATTTCCAAAAATACTAGTTTTATTCTTAGATCCTTCTCCATGGGTGTGATTTTTCTTCTTGTGATCAACTTCTCTACAGTCATAGAGTTGGGCCTACTGCTTGCACAGAGCAAACTCCTGATTTACAGGTAAATTAAATAGATTTTTTTTCCATCTTTATAAGTTCTCTACATGTTGCCTTTTTTCATAACTGGGGTTACCATGAACTCAACAAGTAGAGTGAGAGATGTTTTTAAACATTGAAAAAGTGGCATTATGCACAGCAGGACTGTCAGTTCAATAGTTTCAATTTCCAAAGTAGTGTTAACTAAAAAAGCACCAAATCAAGAAAAATTTGGGACTATCCCTAAGCTTGGGGAAGTAGAGTTAAAAATACGATATCAGGCAGAAAACATAATAACTGCTAAGGAGTTGGAAAGCATTCGGGCTGGACATGTGCCTTCAGCAGTTTAGGAGATTATTTTATTAGCACTTAAGAGGACCTAGAAGTAGCACTGAACTTTTGACACGTTGGATCACTTCCATCTATTGCCTAATACAACCTCTATTCTCTTCTCCTAGCTCTTCAGTGTCGTGATTACCTAATAGTGTGCAATACCTGGGATGTCAAACTTTTTTTTTTTTTCCTTTTTCTTTTTGATGATTTGACTCCCCTTGCTCCCAAAAACTGGCTGACCACCATGGACCCTAATGCACGTGCAAGCATTTCCAAGCTGCACTGCTCTGCTCGAAAGCCTTTCTTCCAAGATGAATAGCATTTGAACTTTGTCCAATTTTTCTTATGTGGTATGTGCCCTTTATTTACTCCATCATGTATATCTCACTCCATTTAAAATATTCACAGTTTGTTTTCAGTGCTATCTGGCTGGCCTTCAGTCTGGGTTTAACAAATGTTAGATGTTATATTCACTTGCATATTTCAGGTTTTGTCATGAACCAGAAGGGGAAAAAAATAATTTAAAAAAATTGCCTGCACCATGATTTAGATAACATGCTCAGATCCTTTATTTTTTTGTTTTAAATGTCTTCATCTCTTGGCCTTATAAGGTGCAGACTGTCTCACGCTCAACTCTAGCTGGGTGGCCTCAGTCAGCCAACAGCCCTGCAAGATCATCCCATTAAAGTCATTATGTTTACTTCTTATTTCAACAAACCAACCTGGATTTTGAGGCAGTAAAAATTGAGGGAAGAAATTGTATGTCCATTTCAGAGCAAAAGGGTGTGAAGTTCAGTTGCCAATAGGCTGCAGAATGGGAGCTTTCTGCATTTGCTGCTAAAAGTGTCTTTTTTTTGCCACTGGTGAGGGCTGTTCCTTTCCCTGTGAAATCTAAGGAACCAGCCAGTTCATGGGTAAGAGGTTAAAAAGAAGGATTGCTGGCAACCAGAGCAGATTCATATCTGAGCACCATTACTTAGAGCACCTCTTCACCAGACCTCTGGTCCCACTCCCATCAGGAGAGTGTGTGCCCCATGAATAACACCGATAGCCTCACTGAAATGGTCTCACTGGTTGGGGAAACTGAGGCACAGAGCCCTACTTCAGGTTGCACAGAAATTGCTGGACAAGCCATGAAGCAGACTCACATGAAGAACCATGCACTGGAAAAGGGCTGGAGGCCCATTTACAAGTGGCACGACTCATGCTGGGACCACAACTTAGCCATATTGCGTTTTGGATGCCTCTGGTACCGTGTAGACATAATGAGACTGTGATCCTTCCCCCAGGGTTTTGTAGTCTATGAATCAGAGAGAAAGGACAAGAAACTGAAGACAACAGACTTTGAGGCTAAAGGTACCAATGCAAAGGTGATTAACTATTCAAATGGGAATTAAACTATGAAAACAAATAAATGCAGGTTCCTGGTTGAGTGCATTGGTTACTGGGCTAGGCTCACAGTCCTCCCTTTGTACCATCATGTCCCTTTGCTTTCCCATAACACTGCTTACATGTTCTCCTGGGCAGGGATGGGTTCCCAAGGGAGTCACTGGAGAAAGGATCCCACACCAGGATGGTCCCCAGGATCTTCTGGCTTGCAAAGAGGAAACCATGAGCAAATGCAAACTTGCATTTTGCTGGGGTGATCCCCCCCAGAGCTAGACACAGCCCTAGGTACCTCTGATTTCCCTAGGCTTGTCACCTTATCCCGATTTCACTCCTGTCCCTCAGATAAACAGGACAATAAAAGGAAGATTGAGATGACTTGACTTGATGAAGTGTCCAAATACATTCCAGAGATACCAGGCTTTTCAAATTCAGACAGAGAGCAGCACAACAAGCACCAGTAAGAAGAAGCTCAGGCTGGAAGTTAAGGGCAGTGAAATTCACAGGGGAAATAAAGCATGCAAAAAATAATTAAAACAGCAAGGCTGATTAACCCTCAGCACAAACTATGGAGGGGAAGCACGACATTTTCAAATCAATGCTAAACGTCTTTCTGGAAGTCATGCTTTGATCAAAATAAAGCTGATTTGGCTCAACAGAAGGAAGCCAGGGTGAAATCTTTTGGGGGCTGATTTCCAGAAGACTTCCCCAGCTGAGCAAATGGTTCTTCTCTAGTTTAACAATCCCCTGAGCTCTTTATTGTGGAGTTTTATTTTTATAAACTCAGTCCTGTCGGTTGCATGTCAAGAAGTGTCAGCACTCACCCAGCAGTTCACAGGAGGACTTTTATCCTTTTGTGTCTTGCAAATGTCTCTGTGCACAGGGAGAAAGAAAAGAGGAGGGAGAGAGTGCTGGGGTGACTCACTCTGCAGAGCTGGAGAAAAGTCCCAGTAACGGTCTGGTGGAAGGCTGACTCTGCCAGTGCTCACAGCCACAAAGAATTGCTTTGCAAGCTCTTATGAGATGAAATAGCAGAGCAGCAAATGCAAATGGGTGAGCTGGATAAACCAAAACATCCCCCAAATAAAAATCTGGGAAAATGGACTCAAGCTGCTCCATCTCAGGGTCTTTGACTGTGTTCCTCCTAAGCAGCAGGATCTAGCCTTGCCACTGGTTGGCCTGTGGCTGCACAGGGAGCTCCAGCCTGTGCTGGAAGATGCTTTGCAGCCATGCTGCCACGCTGTAGCTGGGAGGAATGTGCTCAGGTACCAGCTCGAATACAGTACAAGTTCCAGCACTTCTGCAGCCTGGAGTGAGTATTGATGTGTTGTTCATAGCTGTATGAAGAGCCATGACCTTCCACCCCTGCCCATCCTTCACCCACTTGACACCTAAGTTATCCGATCCTTCAATGGAGGTCCATGAGCACTGAAGCAGGAGCTGAGCAAAGGTCTCACCCTCCATTGCCAGACTCATCCACTTCCAATACCTGAAGGGGCCTACAGAAAAGCTGGACAGGGACTTCTAATAAGGGCATGGAGTGACAGGACAAGGGGGAATGGTTTTATACTGAAAGAGATTTAGCTTTAGATTGCATATTAGGAAGAAATTCTTCACTATGAGGGTGCTGAGACACTGGAACAGGTTGCTCAGAGGAATTGTGGATGCCTCATCCCTGGAAGTGTTCAAGGCCAAGTTCGTTGGGGCTTGGAGCAACCTGGTCTAGTGGAAGGTGTCCCTGCCATGCAGGGGGGTTGGAATCTGATGGTCTTTAATGTCTCTTCCAACCCAAACCATTCTAGGATTCTATGATTCTAGGAGTCCGTGATTCTATGATTGTCCCAGGGCTTCCAGAAACTATGTGCTGAATTTGCTGCCTCAGGAGCCCAGTGCTCAACTTTCTTTTGGTGTTGGGCTTCATGCTTCAAACAGGATAATGAATCTCTCTCTTCTGCAGTGGAGCTAATTCTTCAGCTTGTTTGCAGATGAGGCGGTGCCTGTTTCCTCTGTGCAGAGGTGCAACCTCAGTCCTGCTGGGAACTCGCTCCACATGCTGCTGTTTATGTGGCAGCTTTAGGATTCAGATCTCACAGATGCTTGAGATGAGCCCAGGTTGTGCATTTATGGATTACACCCATTGAGTCCCAGGTTTGCAAGCCAGACCATCATTGCATTACATCATTGCAGTGGGTTGAGCAACTGGGGGATGGACTCACTTCTCAATGCTCCCAGAAATCGCTGCTGTTAACACACAGGTTTAGCATTATTTTAAATGCACAAAGGACACTCCTTCCTGTAACAGAGGCACATGTATAAACCAGTGTCCTGCCTGTGTACCTAACTCCAGACCAGATTTTCCCTAGATCAGCTGAGCATGTTGGAGTACCACCAACATCCCAACCCCATGGTCTAACCCCTGAGCCGGGCCTTCAGATCCAAGGGACTCGCCTGGAAGTTTTGATATCTCACTGTAAAAATCATGGCCTTAATATCTGAATCACCATCTGAGCCTCAGCCTCATACATAGGAATATTTCTCTCTAATGTTAATGCCTACAAGTACTTTAAGTTCCTTTTTTTTTTTTTTTTTTTTTTTAAACTGAAAGTTGGATTTTCACACACATCTCTTTATTCTGGCTTGTGGACCTTTAGCAAAAACACAGAACATTGCGAGACCTGTAGTAACACCATGACACTTTGGTCTGCACGTGTCTGAGTGAGCATCTGACTAAACCAAAATCACCAGCCTCTATGAATTTTTTAATGACTGTTTTCCTATGGGCATCTACACAAGAATTCACCTTTTAATGCAAATAAAAATGCAAGCTGCTGTTGCAAAGAGGAGACTGAGGATATGAGCCATGATGTTTTAATCTTTAGAATTCAAATTGGTAAAAGTCTGTTGCTATTTATTCAACCACATCATGATTTTTAAAGATGATCTTGGGATTTTGAAAAGATTTATCTATGATTTTTCATCTATGGTGTGGGAAACCTGTGAACCATGAAATTACCCAGTTTATGACAGCACTCAAATGAGCACATTAAAATGTTTTCTTGCTATTGGTTTCCTTTGCATACACGTGTTTCTTTTTCAAAATCAGACCATTCATGTCAAAGAGATTGGAGACAGAAAACAACTTCCAACATGGATGATGGAAAAATGACTATGCTAACACTGCCAGCATTTGCCACTTCTGTTTTCAAGTGACTGAGACTTTCCATAGACTGAGAGTATCCTTGTGTTGCCGAGAAACACCTTCTTTATCCAGGCAGCTTATACAGTAAATTGAAAATATTAGTTACATTGACTAGAAGACTGCAGATTCAGTGACAAATGCCTTGACTATACAGCTCCTTTCCCATCTACTCTCCCATCCAGGACTCAAAATGACTTTTTTCTTCCTCAGAAATATTTGCTATTTCACTGGCATTTGTGTGTGTACAGCTGAACACAGGCAACCTTGTAATCATCAGGTGTCACATGAGGGAACTGTACTTGTCCATCAGCTGGGCTCTTACTTTGGAGGGCAGGCTGGTTTGTTTATGATCTATCATAGAATCATAGAATGGTTTTGGTTAGAAGGGACATTAAAAATCATAGAATCATAAAATGGTTTGAGTTGGAAGCGACCTTAAAGACCCTCTAGTTCTAACACCCCTGCATGGGCAACCTTAACAACTTCACCACCTCGTGAATATTTTCCCAGACAGAGACCTTGTATGCTGAGCTATGACTTTGTCAGCACTTGAATCATAAACACAGTCTTGTAGGGCTTCTATAAATCAGACATAATAATTTACCATAGGATGCAACTTCACACAGAACTCCTTGGCTAGGAGAGAAAAAACTTTCTTCTTCTTAAGGTTAGGAAATCTTAAAATTGTGTGGACACATCTAAGTGCCAGGATGTTGCAGAATGGTTTAGATTATCTATCTCACTGAACAGAAAATTCCACGCAGAGAAACATCACATTGTACTGACATTTGATTAGACTTTTTGTGGGGTTTTGGTAAAGCCATAACAGTATTAAAGTTCTGACAGTTCAAAAATACAATCTTGGCCCTCAGATCACTCATAGAATCATAGAATGGTTAAGGTTGGAAGGGACCTTAAAGATCATCAGGTTCCAACCTCCCTGCTATGGGCAGGGACACCTCCCACTAGACCCGGTTGCACAAAGCCTCATCCAACCTGGCCTTAAACACCTCAAGGGATGGGGCTTCCAGAACTTCCCTGGGCAAACTGTTCCAGTGCCTCACCCCCCTCACACTAAACTTCTTATCATCTAACCTAAATCTCCCCTCTTTCCATATAAAACCATTACCCCTAATCCTGTCACTCCATGCCCTTGTAAAAAGTCCCACCCCAGCTTTTCTGTAGCCCCTTCAGGTACTGGAAGGCCACTAGAAGGTCTCTCTGGAGCCTTCTCTTCTCCATGCTGAACAGCCCCAACTCTCTCAGCCTGTCTTCATAGGAGGGGTGCTCCAGTCCTCTGATCACCTTCATGGTCCTCCTCTGGACTCACTCCAACAGCTCCATGACCTTCTTGTGTTGGGAGCTCCAGAACTGGACACAGTACTCCAGGTAGGGTCTCATGAGAGCAGAGTGAAGGGAAAGAACCACTTCCCTTGACCTGCTGGCCACACTTCTTTTGATGCAGCCCAGGATACTGTTGGCTTTCTGGGCTGCAAGTGTACATTGCTGGCTGTCCTGAGCTCTTCCTAGGAGACCCTTGCATGATGTTTATGGAAACAGATTGGCCAAGTCAGGCAAATATCATTGGTGTAGCTGTCTATGCACATTCTTCGTCAGAAATGAAAAATATCTGCTTTCTTTTCCTACCATGAAATCTCACACGATGCTGGTAATCTATTGGCTAGAGGGCTGTTTGCCATGTGTAATTTCATGCTGGTCTTTAATAGGTTGGGCAATATGACAGTGCATTTTTGTCTAATCCTCTACTGGCAGAGCAAGGAACAGAAGGGTGAGGGGTTGGTTCAGTCTCCTGTGAGTCTCCAAAACATCTTGGCACTGCAAAGGACACAGACCTTTTCAAAATTCAGGCCTGACTGTAGCCATTCTGGGGAAGGGAAGCCATGTGGTTTCAGCAGGGCTTTCACCTTTTCAATGTCTGTAGGTTGAATTAAGGTTACACAGAAGAAACCAAGTTATGTATAGAAGTGTAGAACAGCTTCAGTCATTGGGTTGCCCTTAATTTGGGCTCACACTGGGTATCACACATGAGTGTTAAGAGACCAGGCTGTTGTTGCTCTACCACTGTCCATCATTTTCAAAAGATCATGGCAAACAGGAGAGGTGCCTGAGGACTGGAGGAAAGCCGGCGTCACCCCAGTCTTCAAAAAGGGCATGAAGGAAGCTCCAGGAAACTACAGAACTGTCAGCCTCACCCCCACCCCTGGAAAAATGATGGAGCAGCTCATTCTGGAGGTCATCTCTAAGCACATGGAAGAGAAGAATCACAGAATCACAGAATCACAGAGCTACCAAGGCTGGAAAAGACCTTTAAGATCATCAAGTCCAGCCTATGACCAACACCACCACACCGTCTAGACTATGGCACTAAGTGCCACATCCAGCCTTTCCTTGAACACATCCAGGGATGGTGCCTCCACCACTTCTCTGGGAAGTCTATTCCCATGTCTAATCATCCTCTCCGTGAGGAAGTACATCCTAATATCCAACCTAAGAAGGTTATCAGGAGTAGCCAGCATGGGGAAATCATGTCTTAACTAATCTGATAACCTTGTATGATGACTGAATGGGTAGATGCGAGGAGACCATTGGATGTAGTCTACCCTGATCTTAGCAAGGATTAACACTGTTTCCCATAACATCCTCATGAGCAAGCTCAGGAAATGTGGGGTAGAAGAGTGGACAGTGAGCTGGATTGAGAACTGGCTAAACAACAGAGCCCAGAGTGTTGTGATCAATGGTGCAGAGTCTAGCTGGAGATCTGTGACTAGTGGTGTTCCCCAAGGGTAAGTTCTGGGTCCAGTCCTGTTCAACATCTTAATCAACGGCCTGGATGAGGGGACAGAGTGTATCTTCAGGAAGTTTGCTCATGACACGAAACTGGGAGGATTGACTGATTCACCTGAAGGCTGTGCAGCCATTCAGCAAGATTTGGACAGACTGGAGAGCTGGGCAAAGAGGAACTTAAAGAGGTTCAACAAGAATAAGTGTAGAGTCCTGCACCTGGGAAGGAATGACAACATGCATCAGTACAGATTAGGAGCTGACCTGCTAGAAAGCAGCTCTGTGGAGAAGGACCTTGAAGTCATGGTGGACAACAAGTTATCCATGGGACAGCAATGTGCCCTTGTGGCCAGGAAGGCCAATGGTATCCTGGGGTGCATTAAGAAGAGTGTGTCCAGCAGGTGGATGGAGGTTATCCTCCTCCTCTACTCTGCCCTAGTGAGACCCCACCTGGAGTATTGTGTCCAGTTCTGGGCTCCCCAGTTCAAGAGGGACAGGGATTTACTTGAGAGAGTCCAATGGAGGCCTGTGAGGATGATTAAGGGACTGGAACATCTGCCTTATGGGGAAAGGCTGAGAGGCCTGGGGCTGTTTAGTCTAGAAAAGAGAAGACTGAGAGGGGATCTTATCAATATTGACAAATATCTGAAGGGTGGGTGTCAAGAAGGAAGGGCCAATCTCTTTTCAGTCATGCCCTGTGATAGGACAAGGGGCAAAGGTTGTAAACTAGAACACAGGAAGTTCCACCTCAACGTGAAGAAGAACTTCTTTATTGTGAGGGTTACGGAGCACTGGAACAGGCTGCCCCGAGAGGTTGTGGGGTCTCCTTCTCTGGAGACTCTCAAGACCCATCTGGATGCATTCCTGAGTGACCTGCCCTAGATTCTGTGGAGGTCCTGTTCCTGCACGGGAGTTGAACCTGATGATCTCCAGATGTCCCTTCCAACCCTTACCATTCTGTGATTCTGAGATTCTGGGAAAGAACTTTGGTGACAGCATATTGAACTCTCCTGGGACTGAGCTATTTACTCACAGTGCTGTTGTTAAAGCCAGCCTCACTGTATTGTCAGTGCTTTTGTTAACAACCTGCCTGGATTGAGCTGTCCTGCCTGCAGGCACACCCTTTGCTGAGTAGACAGTCCCAACATCACTTCCTTTGTGGACAACACAGAAAGAATTGGCTCCAAACAGACATGGGTCAGTGCTCCACCTAAAAGAAGGAACATCCTTTTCCTGAAAATAATAGTCTCATCACTCACACAGATTTACTGTTGTTATAACATATCATAAGTGATGCATTATAAGAGCACAGGAATGACTGTGTAAGACCCTGGTAGCCACTATCCTGTTTCTGAGCCTTCACCAGTAACAGATGCCTAAAAAAAGAGCATAGGAAAAGGGTAAGCACACAACAAGATTCAACAATTTCTGGTTCAGAGATTTCACAGAAGCATCTTTGCAAAGAGGTAATGCTAGAATAGTCACAAATGGGTGGTTAGGTAAATGGAGTTCAAGTTGCTAGAAAAGTAAAAAGTGGTTTCACCCCAATGAGTCAGGAGGTGAAGAAAATAGATTTAAAGTAAAGGAAAACCAAGGTGGGTTGTAGGCATAGCTGGGGATCTGCAGCAGAGGCAGAATATTAACTGCACTGCTGGAAAGGGGAGGTGGCATAAAGGGAAGCGCTGCACCCTAGTAGGACATCTCCTGAAGCTTTGGGAGACAGCACAGCAAGAGAGCAAGGTCTAAATGCACCAGGAAAAATTGTGTTTAATTTGAGTTTCACAGTCCTTATCAAATGATCCTTGTGAGAAACCTTGTCCAATTAGGCAAATGTAATTTAGTTGCTTCTTGGAGACAGTGTCCTTCCATGTTAAGATTTTCAGCTTTAAAGTCAAGCATGTCGGCCCATTTTTAAAATTATGTCTGTTGGTCCAGGCCTCCAGTCCTTGTCTCTAAACAACATTACTAAGAGCTGGTGAAAAGCATTGATCCTCCCTGGACATGGATATGTCCATAGCTCTAGCCATATACGATCAGATGAGCCAAAATAAACACAAACTGGGCAACTTTTCCAAGAATGAAAACACCTCATTTGTTGAACCTCCAGGTCTCAAAGACGCTTTGTCCATTTTTCCTTCAAACTTTCCAGAAAGAAAGACCTGTTCTTCCAGAAGATCATGGACGTAAAATTCCAGATGGATTGTTGCAGACTTTGAAAATTAGGGAAAAAAAATAATTGTCTGAGACTGGGATATTATTGTAGCATGAATACTGTTTTGGACTACTGTCTCTCCTCAAAATACTCCCCAGTACAGTAGCAGTGGGCAAGAAGATGTATTTGGTAGCTTGAACAAACCTGCAAAGTGTTGGCATTTTTCAGGATTTAAATGACACAAATTGCATTTCAGTGTAGTAGAAACACTGAACACATTCTGGTACATTTAAATAAAACATTATAGTGAGTATTAAATGAGGAGGCATTCAGTTGGTTTTGGCCGCAGATTTAGAGGCGGGCATTTAAAAAACCTGAGCTTTTTCACACACTGTAATATTTGTTATTTGGCAAGAGACTCTCTAAGTCCTCATTAGTAAGGTTGCTGATTTGGCAGCAGTGAAAGACGTCTGTTTATGACTAAATCCTCACATTATCTGCCTCTGCTCTTCTTTTTTGGCCTTTTCCATTAAGTACTTCTCTCCAGAGCCATCCCACCGCTGTTTTCCTCTGATAACCAGTTGGCCCCTCTAAATGCAGGACTTCCTGCAGGTGACAAATGGCTCCTTCAAAAAGTTATGAGCTACACAAAGCTTTGAAACCAGCCATGCTATGGTGTCCATCTCCTTTCTCACTTTTGTGATTTAGCATTTCAGGCAACAGTCAAGCCAAGACGAGTGTCTGACAGTTGTGTGTGGGAGGAGGTTTTTCCCCAGGGATGATGTATAAAATATACTTGTTTATTTTTTTTTTAGGTTTTTGAGAGTCCATGTTCCTCATTGTGATGAATGTTTCTGTGAAGTTCAACACTTGAGTTCCGTGTTGAGGCGTATAAAATGAGCTATTTTTTTGTTTTGCTCACCTATGAGAGCACTGAACCAGGAAACTCACCCACATATGGACCTCTTTGATGGCATCTTGCCGTGGGTTCAGTCTTGCCTTCATTTCTGTCCACTCTGGTCCCTTCAGCAAAAAGCTGGTAGAAGTGGAATGTATCCATCAAAAAGCGCTTGAGAGGGATATTCTCCCTTGTAGAGCAACACTGTAAGATTTAAATGTGTGCAATTCAGGAGCACTGTTTACTCTTCCACTCTGTGTGAAAACTATAAGACTGTAAGAATAATTGATCTAGTAACTAACTCTACTCCATGCCAGCTGATGGGAATTAGCAGTCACTAATGTATAAATGTGGGAGGAGGGGGAAGCAAAGGTCATTCTGACCTATTCTACACCAAAAGCTTGGAGTCTGTTCAGAAAAACTCCTGCCTACCAAGACCCACTAAAACCAGTGCTTTGATCTCTGTACAATGCACTCAATTAGAAGGAGGGAATTCTCAAACAAAGGCTGTTTTAAATTTCCTTTAGAATGAATAATTTTGAGGGTGGTGGAGGATGGCGGCAACAATTGAAGGAAATCATCGCTTACTATTTGCCCAGATGTTTTGCTAAAACATAAAAAGCCCTGAGGAAGCATGTTTGGGAGGGTGGGTGCAGGTATGAAACTACTCGCAGGGTGCTGAGGTCTGTGTGTGGTGTGGAAGGTGAGGTACAGCCACACAAGCAGAGCCTTACACAACCCTTGTCTCAAAGTATTTCACCCCATGGACCTCACTTTCTCCAGCAAAGTTAAGGTACATAAGAGGTGACCTCAGGTAGAAACCAGAGTGCGTGTTCCTCGAAGTGTGTTTGTCTACCCTAAGTTTCACATCAGCTACAAAGAGAGGCAGAGCCAGAAATACAGATCACATCTCTGCCCATGGCATCATTTACATCAGGAGAGCAGAGCAGAGCTTGGTCTGCCCAGGTGACCTGAGCCCCAGGTCTGTGCTCATCTGATGCTCTCCTAACCTTGCAAGCAGCTTTGCCTTGCAGCCAGGACTGTGGGACACAGGGCAGACCCATGTTATACTCAGAGCTCTTCCTCTCTTTTCTTAATTCCTACCTGTATGCTGCCTCACCCTGACTCTTTCTCATTTCACCTACGCCAGTTTCAACACTCAGTTGACCACAGCCCTGTGAAAGTAAGATTTTCCTTTCTTTTCTTCCTGTCTTTTTACATTATCCAGTAATTCTGACAGCCACAGATTAAATTAAACATGAACCATGGGACTGTTGCCTGTCCAGTGTTGTCAGCTGCTTCAAGCAGGGTGACAGTGATACATGGCTCTCCTGATCTGGCAGCATTTCACAGTAGGATAAAGGCTGGAACAGGGCTGGTGATGACAAAACGAGCCCGTATGGGTTTAACAGCATTTTCCATCCAGGAGATTAAAATCAACATGCTGAAGGGGAGGGGGAAGCTCTTCAGAACCAATGCGCAGGGTTCAGATTAAGGCTTTGGCTGAAAAGTCTCGCATGCAAGTGAAATGATGTTATTTGTAGCAGATTACTGGAAACAAGCTTGGGACAGGAGCAAGCCTGTGGAGATACGTGGCATCCATGTCATGTCTGTTCAGCCAGTGAGTTACAGATAGGCCTGTGGAAAAAGTAGTTTATGAGTAATGTAAATGCTCACAGGAAAATTTAGGTCTTAGAAATCCTCCTACAGCTCATGCATGGCATTTAATTTCTGTGAGAAAATCTGGGTGTGAGGACTGGTGGTGGTGCTAAGGGGGAATAGCATGACAGTTCTCCTTCCACCCAGCAGCTCGGAAAGAGAGAGACATGATCTGGCTCTTGCCATATTTCAGGGCATGAGAAAGTTGTGAATGCAAAACTCAGCTGTTATTTCTTCCCGAGATTTTTAGCATTTTCAAACCAAACCTGAATGCAATCTGTAAGTGGTTTACTGTATGTTTGTAAGTCCTGCCACCTTTTGAAAGGTCCCTGCTCTCAGAGTGTGGTTAGACATCGTGTTTCTACTAGGTCAAGACAAGGACCAGAAGAGGACATGCAGCTGGACTGTGGGTCTGGATGGTTGTAAGCTAAGTTATGAAGGACATTCTTTGATCTCCCCCACCCACACTCAAAGCACTTGGCACTGGGGTCCTCAGCTTTCACTCCAGCCACAGAGGAAGTATGGCATTTCTAGGGTCATGCCTGTGACATCTCAGTGGTCCTATGGGGGTAGGTCAGTCTGCTGAGATGCTTGAAATTAGCTGAGATTAATTTGCGCCTTTGCTGCTGGGAGGAATATTCCTAAGGGCAAAGCTTCTAAAGCTGGAGATGCTCCTGTCATTGTGTTAAGTGAGAAAGGAGGTAAATACCAGAAAATGTGATAGAACGAAGTTCCTGGGAGACATCCTAAGGTGCTTCTCCAAACTCTCAACACAAAAGCACCATAGCTTTCAGAGGAACAGCCAAATGCATAAAAGGAAACACCATCTCCTGGTACCATACATGAAAGCATGATGCACTCACAGCTGCAGGGAGATACTTAGCCATATTCTAAAAAGTGTATTCCTAGGAATAATGAGGATACATAGGAATAAATTACACATCATAACAGCATATTCATAAGAAGGGTTCAGAGCTGAAGTAATTCCTTAACTATTTCAGCACAGGATGGGTATTCTCAGAGAGAAGATTATTTCAAATTAGCCTGCAGTCATGATTTAATGCAGTTATCTCAAGTATTTGCCACTGGCTACTGTCAGAGTCAAGATACTGGATTAGATTGGCTTTGGGTCTTTTCTAAAATGTCAGCTTCTGTATTCTGAGGGTGGGGAAAGACAATCTGTAGATCTATAGATGAGATATATAGAAGATAAATACAATGTTCATGTCTTTCTCTTATGCCTCACTGACTTCTCTAATGTGGCATGAAGAACAAAGGGTATCCAAAACTAAAATCAGTGTTTTGAAGTCCAGCTGCCTTTGCTGTCTGAGAGGGACTAAAGTTCTAACCATCATTTGTATCGTGTGCTTCTGTGGAGAGGTAGTTTTACCAAAATTACACATTTCAAATCCAGACACCATCTCATTTTGTGTGGAATTTAATCCATCCCACAAAGGTGTGCTCTGACCTCCCCAGTCCCTCCTGTCAACCGAGTCACACCCGTATCACCCATATTATCGAGGGAAGTGGCCTTTTTCTCTAGGGTCTTTGGTCACTTAAAGTTTGCCCATCCATGAAAGTACCTCAAATCACTGACCTTTATTTATACACCAGAGCAGCTGCCCACCACTCCAAGAGAGACAAACGAAGGGTCCGAACTCCACAGAACTTATGGTCCCTGTCTTAATTATTTCCATAGGCATTGGTTGAGGGGCATGATCAGCATCAAAATAAGAAGTTAAAGAAACAAATACTAACAGGTTAAAAAAACAACCCACAAGAAAACAAACAGAACACGACTCTGTTTTTTTTTTTGAAGTGCAAGAGACTCAAATAATTTATAATGGATGGAGTTCTTTTGATCTTTCTACTATCCACTTAAACTTTTCTGTACAGTTGCTCAACCATACAGGGCATAAGGTTAAAGGAAAAAGATTTCCATGGTCAGATGGAGCAACAAGTTGGGTTTTTTTCTTAGAGCTTTAATTCTTTTTACATGAATGTGATGACAGCAAGTATACAAAATTGCACTAGCTCATGTGTTTCCCTCTCCAATCTTTGATAAATTACATATGTGCCTATATCCCAGCTGTTACTTAAATAAAGCTGCATGTACACAATATGTCAGAGACAGCACAGGACTAATTCTATGATGCAATTACTTAAAATACATAAGCTAAAATCAATATTTTTTCTCCAAAAATCCTAAAGCAAGCAAAAATAACCCAACCCAAAACACACAGCAGTCTTCCAAACCATAGGAAGATCGAGGTTCAAACTGACCCTTTTGTTTTCTTATGGGGCATCTCTTTCCCCAGTCTAGTGCCAGTACACTCTGGCACCTAACTAGGAAGTGGATTTTACAACTCCCTTTTATCCCCAGGGGAAATCTAACCCAGGCAGTAGTACTGCTTACACACACTGGACTAGGGACCTGGATTTATAATGGGACAAAGCAGAGTTGTGAACGTGGACTCACCTGTAACCCAGACAGGCTAGAACACGCCAAAATTGTGCTTGGAGAATGAGATAGGAAACAACACATAGTTTACCTGCTTGCAGCTGTTGGGTTTAGCAGCCAGCCAGGGAGCTTTACAGCTCAGTGTGCATCCCTGCCTTCTGCCTGATTAGGGACAGGACTGTTCATAATTTCTTGCCTGGAGAGAGCAAGTAAGCCAGCAGTCTACACAGAGCTCAGGCATCTAACAAGACAATAACCGCCTAAAACTGCCAGTTGGTTTCTGTGTGGCTAAGACACATGGCTGAGACCTGGGTTCTTAGATGTCCCACTTCTTTCTAAGATCATACAAGTCCCTTTGTATTTCCTGCCCTTATTTCTATCACCTCCAACTTCCTCTCTCAGTTTAAAAGGGTAAAATTCTACCTCCGTGTTACTGTTTACTACATCAGGTTTTCAGGGCACTGTCTTTTCCTTTTGTGTACCAGGCCCCTGTGTTTACCTCAGGCCTCCATTGACAATCATTGTAGTATCTACATTAAATCAAGATGTCCTCTCTTCCACAGATACCAGCAGCTCTACTTAATTAATCAATTAACCTGGGAGACCCAGGAATGCAGCAGCAAAGACAGCATGAAGATCTTGGCCTTTTACAGATGGAAGAGTTAATGAAGAACAACAACATTTTTGAACGTACCAAGCCATGATAAATGGATGTAGGAAACCACAGGTCTTGACACTCTCTGTCAGCACACAAAAAAGGCCTCACAGTGTTTTGTGATTCACAGGCCTGGCTAATCTACGACTTAGAGTACATGAAAATCCCCACTCACCCATCTGCTGTGAGAACATGTGTGTTGAGGGTTAGACAGGTGAAACATCTCATATCTGTCAGCAGTGACTGCAGAGAGAGAGAGAGAGAAGGACTTTGTGAGTGATTTGCACTAAGTTTCAAATAATGTTAAGCTGCAAACTTCTGCAAGCATCTCGGCTGCTGGAAAAAGTAGCAACAGCAGGTAAGGAGAGGGTGCAAACTGCACATGGAACAGATCTTGAATTGTGTCATGTCAAAACATGGGCTGACATAGTCCAGCAATAAGCAGTGTCAACCTGATAATGAGTAACCTGCAAGTGGAGCATCTTCCCTTCGCATCGTGCAGCCTTCTGCAAAACGGGAATGCTCCTGTGCTGGGCACAGACAGACAGAAAACAGCAAGGGAGGCTTTTGCCAGCGATTTCAAACACAGCTCAAATCAAACCCTCTCAGGGAGGAGTTTTCCACATTCATCATCTGTCTTATCAACGCTGTCCTGAGCAAAGCCTAGGTGCAGGCTTTGTGAATGCCAGAGCACATGAACAATGGTTGAAGCTGGGAGGGTGATAAGAAGAGAGTGCAAAGAACATGTTTCAAGTTCTACCTTTTTAAGCAAGTGTTGGGGCTGGGGAAGCTGAGCTTGGGCTGAGTGCCAGCATTCCCTGCAATTTAATCCCAGCCCTCGGAGGAACAAGCTGTTATCCTCACTCCATGCCAGTGTCTCCCCCTTATCTCACATTCGAAATTCTTTAACCACTTCAAAACAAAGTATCTCCAAGGAACACTTCAGAAAATGTGTTTTCTTTTGTCTCCTGAAAACACTGATGAGAAGAAAAGCTCTTTTGTGTTTTGTGCAAGAAGCCTTTCAACGTCTGGGCTCTAAGTGCTCTCTCCTGTTCATTCACTTTCCCTGAAGTTTCACTCGGTGTAAGACTAATAGTCCTTTCCCCATGGAAGGCTGAATACCTGAGAGCCCTGCTCTGAAGAGGAGGAAGCTTAAGCAATGGGCAGAGCACCAGGCATACAAAAAAACATTAAAGCAACACCAAGGCCCACAAAAGTGCTGAAGTAGAGCCAAGATGCACCTCCACACCTCTTCCTTAAGACTTGCAACCAGCAGCTTGGGTGCTTGGTTTGCAGGGTGAGGTTGTCTCCCCTCCAGCTGTAATGATGGTGTTCCTTCATCTGGCTCACAGTCCAAAGGGGATACTGCTGAGCTCAAAGACCAGGGAACTCTCAAGGAGGTTTGTGTACAGGAGCACTCAGAAAACCTGAAGGAAAATGAAATAGTGAGGGACTCAGAAAGCTTCAAAGGCTCAGGCAGTTGAGTGTGGACTAGAAAAGTGGGATTTAGCATGAAGAGGATGTCAAGGAGAGGGACTGAAGCCAGCTCCAGGAGGGGATTGAGGCTGCCTCCCTGTTGTTTTTATAACCTTCTTCTTACAAAAACAGTGGGGGATTGGGCCCTATAGCAGTCAGTGGAAGCCTTTCCTTGGCCTTCAGGCTGGGGATGTATCAATATCCAAACAACTCTGCACTCAGCCTACTGCAAGCACAGCCATCCAAGGGGTTATATGAGCAAAAGGAGAGAAGGCTAATCACTACTGCAAACTTGTCATGTGCCAAACAGATTATGTTAGGCACAAAACTGATAAAACAAATATTACCAGTGACAATAGATAACCATAACACAACCTGGCCACTTCTCTTTGAACAAGTCTGCTGCAAGAAGACTTTGCTTTGTCTGCCTGTGCTTTAAGACAGCAATGTTCAAAGTGCCAGTTCTTTGCTCTAACCAAGGGGCTGTAGGCACATGGGTCCATGTTCCACCCCGGAGGCTTGGGGCTCTGTGGTTTGGCTGCCTTCAGCATTCTCATGAGTGCTCTTAGCCTTCCCAGTTGCATGCATGTTCTCTTAGTGTCCTGCTCTATCACATTGGAGACAGAAAGGAAGACCAACAGTGGAGTCTTATCTGCACAATTTCTCAGCAAAGTCTTGTCTTAACAATGCTCTCTTTTAAGATGTTTGAAAATAACAACTCACCTGAATACTGTTCCTTTCCAACTATACGTTACCCTGTGGCTTCAGTCAGCATTTGTTATCTTTCTGATACCTCTCTCCTTACCTGAGTTTTCCTACATGTGGCAATAATTTGGTTGCCTACCAAGACATATCACGGTGGAATTCTGCAATCTTTAAGATAAGTACAGATATGGTGTTTGAAGTAGCTAACATGGTTCAAACCAAAAAGATGCATTTATTGCAGAAATTATACAGGCAAGGTTATCCAGCTTGCACTTCTTATGGAAGTTTGGAACAAATATGCCAAATCATCCTCTTTGAGACTCATACTCAGTGCATCATGGAAAACTACCTCTAGTTCAAATGGCTGGAAAGTGGTATCTGATGATTGTTCAGAGAAGAACTGCAAGAATAATCTGAGGGTCAAGACTGCATTTTTGAACTGTCAGAACTTTAATACTGCTATGGCTTTACCAAAACCCCACAAAAAGTCTAATCAAATGTCAGTACAATGTGATGTTTCTCTTCATGGAATTTTCTGTTCAGTGAGATAGATAATCTAAACTGTTCTGCAACATCCTGGCACTTAGATGTGTCCACACAATTTTAAGATTTCCTAACCTTAAGAAGAAGAGTTTCTCTCCTAGCCAAGGAGTTCTGTGTGAAGTTGCATCCTATGGTAAATTATTATGTCTGATTTATAGAAGCCCTACAAGGCTGTGTTTATGATTCAAGTGCTGACAAAGTCATAGCTCAGCATACAAGGTCTCTGTCTGGGAAAATATACACAAGATCGTGAAGTTGTTAAGGTTTCAATAACGTCTTTTGAGTACAATTTGTTTTTTCAGTTTTCCCCCCTCAATGTTTTTAGAGTAATGGATTCACACCATGTAAGCAGCCCCTATTGTGCTCTGGCAGGGGAGTGCTTATCTCTCCAAGGGAGACGTCGCGGTGACTGTTTACGAACAAGCCACACGAAACTTGGCTAAATCTTAATGGGTTTATTGACGCAGTATCAAGGCTAAGTAGACTTGGACCCCACAGCACGTTCAAATTACATGGCTTTAAGTGAATTTAGGGCTTGTCAAAGGAGCTGGTTTGACAGCTCAGGAGACTGAAATCCTCTGTTTACCTCCAGAGCAGATATCACATGGACCACTCACAAGTCCCTCTCTGTGCTAATCCACAGAGGACAGGAGTTGTTACAGCTCCCAGCTACGCAGCCTGGCTCTGAACCTCAGCCTCCAACAACCTGGGCTTTTAGCTCTGGAGGTACCTAGTTCAATCCCAGTGTGTCAGCCAAGACAGAAGCCATAAAAAAACTTCCCTAACATGTTCCAGTCCTACCCCAGAGAGCTCCTTCTGAGGGCTGAACAACATGACTTTGTACCCAGTAAGTCAAATACCACTATGGTTCTAGTATGGAGAGGAAGCATTAAAAAAAAAGTTTAGGGACAAGATAGCAATGAGCAGAAAGAAATAGTATAGGGAATGAAATAAAGAATTAGCAGGAAAGATTGGTTTGCCTCACACTTTCCAAAGCAAAGTTATGAAGGTAACTGCATTTGGGAGAGCTTTCTGTTACTAGATCTAGGAGACCTCTGCAGCTCCACTTTCATTCGTAGCAAAAAAGGACCAAACTTTCAAGACCCCTTCAGTGACAGAATAGTTCCTCATCCTCCTTCAATGAAAATCTCTATAAAGACTTTCTTACCCCAGGCTTTGGTTCTTCTGGAGAGGGACTAATTCTAGGTTGCCTGGGAAAAATTAGAAATTAAACAGCCATCTCTTCTGTTCAAAGACAGAGGGTAATTTTTGACAATTCAGGCTAGAACAAGGAAGACTGTTAGGAAAAATGCTTGCTTTGGGGAAAGAAGGTGGATATAAGGTAGAGGGAGCTCGCAGCCTCTTTAGGCAAGCAGGCGTCCAGCTAGCCACAGACAATGTCCAACATTTTACCGTGATGTTGCTGATGTTTGTGTCCAATTGAGTTGTTAGATCAATGGAAAGATGCCTGCAGATTTCAGTAGGGTTTGGGTAGGGTATATAAAGAAACCTGTTACATCTTATGGTTTCCAAGCTGCCATTGCTTGTGCAATGCCAGGTGTAGCACTTTATTGCCTATTGCGTAGTGGGGTGAGACTTTCATAAGGTCTGTGAGCAGTTCCCTTATGTTGAATGGTTGGTGTTGCACTCCCTAATGAGATGTGGCTAGAAGCCCTCTCAAATGGTGGGAAATGTTTCTTTGCTTTGGCACTTCATTTCAGTTCACAAGCAGCCAATGGAATTTTCCTCTAGCTTTTTAAAAAGTCCAAACTCACCTTTGGTCAGAAATGAAACATGGAAAATTTCAGCAAACGTGGTTGAATTTTTTTGAAAGTTTCAAGTGGATTAAAGAAGAAAGTGAATGGAGATAGTTGGTAAAGCAGAGTGTGCAAATGCAGGAGGGGGAAACATGCATCCTGTGGATTTGATGAGGCAGATTCATAGTGATAAAAGTGCAGGACCCTTCGCTGCCAGCACAAGGGTGATGATCACTTTGTGCAGGTCTGAGAAAGCAGGTCATTCAGCAATTCCAGTTTCTAAAAGCTGAAAGGAGATGGTCCACCCTGCACCTGAACACCAGCTGGTTTCTATTCGCTCCCTGTAGGGGTGATTCCATTGCACTTTCACAGACATAAGGAGAAGCAAACACAACGTGCTGTGACAGAGCTGTGCATTGAACCAAGCCCTATTTACTCCTATGACAAGAATAAACATGAAGACTGGAATATTTTAACTTCCTGCTCTCCACCCCAGTTTAGTTTCTTCTTTGGGACTTTAATTGTTTTCCTTGTATTTGTACTGCAAATAGGAAGAGATAAAAATAACGCTCACAGGAAAGTAAAGCAAAGCAAAGCAAAGCAAAAGCACCTCTAAGGTCTTTCATTGCCCAGGTCTGATTCTGATCTCACAGAGTAAATCTGGAGTAACTCTACTCAAGTGATTGGATTCATTCTGGAAAGTCACAAGTGAGTCCAGTCTTGAATGTTTTGTTTTGCTGGGAAGTAGTAGTAGGGCTTCAGAGCAAGCACTACACCCATTTGTTTAATGAAAACCCTCTTTCTTACACAGTAATCACAGGTGCCTCTTTTTAAAATTGCTTTTAAAAAACAGAGTATTGGTGAACTGCAGTGGTAATTTTATATCCTGGCTCCGTTTGGCCTTGATTGCATCAGTAGCAGGTAAGAAGGGAGGGCTGAATAGGGTTTCACTGTTCGGTAAAATAATTCCTTCTCTGGCTCAACATTTCAATTAATCCTTTCAGTGCTGCTGGAAAATGTTGTGCCTGTGAGTCCTGACCACATATTCATTGGAAAGGTTCTTCCTATTCACCCTCAGATAATTTTGTGTACAGTCCCTCATGCAAGTTGAGATAGTGAGTGAGAAAAGAAACGAAGAAAAGAAAAAGAGAAGTAATTTCATAGGTGTGGAAAAGCAAGAAACAGACATGTCTGGGGGCATGTCGTGAAAGTGGAGAACAGCATGCTGCTTCACATTGCTGTGGCAGAGAAAAGAGCAGGTAAGAGTGTCCTCACCTGGGCTCAGGCTTGGATCTCAGAGTGTTGTTGTTGGTCTTGAAATTTCCCAAAAACCTGCTCTCATTCCCTCTCCCTGGGGCTCCTCAATGGTCCTGGCCTGGTGAGACAGGGGGTGAGGTGTGAAGATCCACAGTCTGGTGACTGGTGTGCAAGAAATACAAAAGCAAAGCCCCACAATCCTCAGTCCCAGCCAATTGGTTGTAGTGTACATGGGCTTGACCCACGCAAGGGGCACTATGCAAGGGTATTCATCCTATAAGATCCTGAAAGACTCCCAGATGGGCTCATACCATGTGAAGCAACCTCTTTCCTTGGCACTGAGGTCCTCCTCTGAGAGCTGCTTTACTTTCTTCATCGCCAGGGCATGAGCAGCTGTCCCAAGTCCCCACATTGCAGTGGGGTTCTGGCAAATGCTGATGCCTTCCCAGACCAAGTCATGCAAGGCAGAAAGGCACTTATCTTTTAGACAAGAAGTGTCTCATCACTGCAGAAAGCTTGAAATGGAGGACTGTGGGGCTCAGCTGTTAGCAAAGAAATCATAAAAAATCAGAGGATAATTACTGGTTTTTTAAATCTCATAATTTAAAGCCCATTAATTTTTAGGCTTGGCTGACACTTCAGTTCTGAGGGTTAGTCATATTACATAAATAAACACATTCAGGAATAATTAACTCCATTCAAGATAATTAACAAAGACAGGGCATAGGAACTAAACCATTGCAGTGAAATAAGCAGCAGTGGTGAAGCACTGAGCCCCATGTCTGTCTGAAGTGAGGGGAAAGGGCTGGAAATAATCTGGGGATTTTCTTATGTCTGTGTTTGTGACCTTTTCAGAGAACGCTTGCTCTGGAGAAGCTGGAACATATAAAGTTCACTGAGAAAAGTGACATTTGAGTCATTCATTTTTTGAAAATAGTCTGAAATTAATTTGAGAAGAAATAAAAAAAAAAAGTTTGTAAAATGTAGGACATTTGATCAGAAACAGAAACATCAGACTTCAGCACAATCTGGCTTCAGCCTCTTCCCTCAACAGCAAATTTAAAAGCATGTAAGCAAGTCGCTTGGCCAGCTTATGCTTCATCTATAGGTTATGGAAAGAACATCTTGCCCAGAGGACAGCCCATCTCTCCTGAGGTGGATGAGATGAATCCAGAAGAGAGAGTCCATGTGGACCCTTCACTTTTTTGCCTGATGGTGAAGCACCTTTTGTAACCACTCTGTATAAGAAAGGTAATAATTTTGCCAGAAAAAGATGTGACTCTGGCATTGTGATGCTTTGCCGCAACACAGCAAGACCAGTTTGGCTGCTGACTCCATGTGTGACTTGGTATTGAGGGTTTGGCCTGATTAACCTATTCACCTTAATGTTCCCCACCTCACAGAGCTGCTGCAAGGGTCAGCTCATTGCTTGAGATACAAATAGACAACAGTCATGGGTATGGGTCACCCTGTAGATGAGTATCACACCTTCAATAAGAATATTTGTAACAAACAGACCATGAGACACCCTTGGGCTGAAACATGTTCTCCTGAAACATTAGCCGGGTGATTTTAAAGAGACAGCAAAGTCAAAAACCCAGAATGTCCACAGTTGATTTATTTTCATTTTTTAATATTGGAGGAGCATCCTTCTATCACTACATTTTCTGAGTCAATTGTTTGCTGCAAACTGTCCTCTTGGCTAATCCCAGTGCAAGGCAACTTTCATATTGCCTCCACAAGAGCGTCAGCCCTGTCCAGAGCCTGTTAGCACAAGGGATTTCTGTTTGTGAACAAAAGTCTTTGTCTTTACACATTCTGGCTCTGAACGTGTCTGCTGTCCTTCTGAAGCCAAAAAGACTCTCTCCCTGTGCCAGTTTGTGTTTCCAAAGTTGCTCTGCGTCCTCTCGTCATCAGCCAAGCTGTGCTGAGCTACTGAACTACGTTTTTGGAATTACAAGGAGAGCTCGTCTAGAGGGGGAATGAGGACAAACTCTGCAAGCTCTGGGCCAAATTCTTCCCGGGCACGATGTGCCTATGTCCACAGGGAAGAAGCTGCTGTGTGCAGGCACAGAAGGATCTCAGTTACATTGTGTTTACTGCACCAATGTGCTTCTCTGCTTTTATCACACGGTTTTGGGTTTATTCTGGTGGAAATGAGAGCAGGAATTAGCTCGGCTTCTGCCCAGAAACCTTCGTTAACCCTCTGTGGGTGCTTCTCCCTGAGAAGTCACAATGCCATTTCCAAAGGAGTCTGGCATGTGGTTTCTCAGAGGCACAGAGACATGAAGTTGCCTGTGGTTAGAGACACACAGAAGCCCCCACATGTTCCATACATGGATGAGGTGACAGCCACAAATCTCTAGATCAGGCTCTTTGGGGCAGGGGAGCAGCAGACCTCACAGTGGCACTGGCCACACAGTGCCCCATTTGGAGACACTTGATAATTTTCATGAGGGTTGAACTAACTAGTAATTTTGTATATCACATAAAGATATATGTGCTGGTATAAAACATCCTGCTTATTTGATGAGCACCGTATATCATTGCATTTTATGGAGGGAAAGCTGCAGTTTTCCTTCAGCAGTCAATGAATCTAAGTTCCACTATTCCTTCATGACCACCACAGAAATCTCCCTCCTGAGTACTATTTCTTATAAAGAATATAGTTGCCAGTCGTGCTTCATAAACCTGTGTCCTTAAAAATTCTGCCATCTAGGAGAGCTGAGCACAGGGAGAACCTTGTGAAGCATGATATATATGAGATCTAAGTAGGAAAATACCAGGAGCAGTTCTAAAAATATTTGGAACCAAGAAGCCTTAGTGAAACTGCATGTACACTAAAGGGCATTGAATGTCAGGACAGTGTGGCACATATTTTTTTCACCAGCAGTCTTTTATCAGATAATTCATAAAGAGGAGGACAGTGTTACTGCTGTTCTGTCCTCCACTTCATATATATGCCACAATCTCTGCTGACATACAGGTGTTAACCTCAGACTGAAATTACCACAAGCAGTGACATGAAGATAAATTAGTTTTACAGTGATCCGTTTTGCACATACAGAAATGAGAACAGTCCTACAATCCCTCAAAACCTTTTTCTTTTCTCACATGCACTGTTGTAGAATTTACCAATGCAGTAAAAGATACAGAAATAATGAATCATCTTTTTTTTTTCTCTGTTCTTCCAATTATGTTTGAGAAACACTGAGCTTTCACTGTAGAAACTGGTAGTATTTTTAAGTAAACATATCTGCAATTTAGAGTATTGCTTAAACCAAAATTTTCCAAGGAGCTTCTGGATTTTCCCAGTGGAGATATTTTGGAGACAGCAAAAAATAACTCATGATTCCTGTAGACTAGAAAAGGACAGAGCAGGTCTTGCATATTTCTAAATGGAAACCCTAGAAGAAAAGAGGGATTTATGTATGCAGCAGAAACTTGGTGAAGAAGAAAAATAGCAGGTTTGCAGAAAGGTCACTTGCCTATGACTTCCACAAAGTGTGCATTGCCATCACAAGTGCCAATCTGACCATCTGCTATTCCAAAGCCTGGAGATCTTGGGCAATTGGTAAAATCCTTTTTTTTTTTTTTTCCCGTCCAGTCAAAATTTTCTGAGGGCAACACTGAGCCTGTAGGAACACTAGCAAAGTTAAACAGACTTGCAGAAAATGTTGTACCTGACTGCTATGCTGTGAAATGTGAGACCAGAGTTAGAGGAAGAACCTTGTAATGTCTGCCGACTGAAATCATCTTGGTCTCTTACTGAACCAGAAAAGGAATGTGGGAAAGCTGGTTCAAGTCTCTGCTCCTCCACAAAGTTTCTGTATGGCCCTGGGCAAAGGCCATCTCTGCTCTGTGCCAGGGTTGTTCATCTACGAATGGAATAAAAATTACACTTACAGCCTCTGAGGGGGTAACTACACTGTGAATTATGAGATACTTGGATAGAAAAGGATATAGAATTTATTGTTTTCAGACCTATACCCAAAAAAATGGGAAGCTATTTTTTTCAGGACAACACACACTTGATTTTTGACAACATTTAGCAACTTAGCTTCTTTAGTTTTGGAGCATTTGTAATGAAGCCAGAGGGTGAGTTTACAAAACCCATGTGAAATGGCAGTGATTAGGATCATTCTGTACACAATGGGAAATGGGTTTGAATCCCACTGTTGCTTGATGTGAACCTGGTGCATGACTGGTTGTCCTGCTCCCGTGCTGCCTGTTTCTGGGACAGGAGAGCTTTCTGGGGTGGGGTGGGGGGGCTGCAGAAGGTGCTCAGCAGGAGGGAAATCCTCTGGGGGAGGATGCCAGCCCCTTTTTACAAATTTTTTACTAGTTCTGAGGTGTTTTTTCCTGCACCACAACAAATGTCTTACCTTTTGAAACATGAGCAAGAGAGAGGATTTCCCACCTTGCCTGCCTGGCTTGTGGTTCAGGTGCCACTGGTGTACAAGAGGGTCCATATTCAAATTCTTGTTTAGCATGAAGAACAGTAGGATCTTCAGCTCAAGTTTGCCCATCTCCTGTGACTTCTCTTCTGTGCAATGGGAAAGTATCTCAGCCTCCTCCCTTGAAGTTAGAAAACAAACAAGTTTTCATCTGATCCTACATATTTCTAGGAAAAAGAAAAAGAAAAAAAAAAGGTTTTGAATAATTTTATACTGGTTGCCCTTCCAACTGTTGCCAGGTTGTCCCTGCACAATGTATCAAGAGCAGCATTGTGGATTATCTTTATCTTTTAATGGCAACTCAGAATTCTCCTCCCAAAGAAACCATTTCCTCACTGAGCATGAAAGGGGACAAAACTAGCCAGACTGATGTCAATTGTGAAAATAATAAGAGGCTGTTAGATTCTGTGAACTGTAATGATGAAGTGTTAATCCATGAGCTGGAGGGGTTTGCCCACTCTGTTATAAGGGCTACTTATTTAATGGTGAGGATGGAAACATCCAGGCTTTCCTGCCAGGTTTCCCTTGGGTGCCCCTGAGCCTCAGCTGATTCAGGACCTGTGTACATGTGCCCTACAGATAGCTGAGCAGAAGGCCTCTGTGTTGGGCAGTACACCAGCAGGCCATCCTTGTTGGCACTGATATCTCATGTAGGGCCATATTCTTCCTGGTGCTGCCCACACTCACTCTGCTCCCAAAGGCTCCTTGCTCCCTGTAGAGCTATGCAACTATGAAGGTGCCAGTGTCCACTGGTAGAGTCAGTCCTGATCCGAGGGCTTCTGGTGAGGAAACAGCCCCAGAGTTGAAAGGGAATCTGTAAAAGTTTTCTAATTGCAAAGTTTTTTTTCCCTTTAATAAAAAAGGAAGTAACAAATAAGAGCTAGGAAAAACCTTTAGAAAATCCCACAATGTGGCTGGGAACAAGCAGAGAAAGCACAGGTGAAAAAGTCTTTCAGAAAACTGGGGAAGAGAATAAAAGTTCAGAGAATGAAAAAAGACTGTACTCAAGGGTGACATTTGAACATTAATGTCACTGCCACAAATTACTTTTGTCATCTTTAAGAATTCAGCAAGAGGTTAGCGATGCCCACATGAATTATAATAATGTAGCTACATGCAAGTAGTTGTTTTTTATTATATATTCACCTGAATGTAATTTTCCCCTCTTCCGCAATCATCCAGTAGACCGTTCTCTGGGGAGACGTTTACATTTTGCCTTTGAATGTACAGGAATTTCAGCAGAGGGGTTTTTTTAGGGTTATTTTTTTTAAAGTGTATTAAAAGCATTTCATAATAAAACACAAGATTTCCTATATTCTCCAGCCCCTGTGAGGTCTGCAGCCTTTCTAGAGTGATAATGATCTCCAGGGACATTATAAACAGTGGTACTTTTCAGAATAACCTTTTTTTCTTTTACCAGCTCCTTCTTTGGAGACCAAGCTGTTAATTTAGGAGTTTATTCTCCAGAAATCACACTTACAAAGGTGTCTGTGCCTTTCTATGCTGTGGGATCGGAGGCTGAGGTGCATGGAAATGAAAACTGTATTAGGTGTATGGATGAACCAACACAACAAGAGATTCAACATTTCAGACTCTGTGGCTAGTGTCCTTGTAGACACTAACTGCTGACCTCCTAGACACTAACTTGGCATTCACTCCTGCTTGGTGAAGGTAAAACATTGCAATAAAGGATGCTGCCATCACAATGGTAGTACTAAGATTCTGGAGAACTTGATGCAGTTATGAGAACCAGCTGAAAATTACCTTGTTAAGACAGTGTGATCAAGTCCACCACAATGTTTAAGGTGTCTAAATTATCTTTGAAAACTCTGGTGTGGTCAGAGGTCTGTGATTTCATGTCTTCTGTCTAGAGGCTGTTTCCAGATATGTCTTAACTCCCATTTTTCTCAGGAAAATGGAAAAAGCAGGCACTCCCTTCTAGGCATTAAAAATCCATCTTGAGAAGCTGAATAAATAGTGATATCCATAGCTAGGGATAGCTAATCTTATTCTGTAAATTCAAAAAAACAGCCTACATCTCAAATCAGCTGGTACCCTGTGAGAAAGGAAACAAGGTAATGAGAAATGGAAATCTTACATTCTCCAATTCTTTTTTTTGCAGTTGCATAGAAACCAATCCCTTTAGCTATCAAACAACCAAGCAGATATCAGTCTTGATGCAGCAATGAGAAGTAATATATCAGACACTTCCATGACCCCAGTTCCTCAGAATCAGCTGTTGAAAGTTTTAATCTGAGTTAGGCTAACAGTGTTCTGGTAAGGAAGGAAAATAGGGCAGGTACCTCAATTTTACAGCTGAAGAACAAAAACACCAAGGTTCAACTCCATAAAATGAAATTAGACCCTCTGTCCCTGGACAAACCTTTGTCCAAAATTCAGATTCCTGCCAGTTATCTTCTGCCTGTCCTGGAGGTGACTTGGGACACCTTGATTCCTCCTTTAGCATGTAGGAAAAACAGTTTTTGCAGACATCTAATCCCAAGGTGACTTTCACATTACTGTTAATTAGATGCCTCTTATTTGACCTATTAATCTTGATAATCTAGGTTTTATTAGACTTCCGTGCATTTTCTGAGAAAATGGTTTTCACTTTGGATTTGCAGAACCTTGAGCACTTGTGGAATATTACATAAAAGATGATGAAAACATTTAGCAAAAGAGTTTTTTCTGTTAGACTGAAATTTACTCTCAGTGGAAATGACATGCTACAAATGAAGCTATTTAGTTTAAAGGTGTAATAATCTTTCTAATACATTGTTACAATTTAACTGGAATACAAATTAATTGTTATTCTTTTCTGATAAGGTAATCATTGAAATCCTTTCTGCATTTCATAGGGCTTCTTTTATGAGCTGTAAAAGGAAAAAATTATTTTCCTTCATCATATCTTGCAAATACTTCACATTTTTGGATATGGCTCAGTGACTTCTTATTGACATTGTACAACATTCCTGGAATCTATTAGTATGTTGTGTGGCTTTTTTCTCATTTTTGCTGTTGTATACTGAAGCTGAACGGAGAGCAACATGTCCATTTAGGCTGGAAATGAAGCAAAGCAGGTTTGTCCAGATATAGTAATGACCATTTTTCTCATAGAGGAAATGATAGCAGAATAATGTCGTGCTCTGCAATCCTCTTCTTATTGCTGGATCTAAACCTGGACTAGAATGATTTGTGAGCCTCCCAGTTTGTCCTGCATTCCAGAAATGAGTTGTTCTAGCACCATTTCTAATCTGTTTGGAAGGCAGACAGACTAAAAAACTTGTAAGAAATACTCAATATAATAAACTAAAGATTTTGGACGTGTTTGCATGTTTTTTCAGGAATGTGATGCTTGACCTAAGCCTAAAATCTGAAGGCAGTGAGTGCTCTCCTCATTGAAAGAGCTCAGTGCTAAACCTGAGCACAGCTCTGAAATTCCAAGGTTCAACCATCAATTTTCCTAATAACTGTGTTTTAGTTATTCTTTGTCTCTTGCCAGAACTGCAGTAGATGAAGAAAGCAAAATGTCATCATCCCAGCAGTTCAGTGGGTACAATTCCTGCATTTAGCAAGTACCAGATAGCTGACACCAAGGCAAACAAATAGACAAATAAGAGTGTGTTGCTGTATCTTTCAGCTCCCTCCTCACACATGTCCGCAGGGATAGAAAACTTATGAAAGCTAAAGTGTTCTCACAAGGTTTTCTTTTTAGCTCGATTAATAGCTCTTCAGAGTGCTCCTTCACCGCAGGCTCCTTTGGACACCAATGTTTTGTTGAACTTGTACACCCTTCCTCTGAAACGGAGGTTACTCGATAACCATTTACAACACGGTGCATTGATGTACAAGAGTACAGAGCCCTGATGACAGATTCTCAAAGCGTAACCTCAGCCAAATCACAAACTCCTGAGTAAATATCTATCAGCCTTTCTCTCTTATAAGCCTCTCTTAGAAATTACCTGAACTTGTGAAATGCTGTATTAAAACTTAACGATTCTGGGCAGGGCCTCCCGCCGTTATGGCGTTGAACTGTGTCACAGGTAAGGCTCATTTTTCACTCAACCAATCTACCTTAAAACAGAAATGACAGACATGGACTGATGGTGGCTACCCTGAATTTCTACATCAGTAGGTAATGTTGATGCTATGCACATTGTACAACACCTCCTCCAGGCAGCAGTGCGTCGGCTTGAAAGAAAAAGTGGTTTTCATATTCAAAGACTTTACAGTCTTTCTTCTTCGGGGCTTTTTTCTTACAAATTCCATTCTCTTGTGACTCATTTCCATCTCCTCCAGATGAAATTAATTGTTCTTCAGATGTACCTCTTCGATGTTTGTGGGGGCTGTTCTGCTGAAATCTTCTATGTTTAGAAACAGTGCCCTCAAAAAGAGCAAGGGAGGTTACTTCTAATCTATACGCTGCTTTATACAAGTATAAACAGAAGCCTTATTAGAGAGTGTTATGGATGATTTTAGCTTTGTGTTGTCATGCAGAAAGTAAAGAGCATTTCTCGGGGTGCTGAATCCTGGGAAGAATACTTAAGTTGGAAACCCACTGAATTGGATGGGAGAGTTTCTCCTGAAGATAGAGAAGATGCTGATGCGGAGAGGGGAGGTTTAGTTTGTTGCCTGTGTACATACCTGATAGAAAAAGGATGGGCTTAAAGTGCAAATCTCCAGGTTAAGTTTCCTTTTCCTCAGTCTTGGTGAAGCTGGTCACCCAGCAAGGCAATGGCGTTCCCATTGCTTGGGCATCAAATATTGCTGTCACCATCTACCTCATTGCAGCTATTTCCTTCCACAGTAGGAAAGTGAGGTGTTCCAGTACTGAGAAAGCAGCTGAAGTGTTCCTTTAGGCAGGATACAAGAGAATACTGACATGCAGGAGTTATTGCTTGTTTTGCCAAGGCCCAAAGGAAGGCTGAACTCACAACTACACACTTGTGCCAAACTTCACAGAGATTGTTCTGCCACTTCCAAGAAATTCCTGACTTTTTTCTCAGCCCTGCTCTTCCTGATTTGCCTTGCTCAATTTCAAACTCTGGCAGTTCCCTTTAGCTCTTTGCTGTTCCTCCTCTTTTTCTCACTCACCTATCATCTGTGACTGCCTGAAACTTTGAACTCTTGTACGGCCTATGCAACTGTACCCTTGTTGGATCAACCCTATCTTCATTGCAGGTAAGTCCCCTGAAGACTTTTACTGCACTGTGGTTTGTATCCCCCCCCATAAACAGAAGCCTGGAAGCAATGATATGGCATTCTCTTCAGATTAAAAAAAATAACCAGGCCTTTTTCAGGCTCCTTGGAGAAAATGGGAAAACTTAAGCTGAACAGGCACTTGCAGTTGGAGGTGATGTTCTCCAGCAGTATGATGCACTCTCAGAGCACACCTGGTCCCTGAAGTAAGAGCTGAGAAGAGGGTCTCTGGGTTAGGAACCCACAGGAGATGTCACTACGCAGTTTACCCTGCTGCCACTAAGCTGGAGAGCCTTGAGGACCACAGGAGCATGGGAATGGGTCTCTATTTTGGCAGTTGTTGGTTGCATTGGCTTCTTGAGGCTGTCAGTAGCTAAGGTGTAAGGAGAGAATGGCCCTCCACACAGCAGTACCAGAGCTGAGGAAGAAAAAAACATGCAGTAGAGGATGAAAATCTCCTTTGAATGATTTTTCTTGAGAAAATTGCTCATAGGAAGAGAAAGCTAATGGCAGCAGTCCTTGAGATGGCATCCTGGGCTAATCCCTTAAACACTGCACAGACCTTCCCCTGGCCTACATTCAGGGGAAAGAAACTTCTCTAGACTTACCTAACAGTGAGCCAATACAGTGGGAGTCACAGATAGGAATGGCATTAAAAATAATGAATAAAAACTTTGAAAGACCTTCTTTAAAAGATGCTGACTGCTTTCAATAATTAAATAAAAAGCTGCAATGCTATTATCTCTGCAGAAAAGGCATTTTGTATGGTCACAAAGGCAAATGCAAGAAATTAATGCAGGTACTAATGTAGCTTTATTTAGAGAGGTGAAACGGACAGTTTTTAAAGCAGCACTGCTGTATAGATGGTGCAAGATGTCTGCTGCGAGAAGGAAGCACAAAATTGCATCCTGAAAATGAGAAGCACTCTGAAGGAGAAATTCATGGTAATGTAAACTGGAACTTTTCTTCAGAGAAGCACTTAAAATGAAACTGCTCCCTTCTCCTTCTTCTTCCTAAGCTGCTGACATGCATAAAAAAAGTGTGTTTGACCAGCAGCTTATTTGGAATGTTCTCTCTTTCCCTAAACGAAAATGTGTTATTTCTCTAAACAATATGCCACTTAATACCAACAGAAGTCTCCTTAGCAGATAGGACATAGTCACAAGGCTTCAACCCATGCCAGGGTTTGGATCTAGGAAGAAAATCCTGCTAGACTCAAGTATTTACTTATTTAGTGATTCTTTCCAAGGTCATATTTTTAAGCTGTAGGGGAAACCATCCTGAAGAGTAAACTGAGTAACTGGGGAGTTGAAGTACAGAAGCTTGCTGTGGCCGAGTTGGTAACGCTCTCTTTAAACAGTGGCCCCACTGAAGAATTGAACTTAAGTGCCTCGGCACAGTAAAGCCTATGTGTTGTCTTTGGGAAACATTTCCAGCTTAATAGGGATGAAGTTTCCTTTATGCCTGATGCAGCAGCACATTTCGTTTCACGAATTTCCTTTTCCACCCATTTAAGCAATTAACTTGGAATGAATGAGATGCCAGATGAATATTACTGCCTTAAGAATCAATAGCTGCTTCTGAGGTGGCTCTGGAGAGAAGAGGGGTCTATATTAGCCAGCTGTGCACTTTGACGTCCTGCCAAAGGCAAGCCACCTCAGCAATTACCTCAGAGGCACTGTACCCATGCCTTTGTGTGCCCCATTTCAGCAGCAAGTTGTGCTCTCTTCTTTTCCTCCTGCTCTGGCTCTTGGGAGAGCATTGGTGACCTTTAGGGATGAGGGAGAAGAGTGGAGGCTTTTCAGGCTCTCTGCCTTGCTCCCCATCCATGGAAGGGAGGCCCCAGGGGACATGCAGAGTGCAGCCTGGACATGGCAGATGGCATGAGAAGAGGTGGTGTTTATTACTCCCAGAGCCAACATAAAGCTTACAAGTCCTAGTGGCATCTTCTTACCTAGTAAACTGTCCCATGTGCCATCACCAGCCACTTTGCTGCTTCCCACAGCTGGTGTGAAAAGGAAGAAGATGAAAAGTTGGTTGTGGGTAGCGAGAAACCTGATGTCCCCTGGGACAACACAGGTACACTTCCAGGTACCTTGTTCAGCTCCCTGTTCTCATGTGGATCAACTTCTGATTCAGTGATTTGCCCCCAGCTCTTGAAAGGAAGAGAGCTGAACTGGTGGTCTCCCTCTACAGTGCCTTCTAGCAATAGTGAGGGGCAGAACTGAATAAGGAATGATCTTTTGATGCTAACAAGTCATTAAGCATGTCTAAAACATGCTGATGAAAACAAGTGTAGGAAGTTGCTGGTCCTGATAAAGCAGTCCTTAGTCATGGAGCTGAAAAGTCATCTGGATCATCCCTCACAAAAGCATTGTTAAGTATCTTTCGTTTGTAGAAAAATTACTTCTGGAGATGCCTGACTTACAAAGCCAGGATCAGGTTAAATATGAGGCACTTGGAAGAAGGGTCTTCACTCCAGGGCACCATCCCTAGCCAGGCCATAAGTTGCAAACTGCAAGGAGAAGCTTACTTACCAGCTGAGTGTTTGCCAGCTGGATAGTTAAGGCCATGAGATGCTGTGGCAAAACAACAAATGTCCCCCTGCTATCTGTTGAGATTATTTTCAGCACAGGTCAGCACTTTCATGCTGAATTTCCAAATGTGGGTTCTTACACTGTTCTTGCAAGACATTGGCTCCCCTGCCTCAGGAAGCAGGTACTTACCACCATGGTTATGTGGTCTGCATGAGCAAAGCCTCGTGCACACAGGAAAAGGGATCCTGTGCACTTCTGGCTGTCTGTCTTCTGCAATGGGAGAAATTCCCTCCCAGACTGAAGAATATTGTCTAGTTCTTAAAAACTGGGCAAGGTAGTGAATGGAGGGGGGGTCAAGAGAGGGAAATCTGCAGTGAGACTTAGCTGGGGTAGCTGCCTGAGATGGCGTAGCTGCATGGAGCTCCAAAGCAGGGCCTAGGGTGTACATCCCTGGGCAAATTCATGAAGATCCCTGTCCCTTTGGGGAAGAAAGCAGGGATAATACCACTAGAAATGCTGCCACTGCAGTATTGTTGAACATGGCCTAATCTATGGTGAAATGGCTGGCTCTTTTGGATTCATAAATTATCACACAATAATTGCTTAATCCAGGGCACAGCAATAGAAATTGGAATTGTGAGCATTTCAATTTAAGCATAAATCTATTTTTGTGCTGGTTTCTGGTTTTGACTGCTTAGGTTTGGCTGTCTGTCAGAAAGCACCACATCCGATCCTGCTAATTCCTTTCTTTAGGTCCTTCCTGTCAGAAAGCTGATGTGGTCTTACTGAATTCTTGCACAAATTCACTGTGTACATCTTGGGCCTCTAGTATTAACAATAAGTTTCCTCCTTAACTAGGAAAACTACAGCATTATAACATACGCCTTCATTTACAAACAGGTATGCTGACACCTAAAAGTCTGGATTTTGGTTCCTACATAAAAGGAGTTCTGGCTCTTGGAGGTGTTGGGAGCACAGTCTCCTACGAAAAGGCTTGACTTCAGGCACAGAAGATTGAAAAAGTTGGCGTAGTGAACAGGAATAACATTTCATCATAGAAAATGACGGCCCCGAAATTCTGTGGAAATAAACTTGAAGCCCTTGTAGCTTAAAACAGCTCCCTTCATGTGGAGTCTTTCTTCTGGTGCTGTCTGAAATACCCTTAGTCTGGACTGAATTGTTTTCCCTCTTGAGGTTCAGACTTCTTTCAGTTTTCTCCTGGAAGGAATTATTCTGGCACTAGGGCTGAATAAAATGCAAGTGTGCCAGGTTGGCTTCGGTGTTTTAGTAAACACTTCAGCTATGCTTAATTTTATGGTTTTTGCTTTGTCACCGTGATTTCTCAAACACTACAAAGCTATATTGATTTTAAATGAGCACTAAAATGAGGTGTACATCCAACAAGGATGTACAGGTGTGTTTGTGATGAAAACAATGTTGTGAAATCAAGACTGACGCAAGCAATACCTAGGTTGTTTTGGATGTGGAGATATTTTCCCACTCCCTCAACTCATAAATTATTGCTGCCACATCACTTCAGAGCAAACTCAGCTTGCCAGATCAGGTATGCAGAAGTTGGAGCCTGGGTACTTTTTGTGTCAAGGTATCTTTTGTATCAAAGCATCACATATATGCTGACAATTTTATTTATATCCCCAAGAAAAGTAAATATATGCATTGTTCTTAAGAGCTATGGGTTTAGGGACTAAAGAACAAATCTGAGAGGTACAAAACTGCAAACTGTTAGAAAGGGTATGAAATTATGTCTGGCAGTGTGAGGGCAGGCAGGAGCACAATGTCATACCCTGTTCAGCAACACTTCTATTCTTTAATCCTGGGCTTCTCTTGAGTACAGTTCCCAGTCCCCCCAAACGAACAGCTAAGGTGGGAATTCACTGAATGTTTAATGGTTGAAGCTGTTAGAGAAAAAGACCCAGCATATGAACTTGCATGATCTTGAGTCTGTTCCATACCACCCACTGTCCTTCACAGAGGAGAGCCCTTCCACCTCCAGTCTGGACCCTCTTGCTCCCAGTGGTGTTTGCAAATACACATGCATATTTCTAGAGCATAATCAAGTTGGTTTGGTTTTTTGTTGGTTTTTTTGTTTGTTTGTTTGTTTTGTTTTGTTTTGTTTTGTTTTTTGTTTTTTTTTTTTTTAAATTTTGTTTTTCCCTATGAAAACCACTGCTAATTTGACACTTTCTAAGGTAAAAATATCAGGTAACACTACCCTTTCTGCCAGGAAAGCTTGTTATAAAGTAAAGATTTTAAAAAGCAGCTCTGATGGTGAAGAGATATCATGGAGGAGAAATGTTTTAAATCATAAACAGCCACAGAATTCTATTTTCATAACATGGGGATAATCTACCCATGTGATAAGATTCAAACAGTGAGGCAACACCTTCACTGAAGATTTAAAAAATATCAGTTACTTTTTTGGTGCTCTTAAATGCTCATTAAGTTCTTCTTAAATCTCAGAACTGGTAGTGAAAAATGGAGATCCCTAAAATATCTTCCATCTTCCCGTTTTTTTGAGAAAGGACCACAGGATACATCTAATTCACAACACAAATAATGCCCTGCTTCTGGTACAGACCATTGGTTTAGAAAATGTTTAGAGAATAATAAAATATATTGGCCATTTCTACCAATTGTGTGACTGCAAACTGACCAGACAGCTTGTTTTACAAATGAGTAGGTTGATCAAAATCTATGCTAAAGTGTAGTAAACATACAATTTTAGTCATGAGTAAGAAAACCAGATGTCCACATCTGAATTTCCAATCTTTTCTGAAACTTGTTATCTCCTAATGGCCATAATTTTTTTACATCTCAAGGCTCCTGTGCTTCATCCAACACAACAGATCTGAGTATCTTCACCCAACACAGCTAACACCTGTTGAAGGAACCTAAATTTTCACATCAGAGTTTGTGCTTCTAAAACACTTAAAGCTCAGCTGAAACATAAATCCAGACTTTGGACAGATGGCTGCTTCACATTAAAGTTTATTTTCCAGGAGTTTGCTGTACACTTTCCATGGATACTCAAAAGAGTAATTTCTTCATATTATGATGTTAGCCCGTCAGTAATCTTCAGAGTTTCCATCTCACTTGCCAAGCCCTATGAATCCTTTTAGCCTCCTCTTGACCTATGTTTGTGAACATTGCAGGGTGAATTTCATCACATTGTAGGGATTTACTATCCCAAGTTGCCAATAGTAGCCTCTGAGTTGTCCTATTTTAAAGCTACAAGGTTCACTGGCATCCACAAGAAGGGCCGGAAGGAGGATCTGGGGAACTATAGACCTGTCAGCCTGATGTCAGTGCCTGGCAAGGTTATGGAACAGATCATCCTGAGTGCCATCAAGAGGCATGTGGAAGACAACCAGGGGATCAGATCCAGCCAACAGGGGTTTAGGAAGGGAAGGTCCTGCCTGACCAATCTCATCTCCTTCTATGACTGGGTGACCTGCCTAATGGATGAGGGGAAGGCTGTAGATGTGGTCTACCTCGACTTCAGCAAGGCCTTTGACACAGTCTCCCACAGCATCCTCCTGGAGAAGCTAGCAATCCATGGCTTGGACAGGTGCACCCTTTGCTGGGTCAAAAACTGGTTGGATGACCGGGCCCAGAGAGTGATGGTGAATGGAGCTGCATCCAGCTGTTGTCCGGTGACCAGCGATGTCCTCCAGGGATCAGTACTGGGCCCAGTCCTATTCAATATCTTTATTGACGACCTGGATGTGGGGATTGAGTCCACCCTCAGTAAATTTGCAGATGACACCAAGCTGGGGGGGAGTGTTGATCTGCCAGAGGGTAGGAAGAAGCTGTAGAGGGACATGGACAGGCTGGGTCGATGGGCCGAGGCCAACGGCATGAAATTCTACAAGACCAAGTGCAGGGTCCTGCACTTTGGCCACAATAACCCCAGGCAGTGCTACAGGCTGGGGGAAGAGTGGCTGGAGAGCAGCCTGGCAGAGAAGGACCTGGGAGTGCTGGTGGATAGCCGGTTGAACATGAGCCAGCAGTGTGCCCAGGTGGCCCGGAAGGCCAATGTCATCCTGGCTTGTATCAGGAATAGTGTGGCCAGCAGAAGCAGGGATGTGATTCTCCCCCTGTACTGAGCACTGGTGAGGCCTCACCTCGAGTCCTGTGTCCAGTTCTGGGCCACTCACTTCAAGGATGTTGAGGTGCTGGAGCGGGTCCAGAGGAGAGCAACAAGGCTGGTGAAGGGACTGGAGGGAAAGTCTTACAGGGATAGGCTGAGGGAGCTGGGGTTGTTTAGCCTGGAGAAGAGGAGACTCAGGGGGGACCTTATCACTCTCTTCAACTACCTGAAGGGAGGTTGTAGTCAGGTGCTCTTTTTCCAGGCAACCAGTGACAGGACAAAAGGGCACAGGCTGAAGCTGCTCCAAGGGAGGTTTAGGTTGGATATTAGGAAGCACTTCCTCACAGAGAGGGTGATTAAACATTGCAATAGACTCCCCAGGGGAGTGGTGGAGGCACCGTCCCTGGATGTGTTCAAGGAAAGGCTGGATGTGGCACTTAGTGCCATGGTCTAGATGGTGTGGTGGTGTTGGTCATAGGCTGGACTTGATGATCTTAAAGGTCTTTTCCAGCCTTGGTGATTTTGTGATTCTGTGATTCTGTAAGAATAAAGGGGGCTGAAAATCTTATAAGTAATTTCTACAAAAGTCTTGAGAAATCTATCCACCTTTTCAAGACTCCTGCTATCAAGATTGCTAGCCAGGATACTTTTGACAGAAATATTTTATTTTCCAAATGCTGGTTTGTCAGATTTGAAACATTCCTATGTAGGTTCCAGCTACATTTTTCACTGCGTTGGGGATGACATTTCTGACTGAGTGATAAGATCAGTCCCTGTTTCCCCATCACCTTCCAGCATGGCCGATAGTACAAAACAGTCAAAGACCTCACCTGCAGTGCCAGAGACCCAGACCTTCAATCTGCCCATGTTAAATCTGGATCATCTGTACATCAGGTGACCATCAGCCTTTCCTCTACAACCCTTCCTGTTGAAATTGTTCTGCTTTCTAAGATATAGTTGAATACATATTGAGTGGATAAATATAGGCAAAGGGACTAAGAAAACCAGAAACAAACTATTTTTTTGTCAGCATCTATTGCAGCTGACTCTCAATTCAATGTCAACCTTGGGCTGTATTGCCCTTGGCTGAACATATTTTTACATGGCAGCTGGAAGAAGAATGGGTTCAGATGTTCTCCTAGATTTATTTATATGATGATGTGGCATTGTGGTACTGTCCAAGCAGGAGTGCATGGACCTGAGCCATCCTGGTGATTGACATCTCTGAGTAGCTGTCTGTTCAAACCTGCTGAGACCTTACCTGGATTACAAAGGATTTGTCAGAAGCAGAGCTAAATGTCAACACAAGAGTCACCAGGAATACAAGTCCTCACAGGTAGCTGAGTAGCTGAAGGAACTCAAATAAAAGCAACAAAAATGTAAAGATAGACCGACAAGTTAAGAAAAGAGTTACAAAAGCTGCATTGGCTAGGAGACAACTGGTGAGGGACATGCTTGTTCCAGTTTATTTGAGGCATGAAACACCAGCTAGCAAAAAGATTGATTGAGGATTAAAGAATTGTGAGGATTCCTTCTTACTGATGGCTTAGATCAAATCCATACTGCCTATCAAAATGAAGTGTATAAAGATCAAAGAAACAAACAAAATATGGGATAGCTAAGCAACAGAATAAGGGAGGCTGTTAGAAGAAAGGAGTCATGTTCCTAAAAAAGCTGAAGTTGTGTTCAAAGGAGGAAAAAAGAGAACAATTTCCAGTAGACTGAACATAGACATATTAAAGACAAATCTAAAAATGAGTTTGGAATAAATTTTTAAAAAGGCATAAAAATTTAATAATAATTAATTGCCTAAATATATTATGAATGACCTGCAGAGAATATGCAGACCAGTAGACATTGAAGGTGTGAAAATTGCAGTGAGAAAAGCTAATGGCATAAAAATAGAAATCACTTTTTATTTTCCATTTTTATTCACCATGAGACCCCAACTCATACTTTGGCTGCCTCAACTTCAGGTGTCAAAAATAGAACGAATTAAGAAATATCACGAGAAACAAATTGCCAGCATCACATACTGTTCATTGAAAGGTTCTAAAGAAAGGCAAGTTTAAAATAATGGATCTCCTGGCTGTGGTGTGTGATGTCTCACTTAAACCTGCCTTTGTATTAGAGAAATGGAAAGTTATGAAACTGATGCCAATTCTTAATAAAATTCTCCAAGCAGAAACACACAAGTTAGAAATGTGTGCCAAGCAAGTTGGTAGAGCTTATACTAAAGAATAAGATCATGACATATGAATAAATAACATTTATTTACTTATGGGAGAATAATCCAACCACCTTCTGTGACAGGAAGATAAATCCACTAGTGTTCTTTGGAGGAATCAGTGAGCACGTAGACAGAGGAGAATTGGTTGACAAAGTCTAACTGAATTTCTTAAAGACAATCAGCAAATTCCCTCACCAAAACCTGTTGGAGAACATGCTGTGAGGCAGGTGAGACTTTAAGATACATATCTGGCCAAAAGATAGGAAACAATGAGTATGAAATAATGGTCAGCTCCTGAATTTTTGCCAGTGGACTTTCAAAGTAATCTCTGCTTGTGCTGGAGCTGTACAACACATGTACAACTGTGTGGTGAAGTCAACATGCTGGAGGGAAGGGATGACATCCAGAGGGACCTTGACAGGCTCAAAAAGTGAGCTTGTGCAAACTTCCTGAAGTTCAACAAGGCCAAGTGCAAGTTTCTGCACCTGGGTCGAGGCAATCCCATGCATGAATACAGGTTGGGAGGAGTAAGGATTGAGGACGGCCCAGAGGAGAAGGACCTGGGGGTAGTGGTCGATCAGAAGTTTAACATGAGCCATCAATGTACACTTGCAGCCCAGAGAGCCAAAACCATCCTGAGCTGCATCAGAAGCATAGCCAGCCAGTCAAGAGAGGTGATTCTCCCCCTCTACTCTGCTCTGGTGAGACCCCACCTGGAGTACTGTGTCCAATTCTGGAGTCCCCAGCATAAGAAGGACATAGAACTCCTCGAGCTTGTCCAGAGGAGAGCCACTAAGAAGATTAGAGCACCTCCCCTATGAAGATAGGCTGAGGAAGTTGAGGTTGTTCTGCCTAGAGAAGAGGAGGCTTCATGGTGACCTTATAACAACTTTCCAATATCTGAAGAAAGCTGGGGTAGGGCTTTTTACACAGGTGTGTAGCGAGACGACAAGGGGCAATGGTTTGAAGCATAAAGAGGGGAGATTCAGGTTGGACATTAGGAAAAAGTTCTTTCTTGTGAGGGTGGTGAGACGCTGGAACAGGTTTCCCAGGGAGGTTGTGGATGTTCCCTCCCTGGAGGTCTTCAAGGCCAAGTTGGATGGGGCCTTGAGCAACCAAGCAGACAGTGGCTTAGGAAATCCATAGGCTACAAAGCCCTAGAGCTTGAGGAACTTGCAGGAAGAGATTATGAATTTTTTTATTTGGTCTTTATATTCTTCCCCAGGCATCCATTTTTACCCACCAGTAGGGTGGAAGGATAGTGGGTAGGGAAGATCATTGGCCTGACTGTGTACTACCTTTTGTATGTTCCCAGACACCTGGGCTCAGCAGAGTGTATCAAGATCAAGCTCAGAGAAGAGCCTGGACTTCACAAGTGCAGCTAAAAGATTATTTAGCTCAGGCACTTTGGTGATTATGACATGGAGTAGAATGGCAAGGAGAGGCAGTGGCTTGGTAGGTTGTGGTCACCTTCATCATGGTCTGAGCTCAGAGACAACCTCTGCTGTAATCTGAGGTGTGAAGGTGGATCAGAAAATGATGGTGGTCATCTTAAAGGGGTCACAATGCCATTGTTAGATAATCCGGGTCAGACACATAGCTCTCCCATGCTTGGGGTTCAGCATATGGTGCAGCTTATAGATGGTCAAAAGTCTGATGCTGATGTCCCTGCTAACAAAACCTGTGGTTTTCAGAAGTGACACATCAACTCCACTGCCAGACCTCTCCCACAGGAGGGATTTTATCCTTATTCAAGCACTGGTATAAAGCACAAGTGCTCTGGCTTTAAGAGGATTTCCTGATTCTCATAATGATGTGCAATTTTTTTTCTGATAACATTGTTCTTGAATTGAGTTCATTAAAATGAATCTGCAGGTAACTGTTCAGTTCAACTTTTTGACAAATGGCTCTAACTCAATGTTTAACTCCAAAGGGGCCAGGAAATGAAAATGTAGCCCCATTCCTCAATAATTATTAATTTCCTGTCACTATTTTCCTTACTTCAAGAGTTTGGAAAATTCTAACAATCTTGTAAGGTTGATTAAAGAGTAATTTGGAAGCAGGATGGGGAGAGGGAGGTGAAGGAAATGGAGAGAAGATTATTTCTGAACACTAAAAATAGTTTCAAATTCCCGCCAAGAAATGACAAATTGTTATATACACAGTCCGACATGGAGATGTATATTTTGTTTTAAATTCCAATTTCAAAATGTACTGCATAAAGCAAAACCACAAATTGAAACTCTATGTGCTCTTATTGGCAGCAAAGCCAAACTTAGAGTTTTTTTCTAAATACAGCCCCCCCCACCCCCAAACCCTACCTCAACCTTCCTTTACCTCCTGCTCCCTCTTTTATAAGTAAGAACACAGAGTGTTTTGGTTTCTCAGTGACACTTTTCCTTTCCTTTGAGTTACTAGTGGAAGGCCAAGCTCTCAGAGCCTTACTCAGGTAACATTTTCCTTGGTTTCAATGTGAGGTTTGCCCATGCAAGGTCTACAGTATTTTTCCTGGTATTTATACTAAATTCAGGAATGTGTGACAGGAATGAGGAACAGTCTTGGCAAGCAAATGAGAAAATAATGCTATTTTGTAAAGGGATGGGGAACAGGGATGGTTGATAATGATGTGAAGGGCACTATGTAAAACTTCAACCCCTCTTCCATCTCTGTAATTTCTCCCTTTTAAAGAGAAAGGCCTTTGAATTTGAGTCAAATATCTAAAGAAAATGAATGTTCAGGACTCAATCCAGGTCACAGGAAACAAGCCACATCAAAAAACCCCAAATAAATCACCTCTAATTTAGGCAAAACTGTACCAGAAACTAAAGACAAACCAGTCCTTTCAGCTTTCAGAATTGAAGTCAACATCAAAAGAGGAACCCAAAGTAGAAGTCTAGAAATGTAAATTTGTTGGTCTTTTCGCACTCAAATTCTCATGCTTCTTCCATTTCCTTTTACAGAAGAAGAATGTACTCAGACTTGGGAGAATGACTTAACAGCTTTTATTATGTAGTTCTCCTATGGATAACTGGAGAATCATTATAAAGAGAATTGAGCAGTGACAATCTGTCCCAGTTTGAATGTTTGGAAATTTTGACTCATGAGACATTAATTTCTCAGTCTAATTACATGAAAATGTATAAATATGAGCATTGATGAGGAAGAGAAGTATCCTGCTGAAAGTTGAGTGGAGTGGAATTCCCTCCACTTCTATAAGTAGCATAGGAAAAAAAGGCTTGTACCATGATAAGTGATATTGGACATAGAAAGTGTCCAATATATGCAAAGGAGTGCTACCACCACCACTTTACTAGGTGTTGAGGTGGGGTGCAGGGGAGTTAAGTGACTTTGCTGAGTAGTCCTTGAGCGAGGATGAGTTTGTTTTCCCTTTTGCCCATCCAATGAAGGTATTTGGGCTGAGAACACTCAAAGCTGTGTGTGAAGCATCTCAAGTTGGGTGGTGGAATCATAGAATCCTAGAATGGTTTGGGTTGGAAGGGACCTTAAAGGTCATCCACTTTCAACCCCCTGCCATGGGCAGGGACACTTCCCACTAGACCAGTTTTCTCTAAGCCCCATCCAACCTGGCTTTGAACACTTCCAGGGATGAGGCATCCACAACTTCCCTGGGCAACCTCTTCCAGTGTCTCACTGCCCTAAGTGGAAATGCTACCATGTTTGACTCTGTGTAAAGAAACAATACCCACGTTCATGTAGCCCAAGTGGATGGCTTGGGGCTCAGAGAGACTCTAATCAAAGTGTGATGGGAATCCCACTGTATTACAGGTAATTAGAGTTACTCATCTGAAGGAAATTAGGTACTTCCTGTTATTGTTCTCGAACAACCATCAGAGAAACCCTAATTATTCACAAGAACACCACAAATGAAAACCCCCCAAACCACTGGAACAATACAGTGTAGAATAATGTAAGTTAATTGTTGTATTTAGTACCTCCACGAGGAAAGCTCTGCTGACAGCTCTCTGAATCACTCTGCCTGGAAACCACCTGAGCACTGCCTTATTTCTAGACATCTGTCACCACAGTTGTTAGCTAACAACAAGCATAACATGAAAATAATCATTCTATTTAGGGCAGGAACAATAACTAATTGACTAACATGAAATTGCATCAATATCACTATCTCCTGTTGACTTTTTGATAATCCGTTCAAGAACAGTTTGTGTTTTCCTGGGTGGAAAACTCTGTTTCCTAGCAGGAACCCTACACGGAGAAGTTTTCTGAATGGCTGCCTAATTTTGCAAACTGAAGTTATAATGCTTTACAGGCACAGTTGACATTTCATTACCTCTTTTTTTTTTTTTTTTTTTTTTTTTTTTTTTCCCCCAAGCTTCAATCTTCAGCAGAATGCAGACTGGTGTATTCAGCATGAGTAGAGTAACAGCTGAATATCTGAAGTTCAGTTCACAGCCTTTCCAGCCTAATTTTGAAGTGCTAGGCTGTTAAAGGTATTTAGGCACATAAAAGGTGCAAATAGGTGCTTCTTAGGTATCTAATTTACACTGAAATTAATGGGAATTAATTCTCTTTCATTGACTTTTCAAAAATCATATCACTGTGATAGCAATTGAAGATACAAAATATATCTAAAATTCTGGGCTTTTCTGATGTATGGCAGTATTTCCAGAACTAGTAATTTTTATAATGTCAGTTTTCCAAAAGTCCATTTTTGTGAGAGCCCTGCCACTTCCATCCTAGCTGAAGAACCTCCTCGTACAAAAAATGTTAGTGCCTCAAGCATTACTCTTCTGCATTTGTGAGTCTTTGTCAAATACCATTCAAACACTTGATGGACCGTAGAAGCTTTCTGACAGGACCAGAGGTTTGACATAGTCTAATGCCTAGGCACACAGTCTAGGAAATTTTTTTTTGCCCTGCTAGCCCAATTTGCAGAAAGCACCAAGCTGCTTTTGAACGTCACATCTTTTTAAGGACCTAAAAAACCATCCAAGCACTTTTGAAAAAAATCTGAGAATGCGAGGGGGTGTGTGAATATTTTCAAAGTTGTAGTTTGACTAACCCAGCCACTGCTTAGATCATCAAACAGACATGTGTTTGGGACACAGAGGCTCTACAGTCCTGGCGTATTCAGCCCAGAATCCTCATGGTTATGTGAATAATTATCCCTTCATACCGGCCTAGAAATCTTGGACAGAATTAGCAATCACAGCAAGGGTGCTAAGAAATAATTTGTACTGTACATCTGTTAGTGTCCTTTAGCCCAGCTGGAACTTACATGCTTTCCTCCCTATCTTGTGTTGATGTGTATTTAAGCTGCAAGAACATGGGAGGCAGTCAGGCAGGGGGGAGATGCAAACTTTCCTGGTATTTTGATTCCAAACTTTGATCTCTCTTATCAGAATGAGTAAGGAAAGAAAGTGTCAAGTGTCATTTGGTCTCCTGTTCTCAGCTTGTGTGGCTAACACAAGGTGTAGTGGGAGGAGTGTGTGAGGCTGTCACAAGTGTAGAAGACCTAGTAGACCACTCAGACAAGTATTTCCCAACAGGCATCCCATGAGAGCACCTCACTGGGGTTATGCTGATGATACCCCAATTGGATATGACTAACACTGAATCTTTGAACTGTGTCAGCAAAAAGAATAATTTCATTTTTTACTTCATCTTGTCTTGAAGCAGGAGAAATAAACTCCCTAAGTCTTTTTGATCACTAACACTTTCCTCTTCATTCTCCTCTTCACTGTTGCAACCCTGGGGAGAGAGGCAGTCAAGAAAGTGTCATTCAAAGACATTAATCAAAAAGATGTAAGAAGGGGAGGGCAGGATGAAGTACCTCATATCTGGCCTTGCTTTGATCAGGAAGTTGAACTAGAAATCTGCTGATGTCCCTTCCAACCTGCAATAACCAATTATCCTGTAAGAGTGGGGAAGCCTGAACTTTCAAGACGATTTTTCTTTTAAGCCTATTTTTCTCTTACACCTATTTTTCTCTGAAGCATTCTGTTTAGCCTCTTGTTTCACTCATGATCACATCATATTTGTGCTTAACATGCTTTCTCTCATTCACTTGTCCCCCTCCTCTCTTTTACTCAAATACCATAAACTCTTCCCACCCATATATTTTTGTTTTACACCAGAATTATGCAATTCAGCTGGGATTTGCTTTGGACTGCTTCCAAATACACCCCCTCTACTGCTCTAAAAGTGATGAGGTTTATCTGAAGATGGACTTGGCAAGTCTATGTTTTGAAGGGCTACCAATTCAAAATGCTTCAGGAAGAGACTTTAAGCCACACAAATAACCTCACAAAGCACTAAAATATAAGGTTGTGAACAGTTTCTGTATTGAAATGTTTAGAAGAGTTGATTGAAGCTGGTAGCTAAAACAACTTGTCTGAAAATGACTACTTCTCCACCAGCAAACCAGTATCAGTCAGTTTTATGGCAACTGACTGGGTATGCACAGGCTGTGGCCATCAAGGGTGTCATGAAGTTGAAGATCTGCTAACTTTTTTCTTCAGAACAATATTGGCGTTTGGTTCAACAAAGTTACAGGCAGTCAGAGGAATCTTTACCACGTGGTTGTTCCTTCTGTAGGTGCAGAAAACATCCTCTGGAGAGGCTATGTAGTCCTTGGGTAAGGCTATGAATCTAGAGACCTGGTTTTAATCTTGGCTCTCCTCTTGGCTCTCTGTATAGTCCTGACTGAGTTACCTTTCTCCTCCATACCTTAGTATTTACCCTTCTAGAAAATGAGAGTCCACAGTACAGCCCTCCATTGTAGAAACCATCAAAGAGGTACTGATGAGAACTGCAATGTAATGACTGGGATTTTGTTTCTGCCAGCATGCTGATTCCAAAACCCACACCCAAAATTACCTTTTAAATGATGAGACAGAATCATTATTACTTTTTTTTTTCAATATATTCCCTGCATTTGCATCCCTTGGGTAGCAACAGTGGAAAGTACTGTTGAGGAGAGCAGCCAGTGGACAAGGCCTTATTCGCCCAAGTTTGAGGGCTTTGCCTGTGCCATTGATGCAAGGACACCAGTCTCCTTCAAGAGGTGTGGTTTATCAGTGGAGTTTTTGCAGTGTCTCGGACGTCAGGCTAATGGTCTCACATACCGATCCTCTAAGATGCCTTTCATTCATCCTGCCAAACAGGAGCTGTGCTTGTGATGCTTTCCCAAACTGAAGGGCATTGCTCCATGAATGCAAGCAATGTTAAAGCCTGAATAATGCACACAGTCTTCCATTTGCAAAATGCTTCCACCTCTCCCTTTGCCCTCCCCCACCATGTGGTTTAGCTTTTGGCGCTGCGATAGATACTCTGAATCAATGTTAGCTTTTGGAGAGACTAACACAGAAGACTGAAAGTCTGAGTCAAATCCAGCCGTGTTGCAAGTCCATTGTTTGATTGTTGGTTGTTTTGGGTTTTTTTCCACTAGAATTTTATCACGGCAGCGTAGATAAGCACATCCATTTTTTCACTTTGTGCCCCGAAGACATCTATGCACTAATCATTCCAAATAGGAAGACAAAGATTATGGGAGAGAAGAATATATTGTTCAATGTATATGTTTGCCTCAGCTTTAGCCCACAAAATGGTACACGCTTAGAAATGGAAGGATGAAGGACATAAATAATATCCAGATGATGCAGGTTACAGAGCTACATTCGATGTAATGACAACCTGAGGGAACTGTGAAGCACTGTCATGATTTGAGGTGCATTTCAGCTTTCAGTTAAATAAAATCTCACCTTCTGCACAAGCAAAAATTTGTCCTTTTTACCAGACTGTAATAAAATTTTTGTGGTGGTTTTTATGGTGCAAACCACCATCTGCTTAACACTAGCTGAAAGTCATTACCCTCACTTCTCTCCTGAGTCAGACCACAACACATCTCCAAACCAAGCTGCCAGAGCTGAAGACTGGTGCCAGGCTGTCCACAAAGACCCCCGAAGGCTGTGTTTGTTTGCTCAGAATGACCCAGTGGCAATGGCATGCGCTGCAAACCATTTTGTATCATGCTCTGCTCACCCAGCTCAACTAGACACTTATGAGTCCAGACAATGTGAAAGGAGAAATACAGCTGTCCAGTTCACTGTGCTTTATCCTGGCTCCACTGAAATCAACGTCTATGTGCACGTATCTGTGAAACAACAATCTCCCAATCTCCACGTACATGAATCCTAACTTAAGAGTCAACTTGAACCAATATGGCCATTGTGTGCTACTGTGAAGTTTCCATTTAAATAATTCTCAGGAAAGACAGGGCTTTGTTCTGGCCACAGATCCTTCAAGCACAGAGCTGCTGAAGGCCACAAGAACCTTGAAGAACTCTATTGTTATCAAGACTCTATGGTTATGTGAAAGCTGTGATCTTTCAAACTTTGTGTGTGTGGAGTGAAGAGAACCACACTAGCTTGGTCTTACCTGGTAGTGAAAGTCCGTGATGTAGCTGTCCCCAGCCCAAGCAAGTTCTGGACTAATTTTTGCTCTTCTCTTCCCAGAGAGAACCCAGAAAGGTTAATCCAAGAGATAGCAAATTTAGTCGGTTTATCTGCTTTATTGACCAGAAGGACTTGTGGTTGATAACTTGCCATGTCCAGTATTTTCTTAAACATGATAGAGTTGCATGACTCTATATAGTACTGTCCACACCTCTGGTGCTCATCAGTTTTCTTTCACACAGGACCAGAGCATGATCTCTGCACTTTCAGTTGAAGAAATCAGTTCAAATCCATTCTCACACTAGGCAGAGATTGCAAGGTTCCGTGAAACTCACTTTGTTTTCCCTTAAGATGCTTCTTTTCTAATACTGTGAGAGGGCTGCACCCTTGGACATCTTGAATTTCCTTTCTTAACCTCATTTTACTATTTTACCACTCTCATGTTTAATCAACTTCAAGGGCTTCCTCAAAGATCTGAATCCCTCTTCACTCTATGCTCCTTCTTCCCATGTATTTTCATGCAATCTTGGAGATCTCATATTAACCTCTTTTCCTCCACAGTGCCTTTATCCTTTGCTCTATCCATCCATCATTCAGAGTGCCACCTCCAGCAGGATGTGAGCAAAACTGAGATTGAAGGAAAAGGAAATGCTTTCCGTAGGTATAAATGACTGTCAGAAGACAGGACCTTGGCCTAGGGGAAAATGTGATGCGTTTGCTCCATGAAGTGCCATGCAGAAATACCTGAGGTAGCTGGGAACATGCTAGTTCAGGTTACAGAATCAAAGTGTACACACATTAGCAGAAATACTGGAATAACGTGGGTGTGGCTTTCAGAGATTATCCTGTTCCACCCAAATAAAGAAGTACTGTGGAGCTGATGTAGCCAAAAAAGTGATCATTTCATTACACTTTTAAAGGCCAAAAGTTTTTTGAAAATTTTGACCGTTTGGTTTTCTTTGTCCTTAAAGAATTATTTATTATGAATAGTAGATTTTATACAAATGAAATTTGTAGAGCAGCTATGAAGATGCCACTGCTATTACCACCTTCCCTAGTGACCTTAAAGTATTGATGGCAGAGTTAGAGCAGAAGAAATAAGAGTGGAAGGGCTGAGTTGAATATTTCTGCTTGTCTGGTCACCAGTAAAAGTGGCTGCTGTAACTGAACAGAGGAGAATTGGGAAAAACGGTCTGCTGCTTCAAGTAGGCTGTTAAGAATCAGGAGACTTCATTGTGGGGTTTTAACACTGCTAATCACAGGAGCCCACTTCTCTCTCATACTCCTTTTGCCTTCAGAGGGTTCCTCCCAATCTACATCTGCAAAAAGAAGAGGATGATCAGGAGCTTAATCTCTTCATGCACATCTGTCTGGACCTCTCTCAGAGGTACTTATGTAGCCCCACTACTGTTGCTTTTTTCATCAGCGTTTTGCTCACTGCCCCGGAAGGCAAATTTGGTATTTCCACATTCATTATGGAAATGGCAGGAGTAGGAGACGCTATGGTTTGTCCAAGGAAGTCTCTGGAAGGAATTAAGCCAAGATGTCCCAAATATCAGATTAGCACTTGAGCCTCTAAATGATCCTCCTTCTCTCCCTCAGTTTCCCCCGGACAAGAGAAATTGCCTCCACAGAGGAACAAACATAACCGTTGCAGACTCAGTTACAATGAATTCATAAAGCTGGACAACCACTCTGAAATAAACACCTTTATTCTCAGATAACACATTGGTCCAGGATGCTAGTCAGGAGGCACCATAGAGCACAAGTTCATAGCTCAAAATGCCAGTGATATCCTCCAGCAGCCAAGACAGCCATGCTGCCTGCATGAGAGCTCACTGGAGGCCCATCAACTTGGAGGTTATGCATCTCCATTTTAAAACACCAAGAAACAACTGGATTGTGCCGAGATAGGGAAACTACCTCAACAGCCTGAGGTTAATTTGGGTGGTGAGCTGATGTAACAAAAGCTAATGCAGAAGAAATCTTCCTGTCAGCTGTGCGGGCTGAGCTGATTCCTCCATGCTGGGTTGCAGAGCATCCATGGGCAGCAGCCGCTCAGCCTCTCACCAGGCTCCCCTCCCTCCAGCAGCAGTTTGCACCTCGCTAGCAGCACAGACCTTAAAACTTTCTTTAGCTTCCAGAAAGAAGATAAACGTGGCTTTCAATGCAGATTAAAATACACACGCACTTCTGAAACATGGTCGGTCGTTACTAATTCATGGCTGCTGTCCAGCAAGCGGAGAAAAACATTTCCCCTTGCAGGTTTAGCAACAAAACCAAGGAAAAAAAAAATCAATGACTTATACTGTACACTAAACCAGTTTAAAACACAAACATTTCCAGAGTACAATATTTCAAGCAGTCTTGTAACCGGAGGAGCTATTTTTTAACAGGATTCCTACTTTTTACTACCAACAGCCTTGTCTTATTTGCAGAGGCTCTGCTAGCTGTCAGACATCCTGACTCCACTTAATAAACTCACTTAAAGCAGAACTTTCTTAAGTCACAGTGTAAGTACATAAATTAGTTGGTTCAGCATTAGACCAACACACTTCTCTTTCTTCCCTCTCTCCTGAGCACTGAGCTACAACGAAGAAACTCAAGCCTCAAAGAACCAACAGTTCATTAAGAAAAGCTGCCATAACCTGATGTACTGCAGCTCCCGTTGGCTTTGGTTGGAACTGCGGGGCTGCTTACTTGTGGGTGAAATGGGGCAGAGTTTGGGTCCTTAGGTCTGGGTCCCTAGGTTTAGATCCCACTTTTGAAGTGCTTTGTGTGCAGTGATCTCAGTGAGGGAAATGTAGAGGTGATGCTGGGTCACGGGCAGATTTTGTGTTAAATGAAGTTTAATGCCCCAGGACGCTCAGAGACTCTCTAGTGTCTGACCAGATAAGGAGGAGCAGGGCATATTTCATTAGTGGGTGGGTGTTTGGTTCCTTGTGAAAGTGAAGCTCAAACAAACCCCATAGTCACACGTCTCTATAACCATCCTTCATAATTCCTTCATCCATTGGCTAAATTTATTCACATTTAACAGAAAGAAATAAATTACAAAAATAAATGAAACTGAAGGATATGGGGTGCCAAGTGGGAGAAAGATGCCAGAAGTCCTGCCGTCTCAGAGGAAGACCACTTAACCTTTCAACGTGTTCAAAAGGAGAAGGGATTTTAGCAATGCAGGCTCTCACCTCCACAGGCACTGGGCTCTGCTTCCTCCTGTGCTTGCAACTGGTGTCTGCGGCTGTTGCTGCACAGTAGTCACTGCTGGGAAGCCTGGAGAGACTAAGACACCCTGCACCTAGGTCTGCTGGTCCTTCTCCAGGACATAGTCCTGCTTGCCAGGGAGGGAAGAAGTGACTTTCCTTCTTGCCACATCTATTCCCATCCTGAGATGGGGATGGTCTGATCTCTCAGGGCAGAGGCAAGCAAAGGGTCACCCCTTCCCAAGGCTGGCCCCTTTGACACCACAACAGGGAACAAGCACCTTGCTTGTCCATCATGGGAGCGAGGTGGGTGTTGGGGACAGCACCTAATCCTGTTCCCTGGCCCTTTGCCCTACCCTGGCTTCCCCTTGGGTGAGTGCAGGAGCAATGCCAGGCTGGTGACGGGCTGTAGCTGGCAAGGCTCAGTGTTGCAAAGACTGTGTTTCTCTCACCAGCTGCTATGCGTTGTACCTGGTGGTAGCTGCTATTTTTACATTAAAAGTCATTACTTGTTAATAATCTCCGTGTTACATCTTGAGAACCAGATCTAGCCCTCTGGTAATTTGATCTTAATTAAACAATGTAGCTGCCAATCTAGTCCTTTTCTGGTAACCTATGTATTGCAATGTTTGGTGTTAGACAAACACAAGAGACATTTTATCAGCCCTGGTGTTGTAAATATAGCTCGATTTCTGAGCAGATGCTGATAGTAAAGTTTGCCTTGCCCTGCCCTACCTCTCTCACTAAGCTGAGTCATAATAAAGCACAGGGTTAGCCCAGCTCCATCACATGGTGTAATGCTCAGCAAGATTTGGCAGATAGGAGCTCTTACTAATCTTATGAATCTCATCTTTCACGTTGAAGTGGTTGGCTGGGATACATCTCTTTTTGTGTGTGTGTGTTTAAGTTATTGTATAATACAATCTTCCAAGTTACATAATGGTTTCTCTCTTGACTTGGCGTCATCCAAGCCCTGCTGAGGAATGCACACACATCCCCTCTGACAGCTCGTGAAGTCCGCCAGGGCCACGGCTCCCTCTCCACTGAGCAGTTTAGAAAGGGCAGGTGCTACCAATCCCTACGCATGCGTGCTTCCCAAAGAGCCAGTTCACCTGTCTTGCATCATGTGCCATAACCTTTTGGGGAGTTTTTGACTGGTTGTGCCAAATTACAATGAGTCTATCAGCTGAAAGAGCTACATTTTCCCCCTCCTGAAATAACTGGCCTTGCCAAAGGTGTCTGGTTACTCTCTCAGATGAAAAAGCCACATTCACTGCAGGAATCAAGCTCTCAGCCATGGGGAACAACAGATCCAGGAGCCCAGGGGTTGTGGCCCACTCCAAAAGGCAGTTTTTTGACTCAAGACAAATTCTTGTGCTTATGGAAAAAATATGCCTCTGTAGACAGAGGAGAGCAGATGGGAGGCAGATGGCTTCCTTCACTGGGATGGTTCAGCAACACTTTGAATAAGGGCTGGGTGTAGTGGTAGCTGGAAACCCTCTGATGGTTTGTTGCTCACCAGAGTCCAGCCATTTTCCTTAAATCTGAGTTGAGTCATTGCTAAGCTCTTTCTGGACTGCAGGCAAATAGTGCCCAGGTGTCAGACACAGGCCTGGCAGGGCAGGGTTGCCTGTGGGGCACAGGCCACCAGTGCTTGCCCTAGCTTTGACAGCCCAACTCGAAAGGGAACCCCAGCTTGTCTGGCATCAGGTGCCAGCAGCATCTCTTAAAAAACATAACAATTGCTTCTCACAAATAATTTTTCCAGAGACAGAGCTACAAATTTTGTAAGAGGGTGGTAAGGGGGCTCAGTTATTTCTAAAATATTTGGTTTTTCTCTTTTACGCTTCTATTTATTTTTCATTCTGTGCTGCAATATTTCACTACTTTTTTTTTCAGTGGATGTTTTCTCTCCTCCCCTGCCTGCTTCATTTCTCACAGTCTCTCCTAAACCAGTGACATTTCTGTTCAAATGTTCAAACTCACCAGGCTCAAGAGGGCTCAGGAGCAGGGTAAACAAATTTGCCTGTGTGTTTAGCATACAGCTCAATTGTACATTTACAGTAGATATTCTGCTTTAATTTGCTTTTAAGCAGCCCCTTCAAACAGCTCAGAGCTCTGGACATTGTTCTCTTAGGTGCATTACAAAACCATAATTAATTAGCTGGGCTCCCCTGTGGATTTTCTCAGATTTTACCCAATCTTCCCACCAATTTTAATGACCTTCCCAGTCAGGGGCTTTACATCTGTAAATGCTGAGTGCTATTCAGCACTTGGTAAACAACGGGTATCTGAGCAAAATAGCCAGAGCTTGAAATCAAACAGTTTACTTGTTTATACTACAGGAGACACTGTCAGTCTGGGTGGCTCTTAGCACCTGCAGTGCTGTTTGAAGACTGAATTTTGTCTTTCTATCCCGTGTTAAGAAAACTCAAGGTTGATCTGTGTTACCCTTCCATAAAGTTGGGATTGTGGGGAAATCTGCACTGCAGAGCCTTGTTATCCCATCCCCTCTTCTTTGCCCTTTTAAAGTGAGAAATGGCACTTTGTTCATTGTCTATGCAAAACATGCATTAGGAAGAAATTCTTCTCTGTGAGGGCAGTGAGACACTGGCACAGGTTGCCCAGGGAAGCTGTGGATGCCCCATCCCTGGAGGTGTTCAAGGCCAGGTTGAATGGGGCTTGGAGCAACCTGGTCTAGTGGAAGGTGTCCCTGCCCATGATGGGGAGGTTGGAACTAGATGATCTTGAAGGTCCCTTCCAACCAAAACCATTCTAGGTTTCTATGGTTGAGTATGAGTACAAAGTCACACCATGGAAATACAAACAGAAGAGATGATTTCCCATGTGGTGTCAAAGTTACATGCCATGACATGGCAAGCAGATTTTCTATGCATTCTGAAAATACACACATTTTTAGAAAATATGAAACTGCAAGAATGTCTCTGTCTGAGGAACAGAGGGTACACAACCAAAAGAAGTGCTCTTCAGTACTAATTAGAGGAGCCAGAGTAGAGCATGAAATAAAATCACCTCCCTGAGGTGTGCAACCTGTTCTCACCAATATTAATCACAACTGCTCATGAATAAATTGAACCAATGCCTGGTTTTAAATGGACTGGTTTTAGGTTAGTGTTCCTGCATGCTCAAAATGCCTGTAGTTGAACCTACATTAGTACAGCAAGAACTGTAGTGGTGCAACCAGCCAAACTTCTTGATCTGCTGCTTTTGTGGCAACTTGATGGCCTTCATGAGCCTTTATGTGAGAGGAGCTGCTCAAAGGTCTGAGCGCTGACTAAGACATAACCAAGCACTGCCGGAGGTAAGTTCACTAATAAAAGAAAAGTGATTAGGCAACAGTGCTCTCTGTCTGTGCCCTGGCTCTCCATCTGTAAAACAAGGATGATGGTATCACCCTTATCTTGCAGGGGAGTTGTGAAGATACATCATATTAAAGGTGATTTAAGAGGTGCTCAGAGACTGGTGGGTAGAGGAGCAATGTAATTGCCTGAACGAGCGAGATTTTCTTGCTGCAGTTTTTAACCTACAGATAGAGCAGGGCAAAAGCTCATATAAACTGCTCCTTCAGGACTTTCCAATGGGAGCAGCTTTGGGCTGCTTTGCTCCTCCCAGGGCTTATATTGAGCCCATTGTTCACGTTTGCTGAGGCTGGATTCCCTCCATGGGACATGGAGATGTTGCACAGCCCAGGTAATTGGGCAGAATGGTGGTAGATAAAAGGCACTGCTGGGACAGATAAAGCAATGATCCCTGGGGAGCAGGAGCACAGAGGTGTGCTCCTTAGCCCTTTGCTAGGCTGGAAATAAACTGAATCATGCCAGGGAAGAGCCTATGTCAGCACCACGATGGGCATGGTGGCTGAGTGTCGTGCAAGTGCCATGCCATGGTCTGGGGGGGAGCATAGGTCTGTCTGGCCACAGTTCACTCATGTATCAGATCAGCCCTCACCTTCAAAAAAGATAGCATGAAGAGGAGAAACAAGTGATGAAAATTACTGCAGGTATTGTATGTTATTGCAGAGCCTGCAGTGTTTTGAAGAGGAGATCACAGGACCTCACAGGCAGTAAATTATCAAAATAAGGGGGAAAAGGGTGCTTTAACTAGTGCTTTCTCAAACAAATTAGACAAAGCAAATACCTACATAAATAGAAGGCAACACATAACCATAATATGGAAACTGTCTGTTATTATATAGTGCATAGCTGACTTGTGGATCTGCTTGATGAAGGATGCTACTGCAGCCAAAAGCCAAGCAAGATTCAAACAAAAGCTGGGGACCTTCAAGAGCAAGTCCCCTATCCAGGCACAAAAGAGGAGGCACTGATGGCGGGAGATGTCAGCCGTCTGGCTGTGAACGGGTGAGGAGCCAAGATAAGGAGGGAAGTGTGCAAGTGTATGAGAGAACAGACTGTTCTCCTAAAGGGCAGAAGCAATTCAGTGGGCTTAGTTATCTAAGAACAGGCAGATTTGTTGCTTTACTGAATAACACCTCCCAGAACAGGGCTTTCTGTATCCCTCTTCCCCGAGGCTCAATGCACCTTCCTCTGAAGATTTTGAGCTGAGAAAGTATCCTATGGTGTGACAAGCTCTCCTTCATTGCCACCTTGGCAGTCCCTGGACAGAAGCTCACAGAAGTGTGTGCTGGTGGGGAGAGGACACTTATAGTGGTGACATGTGCCATGAGGGCTAGCAGTTAGCACTTAGCTCTTGTTTCACATGAAGGGGAGAATTTCACACCTCTGTAACCCCTCTTTGTCTGGCTGACTGCACCTCTCTAAAGCACATATTATTGCTGGCACCATCTGAATTGCACTGCTCCGATTACCTTATGACTGGCCTGAGAAAAATTAAAAAAGCTTTACTCAGAGATAGGATGTCTGATCCTGAAGCCCTTCTTCACAGGGGTAAGTACAGAGAAGACTTTCAGATAAAAGGAGTGGAAAGACTCAAGCATCAGCCCACCAAAGAGACAAGGTGATCATCCACACCCCACTACAAAAAGATGTAAGTTGTACTCTGAGCATGGACACTGGATTGTTTTACATGCTGCTGGCAAAATCACCACATCTCCCTATGCATCCTTCAGAAGATCACCATGACAATGCTTGGCTTCCTTTTACCAAGTTTTGGAGAAGAGAGATTTCAGCCCTATTCCTCATGTCTGTTGATTAATTCCTCTGTAATGCATGATCCCTCAGGGTCAGGAAGATGTTATCAGAGCAGTAGGAAGATGGATGAGCAAGAAAGATGAAGTCCAGATTCAGCAAACATGAACGTATCCTCTACTTCAAGTCAAGCATAGCCATGAGTGCTGTGGTACTCAGAGCTTGAGTAATCCCAAGAAAGCACAAGGGGCAAAGACTGAGTTTTGTGGATTTGGGATTTGAGTCACAGAATCACAGAGTTTTGAGGGCCTTGAATAAGGGAGAGGAGATGGATACAGATATCTGGCACTATGTCAAAACAGTTGATAAGGCAGATTTGTAAAGCATAGATGCCAAATACTTTCTCTCCAAAGCAATGATTAAAAGGAAAGGAAGTACCAACTCCCACTTGATGCTTCTATGCAAACTTGATAAAGCTCAACTGTGACACAGTGTGAAATGAAGAGTGTCTTTTTGAGTACCTGAGAAGACACAGTGGGGGAAATATTGGGAGGTAGTGAATATTTTGCTCACTTCTGTTCTCCGTTTCCCAGGAGCAATTGTTTTTGCTAAGTGATCTGAATTATTGATTTTGAATTATGAATATATAATCAAAGACTAATAACAGGCTGGCTTTAGGCAGTTATTTTCTTAATCAGTTGATATGGTGATTAAAACCCATAGGCTGCCAGAGCACTGCTGTCTGAGGTCAGTCCATTCACCATCTGAAGCTAATGAAGAACTAATAAAGACACTTTCAGCAGCTCTCAAATGCCAGAGCACCAAAGCTCTGTCCCTTGTGGGATAACCTTGCCAGCAGTCAGCCTGGGTGGTAGCCCCTTCACAGCAAGATGGGTGTTTGTATTTTCCACAACCATATTTAGTACTTTACCTTAGGACTGGGAAGGAGCAAAATCTGCAGATGGTTTAGGTGACTGGAAGCCTTGGTGGATCAGCATTTCAGGAACAGATAAGAGCTGTCGGGTGGGGAGAGCAATTAGCTGCTGGGCCAGGCCATACTGCTATGGCAGTGAGGACCAAAGGACCATGCTGGTTGTACGCCCACCACAATAGCACTCACCAGATCTGCAGTATACTAGACCCCATGTTTTTATGATTAAAAGGTAATAGGGCTGGGTTGAGCTGTCTGTCCACAACTGCATTAACCTTGCTGACGTTGGAATCAGCCCAGACCTTAGTGTAGGAATTGGCCCATGCTGATGCTAATCAGAGCAGAAGTTGGCCCTCGGAGAGCCAGAGAAGCCCCATAATGTGCAGAAGTGAAAGGTGAGGTTTCTAGGATGAGATTTTTAAGATGGAGGCATAGTGAGTATTTGAAGTTTTATAAAGCCATTTTAGAGTGGCCAGGGTGCCGACAAAGAGGGACCAGAGCATGGCATGAGTTGCAGATCAGGCAGCTGGGGAGCCCTCCATGCCTGCTACGAGCCAGCTCCTGCCTGATAAACTCAGCTCTGCCTTGATGCTTCTGGCAGATCTGTCGGGTGCCCATTGCTACAGCCCTGCCAGGTCTAACCCTGGCTGCATCAGCCAGGGTGGGTGCAGACTCATACACCCACACGTGGGGTCCTGCACGAGGCAGATTTGGCACATCATTACCACTGGTTCAAAAAACAGCTGCCACTCATGAGTGTTTGCGATGGACATAACTCATCTCTTTGGAGTGAGCCAACACAGGGCCTTTGTGCCACTTAAGTCCCCTTCAAGATGTGAAATTTCACCATGCAATTCTAGCAAATGGACCCATGGAGTCTATTTTTAATTCTAAATACCCTCACTCTGAGGTTGTTGCTTTTTCCTTTATTTCCTTTCATCACAGCAAGACACTTATTAAGAACTTGCTTCTGAAGCAGGGCAGACGGGTACAATTTAGATTTTATTTGTTGAAGAATAACCATCTGTCAGCTACTGAGAAGGAGGAAAAGAATCTATCCCTGAAGATTTGCAGATCTGCGAGTCTTTAACTAACTCTCTGAACATGTTGTATCTCAGAACAGGAACTGAAGTACCCTGGGAAATCAAACAGGAAAATCGAGTAATAAAATTGTTCAGAGAGGCGGAGTGTAAACGTGTAGTGTGAGGGTGGAAGCACTTGCCCATAGAAAGCAAAACGCTTGGGTTAATAATCAAAATGACCTCACACTCATAAATTAGGCAAGAAAAGTGAAATACTGAAAGGAAACTGCTCTTTAAATGCTCATTGTCGGGGAGCAGTTTAGCAGCTATCCCTGCAATCAGCAAGCCCTCCCTGGTGCAGGTCTCTAGTTCCTGGTTACAGTTGTGCCAAGCTTGCTGAAGGGTGTGCTCCAGAAAGGTCACACTCTGTACACATGTGGTGGGGTGGATATGTGACCTGCTCGGCATAATTGCTCACCTTTTTTAATAAACTCCCCAGTCTTTGCTGAGAACTCCAATGACAACACAAGAGGGACCTGCATAAATGTACACCAGAAGCAGTGGCTGCTTTTACAGGCTCAGAAGGCTCCTTCACTGATGTGTAACAGAGCTGTAGAGCCACATGTGTGTGCACTGCATGTTGGGCTCCAGCCAGTCCCACAGGCTGCCACGATCCACCCCTGCTGTTTGCAAAATTAGTCCTGTCCCACACATGGCTGGGAGGCGACAAAAAGTGGTAGGATGCAGCTTTAAATGCTGCTCTGTGGTTTCCCCTGAGAGTGTGGCACTGGTCTGCAGATCCCACGTGCCTGCGGTCAGGAGGAGCTGGAGATGGTTTTGGGAAGCTCTTCAGTACCTGGGTGCCTGCAGTTTGCCAGCTGCCAATGGAGGCAATGCAAACCTTCTCAGGAATGCTTGCCTGTCCACAGGGGCTCCTGGGTCAGGGTAATTTGTTTGGCTTCCTATTGCACCAACAGACACCCAAACCTAAGAACCAAAAGAGCTGTACTCATGGAGAAAGAGTGATGTTCTTCTTAACCACACTAATGCCTATTACTGTAGCATCATAGAATGATTTGGGTTGGAAGGGACCTTAAAGATCATATAGTTCCAACCCCCATGCATGGACAAGGACATCTCCCACTAGACCAGGTTGCTGCAATGCCCATCCAACCTGGCCTAAAACACTTCCAGGGATGGGGCAGCCACAGCTTCCCTGGGTAACCTGCTGCAGTGTCTCACCATCTTTACAGGAAAGAATTTCTTGCTAATATCTAATATAAATCTATCTTTAAGTTTAAAACCTTTAGCCCATATCCTATCATTACACTTACCATCTTTCCAGTATCCCCTTGAGGTACTTGAAGGCCGCTCTAAGGTCTCCCAGGGCCTTCTTGTCTCCAGGCTGAACAATTCCAGCTCTCTCAGCCTGTCCTCACAGGCAGATGTTCCAGCCCCCGACCATCTTCATGGCTCTCTTCTTGCCTCGCTTCCAAGAAATCCATGTCTTTCTTACGTGATTAACACATTCCCCATCACTGATTATTTGCCAAGCACAGATAGGCTTAGAAGCCCTTCCCCTGTAATTGAAATGGTATGGACAAAGGAGGGATTGCAGTATGGAGGAACAGCTAGTGCACCCAAGTTTGAGTAAGAGACAACTATGAGAAGGCTCATGGGCTTGTAAGAAGCAAGAAAATATCATACCATGCAAAACAATGTACCAGAACCTGGGAAAGTACAGAAAAGGATACATTGATATAGGTTTATCTCCCTCTCACTTCTCCATCCTTATGGATGTCTCATGGATCTACTGGGACACATGAACCTTTGCCTGCTCTTATGCTCTACTAAATGTGTTGGTGCCCCTCAAGAATGAAATATGCTCCCTTGGACTAAATACCAGTAATGACATTCACCTTCCTAGTGGAAGCCAATTCAAGCTGCAAACCCAACATTTTCCAGCGAAATGGGAGAGAACAACCCAGCCCATGTGATTTGCAGTAGCTATATGATTTCTTTTTTAATTTCCTCTTTTCCATCCCATCTGAATTGTGTCTACAGCAAGCCTTAGGAAGCTCAGCAAACGCTGAACTTGGAAAGGGAGGGAGATTAAGAGGATCAGGTAACTGGCTCATAACCAGTGGAGAAACCTTGTGATGGGAGAGAAGAAGCCATTAGGGAAATTTTGATAAGAAACAGGGTTGAATTGCATCAGTTCGTATATCTGAGCTGTGTCAGAACCTTGCCCTATGTGACACATAGAGGACTACAGAGCAATGCAGAGAGATGCTACATCACCTCTCTTTTCTTCTTCCCACAACAAGTCTCACCTGTCAATCACCATAAATTACCAGATTAGACATTTACTATCTGTTGGGGTTAAATGTGTTACTTTCATGCCCTAGCTGGAAGTTCATAATTAGCTCACACCTTCTTATCAGAGACCAGCTTAATTTTCCTGTTGTTCTTACTTTTATAGCTGTTTTGCCTGCTGTAAATCTGTCTCCACTGGGGATGCTTCATTTACATCCAATTATTACAAGAAAGACTGAACTAAATAAACCTTAATTGACTCCAGTTCTGAGCAGTTTTAGCCAGCATTTCCCATGCAGGGCAAGAGAGTTTCTGACCAGGTAGGTGCATGAACTTTAAAAATGCTGGGCTAAATTCAGATCTTTGGTAAGGACATATCCAGCTAGAGTAATTTTTGTACTTTAATGTGCAGTTGCTTCAGTATAAATTAGTGTAGAATCTACTTCATCACTAAGTTTTCCCAACATAATTAGAAAGCTACATGCTAAAACAATTCCCTCCTGCTAGGAAGCTTTGGATCCATTTGAAGTTTGGAAAATATCTTGCTTTTATGTGTGAACTCTCTAGGGCTGTTAACATGTCCTGAGGCAGCTGAAATGACTTTTCAATTCTGCACAATTGCTCTGATGAAGTTAAATTGTAATTGTCTGCCTTATTTTCCATTTTCATGTTGCTTGCTCAATTTCTCCCCATCTCTGTTACTTTATATTCAGGAAAATGTTGAAGGGGAGTGGAGAACTGGGCATGGCTCATTACTTGGATGACTCAGCTTAGGTCCAGAATTATCTGCAAAAGAGATGCTAAGTGGTTTAGTTTGGAGTTTTTGGGGCTTTTTGGGTTGGTTTTTATTTTTAGCTTTTCAAACAGGCTGTCAAGGGAATAGATTTTAACCAACGTGTTTGTGTATCTTGTTACTTAGCAGGGTATTGGGTTGGGGGATGCTCAAGGAATTGCCATTGGTAGTATCTGACTACTCTCTCAAGGTATAGAGCAACACTCTGCATCTTACCAAGCAAGCTTACTCACTGGCTGCATTTTCCAATGCTCCTGCCATCCTCCCTCACAGCCATTTGCTGTCACCAAGTGTTTAATAAACCTCAGCATGGGCTTTGTTCTGGTGGATCTGGTAGGAGCCATCATGCTACAGAAAAAGTCTCTCTTCATGTTTGGTTAGCACCAACACTGCCCTGAAGCCCACAGCATGCAAAGGTCATATTTCTAGGGAAGATGGCAAGATGTGGATTTCACCATATCCATTTGAGTGCCCTGTTGCTGGCAGCCAGCATGTTTCCAGTTTGAAATGGGGCTGACAATCCCAGATGTTCTAAGCATGTGCATGTTAGAGCATGATGGACGCTGATGGGTGTGAGGAGAACTGCAGCATGGCCAGATCCTGCATAGGGACAGATTTTATATTTTGAAACCTGTGAAGACTTTGACATAAGGTGATTTTTCCAAGCTGCTCCAGTTTTATTTTAACTAGAGACTTTCTTATATCAGAAAGAGCCTTCAGAGCGTGGACATAGGATCTTCATGAGTCTTCTCCAAAGTCTTGTACTGAATGATTGTGGTCATGGGTATTTCATTGAGCAGGCAGATCTTGGCAATAGATGGTGTACCACAGGTAGTGTTTTCAGAATAAATGTGGGCTCTGGTTTTGGGGGAGTTTATTATAAAGAGTAGATGCTATTCATGCTATTTCAAAATCAAGGTTTTTTTCAATAAGAGAGCCAGGAACACCCAGTTCCATGCTCAGCCAAACAAACACACAAGCTAAACAGACTCAGCAACCTTTAATTGGGAAAGAGTCTCCTGCAGAAAAGGATGATGCTTCAGTAAAAGTGAAAGCAGCATTTTCTCATGGGAAAAAAAACCACAATTATTCACATTTAGGTAGAGAGCTGGAAACTGAGTGCTGGAGTGGTTTGGGTGCTCTTGCTGGGACAGGAGTCAGTTTGTAAAGCTCGACAGGTTTTTTTCTAAATGACTCAGCTCGTGTCTCATCAGTTAAATCAGGCAAATTTCTTGGAATTCACTTGCCTTCATTTTTTGTCATAGATGTATTTTAATTGGGAGTTTCAGATGTCCTGTTTCTGGCAACAAAAAAGATGCAGGGCAATAAACAATGTTTCTTTATATTTTTCTGCAAATTATCCGTATTTTCTGATGTTTCTCAACTTTGGAAAAATTACAGACTGCCAATAGGAATGAGGAAGACACAAAAAATGCTCGGAATTACTATACTGTAGTTAATGATTTAAAACTGTGAAAACTACAAGGTGTCTTTAAGACTTCTTCATTTCAAAGTATTCAGTTGGGATCCTGTGGGCCAGATTTTATATTACAAAACTGATTATTCATTTTTTGACCATCTCCCTGCCTAGTCTTTCCATAAGGGACCTCCTTTTGACTATCCAGCTGCCATTGGTCCTTTCATTCCGTGTTTTACTGTTTTGAAGACCTAAAAAAATGCCTAAAAGCCTTCTCAATCCATCTCAATACTAAATTGTCACTAATTATGCCTTTCTGAATTTCAGAATTTTTGTTAGTCTCCTGAAGGTGTTTCAGTACACAGCTAATAACAAGCCATATCACTATAAAAGGAAAAAATGTCTTGGCTGCATTTAGAATCCTCAAAAAGCAGCTTTTGGACTAAGCCAACACTAGCCATTTGGTGTTTTTTGCATACAAGTTTGCTAGAAGTTTTGGGGTAACTGCTAAAGGAAAGTATTTCAGCAGCTTAGAATCACTAGAGCAACCAGGCTGGTTAACCACAATGCTGCTAAGTGGCATTTTTGCAACAGTTGCCTGATGTCCACCAAAGTTTCTCACCATTTTGGGGTAGATGGAGCTGTGTGTCACTTAGGGAAAGCCTTGCACGTGCCTGGAATAGAAACACGTTAGAAATGAATCCCCTAAAGTTTTAAAAGTGACAAGGGATCCAGTGATGATGTGAGGAGTCAGGAGCCCCAGATAAAGGAGAGCCAGAAGAAAGTTGTAGGTTGTATGAGGAGGGGTCTTGAGCAACTGAGCCAGAGTAGGTAGGATTCCCTGGTACAGGTTGTCTGTAGGACTTGCAGAGGACTCAGTGTCAGTGTTAGAAAGCACCTGCTGTATTATCCACACTGCAGAAATCCCCAGCAGATCTCACCCCAATGGCAGGAAAGGTGGTACAAGTCAACTTAGTTGTCACCCCGATGAGGCTGTAAGCCTTGCACTGCCCTATACAAAGTAGGTGGATATTGCACTCTTCTCCTTCTATCAGGGACCTCAGGGAGTCAAGTGGGGTTCTTTTCTCCTGACTTGGTCTAGGGAGCAATGAATGCGGTTGAAGATAGCAGTTGGTTTTGCCATTGGGTTGGTCAAAGCCCCATCCAACCTGGCCTTCAACACTTCCAGAGATGGGGCATCCAAAACTCCTCCGGGCAACCTGTTCCAGTGTCTCACCACCTTCACAGGAAAGAATTTCTGTATCTAATCTAAATCTATACACACTTGCAGTTTGAGAACACTAGTCCTCTTCCTGGCTCTACAGTCCCTGATAAAAAGTCTCTCCCCAGCTTTCCTGTAGGACCCTTTCAGGCACTGGAAGGCTGCTAATAGATTTCCCTGAGCCTTCCTTTCTCCAGGCTGAACCACCCCAACTCTCTCAGCTTGTTCTAGCCTTCTGATAATTTGTGTAGGCCTCTTTTGGACCCACTTTTCTCCACTACCTGCTGCATAGGAGCATAGGAGAAGAAACTTAACTAAGTGTACATCTTTCAGAGCAACTGAAGCCGGAATAACATCAAAGGGACACTCATGTCTCCTCATCTCCCTGTGCTCTAACTAGCTTGAAATTATACCTTAACTTCCAAATATCTGAAGTCTCTATTCCAAAAACAAAAAAGACAGAGACTATGAGTTCCCAAAAGAAAAAAGAGCTTTTGAAAGGGAAAAAAAAGATCTGTTTAGGCCAATACAAATGTATTATAATTTCCAAATGGTTTTCGTTTCAAGCACTCTGTTGAAAAACAGAAAAAAAACCAAACCCACCACCCTGCATTTATATTAAGTTAAAATAATTTTCTTATTTCAAAATTAGGGAGCCAGTGTTTTGGTTTATAAAATATCCAAACAAAATATTTCAATTATTTTTGATGGGCTTCAATTTGTTGAAAGATTGTCCTTCTTGACAACATAAGTTCATTTTTGATAAACCTAAATTTTCAGATAAACAAGTTAAATAAGATCCCCACACCCTCTGTCTGGCTCGCCTACCTACACCATGAGTTCTCCAGCACTGTTCATGTCTTGCAGGATCCAGCAGAACTGGGCTAGACCCTTCAAGCATTGCCAGAAATGCAAATCTCAAACTTCTGGTGTATCTGCAGATGTGTTACAGCACAATCCTGAGGCATTTGCTGTCCATCAGACAGGAACAACCTGGAATTAGAAGGACATAAACAACTTAAGGACCTGATGCATGTGAAATCAGTGGAGGCCCATCCACACAAATGCATTGCCAGGGTGCAACCTGCAGCTCCTCTGCCTTTTCCCTGGTATGGCCAGGCAGGAATTGGCCCTGGATTTGAAGTGGTATTTCTAGGAGTGGAGGCTACTTATTGCCTTGAATTTCAAACACAATACTTCCCAACTCAACCCCAGAATAGTAAACTGATTCCCTTTGCACCAGAGGAAATGCATTTTTACTTCACAAAAGGAAGAAGAAGAACTGGCTTTCCCATTACAAGTACTTTGGACACTTGTTAATTATTCTCCCCAAATAACTGATTCCAAGATTTATTTATTTATTTATTTATTTATTTATTAGGAGAACAGCAGCTTTTTACGCTCTTATGAACAGCTGTACGAAAATATAATTAACTGTTCCTTGAGCTGTTGACAGCTGGCAGCACTGTTTCATGGTAAAATAGAAAAACTATAGTATTTCTGCCTCATAAAGGACAGGTAACCTGCAACTCTTAAGAGCTTTTCAAAAAAGCTTTTCTCTTTTTTGGAGAGAGTAATCCTAAAGTTTCATTTAACCCTGTAGAATTTGCTTGTTCTCTCCTGAAATAAGAAGGAAGATCAGCAACAGCTCTCCACTTGCTAAAGTTCTCATTGCCTGCATCCCATTGTGGGATGTCATGGGATGGCAGTGGACTTCACAGCCAGCAAAAAACTGAAGGACACTGCTTTTATTATAATTTAGGGAGAACATCTGTCCCAGTCCTTTGTCTTGTCAGGGTAATTATTCCAATCATACAGGAAAAACAAACTCCCCCATTGAAAACAACAGGATAAGAAACGAAGAGGCAAAACAAATTCTTTGTCTGCCACGTAGGACATCTGATATCCGGCTGCCTGAGAAGAGCCTTTCACAAAAAACAAAAAAGAAGAGGGGGGAAAAAAGCAACTTGGATTCTCCTCTCCTTTAGACTGGGTCAGCTGAGAGATGTTCTGGTGCAATCTTTCTCAGCAACTCTTTAAATGAAAAGGTTTTCTGCTCGATACCAAAAAAGGTAGATTTTCGTCAAACCAGCCTCTGAAAGTGTGAAAACATGTGTTTTCCCAAGTGAAAACAGAAAACATGCCTGGGGATATCCAAATCGGGTGGCTGAATGCACGCTTGCCCAATTTGTGCATACAAATTCCTGCCTGATGGATGAGACATCCACCCAGGAGGCTCATCTAAGGGTGCATACAGAGAACGTGGTCCTTACTTCACTCAGTTTATAGGTATGGATGATCTCCTTGCTCAGCTGGTAAATAATAGTGTCAGAGCTGGGCACAAGCCACCACCACCATCGCTGTTCCAGATGGGATGTCTAGGGTCCTCGGACAGAGGAAGAACTTTGTAATCCCTGACAGGAACCAGTAAGAGGGAAGGGTCATTTGAGGGAATCCCAGGAATTACCCCTAATCAGGTGAATAAAAAAAAATTACTCAAGTAAGACCTTTTCATCCTTTTCTCATTATTACATCTGTTCTCTGGAAAGAAGCTGGACTCCGGACAGGAAACCACTAAGGGCTTCTCATATCCTCCACTCCCCATTTACACAACTGAGGAGCTTTACAAGTGATAAAACCTTTTATCATCATAGGTGCATGCCATGATTTCTTTCCCAAGGATACAAAGCTTGTGCATGACCACCTGCAACTCTGTACACATATAGGCAAGGAGAATTTTTCTGGGACAGGGAAGGAAAGCTGGACTGAAGCCAAACCAAGACAAATGTTTGGGATAATGCTTATTTCCTATTAGTGAGGAGATCAAGCACTCTTTCTTAACTAGGAAGATCCAGATCCCTAGATACTGTGTGCAAGAGTTTCCACATATGTGCAGAGCAATGGGAGAGAGGCCAGGAGGGTCCAGGGATTTGCCTCAGAGGATCTGGAAGACACAGGCTATGTGTGTGTGGATACATACCTTCCCCTCTGACCAGCACTTGGGCTTCACCTCTCCCCAAGAACCTCACCATGCAATTGCTGACATCCACAAATGCTGACAGAAATGCAACAGAGCTTTTTGCAACTGAAAAAAACTCTCAACTTTATTTGAGATAGACAGGGAGTGTGCTCACAAGGAGGTTGTCACCTTGTGCAACTTGCTTGTGTAGAGAAGCCTCTGGATCTGTGCCACCTTAAAGTGGGGTCAGTCAAGCTGATTAGCACACTGAGAAGCAATACATTTAAGACTGATGTAAGTGTGATATATATACAGACCATCACGGCTCTGAGATGAGACTGGAAATGAGATGTCAGCTTTTCTCTAAGCTCACAAGCCTTTCTGTAGGGCACTACTGAAGGTATTGAATCCATATAGTGCTGATATGACCATAGAAGTATCCTACAAAGATTTTCCTACTTGTTCTTTGCTTTCTTCTCCCTCAGATAAATTTAATCCCAACAATCTTGAGGAGACTTTGCTGATCTCAGGCATCTTTCAGCTCTTTAAAAAGTGTTGAGCCATCATGTCTTCTGCACACCAAGACTTCCTTCTAGCAGAGTGATGCCAGTTGCTGCTGCATTTTCTTGGTTGAATTTTAGATCATAAAAGCAGGTATTTATTTTTTTGGAAATGCCATTTAAAAACTTTACCTTCAAACCAGGGAAGCAAAGGTTGAAATCAGGTTATACTGTGCATAATTTCATACTTACGTTCCTACTTGTGTTTATGCAGTGTTTCACATTACAGTTTTTCCTTGTTTCCTAAGCTTCTTTCACTTGATAAATATACTTGTATTATGAAACTGCCCACTTTCTACATTCTTTTTCACTTTCTTCTCTCACATCAAAGCCAATATAAATAAAGAAAAAATTGTTGAGCTAACAAAACTGTTAAGAGAATACACTTTTTCCCCTGGAGCTGTAAAGATTTCCAATACCCTAGCAGAACTGTCTTAGATCAGTAATTGTTAATGGAATAAAACAGTGTCAAAAAGTAAACACGGTTGTTTGATAAGTCAGGTTGACTGTGCCTTTCTGGACCGTGTCTCTTGCCTGTCTGCTTTTGTTTTGTTAAGATTAGCTGTTCTCAGTTCAAGGGAGTAGCCAGAAAATGAATTTTGTATACACAGCTCTGTTTGCAACTTCCAAGCCCTGCACTTTTTCACTTTAGCACGGCTAGCACGTATCCTGCTTCAGAGCAGCTTTCACAATGCACCCTTGCATAATCTCTACATCAGTTCTTGTGGGTGCAACACCAAGTGAACCTCAAAAGATGAGACAGCAAAAGCCACGCAGCCAGAAGATTTGAAAGGCATCAGAAAATAGCAGCTCTACATTCCCAGCAGGTTGGACAGCAGTCTGATCTTTGCTATGAGGAAAAACAGGGAGATATCAAGCAAACTTTTAGTCTATTTTCTGTAATAGTCCTTGTGATACCTTTTTTTTCCCAGGAGCAATTTGTGGCCCTGCAAGGACTGAGGACTGCAATCCTGAGTCTGGTCCTCCAGGAATTCATGCCTGAGCTCCAAATAATCCAGCTGTCCCATTTTAAATGTGGAATGGTGACAACAAAAATGTTGTGGCAAAAGCTACGAACCCAGGCAAGGGAAGGACCCTGAGCACAGCTTGACTTTCCCAATGCTCAAGAAGACAGATCTCATGAGGTGACCTGAGACGGTGGATTTTCTCCATCTGGAATGAATACTTTGCCAACACTCCACCTTTGCAGGCCAACATCTCACACAGCTGTTGTTTAGACTGATCTAGAGTAATAAATGGGCTGAAAAACACTAGGTATACCAACAGTTAAATGCAAACAGCTAACAGCCTTCTGAAGGTCTAAGTTTTGGCTCCGGGCACCTAAAATGCCTGTTACAGTGAAGTCCCTTTGCAGATTTCACCATTTTTCTGCTTCTGTCTGATGCAGCTGATAGACAAATATGACATTTGGTTGTTGGGACCAGGCAGTCTGCTGTTATCAGCCACCACTGCTGGGGTGAAAGATGGATGGAGGGAGGCAATCAGGACTTCCATGAGGGAGACACGAGCACAGTACTGAATGTAAGGAGAAGGCAAGAAACAAATGTATATTCCTTTGTTAAACAAATTCCAATTAAAGACTCATGGGTACCCATTCAGAGGGTTCACCCAGGAGAATCAATATTCTTGATACCCCAAGAAAACACTGGAAGAATGGGATAAAGTTAAGCAGGGGGAATTGCAGAGGTCAGTTTGGAAAGGTTTTGCTGACTCTAAGGTCGGTATTAAAATCTGTGCAGTTTGCATAAATCTAATCTACTGCTGAATATCCCTGTGTGCATATACAGCACTATTAGGGTTAGAAAACTGTCTATGTTCAACCCACATGGCAAAATCTTGGTTAAGTCCTCCAAGATAAACACATTCTCTGAATAGGGGTCTATGTGTTTGTGCCGTACTTCTGTCTAAAAATCCACAGCTCTGTTACAACATCCAGAAATGTCTGTAGCAGAAGGCAGACCTCTCACAAGGAAATCCTGAAAACACCAGAGAAAACGCATCTAGATATGATAAGTATGATGCTTCCTTGGTCTTAGAACATTTGCTCTCTCAAGAAAAACTAAACAATTCTGGAAAACAAATATTGAGAGGATTTCCAGCCAACAGTATCAGAGCTTGGTGGTCTCCATTTCTAAAATCATCTACTTCATTAAGGCAGGTCTGCAAGTGAGCACATGGCATTAATTACGATTCCCTTTGACTGAAAATCTCTAGTTGTCTATCAGAAGTTTTCTTTCTTTATGCATAGGTATTATTTCATCTATGCCTGATGACACTTTCCAATATCACACAAAATCTGCACTCATTCTGTGGTTTGTAGGTATGCTTTTTTTGTCCAGTTCTTCATCAGCTTTTGAAACAGGCAGAGGGAGTGGTTACATTTTAAAGGCATTTACTTCTCTGTCACAGTCAGTTAGAAGTTTGTTCTCTACTACTTTCCTTTGATAGTGTGTCATGTTGTTTGCAGGACATTCATACATTCACAAGAGCTACAGCATCCCTGTGTGGAGCAGAGACTGGCATGTGAAGGCAGTTCTCAGCTTGAGCAATACTGAGGCTCTGGTTGCCTGGGTTGGGAGTTTTTGGTATTGCAGAAAGAAGCTGCTATTGTGCTGTGTGTAATCATGCCCTGTTGGGTGAATGCATGCCAGTCCTCATTAATGATGTTACTGTTACATTATGCTAATTGTATCTTTGAAGCTCTGTAATTCTGATTTTTCTCAACAGCTCAATAAAAAAGTTAATTAAAAAAAGATGTTCTCTGAAAAGGGCAAGAGAGATGCTCTCTCAGGAGCTAGGGAGAGTAACAAAGGAAAAGCTTCATCTGTACTGTCTATTTAATCTTAGACATAAAGGCAAGTTATTAATTAATGCCACTTCAGATGATCTGAGAGTACACGAGCAGGAACTAGGCTGTGGACACCAGGAGGTAGGAGATATGAGCAAGAAGAAGCAGAATTTCCCTCCTGGCTTCAGCCTCCTCAGCAATCCCCTAATTAGGAAAAATTATGAGTATATACTCACCAAGATTGCTTAGAGAGCAGATTTCATAGGTTCAAGAAGCTGATGACTTGAACCTGTTGCAAGATGTGACAGAAAGATGTCCAAGACAGACATGCTCTGTGGAGGTGCTCAGGGAGACTCCTACTTTCTTCTTCTGGATGGAGACCCGCCAGAGGAGTTCAGCCTCACCACAGAGCTCTCGTGCAAGAGCAGCCAAGTCTTTAAAGCCTATTTCTAGAATGATACTTAGTCACACCAGTAAGTTCTCTGATCTAGATTTCCATCTCTCCCGCTGTCTCAAAACTCCATAAAATGAGGCTTTTCCACCCCATTTATCTCATCACATCTATTTTGGCAATGATCTCTGGAGGGCAGGAATGGCCTTTCTATACATATAACTGACTACTGAAGTAACAATAACTTGATGGGGAAGTTAAGAAATTACACGGAATACACTCTTTCCATTGTGAGATGCCTGAAACTTTTCCAAATTTTGCTTGTTGTTGTTGGGTTTTTTTGTTTGGTTTTTGTGTGTGTGTTGAGAAATGCTCTTCTTCCCACACGTTCATTTCTGTTCTCGGTCTGCAACTCTGAGCGTGGCTATGAAGTTTGAATTGCTCTTGCTGGTCAGAGCCTGTGGGGCTCCTGTCTTTCTGTCATTTCATGTGTCACGTAGACAACTGAAACCCACAGCAATAAAAACTTCACAGTACAACAAACCCCCATGTGGCTGATGTATGCCACATGGTTCTTTCTGTTCGTTACTGGTCACACTTGGAAAATACTCAGTTTCTTTTTGCCAACCAGTCCCATTGTATAAAGCAATTTTTCTGTTTGAAGGCCAATGTGTTTTGGGGAAAAAATGAAGCATTTCTTTTGGATGAGGTAACAAAAGTCATTAGAGAACATAACTAGATTTTGCAGTGACACAGTTCTTATCTGCATCTCTGATTTTTCCTCCCTTTTTCAGACTTTGGACCCTTAATGTCTGAGGCCATAGAGACACACACAAAACAAGTAAAACCAATCAACAGATATTGTTTGTCTTTAAGAATATTTTAAAAGCCTACAGTTAAAATCCAGGGATGTGAATGATGTTTTTCCACTACTTAATTGTCTACCACATACCAAAATCTTTATCATGTCTTTTGTACAAACTATTCTATACAGAATAGCTTGTGCTGTTAACAATGGAGAATGCATGTAAGAATAAAATGTAGCTACTATCTAACATGTCTCAGGAGACAGGCCAAAATATTTTCTGTTTGTTGCGTTTTGTTTTTTAGTTTTGTTTTAATTCTGACACAAACAACAATTTTATTGAGCTGAGCCCAAATGTATTCTCAGCTGGGGAGAAAGGCCTGATTGATGGTGGTAAAATATTAAACTGTTTGAGGTCCCTGCTTCACAGTATATAAAACAAATCACATCAGCTCATGTTTCACTTTTTATGTCCTTCCTATGAAAAAGACACAACAAAATCAGATAGGCATAGCCCAAAGCTCCACCAAGCTGCCTGTACAACCAGCCTCTTCTGCGTGCAATCACTTACACATTCATCATCAGAAAAAGACATTTTTTGATAACATGGCTGTAAGGGGTCAGCATGCAAACTGGGCGTGAGTTTGCTCTCATGGTGTGAAACATGGCTCCTACATAGCTCCACGGGCCCTGGCATCTTATTTCATCAACCAATTTATGGCTTCTAGGGACCAATCTAGTCACCAAAACTCATCAGGGGCTGTTTGGCTTCAGACCTCATCGACATGGACACATTTCATGCTTATGGATGAAGACATGCATGGATGTGTTGGTTAAGAGCAAGACAGGTAGCTGAAAAGGTGCTGAGGATTGTAATTGAATTAAGGTTTAAATATTCCATGTTCGCGAGAGCTACTGCAGCTCTGTATTAATCTGGCTGCTCTCAGTTTCCCTGTCACTGAGGGGGGGGATAGAAGCAGGATCCCTGGTCCCAGCTTTTCTTCCCTGGGTCAGCTGGGTTTAGGGAACGGTGTGCATTGACCACTGGATTGCATGTGGGGGGTTTGGTCATGGGGATGCATTCATGTCACAGATTTGCTCTTTGCAAACCCTGCTGAGCAAAGCTCACAAGTACTCATTCCTCCTTTCATTTCCTGTTAACCCAGGTGTCTTCTGAATGCTAAGACAATAAAAACATCTCTGTTTTTGCAAAGATCCATACAGGTAGGAGGTTCCTCCCAGGCTGAATGCAATCACACTGTTTGCTTGGCTTGTGTCAGCAATGTTTCTGTGCTTGGGTCTGGCAGCCTGTCAGCAAGTGATGCCAAAACAGTTTTGACCACTACACTCAAAAACACCAAAGGACAATACTTCACCACTGAGAACAATGGCCAGAGCTTGACAGCCATTATTCACAAAAGCTCCTGGGTTCTAGTGTACCCAGAACTCTTTGGGATTTTGAAGTACTGCAGAGGTGTCAAGTTGCCCTCCAGTTTCTAGGGTCACGGTGAATTTAAGAAACCACAAATTAAGATTAATTCATAGGGGCCCTACCAAAATACTCACCAGCAGCATTCCAGCCAGCATGTTTCATGCACCATGTTTAATCTAACCTTACACTGTCGTGTGCTACGGAGAGGGCACAGGCACTGACACGTTAAGTTGCTCTTAGATGGGAACAGTCTAGTAGGTGACTTCACAGCCATGGCTCAGTAGTCCTGGAAGGCAGGTGGAGGTGTCTGCAGCACTTCTTTTGTTGATGAGTACATTTGTAACTGGAGAGAGTGAGATAAAAGTCACAAGATGCAAACACAGAATAATGACAAGATGAAATTCTCCAGCATTCGCTGCTTGAGCTATTAAGAATTACAGGCTAGAAGGGTGCTCTCAATAGCTGCAAATTGACAGTTTGCTAGACAAAGGAACGCTGGGATCATTGAATCATAGAATCACAGAATGGGTTGGAAGGAACTTTAAAGATCATCTGGTTCCAACCCCCCTTCCATGGGCAGGGATACCTCCCACCAGATCACGTTGCTCAAAGCCCCATCCAATGTGGCCTTGAACACTTCCAGGGAGGGGGCATCTACGGCTTTCCTGGGCAATATGTTCCGAAGTCTCACTGCCCCCATGTCACATATATCTGATAAAATGGTCTCAACTTTATCATTTCCCCTTTAGAAGACTGATAAGGGCTCATGACTTATTGTAACATATTACTTGGATTACCATGATCTCATCCACAAACCGGGATCCAATTGTGAAAGACACAGTTTGAGACCTATAAGAGCTGTTCTTATTCTGAAATGATTCACACTGGAAGTGTGACATTGACATAGATGGAAAAGGAATGGCAAGGACAAAATCTCAGCAGGATCAGGACTGGTCTTTATGTTCCAGCAGCTCAACTGCAAACACAGGATGTGGCAGCTCCATGAATACTCACGGATCCCATCTCCCATGTGGGCATCCCCACAGGAGGACGCAGTAAGGGACCTCTTGGAAAAGTGTAGACAGAGGTGTTGGAAAGTGCAGTAAAACCTGGAAGCTGACAAGCTTAATGTTTTCATGTTGTAGCATCCTCACTCAAAATGGTGCCTCTTGTGAAAGGATGCAGGTAATCACTTGCAACTGCCACCAGTTTGAGCTGAAACAACTTTTTTCCTTCAGCACTAAATGGGGATTAAGTCTTTTAAGCATTTTTCTTGGTGTTTTGTTTTCTTTTGTTGTTGTTGTTGTTGTTGTGTTTTGTTTTGTTTGTTTTTGTTTGGTTTTTTGTTGTTTTGTTATTGTTGTTGTTGTTCTTTGTTTTTAATTTTGTTTCAGGCCAAAATTAATAGATGAGTTTAGAGCCAGAAATG